>CM030850.1:11642880-12242880 GCA_018105865.1 Metaphire vulgaris
ACGTTTAGGCCCATACCCTGAAGTCTCAAGATGGCAACACTGTCCCTGTCCTCATGCCAGGTTTCAACCAGAATAAGAACGTTCAACAGGAACTCGTCGAGGAGGTCCTGAACATTGTCCAGTTTGTTATTTATGGACCAGATGTTCAACAGTCCGGCTCTGAGCAGTCACACTGGAGGCCTGATGTGGTGCTCGGAATCTCGGTGCACCGTGAAGATGGGAGACAGCTCCTCGGGTGTCGGTGCATGCGGACGACAGGAGGAAGATAACACAGAGATGGGTCTGTAACCATCAACCAGCCCTGCATCCGCGTCCCGACCTCCTCCTCCAGGGGGTGGACAAAAAGGCGGCCAAGCCACCGCGTATGGATGCAGGAGGACGCCCACGTGTCGCGAGCCTGTAGTCGAAGAGCTCGGCACTCGTAGGTGAGAGTTCCCATCATTGCGAAAGCGGGCACCACATCAGTAAACACAATAGTTCCAATGTGTAGATCCAAGAAAACCACTCTTCTAAGCGATGGTGTAAAGGTAAAATCCCTCTGGCGAACATCGCAACGAACGCAAAATGGCGACAATGTGCAGGTGCCGCTAATCGTCGATCTTCGACAGTCGGAAGGTACTAACCGCGCTGAAGTCCTCATATAGTCCCGGGTGGACGAGGTGATCAGAGATGGAAAATATCCAAAGGAATCTCACAAAAAGTTTGAAAAAACGCACAAAAAGACATAACAATCAAACAGGTACAAACACATGCGGGCAGCTAGAAAGCGCCCCCAGCAAGATGCAGGTTCGCATGGAAATGGAAAATCGAACATAGCAATTCAACATGATATGAATAGTGCCAGCTTATGTTAGTATGGAACAAATTAATATTTCTAGAAAATAAAAGCCTGTTTGAACTGAAACACTGTTAACACATAACAAACCTTATAAATCTCTCATTGCTTGAAGGGTGTTTCCCCTCTTCATTTGCTCATGCAGTTGTTCACCCACTACTTAAAAAGCCATCTCTCTCTCTCTCTCTCTCTCTCTCTCCTGAAGACTTGTCTAACTAGAGGCCTATATCTAATCTTAATTTCTTATTGAAAATTCTTGAAAGAATAGTTGCTAAGCAAATACAAGCTCATTTGTGTCCTAGTCCACATTACCTCCCTTTCCAGTCTGCTTACCGAAAATATCACTCTACCGAAGCGGTTCTGTTGGCAATCCATGATCATATTGTTCGGGCTATTGATGCTGGGAAAGTTACTGCTCTTTTACTTCTTGACCTATCTGCCGCCTTTGGTCCTATTGATCATTTTATTTTTCTTCTTCATCTTGAACATTGGTTTGGAATCTGTTACATTATTTTACATTGATTTTCTTCACATTTACATCCTTGCACTCAATCAGTGGTAATAAATGACAATCTCTCAACTCCCACTGATCTGTCTTGTGGTGTCCCTCAAAGGCTCAGTTCTTGGACCTCTGTTATTTACTCTATACAACCCCTTTTGGTTCATTTCTTGATGAACATCAAGTGGCTTATCATCTTTATGCTGATGATACTCAAATTCTCATCTCTTTTGATCAGTTTTCTTCAAACTCATCCCTTGACTTTATCCACAGCCTTCACTAATATTCAGTCATGGATGGATTCAAATAAGCTTCTTTTAAATTCATCAAAAACTGTTCTTGCTATTAGGTACTCCAGCTCAATCGATCAAATTTGAATCTCAGAAATCTGTAGTACTAGGAGATTCCACTGTTGTCCCTAGAAGTACTTCTGCTCGCAACTTTAGTGTGATATTTGACTCTTCCCTCTCTTTCACTAGTCACATAAATTGAGTCTGCAAAATTTCTCCTTATCATATTCGGGACATCTATCGCATCAGACATCTCCTCCCTAAGCCTGTTCTTATTCAGTTAGCCAATGCATTGGTATCTAGTTGCCTAGATTATTGCCATTCACTGCTTTTCGGCATAACAAATTCAAATATGCAGAAACTCCAGAGAGTACAAAATTCCTTAGTCAGAGTCATATCCAAAACTCCAAGATTCAAACATATAACTCCAGCTAGACAGTCCCTACATTGGCTTCTATCAAATACCGAATTAATTATAAAATCTTGTCTTCTGGTATTTAAAACCATAATATATAATGAACCCTATTACCTTAAGATGCAACTTATTCCTCGACCTACTCAATCCATTAGGGTATTCGGCAGGACTTTCCTCTGTTGTTCCTTATTCTCGCATAGTCATTGGTACTAGTTGTTTCTCAGTGTGTGGCTCTAAGCTTTGGAATCCATTACCAATATCACTTCGTATAACAATTTATCATCTTTCAGACCTGGTCTTAAAACATACTTGTTTGACTTGGCTTAGATTGCTCCCTCGCTGTTCTGACTGATCTTCCGGATTGACCTGGCTTTAATTCTTTTGGATTTGGTGCGCTATCGGATGATGCCTTGGGCATTATGATAGTGGCGCCATAGAAGTTGATTGATTGATTGATTGATTGTCAATGAAGATAATGAAGTGATCGATAATGGAGGTCAAGTAATTCACTAGTTATAAAGAGAAAATCAAATACAAATCAGAGCAAAATAAACCAACATAAACTCTGCAAAATCGATTCAAAATTAACAAGTAAATAAATAAATAAGTAGATATATTCTGTGGTAAATAAATTGAATGTGTAAGATAGGACAATTTGTTAGAACAGGTGATTCTTGTTCACCAATCAATTTTTCACTACTAAAACTACACACACAATAAAACTACTAAAACTACACACACACACACACACACACACACACACAAACACACACACAGAGTCTATTAAATAAAGTGTTTATATCTTTGTCTACATCAGTTATAATAGTGAATCTACCAGTGAACCAGTCTTTAACTTTTTTGCTACGGCTAGCGGTTTATCAGTCACGCATCATAATTATTTTTTCAGTTTCCAAAGCAACTATTTAAACAACTATATCATAACATTGTTGTAGTACCCATTGATGTATTGTTGTAGCATGGCGGTCAGTCAAAGCGTGAAATAAATCATTTGAGAAGTTAGTCTTTGCATGAAATGACTGACCCTGTTGGTCATTACATGCAATGATTGGAACTTTTAGTCATTTCGTGCAATGACTTATTACATGTTTTGACTGTAACATATACATTATTACTAGGGATGTGAGCTCGGAAATTTCCTCTGGAATTATTCCGGAAATTTATGGAAAAATAGCGGTACTTTTCCGGAATTATTCTGGAAAAGTTGATTATTATTATTGTTTATTATTATTATTTATTGCTATTCAGGTCAGGTCAGGTCTTCGTCCTCCAGCTGTGTCCAGCTATTCACTTCTCCATGACATCTCTCCAAAGTTCTCTGTCCTTTGCTATTTCTTCCAAAGTCATTCGGTGTCTGCCGTCAGTTTTTCCATTGAGATCCAGCCCTGCCATGTGCAGATCCTCTTCCAAACCGTCCACCCATCGTCTTTTAGGTCTTCCTTTAGATCTTCTCCCCTCTGGTTTGTGGTTGAAAATTCGTTTTGGGTTTCTTATTTCTTCCATTCTGAGTATGTGTCCAGTCCATTTCATTCTTCTTTTTCTGATAACTTCCACGATGCTCGGTTGCAGTGTTCTCTCTCTAACTTCTTCATTTGTTATATGTTCTTTGTATCCAATCCTTAGTATTCTTCTAAGCCATTTATTTTCTGTTGCTATTAATTTTTTCTCCAGTTCTTTTTTATGGTCCAAGATTCACATCCATAAATTAGTATTGGTATTACACAAGTGTTGAGAATTCTTAGTTTTGTTTTCATCCCAATGTCATGTCTTTTGAAAATATTGGTATGTAGCCTGTTGAAGGTTGATCCTGCCATTGCTATTCTTCGTTTAATCTCCAAGTCCGAGCCTCCTTTTGCTTCCAATTCACTTCCCAAGTAAACGAAATTCTTCACTATTTCAATTTCTTTTCCGTTGTGTGATACTATTGACCATTCCCCAACTGTTTTTGTAATTGGCATAATTTTGGTTTTATTAGTGTTTATTTTTAGTCCAAATTTTCCACTCCATTATTAAGGCCAATGTTAGCTCTACAATCCTTGAGAGGCATTCCGCTATTAGACATGTATCATCAGCATATTCTGCATCATCTATGTTTCCTGGCTTTAGAGATGTTCCCAACCCATTCATGTTTTCAATCTGTCTCATGATGTAATCTAATATAATGCTGAAGAGTATTGGTGACAGAATACATCCTTGTCTAAATCCTGTTTTAATTTTGAACCACTCAGTTTCTTCTCCATCAATTCTGATACATGCTAAAACTGTGCTGTATAAATTTTCAATTAGCCCTATTATTTTGGCATGAATGCCATATTTCCCCAAGAGTTTCCATGCCCCTTCTCTCCAGATTGAGTCATAAGCTTGGGCAAAATCAATGAAGCACATAACCAAATCTTCATTAAATTCTAAATTAAATTGCTATTGCTACTATTTATTATTATTTTTTATTATCATTATTACTATTTATTACTATTCATTTGTTGGGCATTTGTTAACAACTGCCAGGATTGTAACGCTATATAATGTTTTTATGGACATGCACACGGCGCTTCCGGTTGCATTTTCCCGGAAATTTCCGAAAATTTCTGAAATAATTCCGGGCATTCTACTTTTTCAGAAAAGTTACAACCCTAATTATTACTATATATATGTCATTATATATTGCTATTATTATTCTGTAATATATATACTACATATATACAAATATATACTCTGTACCATATATATACATATATATCATTAATACTGGTATACATATTATAATATTGTGCATTATTATTTATTAATAAGCACATACAATTTTTATAATAAATTATTATTACATATGCAACATTATATATTAAATAACACTGCAACTCTATGGTAGTTGTGCGCGCACGGGAGAAATTTTTCTTCGATAAAAGCTTTTTATTCCAGTTCCAGGGCGTTTCTGTGGACGGAAGGGGTGTCGGGATAAGGATAAATATTGATTCTTTTATTGATGCAATTCTGATTGTGTTTTTAAGTAGCTTTGTTCGTAGGTAGAAGACTTAGTATTGCTACTGAGCGATATTGAAGGAGCGGCGATCACGTTGCGATACTTGATTAAAATTTTCCTACTCTTATACAGATAGAGAATATTACAATTTACAAATGGGTCGGGATAAGGAACCGTTGGCCATCTGCGACACCTGTGGCATGAGCGGTGTGGCTGACTACATGGATGAAGAGGAGATCTGTTGCAAGTGCAAGAGGATCGCGGCTCTCGAAGATCATCGATGAGCAAGGGAAGAAGCTGGCGGAGGTGGAGCAAATCCTCCAGAAGATATTGGAAGGAAGACCGCAGAAGGAACCGGAGCCGGCAAAGTCCTATGGGATAAGGTGAAGGAACAGTTGCCGCAAAGAAGCAAGACCATCGTGGTGAAGCAGCCAGACACACCAAAGAGGAAGGACCAGAGCAGAGGCGTAAACAGACACTTGTTTACGTGGGCGAGGAGGGTGACCAAAGAGACAGCAAGGAATGTAGCAAACCGGTGGTTGTGCTACTGGGTGATTCGAACGCGAGGAATGTAGGAAAGAATTTAGTTTACAGACTAAAACCAGTACGTGGCCATCTCGCGTTCTGGCGAGAATTGAAGATATGGGGGAGTTACTGGAAGAAGAAGCTGGAAGAGAAGCAGAGATATGTGTAGTGGAGCTGGGGACGAACAATCTGCTGCAGGATGGAAAAGCAGACATAATTGACAAATTCAGGATAATGATTAGTGAATTGGAAACAGCGGAAGAAGCACCTGGTGATCACAGGAATCATGCCTAGAAGAGACCTGTCTAGAAGCAACGAGCAAGAGACTGGAGGTCAATGCCATGCTGATGGGAATATGCAGGAAAGAAGGAGTTGATTTCGTGGACGTGGAATTCAACGCACAGAGATCAGGATACCTTGCCAGGGATGGGCTTCATCTTAATTGGATGGGAGCAGACATGGTGGCAAGGAGGATATTCCACACAGTGAAGTCTGCTTGCCTGTGTAGGCATTTAAACTGAGGGCAAAGGCAGTTAGAACAGATAGTAGCAGTGATAGTCCTAGTAGAAGTAGTGGAGACTTTAGTAGTAGTAAATGCTTAGGTAGGTTAGATAGTAACAGACGTAGCTGTAGTAGCAAACATTCTACTGGGGAAGGGCAATTGAAGAATAGGGGTATCTCTAACTGTCTTGGAAATATAACAATAAATAGCACTGACACCAGGAAGAAAAGTAGGGCTTTGATAGGGAAGAAACTTAACACGTTGACTGCGATAGAATGGATTCCTAGGACGCGGCTGGTGTCGAATGCGTTCATGCGTGACCAACGTGAATGTCGCTAGATTATTTTCAAGGCACAATCACGTTAGACGCCTGTAGGGGAAATATATTTGAAGCAGATGCGTTTAGAAACCATCTGTTACTATTATCATGTTCACTTTACTCAGGTATGCGCTAATTCATAGGAAAATGCCGTGCCCTGTAAGGTGACGGACCAATAGTTATCTCAACAATAGCGATTGGAGAAATTACTGCCATAAAATGGAAACAATTTCAATTTAAATTCCAACCTTTATTATCTGGTCGGTCCAAATGCCTCCCTCACACCCCGAGCCAAAAATTGTCCGCTTCACTGGATGGAAGACTTGACAATGCAAGCCATGTAATTACATTGTAGCAGGAATTCTCCGGGTGTACGCTTATACGACGCAGGGTGATTATAATTACGAGGCTGTGGTCGAGTATTATTGTGATTTTTTGAACAAATGTTTATAGGACAAATATTCATACATCTTCCATAGAATACGCCTTTTTGATTGGTCACTCATTCTAGTAGCTAAAGGAAGCAGAAGGATGATTCCAAGATCCGTATAAGCCAAAATAGTTTGCATTGAACTAAGGACGTCATTTGACGTCCCTAGCGCCCTGAGAAACCAAAATAAGGACGTCAGTTGACGTCCCTAGCGCTCAACGTGTTAAGTGACCACCAAATAGTGACATTTGATGTAATTTTAGCAGAAGACATCGAGAGCACACACAGCCAAAAAAACAAAAACTATTTCTGGGGAAACTACGATCTGGCTAGGAAGATGATCGAAGATTTGGACATAGGAAGCATGATAAAGGATAAAAATGCAGAAGAAAGCTGGGAAATATTTAAAAATTGCATGTCAAGGGTTATGGACTCAACAATACCAAAACAGCGGACACTTAACAAAAAACTTCCATCTTCCATGGGTTACTAGAGAGGTACAGAAGAAGAGAAGGGCCAAAAACAAAGCGTGGAAGAAATTGAGAAAGCACCGACTAAAAATGCAAAGCAGTGAAGGTTTGGAACAGGTGAGATTAAAACAGTTACAGTCCAGCTACGTGCAAAAGAGGAACAAATCAACAGCTACAAATAAAGCGGCTATTGCAGAGTATGAGAACAAATTAGCAAAAGACATCAAACGGAACAGCAAGAGTTTTTATGGATATGCAAGAAGTAAGATGAAGCGAAAAGACAAAGTGGGACCATTAGTAGCTGATTCTGGAGAAACAGTGACGGATGACATGGAAACAGCAACAATTCTGAACGATTACTTTGGATCAGTGTTCACTAAGGAAAATACAACCAACATACCAAAGCCCATTAATTTATTTTGTGGAAAAGGAGAACGAAGTATTATCAGATATAAATTGCAATAAAGAGTGTGTCCTGGAAATTCTGAGTCAAATGAAAACTGACAAAAGCCCTGGAATAGACAATATACATCCAAAAATTCTGTATGAGGTAAGACATGAGGTTAGTGAGGTAATAGCCACAATATTCAATATGTCACTTGAATCGGGAATAGTCCCTAGGGACTGGAGGGATGCAGTAGTCACTCCTATATTCAAAAAGGGTAAACTGTGGGGGAGCCTGGAAATTATAGACCAGTGAGCCTGACCTGTATAATAGGCAAAGTTCTGGAAAAAAATAATAAAAGCAAAATATTGGACCATCTTATGAGACACAAGATTTTAAAGGATAGCCAGCATGGGTTTATTAAAGGAAGATCTTGCTTAACAAACATACTAGACTTTTTAGAGGAGATTCATGACAAGCTAGACGAGGGAAAAGCAGTTGATGTAATATACCTGGACTTTGTAAAAGCATTCGATAAAGTACCTCATTCAAGACTGGCAGTCAAGCTTCAGGCCAGTGGAATTAGAGGTAAAGTTCTTGGATGGATAAAAATTGGCTTCAGAGCAGAAGACAGAAGGTAGGTATAAGAGGCAAGTATTCAGATTGGGCTGAGGTCATAAGTGGGGTGCCACAAGGTTCAGTGTTGGGACCTCTATTGTTTTTAATATACATCAACGACATCGATGATGATATAATGTCAAAAATTTCAAAATTCGCTGATGACACAAAACTGTGTGGACAGAGTGATAGTGAAGCAGAAGCAAAAATTTTACAACAAGACCTTAATAGACTATCCCAGTGGTCGGCAGATTGGCAAATGCTTTTAATACAGATAAATGCTCGTGATGCACATTGGGAAGAAGGGAACAGATCATGAATTTAAGTTATGTGGAAGGGACTAAAAGTTACAAACGAGGAGAAAGATCTAGGGTCATCATGCATAACAGCTTAAAGCCATCTAGGCAATGTGCAGAGGCAGCTAATAAGGCCAACAAAATTCTAGGTATGATCAAAAGAACGATAGTGAGCAGAGAGAAGGATGTAATAATAAGACTTTACAAGACATTGGTACGTCCACATTTAGAGTATTGTGTTCAAGCATGGTGTCCATTCCTGAAGAAAGACATAGAGACCTTAGAAAGAGTGCAACACAGAGCAACAAAAATGATCAAGGGATATCATAAACTAACCTATGAGGAAAGGCTAAATCACTGTGGATTGACAACCCTGGAAAAAAAGAAGAGAGAGAGGGGATTTGATCGAGACATACAAAATACTAACAAACAAAGTGGAAATGCCAAGAGAAAGATTTTTTACAATGAAGCAGTATGATAGAACCAGAGGACACAACATGAAACTGTTCAAGAAACGGGTTGGGAGACATAAACAGCATTTTTTAGTGCAAGAGTGGTGGACAGATGGAATGAACTGGATGAGGGGATAGTAATGGCTACAACTGTAAACAAGTTCAAAATAAACCTCAGTAGTCTAGGGTATTAGATTGGACGGGAACAACAGTGGTTCTCACACAGGGCAGTCCCTACTGAACCACTTTAAACCTTGTTATATTATATTATATATAATACACTACATTCAGTATGTACACACAATCACACATATACTACATATATATTACCGTATATACTCGCGATAAAGTCGATCCGAGTATAAGTCGACCCCAAAATATTTTGGATTTGAAGGTGTCTAAAATCATTGACCCGGGTATAAGTCGAAGTTCCCAAGTCGCCAAGCTCCCTCTTGAGGTGATTGTGAGAGTCGGAACAATGGAGGATGCGAGCTGGGCGGCGGTGCTATTGTTTTCATTGAAAAACTGCGTTTTAGCTTTGAACTATCGAGAAACTGACCGATTTTGACATTCACAGATTGATTCCTGATGATTAAGAAAACTTTAAGCTTGCTATTCGCTCATTCTTGACAATATGAACAATTTAATTCATCATCATCAATGTCGTGGCGATGCTTCTGCACGCCTTGACAGTCTCAGTATGGATCTCCATCTAGTGCGGTCTTGTGAAAGTCTCGTGGCCGCCGTTACATGTAGTCCAATTTCAGTGCAGTCTTCTCTTATGTTGTTGAGCCATCTTTTCCTCTGTCGTCCTCTTGATCTTACTCCTGTTACTCTTCCAAACAGGGCTTTATAGGGTAGTCTGTTGTTATTCATTCTGTTGACATGTCCAAAGAATCTCTGTCTTCTTTCTTGGATTGTGTTGATTACTGATCTTTCTGCTCCTAGTCTTTTTCTAATATCTTCGTTTCTTTGATGTTCTATCTTGGATATGCCACCTATTTTTCTAAGGCAGTCCATTTCAAATACCTTTAGTTTCCGCTCTAACTCAGCTGTGAGCGTCCGTGTTTCTGAGTTGTAGAGTAGTACACTCAACACCAGAGACTTATATACATGAATCTTTGTGGGTATTTTGATCTTTTTGTTCTTCCATATGGTCTGTAGTCTTCTCATTACATCGCAGGCTAGTCGGATTCTTCTGTTAATGTCTACTTTGGATGACCCATCAGAGCTTTTGACTCCTCCGAGATATACAAACTGTTCGCTTTGCATTATTACCTCTCCATTTAACTTGACCTCTATCCTGTCTTTCCTTTTGGATATGAGCTGCGTTTCAGTCTTTTCTGCATTTATAATGAACAATTTAATTACCGTAATCTAAAAAAATTATTTTAATATTTATGTAGCACCAATATGTTGCAAATAATATTTATGTAGCGCCTGTATATTACAAATCTTAAAATCGCTGATGCCAACTTTTATTTAGATGCCGTAGCTAGCGTATGTTGAAAGTAATTAATTACACAAAGTTTTAGCTAAATTAATTATTTTCGACATCCTATGTATGGAAACTTTATCCAACAGTTAGTGCCTTGCATTATAAGTCGAGGTCAGGATATAAAGCCTATGAATTGGCCTTAAATTATTCGACTTTAATGCGAGTATATACAGTATTAATATACATTATGTATATTATATTTATATATATATTAATATACATCTATTATTAATATTATATACTATTATTATATTAGCTGTTAACCCGTCAAATATGACGGAGAGAGTGGCTATCTCTTTTCCCGATTTATTGCAGTTAGCCAAGAGCTGCTTCTATCGTACATGACGTATCCACCAGATTTGTCAAATTGCTGGCAAAGAAGTCGCCTCGCAACTGGTTTTCGCGTTTGTTCTGTCCAGACAAGACTATTGCAATTCTGTTCTTGCCGGCCTTCCAAAGTCTACACTGACCGACCTGCAGCGGGTACAAAATGCTGTTGCACGTCTGGTGCTGGACCTGAAACCTCGAGACCACGTAACTCCGGCGCTTCGTGAACTTCATTGGCTTCCAGTCATACAACACAAACTATGCACGCTGGTGTTCTGTGCACGGAATGGTCTTTGTCCGACCTAACCGGTCGATTTGCTCCAGCCAACATCAACCACCATTGGTAGACCAGGCCTACGATCAGCCTCTACCAGAAACCTCGTCTTTGGACAGTCATGGGGCAACGAGCCTTCTCGTATGCTGGACCCCGTGCCTGGAACGCCCTTCCACCAGCGCTACGAAACATAAAGTCGCCTGTCACTTTTTGTGAACAGTTGAAGACACATCTGTTTAATTGTACTTATAATAATTGACATTAATTGCAATGTGCCTCACTGGGTGGTCTTGCTCCCAGCCCCACCACAGGGGGCTGCACACCATAACGGAACCTACGACTATGGTTTGGGCCTATGGTTCCAATGAGATTTGGTCTCCCATGGGGGGATGCACCATCCAGTGTTACCTACGGCCCCTTTTGGGCATACAGCTCCTTTTGGGTTTACAGACACAAAGGGGCTTTGTCTCCCACGGAGGGCTGGGACTTTTTCTTCCCCGAGGGCTGTGCCCCAGTGGGGCTTACAGTCCCACGGGGGGCTGGAGCTTGGTCTCCCACGAGAGGCTGCGCTCCCAATAAGGCCTATGGCCAGTGTTAGGAGTGATCTTAGATCAAAAGATCAAAGATCATGATCTAAGATCAGAATTCATAATCTTTGATCTTTGATCTAGGTCACTTTTTACTAGTGATCTTTGACTCTGATTTTAAATCACTTTTTCGGTGATTTTGATCTTTATTGTCAACAGAAGATCAAAGATCAAATTATACGTATTATCCCAACTAAGTCAATCAATCAACGAACTTCTATGCGTATTGAGTAAAATGGCGGACAAATCAAGCATTCGGACCTCAATGATCATGTTAGTGCAGCCGGTGCAGATGATGAAGATTATGGGTATGGCCCTGACATTAGTACTGGCACTGTCACTGGGACTCAGGGGGGAGTTGCTCAGTTGCAACTGGTCGTGAAAATGCAGTCAAGATAGAGGTCATGCACTACCTGAATAACCCAAATAAGGAACTTTCTAGCTTGTTGGCATACCCATGTCAAGGCAGCATTTGTGAAATATATAACACAACCCTGCCATCTTCTCTGCGCCTGTCAAAAGACTTTTTAGTATTGGAGGTTTGATAGCTACACCGCGAAGAAACAGGTTGTCTGACGCAACGTTTGAGCGTCTGCTCATGCTGAAAATGAACTGCCGTGTTCAACACTGACAGTTAGTTGCTAAAATTGTCATGAACTGTTTTCAGTTGTGTTAGTAACTTAGTATTACAAAAGTTTACATGCATCGTACAGTGGACATTTGTATCGTTATCATACGTGACACGTCATACATGATATAATTATATTTGTATGATCTTTGATCTTAGATCACTTTTAAAGTGATCTTGATCTTAGATCATTTATACTCTAGTGATCTTTGATCTTGATCTTAGATCAATTTTTCTCTAGTGATCTTGATCTTTGATCAAGATCATTTTACAAGTGATCTTTCCTAACACTGCCTATGGCCTCACATAAGGGCTGGGCCCCAGTAGGACCTGTGGCCCCACATGTGGGGCTGCATCCCTCAGTGGGGCCTACGGCCTCCCTCAAAGGGCTTTGGCTTAGTCTCCGATGGGAGGCTGCACCCCAATAGGGCCTACGGCCCCACGTCGGCTGGGGCTTGGTTTACGACAGGATGCTGCACCCCCTTGCAGTAGCGTCATAGTAGTAGGGCTACAGCCCAACACGGGGGACTGCGTCCTCAGTAGAGCCTACGGCGCCACACGGGGTACTGCACCCCCAGTGGTGCCATACAACGTGCAGCCAATCAGGACGCTTCCCCAGTGGGGCCAATCTGCCTATCAGGATGCTTCGTCAAGTTCCGCCAATAATAAAGTTTGGTTGCCTATAGCAACAACATAGTCCAAAATCTGCCGTGTAGCGTGCATGACAAACTTAATGGACAAAGGAAATTATTAGACATGATTTGCAACATTACAACCTATAGAAAATGAATTGCAGTCCTGGTGAGACCTACTCGTCATACATGTATGGGAATAGATTTTATTACAAGAAAAACTTGTCATATGCAGCGAAAGCATTAATCAATTGGCATATCATCCCTGGTTAAAAGTAAATACCGGTACTTGTAAGATCACTAAGATGGCTTTCAGTGGTGGAAATACATATTTAACATATTGACAGAGTACAATAATGTTGGAAACAGAGCACAGCTACTGTTATTTTGACAATATGTTGTGTGATTTGGATGGTGGTGAAATAGCTTAAAATAAGGATACATTGGATTTAGTAAGAAAAAACAGACTACAATGGTTTGGATATATCAACTGAAAGGGGTCTTCTGACTGAGACTGAGTTAAGAGCTTCATATAAGTAAGTAAGCAAAATCTCGTGGATTTATATAGCGCTTTAGAAAGCAGCACAACAGTAGCTGCTTATTCTTAGGTGCTTAGCCTATCTTAAAATCGCTATGGGAAAGGTGAGTGATCAGCCAGGCAATGGTCAATATATCTGGAGGGCAGTGAGGTTAGGTTGTTGGAGCTATGGAGGAAATGATTTTAGAAAAAGGAAGTATTTCAGCTTAGATCTGAAGACATGAGGAGATAATGCAGGAATTATGGGAAATGAGGATTATAATGAAGCACAGCAGAAATTTATTTTGGATGGAAGCATATATAAATATACAAATATATATAACTATACAAATATGTTCTTAGTCCTACCAGCTGTTTGTGTATATGTCAGTGAGGTCTCTGCCAGAAAACTGTCATGATTCAGCAAGATGGCAATAAAAATCATCATGTTACAGTGAAATATTTTTTAAAGGAAAATAAAACAATTTTATAGACAGATAAAAAGGCTGGGTGCTTGATAAGGCATATAGCTTATGATCTTATTCATCAGTAACAATATATATATATATATATATATATATATATTTATTTATTTACTCCATTGATTGTGCAATTTGTCCCATCTGGTTTGTACGTGTCTTCTGGGCATGTAGAAAGAATGCCATTGCAATATTCAGGCAGATCACAGTTACTAACATTGCGACGACAGAGATGATCAGCTTCAAAGACCTGAAAATTTTAAAATGAAATTCATGGTAAGATCAACTAATGAAATGTAATTGAAGCTTCATTCAGTTACATCATATAATGCCTCATCCTCAATAGGTCAGGATTAGGCATTATATGTTATTATATTATAATAAAGATTGATATATTTGCAGGCTTCTTTGTAAAGATAGACAAACAGGTTCAAAAATCAAAACATCATAGTTATGGTCATTTTCATCTGATATCTATAGATTCAAACCATCAAAAATAAAATTCTCACTAATTTTTCAAATTTTCGCATAAATTGTGCATGAAAAAAAAATAGATTCCATGAAGATTTAGACTTAAGTCACTTCAATTACTTAATTCTTAATATGTGACAACTTGATTTGTAACTCACCAGTTACAATATGTGCTATTCATCAACATTTGGTTTGAACAAAATATCAGATTCTATAGTTTTTGCTAGAGAATCTGATACTGTACTCTCAAAGATCAACAGAATAAAACGATGCCAATTTTTGTTAGTTTAGTTTAAACGACAATTTATATTGCGCAGTAACAAAGTCAGAGGCTTAAGGCAAAAGTGCTTTACACATTGCACTTGTATGAGATGTCGAACAGGTGCGTCTTAAGTATTTTTAGCAAATAAATCACTGTTAGTCTCATTAGTCACAGCTTTCGGCAGAGAGTTCCAGAGCATGGGATTACCATGGGTGACGAATCTTTCCCCACATTTCGCAGTCTTGGATGGTGGAGGGATGACCAGCCTAATGGAGTCGCTGGATCACAGTTGAATGCTCCTTTCGGTGCGCTGTGTTGTGCGGACCAGTTCAGATAAGTATTCGGGGAATCCTGGTTCATTCAGCGCTCGGAAAGTGATTCAACTTCTCTTGAAGGTGATTTGCTCCGGAATGTGCAGCCAGTGGAGCTTATCTTCCAGTAGAAGGGTGACATGTTCGCACCACCTCGCTCAAAAGATCATATGAGCGGAGGCATTGAGTATCATCTGCAAGTGCCTCAGCTGACTGGCGGGGAGGCCCAGAAGGATGCTATTACAATAGTCAATCCTAGTGAGGACGCATGCACAGACCAGTAGGATCACAGTCGACTTTGGGAAATGGCTACGGATCTCTCTTATCTGCCGGAGCTGATGGTATTCTTATTATTATTAAGTCATCACATATTAGGAGTTGAGTATTATAGGGATGGGAAGTTAACAGAGTGGTAACAACATTGGATGATAGAGCAAGAGATTGCTGGTTCGAGACTGATCTGCAGGAGCCCTAAGGCTAACTCAGTCTTACTCGCTAGAGGGCGGTGGTAAAATGAGGAACAGTTTCTCGTCCTCCAGCTGTGTCCAGCTATTGACTTCTCCATGATATCTCTCCAAAGTTCTCTGTTCTTTGCTATTTCTTCCAAAGTCATTCGGTGTCTTCCGTCAGTTTTTCCATTGAGATTCAGC
The DNA here is from genome assembly GCA_018105865.1 of Metaphire vulgaris. Classification (NCBI taxonomy): domain Eukaryota; kingdom Metazoa; phylum Annelida; class Clitellata; order Crassiclitellata; family Megascolecidae; genus Metaphire; species Metaphire vulgaris. Next base: position 11,658,548 of record CM030850.1, read on the forward strand.
CCTGCCATGTGCAGATCCTCTTCCAATCTGTCCACCCATCATCTTTTCGGTCTTCCTTTAGATCTTCTCCCCTCTGGTTTGTAGTTGAAATTAATCACGTGGTAGTAGTTGTAGTTGAAATTAATCACAGTTAATCACACGGACACTTAATCACGCAACAGTTAATCACGCGACACTTAATCACGCAACAGTTAATCACGCAACAGTTAATCAGGTGAAAGTTAATTACATGTATGTAATTTTATCAAATGAGATTTATTTGGTAATCAGACTGTTAATATCGCACATTTAATCACGTGAACATTTAATCAAATGAGTTACCGTAGTTGCTCATCAGAGAGTTAGTTGGATTATACTGTTATTATTTGAATTGGGCCAACAGTTATTTTGTTTATATGACATTAGGCTATGTATATCTTCCCGACCTACCTTTAGTTACTTTGCAACGGACAGCGCCCAGCTGCTTTAATCCCTTGAGTCTGTTACTGACCGCTGTATCTTTAAACAAAGATAGCAGGGTTTTCTCACTCCATCCTTAAATGTTAACCTCTTCAATGGAAATATACAGTAGAAACTTTAATTGCTGGACTTTGTTTACATTACTAATCAGTCAAATTTGCAACTTGCTGAGCGCTTATCCCACCAAGAGCAGCAGTATCTGAGGTAGGCCTCAACTGACCGCAAAACAACAAAACTACGCGAAAATATCAAGAACTTATTTAAATACATCTGTAAAATTGGAAAATGTCGCTTTTAACTTGTTCTTTCATTATTTATTTTTCAAATAAAGTAGAAATTTTAGAAGGATTGGACCTATAAACCGAGGTGATTAAGTGTTGGTGATTAAGTGTCGCGTGATTAAGTGTCGCGTTATTAAGTGTCTGCGTGATTAAGTGTCTGTGACTGTCGCGTGATTAAATGTCCGTACACCCAAAAGACATCGCATGAACTCTATCTGCAATGCCCCATGCAGCTGACCTTCACCTGTTCTACTTGGAAGCTTTGCCACAGGAAGACATTGACGTAATTGACCATAAACTACTATTACATAAACTTGACTATTATGGTATCAAGGGATCTCCCACCAATGGTTTACTAATTACCTCTCTAACCATATGCAATTTACTTATGTTAACTCAACTACCTCCAAACAGGAAAATATAAAATTTGGCATTCCTCAAGGATCCATACTAGGTCCTTTACTGTTTAATCATATTTATTAATGATTTACCAAATGTATCATCTTTTTTTAATAACCTCCTTTTTACTGATGATACCAATGTTATTGCAAATCATAATAATCTTAATGAACTTGTATCATTAATTAATATTGAAATGGAAAATTTTTTGATATGGTTTAATATAAACAAATTAGTCCTAAATCTAAGTAAGACCACCTTTATAAATTTTCACCCCAAACGCATGTCTCAAAACTTAACCTCACTAAAAATGCAACGAAAGGAGGGGGTTTTCTGGCCCCCTTTACACCCCAAGATGGCAAACGATGTCCGCGATCTACCCGTTAGGTTCGTGCCTCGTCGCTTAGAAGGATGAGGACTTGAGTTCGATGTAGGTCGTCGATTCAAGTAAGCGAACGCACATGCAAAGACAGATTTTCGATATCTCTTATTATTATTCCACATTCAGTTTAAGCGTGACATAATATTCAAAACCACTCTTAAAGGCCAAATCAAGCAAAACTAGCAACTCAAGCAACTCTAGCTAGCAACCCAACCAAACTAAACACCCCAAGCCGAAAGAAAAAGAAAATGGCCAGGTCTCAGTTTTTATACTCCATGTCACCATCCAGCGACTGTGGGCGAAATGACTGAACTCTGCCCTCTGGTGACTGGGGCGAAACGCGGTTTGCTCCAAAAATAAAAATTAATAATATTGAAATTGTACAAACATCCTCAACTATATTCTTGGGATTAGTCATAGATCAAAACCTAAATTGGAAAGAATACTCTGAAAGTTTAACCCACAAAATTGCTAAAAATATAAACATAATTAAACATACACAATCTTGAATCTACATCTTTCAGACAGTCAATGGGTACAGGCTATGCTCCCTATCAGAGATGGGGGACTGGAGATTCACCGGGTGTCTGCGCTTGCACCATCTGCCTTTTTGGCTTCAGCTGCAAGCACCATAGATCTCCAGTCGTCCATTCTTCTGAAGGCAAGTCTGCCTACGGACCCACATGAGGCCAAGGTCATTAACCATTGGAGGGCTATGAGCCAAATTGACAATCCAGCATCGGGCCCTCTCCACAAACAGTCTACCTCGGATCACCCACTGATCCTCAGAGAGTTTAGTCAGCAGCTCCAATCCGACCAACGGCAGTACCATCAGGCACGTCTTAGGGCCGTATCATCGGAGCATGTCGGGGACTACCGGTAGCTTTATGCACTGCCCATTGCTTCCTGCGGTATCCGGACGTTTAATCTCAGCACGATTCATCTCAGGACGATTCATCACGGACGATTCATCTCAAGGATTATTCATCTCAGGACGTTTCATCAGGAGGACTACGGTATTCATTTCAGGACGTTTCATCTCAGGACGATTCATCTCAGATAAAGTTATAAGGGTTAGGGTTAGTGAAAGGATTAGGGTAAGGGTTAGGGTAAGGGTGAGGATAAAGTTAAAAGGGTTAGGGTTAGTGTAAGGGTTAGGGTAAAGGTTATAAGAGATGAATCATCCTGAGATGAAAAGTCCTGAGATGAATAGTCCTCCTGATGAAGCATCCTGAGATGAATAGTCCTTGAGATGAATCGTCCACGATGAATCGTCCTGAGATGAATCATCCTGAGATGAAACGTCCTGAATTCGCTTCCTGTGGACTGCGTATGCACGACGAGGCAGTCAGAATCGTCGTCGGCCTCCGCCTTGGTGCCAACATCTGTGAACAGCACATCTGCCCGTGTCGGAAACAGGTGTTGCAAGTCGGATCTCATGGTCTTCTTGCTCACTCGACTAGGTTGTGTTCCATGTCACACAATGTTAAATGATGTGATCTAACGGGCGCTACTTCGAGCGGGAATTCCATCAGTGAAAGAACCATTCAATCTCTCATGATCTGATGGTAGACAACCGGACGGCCTCACCCTGATCCCATGGCACGCCGGCCGTAGTCTGATTTGGGATGTAACCGTGGCAGACACAATCGCTGCCACCCATCTACCCATTACGTCTTTGTCGGCAGGTTTGGCTGCTGAGGCCGCAGCAGTTCGCAAGCATACCAAATATGCAGATCTGACAATGGATTACACCTTCTTGCGCTTTGAGTCCTTTGGGCCCATTAGTCTAGACGTGCAGCTTTTCATCAGACAATTAGGTCGTCGCATTTCTGAGTCTTCTGGTAACAAAAGGGAAGGAAGTTTTCTATTCCAGCGTTTGTCCGTGGCCATACAACGCTTCAACGCAATATTGTTTCGAGGAACTCTTTCCGTAGCTGACCTTGAAGAACTTGACGAGAGTTAACACACATTAATTTTTTGTCTCCAGACAATTTTTTTCTCATAAGACCTTCAGGAATGAAGTACCAAGGGCAAAAAAATTAAACATATAAATGCTTTGTATGTAGGTGGGTACCCAGCCGCTTGTTCACTAGTCTCTCCAGTACTTTGGAAAGAAATGGCAAATTAGAGACCAGCCGATAGCTCTTGAGATCAGCGCAATTTAATCCAACCCGTTTAAGATGCAGGTGAACGATCGCATGCCTCCAGGTCTCTGGGAATTCTCCACTCTTCAGAGATTTCTCAAGGAGCGCTGTTAAGAATGGTGCAAGCACCTCAAGCAAGGTCTTCAGTAGACATGTCGGCAGCGGGTCACTCGAACAGTGCTTGTTTGGCATTGACTGTATCGTGTCCATGACCTCCGCCTGTATTGGGGGCAGAGAACACAGTGAGGAGTGGGCCGGAGTAGTGTGAGTAGACTGCAATCTCGGCACTAGACGTCCTCTCTTGGATTGCACTAATCTTCTCGTCCATATACTGGTGGTACTGCTCAGCTGTAAAGTAGGAGGATTGGCTGTCAAGGTGGTCTCCAGGTTCCCTTGGAGTCATACTTAGAGGAGTCTTCCAAGTCTAATAGCCGTCTCCAGTGCATATGTCCCTTCCTCCTCACCAGGCGCCTACTTGCTTTAAGATAAGTGCACCAGGAGTCATATGCTCTACCGGTAGCTTCCCTTTCTGATCTTTTACATCTCCGGTAAACTCTTTCCTTACAGCGAGCCTCACTCCATTGCTTGCCGAAATCTGTGTTTGACTCTCTCTCTCTGTCTCTCTCTCTCTGTGCAAATCTTATCATGTTTTAGGGCGAGATTGTCAATTCCGTGACTGAGGCTTTTCACAGTTGTTGCAATAACAAATGTTGCTTTACGATCAGGTAACATCATCCTGTCCATTTTTTGGTCCCAAGACTCCGCGGGCCACATGCGCTATTTCTAATGCAGAAGTGGTACATTGACAGTAACCGTTAATAGCAATATTTAATATGGTTATAGATAAAATTTAATTCGACAGGACTAATGGAATTAATAGAATCTCTGATGAATACAATCAATCCAGTAGAAACAAATGAAATTGATATGATTAGTACTGTCATTTAAATGTAGCACTGAAGGCTAAGGCCTTGTTAATCAAAAATGACCATGCCCATGTTCAATTATTAATTCATAAAATTAAAAATCCAAAGGTCAATCGCCTTTTTTATACCCAATGGAGTTGTTGAGACTGAACGTCTTTAACAATCTTATTCATATTTTGTGGCAGTTCACTTGTTGCAACTTCAAAACCGAGCACTCAACCTGAACCTTAGAACATTTTTGTCCAATTTCATGACAGAAAATGTTTGTTCCACCTAAGTAAGTGCTTCCAAATAGTTATGAAGGCTTTAAAGTTGCCCAAAGGCTTTCTTGCTTTCATATTAACGCTACAGAAGAAGTCATTCATTCTAAGGGTCTAAGTCGCCGTCAATTGAAGTTATTAATAAAAGAGACTGAAGCCTCTTGCCATGACATACCATTTTACACAGATGCGAAAGAGCAGAGGACGAATTTTAAAATGCTTTGTTGAACTGATAGCGGAAATTCGTGAATTTCTTAACAGCAAGGGCACAATAATAATAATAAATAATAATAACAAAGTTTAAAGTGTAGTGCTAATATGAAAGCAAGAAAACCTTCTGGGCCACTTCAAAGCCTTCGGGGCCACTTTCCATTGAAATCCTGCAAACGTCCGCAGGCCACAAAAAATCGCCGGCGGGCCACCAGTGGCCCGCGGGCCACAGGTTGTGCACCCCTGATATATGATATGAGATAAGCTGCCTCCAACTACTCCCTCAGTAGTTTCACTGCCCCTTTACAACTTGTATCATCAGTATACTGCTGCTTGAGGATATTGATTCTGCCATTTTTTCAATAGCAGAACTGTCTATTGTTGGCTATAAGTCAGACTTTCTGTAAAGTATGCATATTATTTCTATAATTATATACTTTTTGTGAACTGTCAATAGCTAAAACTTCAATGTTTATGTTAAATTTAGGTTTCAGGTCTGGTATTTGTATAATGATAAAGTGTTTGATGAATTTCTAACAATGTCAGCTACTGTATTTTCACACCAAATTGCCGCGGCTTTAGGTGATTTTACAAGAAGAGGCCCTTTGATGTGGCCTATAATAAAAATAAATAATAATTATGCACTTCTATAGCACCATTTCTAATACTCAATGGTATCAATCGATGGTACTTCAAATCCATCCGCAAAAGACGAGGTCATTCCAGAGATCAGTCAGAGGGAAACAGCAAGACAGACTATGGAGGAAATGCCAATTGGAAGAGAAGTGTTTGAAGCCTAGATCTGAAAATGCTCAGTTTATTGGAAGATTTGACAACCAGAGGGAGAGAGTTCTAGATTTTTGGCCCAGAAATAGAAAAAGCTCTTTTGCCAATTTCAGTGTTTGTTCTAGGTACATTTAATAATGAATCAGCAAATCTTGTTGAATGGTAATGTTTTGGATGGTTTAACATAGATTTTAAATATTGAGGTTGGCCAGACTGCAGTATTTTAAAAACAAGGACACCAGTCTTAAATACAATTCTCTGTTCTACCGGCAGCCAGTGTAACTTTTGAAGGACAGGTCTAATGTGATCATGTTTACGAGTTTTTTTAATGGCCCGAGCCACAGAATTCTGAATCCTTTGAAGTTTTTGTATATTAGATTTGGCCATACCATTGTAAAGGGAATTGCAATAATCAAGCCTACTGCTGACAAGGGCATTGGCAAGAGGAATCAGAGCAGTTTTCGGCAAAAGATCACGAATTCGTCGAATATCTCTGATTTGCAAATAAGCAGCTCTGCTAACCTTATTTATATGATCATTGAAAGACAGGTTTTTGTCAAATATTACACCTAGGTTGCGGACAGACTGACTTTGATTAACTGAAATGTTGTCAAATTTAAAGGAATGCATGTCTTCAAATTTATTTAAATTAAAAGACATACCAAGAAGTAAAAACTCAGTTTCTGAAGGGTTTAATGCAAGCTTATTACTAAACATTCAAGACTGAACATTTTTCAGACAAATGGATAAATTTTCTAGTGACCCAGAAGAGGTTTTATCATCAAAGGCAATGAATAACTGTGTATCGGCAGCAGAGAAATGATAGTCAGCAGAGAATTGTGAATGAAGTGATCCAAGGGGCATTGTATATAAGGTGAAAAGGAGAGGGCCTAAAACAGATCCCTGGGAAACACCAAAATCTAATTTAACTGAGTTTGACTGAGCACTGTTGCAATAAACAGATTGACATTGAAGGTAGGATGTGAACCACTCTAATGCAGTACCCGATATGCCAAACCAATGTTCGAGTCTATGGAGAATAGAGGTGTGCACGGGGACTGACTGTTGTCCCCATCCCCTCCCGTCCCATAAAGCTTTTCTCCATCCCCACCCCGTCCCCATTGACTTAAAATCCATCCTCACCCCATCCCTAATCTCTGTCCCCATCCCCATTCCCGTCCCGCATTTGGAACCCATCCCCGTCCCCTACCCGCATTTTGGTCTCCGTCCCGTCCGCGGTGTTTTATATCAACTATTCATTTATTAGTACCCAGTGTGCGATTTTATGACCTGGTGCAGTGGGAGGAGGGATTTGTCGAGCTTGGGGCGTGAGTTGTGAGGAAATGCAGCAGTGGGGGATGTAGTTGTGGGGAGATGCAGCAGTAGGGGATGCAGTTGGGAAGTGGGGAGGAATCCCCTTCCCCTACAAATCGCACCCTGTTAGTACCCAACACGAAGTAGCTTTTCAAAAAGTTTTTCAAAGTTTCTTCTAAACTATACAATAATCATATATGAAAATGGGACACTATTACTAACCTGATATCTTTAGCGCACATCATAACCATAGCGTCAGCCAATTCATTTTTCAACGTGTATACCGAAAACTAACCAAAAGATAACGTACATTCCGGTTTTACTACCAATGCCATTCTGCCAGCAGTGAGCAACACGTTGAAAAATGAATTGGCTCTCTTTCTTGTCCATTTTTCTGTAACTTTATAAAATGTTTAATTTATATAGTAGGCCTAAGCTAAGTGGAGTTTTTAATCCACCTCCGAATCGATGGTGATTGAGTCAGGGCACTAAGGTAAATAGTGATGGCGGTTGGTGGGCACGGGAGAGACTGGGCAATTGGCAGTGGGCACTGGGCGTTCAAATTACAAAGCTGTGCAAAGTGCTCTGCAATCCGCCCCACCTCTAAATTATATTATCTTTTGTTGTCCTGTACATCTATAGGCTCCCCAACAATCTGAAACCGGCTCTGATGATTCTCCCTGGTGTGTTTATCAATTACCCTCAAGTTCTCAAATGGCTTTATGGTCTCTACCAACTGCGAACTAACAATGGTGTCGAGTGATCAAAAGATTCAAAACCAAACTTGCCTGGCCTAACAGTTCAATTTAATGGCCTTTTAATTCGAAACTGAAAGGCGTAGGCCTATATGGCTAGTAGCTATGCTAAAATCGGCCGAACGCATGATTATTGAATTGCGAGATTAATTGTCCCCATTCCCGCGGTATTTACGGTATTTTTGAAACCGCATCCGCGGTAATACCGTCAGCCTGGATCCCGCTACCGCGGTACTACCGTCATAACTTTTCCGTCCCCATTAATATTTCGGCAAAATTACAGATTTCAATACCGCTACCGCGGTAAATCCGCGGATTACCGCGGTGAAACCGCGGTAGCCATTACCGTGCACTCCTCTAATGGAGAAGGATTGCATGATTTATTGCATCAAAAGCCGCAGACAAGTCTAGTAAAATAAGCGCAGTTACCTTGCCATTATGTCGCTAGGTGTCGCTAGGTGGCGCCGTGTGTGGCTGCCAAGGAATTTTGATCCTGCGACTTATTTGTTTTTTGTCGGACTATTTTCTCTTTCAGTTCCTCGCGATGTACCAAAATGTGTACTATTTGACAGTTCACTCGGAAATAGTATAAGTTTAATAATTATTCGAGCGACTTTGGCGTATTTTATAAGAAAGTGACCTAGCTTACACCGACACCGTTAACATTTCGAAAATTACCGTTAAACCAAGATGGCCATCTGAACGCATTCTTATCGCTACCCTTCTCAACTGGATTTTTGATTTGGAACTTCAAACTTAGGGCATGCTCAACTATTCGTCCACTGCCCGCCTCGGCTTCGAAAAACTCTCGTTTCTACGTTCATGGGGACGTCGACTCATATACTGGGTCACTTGGAGTAGTTATCGGATCTTTGGTGGATAAAGTGAAGTTAAGCGTCCGTTTGTCGTGACTTTCAATCGACGCTTACTGCGTTCACTACGCGTACTGCTTACTGCGTACACTATACCCGGCTCATTATGCGCGTCTCACTGATACGTTGTGCATATCGGAGTGCATACGCTGTCTTGCGTGCACGATAGTATGGCGCCGGGATTGTTTCGTTACACGTCGAAGGAGCTGTTGGCCTACTCTATCGGCTGCTGTCCTACACTCCGTAGTGTTGACATTTTTACTGAAATCGGGATTATCAGAACTGACGGGACCCAGAAACGAGTTCGTCCGTCATCGTGGGCACGAGGGCTGGCGGAGCGTATTCGACCGATGCTGGAGCAGGTCGGAAATGGAGCGTTTCACTTTGTCAATTTCAGAAGGAGGAAACTCTCTTCATGTTCAGTCTGGCGTCCGCCGGCGTTCTAACCGTCACGAACTCTTCGACACACGAATGCGCGGGTAACGTTACAACTTTCGCCTTTTGAATATCCGGTCGCTTAGCAACAAGTTATACGATCTTCAAGAAGTTTGTCGGGAGCACTCGCTGAAAGTCATCGGCTTGTGCGAGACGTGGCATGACGCCAAAACTCGGCCTGTATCGGTAGACTTCTTAGTGATGGATATCAAGTAGTCGAGAGGGCACGCCCCGCCCACTAGGCGACGGAGACCTTCTAACCACCAACCATGGCGGAGTAGCCATCGTTGCTGCTCCTGGTATCCGGCTGTCTAAGCTGAAGGTTTCGAGACAGTTTCAAACTTTCGAGTTGGTGTGCGCTCGCGTTTCCTCTGTGGAGTCGTGTGTACTGGCCGTGGTATACCGACCGGTTCAGCTGCGATCACGCAACTCTTCTTCTCCGAAATGTCAGAGCTGCTAGGAGACCTCGCGACTCTATCGGGACCAGTGTATGTCGCAGGAGATCTTAACGTGCGGCTCGATCGTGAAGATGAGACAGCCACTCGTCAACTCGGAGAGCTCTTCACGACCTACAACCGTGTTCCAGAAGACTCAGGCGACGCACACCGGTGGTGGTGTGCTTGATGTGGTCGCGTACCACAATGACACTGTTCCGCCACAGATCAGTGTTGTTGGCGTAGGCCTGTCCGACCATCATCTGGTCCGATGGACAGTACCGCTCACCAGACCACGCCCGGTCTATGCTCCTGTCACACGTCGTGCTTGGCGCATGTTGGACACCTCCGTGCTCGGAATGATCTAATGATGTCAAGACTCTGCCAACCAGAGTTATGGTCCTCGATGACCATCGGCGAACTGGCTCAACTCGACCAGAAATTACCGACATTGTGGATAGGCTGGTGCGGAGACGACGGTGAACTGTCGACGCCGCTCCTCTGACCCCTGGTTCGGCGAGTGTGTCGGATGGCCAAGAGGAAGTTACGGCTTGCTGGCGGAAATCTCGGGAAGTTTACCGGACCGGATGACGCGCAACGGCAGTAACCTGTTGGGCGGAATGTCGGAGAGCCTACAGGCAACTGCTCCGCCGAAACGTGAGGTCTTCTGGAGCGGTAAAGTCGACTCTGAACGAGCGATCCTCGTCGTCTCTGGAAGTCTCTGAATACTCTACTCGGCGCGGACGAACGCCAGCTCACAGCGCGCCTCCGGCAGACTCCTTCGCCGAATATCTCAGTGAGAAGGAAGCCGGGTTTGCGAGGCTACCGAGGCGCATGACCATACCACGCTTAACGCACGGTTCTCACAATGCCAATTCGGTTTGTTCCAGTCTCTATCCCATGACGACGTGGCATCGGTGATTCGAGCACTGCCGGACAAGCAGTGCGCCAGCGACCCTCTACCGACATTTCTTCTCAAGGAATCATCCGACCTACTCGTACCTTTTATCACCGAGCTATTTAACCGTTCGATGTCTGCTGGAATCGTGCCGGCGACTTTCAAGTCCGCCTACATCATTCCCAGACTTAAGAAACCCAGCTTGGATGCTGATGACATCAGGTCGTACAGACCGATTTCCAACTTGACAGTGCTGTCGAAGCTACTTGAGCGGCTCGTCTCTAAACAACTTATTCACTACCTGAAGTCTTCCAATCTGCTCCTGAGCTACAGTCTGCATATCGTGCTTACCATTCAACTGAAACCATGGTGCTGAAAGTCACCTCGGATATTCTTCGAGCTCTGGGCGCTGGGGACGTGGCGGTTCTGGTGCTGTTGGACCTCACACCGCCTTCGATACTGTGGATCATGCTACGTTGCTGCAGAAGATGGAAGTATCGTATGGGGTGGGCGGCTCTGTGCTTCAGTGGTTCTCCTCATACCTGGAGAACCGGATGCAGTGCGTGCGCTGTGCCGGTTCTACTCGCGCCCACACGAGTAGTGCGTGGGGTCCCTCAGGGCTCCGTCCTGGGACCTATCCTCTTCGTACTATCGTTGCCGATATGGTGAGTATTGCCCAGCGGTTGGGTTGCAAGCTCACCTCTCGCGGACGACACGCAAGTCTCACGGAGCTCCCCCTGCGGCGATCCAGCAGCTTCAACAACGCGTCACGATGTGTTTAGCTGAGATGACCAGTTGGTTGAGGTCACATCGACTGCAGCTCAATGCTGCTAAGGCGGAAGTGCTCTGGATGGCTGCTGAGAGACAGAAACACTGGATACCGTCATCTTGCATCTACATCGATGGAACGGAAGTGCAACGATGTCGATCGTCGCGGAATTTAGGTATATATCTTGACAGTGCGTTATCAATGAAGTCACATGTGGCAAATGTAGTGGCAGGGTGCTTCAAAGCCCTGCGGCTGATCATGAGTATCCGTCGATCAGTGTCTGCCAATGGTCTTAAAACACTGGTCTTTGCACTGGTGCTGTCCAAATTAGACTACGGCAATGCAACTCTCGCTGGACTACAGAAATACTTACATAATCGTCTCCAGTCCGTCCTGAAACGCTGCTGCTGCGAGTGATATGCCAGGCCTCATTAGGCGATCACATTACTCCGCTGCTCGCGATCTGCACTGGTTGTCTGTGCCAGAGCGGATCCATTTCAAGCTGGCAACTTTGACCTTCCGTTGCCTGAATGGAGCGGTCCAGAATACCTTGCGTCCGAACTATCACGAGTGGCTGACCACGCAAGCGGCAAAGATGAGATCGGCGGATCCGCCTATTGGTGGTCGAGGATGCGCCTCCGAACCGTCGGGGATCGAGCATTTCCAGCGGCGCGGCTCGGGCATGGAATTGTCTACCGCCATCAATACGGCTCTCTCGACCTTGAATACTTTTAAAGAGAGACTTAAAACCTGGTTATATCGCATACGAGTTATCTGTAACTTTGTAATGTGTTCACGCAGTTCGTTCGGACGAGTTACCACATAAATCAGTACGTTAATAATAATAATAATAATAATAATATTATCCATAGCAGACAAAATATAATCATGAACAGCCAGGAGAGCAGTTTCAGTTGATGAAATTTTCGATATGCATATTTCTTAGGCAATAAAAGATTATGCCATGAAAGATGTACATTTATCGACTAAGCACAATGCATTCAACAAGTTTAGATATAAAATTTAAATTTGAGATAGGCCTATAGCTAGAAAAATCATTTGGGTCGAGTGTTGGTTTTTTCAGTAATGGGTGGACGAGAGCGCTAGCATAGGTTGATGGAAAGGTACCTGAAGACAGAGATAGGTTAACCAAAACGGGTAATTACTGGCCCAAGCACCTCAAAACACTGCTTAAGGATATGAGTTGGAATAACATCCAGCAGACACTGTTTATTCGGCAAAAGAAAATAATTTGGAGTATAATAGTAAGCGGCTTATACAAAAACATTCTTACAAATAGCAGGAGGCCCTCTAAAATAAAATAATTCTACCAGTAATTATAGATCCAGCAATGCCATAACTGCTAAATTCCCATTATCACGGGTACCCATAATACCTTGCGCGCACAAGGAGTTCCAGTTGGTTGCATACATAATATGTACAGTAGATTAGTAGATTTTATGTGATTAAATTAATTGTTTTAGGTAAAAAGTTGTGTTCAAAAGTCAGAGTTGGTTAGGGAAGTTAAAACACACAATTCTGGTTTTAATTCTATAGGTGTGTACATCTCCTTTCACATACTTTCATCGTATTACTGCGACTCGCTGAATTGCTATCGGCTGATGCCTAATCTACTTGGTCATTAATAAAAATTGGCAACTGGCTGATACGGCTACATCGTACATCCAGGCGACAGCTGTGGCCCACTGTGCAACAAGAATTTTATCGATTTTACCTATATGTTGGCTTATTCTGTTGGTTTGCTTGGTCTTCAGTCTTCGGTTACCCATAGTATCCAGCTATGGTCGGGCCTGTTATTGCTCAAGTGGCACTGCAGCTAGTTTAGGTTGGACACACTGGAACTGGACGAGGTCGCAATAGGATTTGTATGCGTCTCAGGCATTTTGATGCCAGGTATGCCTTAGTGAAATTGGTTACTACTGCTTAAGAATATTACCAAACAAATGAATTTGTTGAACACAAATTACCAAAGATGATATCAAACAAAACACATCACCATCTGATAAGAAAACGGCTTCAAACGAGAAGAAGCAATTTGGATGCGACTTCTGCTGCGTTTACCAAAGACGATATCAAACAAAACACATCATCATCTGATAAGAAAACGGCTTCAAACAAGAAGAAGCAATTTGGATGCGACTTCTGCTGCGTTTACCAAAGACGATATCAAACAAAACACATCATCATCTGATAAGAAAACGGCTTCAAACTGCGTTTCAAATTGTTCCAATCAAAGAGGGAAAGATTTCAGATGTGGTGAAAATGACACTATTTCTGCTTTCCAAAGAATACTAAACGAAAAGCGTTGCGGTTGCAGCAAATACGGTGTGGTGGGGGTTGGCAGCCGCAGTCGTGGGATCATGTCTGTTCTGATCACTTTCTTGATGGTAAGACTTATAAATGCTGTCATCCATTTGTGATTATATTGCATGCACTTATCTGAACATGAAGCCTACTTTAGTTGATGAAATACACTCTGTCTGAAATGTTGATTGTGATTGAAGTTATTTATTCACTTTATGTATAGTGGTACCATAAGTTGCCAGACGGTAGCAACGTATTTCCTGTTATCAAATTTGCACATGTAATTTATGCTTCAGGGCCGCACCAGAATATTTGGTATGTTTTGCTTACGTTTATGAGTACTGCCACTGAAGTGTAAAAGATCTTTAAAATATGTCTGTACTTGTAACTTTAATAGGAATTATGTAAAATTCTAAGGTGCTTTGAGTTGATGCAATAACCATTAAACAGTAAGCATTATCAGAGCTGGCTTGCCTACATCATCAAATTGAAACGCCTTCGGTGTCTCGGTCTCTCATGTTTGTTGAGCGAGCGTACATCAACTGCTGCACTGCTATTTTACACTGTTTTATGAATACAAGTATTTGATGTATTATAAGACTTATGGTACTTTGTTAATATCTGTGTGCAGGGAAGAAAGCCGATGCACCTGGCAATGACGGATATATCCCCAGTATATTTCTGCACAGTAAACAAGGTGTTCAACGTCAAACACGAAGTTCGGTCTCAGCAGGTCTCGCTACCAAAGACCTTGTATCATATAAGGTATCGACTGTCAACTCTGTCCAGTTGGTGACTTTGTTGCACACTGGAAAAGCCTTCTCTTCCTGGGAGACCCACAAAGCAGTCGGGATTTGAAATATGTCAGCCATCGTTTATCATCGAGAGCGGCCACGACTACATTATTACAGCAACATTGAAACTCGAATTGATGAAAAATCAATGTCATCGACTCTGATCTTGCGAAATCCCTGTTATCACTCAAACTGCTGTCATTAACATGATTTATTAAGTACACGAACTTTGTTGTTGTCTATTATAAAGTCAAAAACAAGACTGTTTCAGTTCTATACAAATATGCCAAATTTTTCAGTTTTTGACGCTGTTCGTGAGTATCTTGAAAGCTGACTCAGAGATGGATCTAACATAATTCGACGATGGAGAGGAGCAGTATCATAGTCAGCTTCAGTAAACTTCTAGCAACATTTCGGCTTTATGTATCAATAGACATGAAAGCACTCGCTATCCACTTAATAGCCGAAAAGTTATACTTTAGCTCAATTCTTACCATTCACTTCAAAATTTAAGTGCATCTTAGACATGACACTTAACTTCAGCTGACGGATGGTCTAGTTTTTGACAGGTCGGATGTAGCCCTAACAGACAAGTGACAGCCTAGCACAGGGCCACTGAGAGAATTTCTGGGCCCCGGTACAAAAAATAGTCACAGGCCTCTGACCTGCCAAGCCTGTGGAAAAGTTGATTACCTTGTTTTGCTTGTTAGTCTTTTTATGGCTTATGGCATTGATTACTTAACACCATCGGCCCGGGCTTCTAAGCAGACATTTGCCAGGGCCCCTGAACTCATAACGAAGATGACCTTTTTCCGTTGTCAGTGTTTTTCAGGGTTCACACTGTTAACACATCATCATCACCGGACCCAGGCCCCTTTGAGCTGTATGGGCCCAGGAACAATGTACCGGCTGCACCCCCTCTCCTCAGGTCTAGTCTAGCATAAGCAACCCTCCTTAATGCATTACTCGGGCTAGAAGTAGGCGGGGTGTATATGTATGGATAAGACGCGCCCTAAGATAACTTGGTCGTTCTAGAGATTTGGTATGTAATACGCTGCTTTCTTATGCAACCAATTTTAACATTTATTTCAATATAGCAAATATCACAAATCTGAATCGATTAATCGCTTATTATAATCAATCTTAAAACGAAATTTAAAGCAGTCTTCCTCTATACCAGCGGTTCTCAACCTTTATAGTGCCGTGACCCTTTTAATTCAATTCCCCATGATGTGGCGACCCCCCAACGGTAAAATTATTTTAGTTCACAATGTAAACTGCTAAAAATAATAATGCTACGACAATCAAAATGTTCGAAATCATTACTATTTAATTGTCTCCATGTCTATCCTCGAATGACAATTATAGTAACCAACTAGTACGTCGTAACTACCACTGAGGAAATTTTGTACAATAACAAGAAAAGAGACAACCCCATATTTCTGATAGTATCGGGCGACCCCTGGCAAATCGTCATTCGACCCCCGTGGGGGTCGCGACCCACAGGTTGAGAACCGCTGCTCTATACTGTATGAGTGTATGTAAACAGGAAACCAGAACTCCTTGTGCGCGCAAGACATTATGGGTACCCGTGATAAACTGAATTAGCGCATCATGAGGCTTGTAAAAAAATTACAATTATAAATAGAGTCAAAAGAAGTTTGTTTTACCTAATTACTAGCATTTTACCCATGTTTTTTGGTGTTGTTGCCGTATACTTTTCTCAAAACATGCAGCCGTTGATCAAGAAAGTACCCCAAAGCCCACTCAAAGGTTGTTATCGGGCTTAGGAGTCAATGAGACATCCTGAGCCAGACAAACTTGTCCCAAAAGACTCTCTGACTGGGAAAGCAGAGAGAGAGAGAGAGAGAGAGAGAGAGAGAGACAGACAGAGAGAGAGAGAGTGAGAGAGACGGGGAGAGAGAGAGGAGAGACAGAAGGAGAGAGAGGAAGGGAGGGAGATGGAGAAAGAGAGACGAGGAGAAACAGAGACGAGGAGAGAGAGACGGGGAAAGAGAAGGGGAGAGAGACGGAGAACGAGAGAGAGAGACGGTGAGATAGACGGAGGGAGGGAGGAAGAGAGAGACACAAGGCGGTTAGCCCAGTGCGTTCATGCTTTTACTGAGGCCACCCTTTTCTCCCCCACCCACTTTGCTGGCCCTACTACACACCCAAGGCAATTAAATACCTAAGGCATGGCAGGAACCCTTCTTTTGC
Source organism: Metaphire vulgaris (assembly GCA_018105865.1). Taxonomy (NCBI): domain Eukaryota; kingdom Metazoa; phylum Annelida; class Clitellata; order Crassiclitellata; family Megascolecidae; genus Metaphire; species Metaphire vulgaris. Next base: position 11,675,211 of record CM030850.1, read on the forward strand.
ATACAGGTCAAGTAGGCGTGGCTATATGACGTCACTGGTGGATTGGAGCGACTGTTGCTACTGAGAAACCCTATCTAAGAATGTAAATGTACCTTTTCTTTTTATAACAATTTTATTTCTTAAACTTCACAAACGTTTCGAAATACCAACCATCTTCCTGTATGAATGTGGTATAGTTGATTTTGTAAAAGTTTAGATTGGAAAACATCAACTATAAGCATTACAACAACCAAGCAAAAGCAAGAGAATGTTCAAATGTAGGCCCTATCTAGGAATGTTTTAGTTTGTTTATTGAATCAGTGTTTATTCTAGCCACCTTGAAATTGGGGGGGAGTTTGAAATGTTTGGGGGGACAAGGTCTAAGTCTACAAAAACCTTGACAAGCAAAAAAGCTTATCTTCCTTTTAAAATGGGCTGGCAAGCAAAAAAAGGTCATCCTTCCAACCTCCCTAATATTTCGAATGCCCTGCCAAGCAAAGTATTGTCATCCTTACATTTTCACCCTCCAACACAATAAAAGCCCCCCGTTGAAGCACTTTTGGGGGGAAATTTCCATCCCCATGCAACATATTAAAAAATTTGGGGGAATTTTAAAACTTGGGGGGGGGGAATTCCTCCCCAGAGAAGGCCTAGAATAAATACTGCCTTGAACAAGTAATTAATTTGAAATATGTAAGCAGGGGCGTAAAACACGGGGGGACGGTCCCCCAGTAATTAGTTGGCAGGCGACAGAGTATCAATTATCCTCCCAATGCTTTGCGCTAATGCGCTATTGAATTGAATTCATTAAAAATTGAATTTTAATTCATGAATTCATTTAATTTATGAATTCATTAAAAATTATGAATTTTAATGCGCTATTGAATGCGCTATATTGTAAAAAAATTCTATCCTCCCCATGATGTTGATGCCAGAATGACGCCAAATCCGCATTCGCTCATATCGGATGACCTTTTTTGCTTGTCAGCAGGGTATTTGGAGGGGGAAAATAGAAGCATATCAGGATGACTTTTTTGTTTATCAAGACTTTTTCCAGAGACGAAAGGCGGTCTGACTTTATCGACGACCCCCTAACATCTTAGCGTATTTCATGGGCGATCTAAAGTCCCCACCATGATATGCAATATCCCCCATAATGGAGGGGGATTTTTATATTTCTGGGGGTCAACTTTTAAAGTTATTCTTCCCTCCCCCCCAATGTTGACGCCAGGTTTACGCCACTGTTTGCAAGTAACAGTTAGATGGTATTAAAGCAGACAAATATATTTAGTTGCTGTAGTAAAGAAATGACTGATAGCACCGTTTAATCCACATTTTACACAGTGTGGCATCTTTCTGAAATCGATGCAATGAAACGATGCTGTGATCGTCTGTCTTACACGTGTTCTTAAATTTGCAACGGCACAATTTTGTGGCATTTTATCATATACACTTAGCCTGACTGTCTAAGTACTGTCAATATACTATTACTAACTTTTATCAACAAATATAAAAATAACTGTATTCCTTTACTATTACAACGACTGGCTGTATTCCTTTAACATTGCAACAGGCTGGCTGGCTGTTCCGAATCCACCACTGACGTCATAATGGGCGGTGTTTGAGATAATGAGGCAGCAGTACAGCGATGTGAACTAGCCTGTTAGTATTAAACAGTCTTGCTACACACCGTTGTCGCTCGAGCCATTGAGGGAGGGTTGTGAAACGGCCTCTCGGACCGTTTAATTAATCCAGCTATTAAGCAAGATTAGACAGTAAATAATTCAGATAATTCATTTAACGTATTTCTCATGCCCTGGGCTATAAAAATACTTGATCTAAATTAAATTTCTCATTTTGTCTTATGAATGCTGCTAAGATTTATTTAAGTTTAATAACTCTCTGTCTCTCTCTTTCTCCATATCTCTCTCTCCCTCCCTCCGTCTCTCTCCGTCTTTCTCTCTCCGTCTCTCTCTTTCTCCGTCTCTCTCTCCCTCCCTACATCCATCCTCCCTTCCACCCTTCCTCCCTCCGTCCTTCCCTCCCTCCGTCTCTCTATGTCTCTCTATGTCTCTCTCCGTCTCTCTCTCTGTACGTGTACCTCTGTACCTCTATACTATACCTCTATACTGTACATGCCCCAATAAAGCCAGGGGCAAAGGCAGGTGGGCTGTGACCAGACTTGGAGTCAAGGCCACAACTTTCGAGGCCAAGAACTTGTAACATGAGGCCAAGGCCAAGACCAAAAACAGCAGGTCCGAGGCCAAGGCCATCAGGTCCGAGGCCGAGGACCTCACATATAGGCCTTTACACTACAAAGTTTGTTTTTTTGCCCCTCAGGAAATGAAGAAATAATGTATTAGCTAAATAAATAAATGTGAAATGTGCAAAAAATCGCCTAAATTTGCCCAAAAATTGCCAAAAATTTGACAACCTCCTAGCCTAAGCAGATGCATCTGTTTAGAGACAATCATAGGCCACCTGTTACTACATTATTATTATTATTATTATTATTAAGACAATTTATAGAGCGCAGTAAGCATAGTGAAGACTAAAGTCAAAAGCGCTTAACAATGAACATTATAAGATATATTAAACATATGCGTCTTAAGACATACATACATACATACATACATAAGTTAAATTTTCTGTGGCACTTTGTGACACCAAAGCGCCGCTGCAGATTCAGTCAAACATAAATGTCTTTAGCTTTGATAGAAAAACAGTTCTGGATACTTGTGAGTCACGAAGAAATGACGGAAGAGAGTTCCACAAGTTCGGTCCGGCCAGTCTAAACGACTGATCTCCCATCTTGGTGAAAGTCCGCTTATATTAGAGACCAGACTACGTGTGTCATCAGACCTCAACAGTGAGCAGCGGTTCGTCATGCGGAGGAGAGTGCAGTCTTCGATTAGATATTTCGGGGCTTCTTGACATAGGCACTTATCGACAATAGAGATGAGTTTGTAATTTATCCTCTTCTTTATCGGAAGCCAATGTAGATCGCGCAAGATTGGGGTGATATGTTGCTGTCGTCCGGTTCCAGTAAGTAGTCTAGCTGCCGAGTTCTGGACCATTTGGAGACGCTTTAGTTGTGCTTCAGTGGTTTGAACAAGCAGACTGTTACCATAATCCAGTCTAGTGCTGATCCATGCATGAACCAATATTTCCGCCGTTTCCATTGACAATGAAGAAATCACTGTTTTTAAATTTCGTAGTTCGTAGAAGCATGTTGAAACAAGGTGAGAAACATGGTGTGCCATTGTTAGATTTTCATCCAAAAAGACACCAAGGTTTCGGATTTGCTTCGATCTGAAAATTTGCACTGATCCTATATTGATGCCGGTAAAATTTAACTTCTCAAGATGCGATTTTCTTCCAAAACATATTAATTCAGATTTCTGCGGATTTAGCATGAGCAAGTTAACAAGCTAGTATGATAGTTATTTCAACAATGGCGATTGAAGAAAACAATGTCGCGGGTCAAGAATGCAAAGCAATGACATTGGAAATTACTGTGCTAGAATGGACCCAATATATAAATTATATAGATTTCAGCCTTTAATTTGCAAGAAACTCATTTACCTGGTCCAAATGCCTTCTTCACTCCCCGAGGCAATGTTCACTTTACACAATAGAAGCCTTGACAATGCAAGCAACATAATTACATGTTAGCAGAATTCTCCGGGTGTATGGTTTGCATTGAACAGAGGACATCGTATACATGTTCAGGTATTATTCGTCTCCTTTATAATGACTAGAGGGCTGAGGCACACTTCAAGCTGATAGTCCAACAGTGTGAATGCCCAATTTTCTTGTTTAATTCTATGATGTGAGGGCTTGGCCCCGATTAATTACAAGGCCAAGGACTTTACTCCCAAGGCCAAGGACATCAGGGCCGAGGCTCAGGTAAAGACCAAGGACTTATATCCCGAGGCCAAGGCCAAGACCAAGGACAGCGTCACTTGACCTCAAGGCGCCTCGAGGCCAAGGCCGCGGCCTCGAGGACTCCAAGTCTGGTTGTGACATGTGGTCTGTTCACCGTTCATGGTATTAACCTGTGAGGAATGTTTGCAGCTGTCTGCAGCCTTGTACCTGCATCACCCAGCACAGACTCTAATTGGTAACATTTCCAGCACCAAAGATATGCAGTGCCATAACTACCAGGTAGTCAACACGGAACCTGAGCATCTGACCAACCTCAGGCAGCTGACCATTTGACAGGTAGCTGACCAACCCCAGGCAACTGATGCCTGTCTACTCTGATGGTATTACGGAAAAGTAAAAGAAAATAAAAGAAAGTACAGAGTATAAAAATGATGGTGCCACTTACGGCTACAATGGTTGGTATTAGAGCTGTATCGATTCTACTGACTCAACAGTCCTCAACAGTGCAGTCCTCCAATGGACACTGTCATCAAGATCTGACCAGACGCATCACCCTAGCCTCTACTGCCATGTTCTCCCTGCATAATATCTGGCAGGACAGACGTCTCTCTCTGACCATCAAGCTCCGTCTGTACCAGACACTTGTTCTGTCTGTCCTACTCTACGCGGCCGAGACCTAGACCTTACTCGCCTCGGAAGTAAGGAAGTTGGAAGCCTTCCATATGAGGTGCCAACGTCAGATCCTTGGAGTGCACTGGTATGACTTCATTACCAACGCGGAGATATCCTCGCGGACTGGATTACCATCACTCAATGATCTGATAAGTAGGCGCCGCCTTGCCATTTTTGGACATGCAGCCGCCTTGAAGAGACAGTTCCTGTTCATCAAGCCCTCCGCTGCCACGTCGACCTATCCATCGGTCGTCCACCTGACCGATCATGGAAGCGCTGTCCTGGTCGTCCCAGGAAAAGATGGATCGACCACATCCGTACCCAGACCAGTGAGATTCCATCTACTCTCTGGAGTCGTGCCATCCGGTGGGGTCATGGTCAAGGGGTGACGCAACGGACCCCACTGGCCATGTGCTTCTGATGATGATGATGTATCGATTAATCGGCAGCATTCATAATCGGACCAATTATTGGGACAATCGGAACAATCGGTAATCGGCCGGCAGTCCGGTTCCGATACCGATTAATCGGAAACATTCATTTTCAGGCCGATTATTAGGGTAATCGGAACAATCACTTATGTGGTGCCAATTATTTTTCTTATGGCCGGCAGCTGTATGACCTCTCGGCCCCAGTGAATGGTGACTGGTGAGTGTCGCCCTCTGGGAGTCCCCTGGAGTCCATGTGGTCCTCACTGCTTTGTCGCTTCCTTTGGGCCGATGTTGGCACCATCTGGGAAATTGGCGGCGGCTGTGAGTTCATATAACTGTCGATGGAGGGAGGGATGAGGGAGAGCCACCTTATTCTGAATCGATAGTGGGTAAGATGCGATTAGTGTCTGATATGACTTTGTCGACATATCTTGACTTGACCATAGGTAGGAGGCGGCTAATGTCCGATGATCCGATCTGACTTAGTCAACATTATGCAGACGTATTATTAGTACAGTACAGCGTGTTATAAGCCTCAAAAGCTAACTGCCCGCGTTGATGTTTCAAGTTTCAAAACTAGCACCTTTCTGCTATTTGACTACCACTTCTGGTTTTAAATTTAATGAATACATAATTTCATAGTCACAACTTCAGATATAAAATTATAAATTACTATATGAATATAGAAAACATTGTTTTGACACTGTAATGTGTTCACATAGTCCTTCTGGATAAGTTACCACAATAATCTTAACTTTAATAATAATAATAATAATAATAATAATAATAATAATAATAATAATAATAATAATAATAAGCTGGATCAAGGTCGTATTTCTTTATTTGCAAAATAATGAAGGCAGCTTTGAATTGTATTCCAGTTATAGACATAATGACCTATAATCATGACTGACACTCTAATTTCACTGCCTAAATGCTCAGCAAAATTTTGCTATATAATAGGGACACTTTTCCCGACAATCTTTTTTAATCAGCTTATGTGTATTTGTCAGGCTACAATAAATTATGCACTACATTTACCTGACAATGTGCTGTGTCACAGCATCTTCCTGAGGCACATGATGCTGAATTTTCAAGTTGACATGTGGTTGCATTGCAGCAAGCTGAGTTGCATTCCTACAAAATATTGAAGACACACAGGTGTAATCATGATACTTGTGACTACAAGCAACTGATGTGCACAATAAATATAACATGCCAAAAATTTGAGACTCAACCACTGTGAATGAATAAAAAAATACTAAACAATGATCATAAACAAAGTGGCTTCAAATCAGGCCAACCACCCAACATACATGTAAATTGTGCAAGCTATAAGCTATAACACATCTATTTGGAATGAATTAGTTCTTTACATTTATCACTAAAAATGCTATTGGTTTATTGGTTTATTTATTTCCATCAGAACATCATACAAGTTACATACATAAGTACATCAATTTAATTTATCACATTATATATTCATTAGAACACAGAGAAATAGAGCAAAGAGAATTAATCCAATGATAATTATTAAGAATAAGTGACTGATATATACTATCCGCATCCCTAGCGAGAGGCGAGTTTCCACCGTCGTGGAAACATGCTATTAAGTGCCCGCATCTCAAGTGGTCAGGCCTGGATCAAACCGATGTGACCAATTTCCGCCTGGTCGCCAACCTCCCGTTTCTGTCAAAGTTACTCAAGAGGATGGTGAACAAGCAACTCGTTGTGCACCTGGCCCAGAATGGACTCATGCCGAGTCACCAGTCGGCCTATACGGAGGGCCATGCTACTGAAACAGTCTTCCTGAAGATCTTCAATGACATCGTTGATGCGAGAGCCAACGGAGAACTGGCCCTCCTCTGCCTTCTCGACCTCTCCGCTGCATTTGACACGGTCGACCATGCCATCCTCACTGCCTTGAGCTCTCCTATGGGGTCAAAGGTCAAGCTCTATCTTGGCTTAGTGATTACCTCAGGGAGAGATTGCAGTCAGTCAGTTGTGAGGGTACCTTGTCTGCCTCGCGTCTGTGCGCTGCGGAGTCTCATGGATCAGTCCTGGGTCTGCTACTCTTCGTACTCTATGTAGCAGACGTCGGTTGAACTGTGCACTCGTTTGGTCTCACCTTGCATGCATATGCTGACGGCAGTCAAGTTTACTCCTCCTGCCTACCTTTGGACACCGAATGACTGAGGACTCGCCTTCTGGACTGCATTCAAGAGATCAAGCAGTGGACAGCAGCCAATCTTCTTGCACTAAACCCTGACAAGACCGAGCTCCTTTGAATCAGCACACCTAGGAGAAATCATCTGATAAACCGTACACTGTTCTCGATTGGCGACATTTCCCGTTCGCTGAGGTGCGTCCACTAGGCGTCCTCCTGGATGACTCACTGTCATTCGTCGGCCACTTAAACAATGTAACTTGAGCGTGCTTCAATCAGCTCCAGAAGATCCGAGAGATTCGCCACTATATTTCAACATCAGCAGCAATTCAACCCGTACTCACTTTAATCCTTTTGCAAAAAGACTACTGCAACAGCGTCCTCCTGAGCCTTCCCGACAACCAGCTGGCTCGCCTACAGTCGGTCCTGAACGCATCCACTCGGCTGATTTTCAGCGTCAGGTGGCATGACCACGTGACCCAACTACTCAGGGATAAGCTCCACTGGCGTGATGACGGATGACACGCCCGAGTTGTATCGCTGCCGACGTGGGAAGGTGCTGGTGAATTGCCCTGATCTTCCGAAGCTGATAGAAGGAACTCCAAGTGACATTGCCAATGTGGCCGTTGAGCGAAAGCAATTCATCTACTAGGACCCCCAGAAGGATGGCTCTATATTGCAGATTAACATTTGTCGTTACATTTTTTATCGTTAGATTTTTTTATTATTATTATTATTATTATTATTATCTACGACAATTTATATAGCGCAGTAGCATAACTGGAGCTAAAGTCAAGAGCGCTTTACAAAGGAGTCACTTGTAAGAGATGTTAAATAAGTGTGTCTTTAGGAGCTTCTCAAAACAGCCGACGGACTTCGCATTAATAACATCGCTTGGCAACGAGTTCCCACAGGGCTGGGTTTCCCGCGTGACTGATCTGTCACCAAACACGGCAGTCTTGAAGGCGGAGGGACGATCAAAATGTCCGACTACTGGATCAAGTTCCGCGCGTCTGTCGTTCGTCGTTGTCCTGCATACGAGTGTTGATATGTAGTCAGGACAGGTGGTGTCGTTCAGGGCCCGATATGTAATCAGGCATCGCTTGTAGGTGATGCGTTCTCGAACCCCAAGCCAGTGAAGCTTGTCTCTAAGCAACGGTGTCACGTGATCATTCCAGCGGGCTCCAAAGATCAAGCGAGAGGATGCATTGAGCACCGACTGGAGGCGGCTTAGCTGGCTCTCTGGAAGGCCGAGGAGGACTCCATTGCATTGGTCAACCCTGGATAGAACAAGCGCCCGAATCAGTTGTATTGCAGCATCCATTGGTATATATCGCCTGATGCTAATGGACATTATCTGTAGGATGATTCTTTGTGTTCAATAAACGTTGAAGCCTGGCACCAGCTGAAAGTGGACCTATACATGCTTTCTTCCATGTGGTCACATCTACTAAAGAGATCAGGTGTCGTGGTATTAACCTCTTCCAGGACAGTGTCGTTTATAAACGGCGCGCGTCAATCGTTCGCCAACGGACAGCGCCGTTTATAAACAGCACGCCACTTCAGCGTCTGATCCGCAACAGGGTTCGCTGTATATAAACGTTCTAATGTAATAATGCAATATAGTTGTTATCCATTCGGTAGATGGTAGCTCTTTTTAGCGATTGTGACCAGTATAAGCTAGGAAAATAGGTTTTATTCGACAGAGGGTTGGATTGTGGCTTTGCAAAAGTGTCATTTCTAGGGTTCGAAAAATCCTAACTACCCCAAATGTGGTCTGATCTTCAAATTTTTAAAACTATTCTGTTCCAATTACACCCCTCTACAAATTTTCCACTCACATGGGGGGTCACCGCTGAAAATGTTGTGCTATTGAGCTTTGAAAAAGTTTTTGGGTGGGGGTCCGATTTTAGGCTGTAGAGTGGACCCTACCCCCAAAATTTATTTTTTGGCATGGATGGTTAGAAAGAACAATAAAAATGCTAAACAATGGTGCGAACCTCATTTTTTAAACTTCTATATAGCCTGAAATATACTGAATGTAATTTATTTCAGGTTGCAAAATTTTTGAAAAAAAAATTTCTCTCCAAGCAATGAGCTCTAGGGTTTGAAAAGTGATAACTGCCCCAATTTGGGTCTGATCTTCAACATTTTTGAACTAGTCTGTTCCAATTACACCCCTCTATAACTTTGCCGCTCACAAAAGGTTGGTCACCGCTGAAAACGTTTTGCTATTGAGCTTTGAAAAAAATTTGGGGGAGGGGACCGATTTTAGGTTGTAGAATGGATCCTACACCCAAAAATTTTTTTGGGCACGGATGGTTCGAAAGACCAATAAAAATGCTAAACAACGGTGCAAACCTCATTTCTTTAGCTTCTATATAGCCTGAGATGTACTAAATTTACGTTTATGTTCACAGTTCATATGAACGCTTTTCCCCAAAATTAATTAAACCGAATGGGGACGACTTTTAAAATTTAATTAAACCTTTAAAGGGTTAAATGTTGCGGGATCAAATGTCGGCGGGATTAAATGTCCGGGGCCAAATATCGCGGTATTAAGTGTCGCGGGATCAAATGTCATGATACCAAAATATTGGCATATAAGTTGCGTGATTACTGGTAGGTCTGGATCCAAACTGATCAGGAGAGAGCATATTATATTCATTTAGATATAATTATGAAGTCTATTGAACATCACTTTTTCAAAGACTTTAGATAAAATAGGTAATATAGATATAGGCCTGTAGTTAGCCATATTAGATTTATCTCCATCTTATAAAATAGGAATTACTTTGGCAATTTTTAGGTCATCAGCAACAATTCTAGTTTAAATGAAGTGCTAACAATTTCACTTAGAATTTCAGAAATAAATGGTGCATTTTTAATAATATTTTGATTAATATCATAGCCCGTAGTATTTTTAGGTTTCAAATTGTTAATTATGTCATTAATTTCATGTGGAGTGGTGGGATATAGAATGAAAGAGTGGTTATCAGGGTTATCAAGTAAGGTAGGCCTATTATTTACATCATCTGTTAGATTAAGATTAGGTAATTTCTTATTTAAATTTGTTCCTATATTAACAAAGTAATTATTAAAAAGTTCAGCTGTAGTCAGAGATTCATTAATATCATTAGTTATGTTAGATATATTAATTTGACTCTGCAGTAATATATTTATTTAATAGCTTATTAATTAAATATACATATTTCAGTATTATTATTTCAGTAGTTAATAAGTTAATAAATTTAGAAACTTATATTTATTTGCATAATATAGACATCGCTGTTAAAACATTTCCTGAAACTCTTTGGATTCTGATAATACTGACGTAAATAGCAAAAGGCTCTAGGTAAGAGCATGTATAATAATATACAAATAGTTTTATGTATCATTGTAACAGAATATTGGTATAGCACCACTTCTGAGGAATCACTCAGAGGCACTCCTGCTGCGATTACTGCATTCTGATAAAGAGATAAGTTTCAAGACGTTTCAAAAAGAGGGCCATAGTATAAACAGTTGCTAAATTACATATGCTGGGGTCAAGAGCATTCCAGAGAATAGATCTAACCAATTCAAAACTTCATTTCTGGAATAAGGAGCTTCATGCTTGAGGCACACTGAGAAGACCTTGGGTTGTGGACCGAAGACATGGCTGACCAGGGATAGAGCTAAGAGGATGGAGTAGCTCTGATAGATAAGACGGAGCGGCACCAACAACAGAAAATGCAACCACTCTCAATAAACGACACTCAACTCAAGCAAGATAAGGAAACCAGTGTAGAACAGACATCATATATAGTCCCTGCGGTCCGATGCTCAAAGTCTTATGAAGAAACCTCACTGTAAAATATCACTTGGTTCCAGGTCATTTGCAGTGTCAGGGCCAAAGACACGAAACGATCTACCGATAATTGTGAAATCATCCTGTTCTAGAGCTGACATCCTTTAACCTCTTCCACGGGTTCGCCGTTTTAAAACGGCGGCGGAAAATCATAGCCAAACGGCGTTCGCCGTTTATAAACGGTGCGCTATATAAGCGAGTGTGTACCGCAGACCTGCGATTTTTCAAAAATCCAACGTGGCAACCGAGTTAGCTCACATCCATTCGATAGGTGGCAGCACCGTTTTCGATAATGCTGACTATATATGCAAGAGATATTAGCTGTGTAACAACCAAGGCTGGAAAATGTATAGGAAAAATCTTCAGCCGGAGGCTAGAAAAATCATAACTACACCAAATATAGTCCAATCTTCAAAATTTTTGCACTATTCTGTTCCAATTACACTCCTCTAAAACTCTCTCACTCACAGTTGGGGGTCACCGCTGAAATTTTTTAAAATTGAGCTTTGAAAATTTTTTGTCGGAGATGGTCCGATTTTGGGGTGCAGAGTGGACCCTACCCCCCACAGGCCCTCCGAGAGAAATTCCGGGCCCCTGTGCAGAATGGGCGACGGGCCCTTTTCGTCATAATTTCTTGGCGACTTTTTTTTTTTTTTTTGCTCGTCAGCCGTTTATTATAAGTGTTGTTAGGTGTTGACGACCTTTTTTTTTTTTTTTCCGCTTGTCGCGGCCATTTAGCACTGTGTCCCGGGCCCCCTTGTGCTCGCCGGGCCCCTCTGCCGAACTGACATTTTAACCATTCTTTAGTGTTATTATTCATTTTATTGTTAATTATACATATTCATCATCGGCCCGGGCCCCCTCCAGACCGCCGGGCCCCTGTGCAGTTGCCCCCCTGCCCCCCCTCTCGGAGGGCCTGACCCCCCAAAATTTTTTTGGGCACGGATGGTTTGAAAGACCAATAAAAATGCTCAACAATGGTGCAAACTGCATCTTTCTAGCTTCTATATAGCCTGAAATATACTGAGTTGCTCGGTTTTTCACATTGAAAATCCGTTCACGTAATTGTCATTTCAGCGAGCAATTGGCACTTGGGTATGAAACTTCATAACTACCCCAAATATGGTCTGATCTTCAAAATTTTTGCACCATTCTGTTCCAATTACACTCCTCTAAAACTCTCTCGCTCACATTTGGGGGTTTACCGTTGAAGACGTTTTGCTATTGACCTTTGATCAAAATTTGAACAAAATGTTGGGGAGGGGTCCGATTTTGGGGTGTAGAGTGGTCCCTACCCCCAATTCCAGAAATCTTAAAATCACAGATACTGTGCTTCAAACGGTTATCTTCTTTTAAATCGGACTTTGACTCGGCCTGTAAAATTCTATTCCACGTCTTAAAACAGAGGGGCTACAACAGACGCTTATTACGCAAGATGAAGCACGACATTTGGCATGATTACCCGCAAATCGTAGACAACGACACAGGGCAACAACAACAACATGACCAACAACAACAACAACGACAACTGCTGCCCATCGTAATCCCCTATTCACCTTTATCAACACACTTTATCAGAGAATGGAAATGCGCTATTAGCACACATCCCACTTTCGTTAATTACAGAGTCATAGCCGCATACACCAGACATAAGAACTTAGGTTAATTACTAACTGCCTCTGCAATTTCTGCAAATAATAGACCCCCTGAAAATAGTACTACTAATACAAACACACTGGGATCCAGAAAATGCCAATCAAAAGATTGTAAAACCTGTCCGTATCTTACACCTTATACAACATTTGCCAGCTCATACACGCGCCGTTCGTACAAGATAAACTCTACTCTAGACTGTAAGAGCTCAAATATAATCTATTTAATCACTTGCAAAAAATGTAAATTCCAATATGTGGGTGAGACAGCTCTCTCACTCAATGCAAGACTGATCAACCACAGGTCCACTATCAGAACAAACAGAGATGCGACTCTCGCAAACCACTTTACCCAGAAAGACCATTCTGTCAATGATCTATCCATAATACCAATTGAAAAATTACAAAACGAAAACGATGAACGCAAAAACAAACATAAACGCCTAACTAGAGAAACATACTGGATTAAGGAACTAATGACCTATACACCATACGGAATCAATTCAGTTAATGACTACAGACGCCGTTGAAAAAAGACAAGATGGAAGATTGTGCCCGTGCACAAGTTCTCAGGACTTTTTCATTCGCTCATTCATTCATTCATTCATTCGCTCATTAACTCACTCATTCATTCATTCATTACATCCATTCATCCATCCACTCATCATTCGGTCCGTCCGACCGTCGGTCCGTTCATCCGTCCATCCATCAATCCATCAATCCATCCATCCATACACCCATCCATCTATCTACCTATCTATCTATCTATCTATCTATCTATCTATCTATCTATCTATCTATCTATCTATCTATCTATCTATCTATCTATCTATCTATCTATCTATCTATCTATCTATCTATCTATCTATTCTATATGTTCTATATATTCTATATATTCTATATATTCTATCTATCTACCTCTGTTTGTGTCTGTCTCTCTCTGTCTCTTTCTGTAGGTCTGTCTGTCTCTGAGTGTGTCTCTAGCTCTGCTTTCCGACCTCTGTATGTCTGTCTGCATGTCTGGATACTGTAATGCAAAGCATAAGTACGATAATCATTACTCTCAGCAAAACCCATAACCTAACACTAACCCTAGGATACTGTAATGCAAAGCGTAAGTAAGATAATCATTACTCTTAGCAAAACCCATAACCTAACACTAACCCTAGGATACTGTAATGCAAAGCGTAAGTCAGATAATCATCACTCTCAGCAAAACCCATAACCTAACACTAACCCTAGGATACTGGATTGCAAAGCGTAAGTTAGATACTCATTATTCTCGTCAAAACCCATAACCTAACACTAACCCTATGATACTGTCATGCAAAACGTAAGTATGATAATTAATCATCCACTCATCCATCCATCCATCCAGCCAGCCATCCACCCATCCATCCACCCATCCATCCATCCATCCATACATACATATATCTATCTATCTATCTATCTATCTACAGGCAGCATTTAGAATGTTCCAAAATCTTGCAGAATGTTAGGAAATCGAAGCAAGTAACCATGTGGACTGAGTTGTGGATATTCAATCCAAATGTTAAAGTCAGTACTGCTTTATGGCTGGGAAAATTGGAGGTCAGTTAAAAGTGCTAATAGGAAACTACTAAGCTTAGTAAACAAATGTCTATGAAAAAGCATTGGGATCTGGTGGACAAACAAAACCAGCAATGAAGAACTGTGGAAAAAGACACCCAAGAACCAATAGCAGAAGAAATAAAGAAAAGAAAATGGAAATGGCTAGGACATACCTTGAGAAGCTATGTTCCTGTAGGGTGATCCCAGTCTGGCCAATAGCGTGCTCCAGGATCCAGTCCATGGCCCTGCAAAAGAGTGCTGGAGCCATGACACAGCCCTGACGGACTCCTGAGGCAGTGAAGAATGCCTCAGATAGCATGCCATTGATGCGCACTCTTGCAGGCGTGCCCTCGTATAGGTCTTTAATTAAGTTTAATAAGAACGTTGGAACACCAATACCTCTGAGTGCCATCCAAAGTGCCTGACGGTCTACAGAGTCGAAGGCTGATTTCAGATCGATGTAAGCCACCTTCAACGGTCTGTTAAATTCCCGGTGGATTTCGGACAGGAGTCTGAGTGCGAGAATTGCGTCCATCGTGGATCGGCCCGCCGTGAATCCGGACTGCTGTGGGTGACGTTTCGCTGTCAGATGTGGATTGAGTCTCGCAAGGAGCACGTGGGCAAACACCTTCCCAGGAACGGACAGGAAGGTGATTGGCCTGTGACTCGAACATTCGGTCTTTGGTCTTCGGCCTTTGTACAGTGCTAGAACAATTCCCTCTTTCCATTGAGCTGGTACATGTCCAGTCATCCACACCCTTGAGATGAGTTCATGGAGAGCAATGCTAACTGGGTCAATTGCACACTTGAGTAGCTCTGGTGGTATCCCATCTGGACCAGCGGCGCGGCCGTGACATAGTTTCTGAATGGCCGTGCATACTTCACTGAGGGTTGGCATGTCGATTGATACGTCAGGACTGTCAGAAGCTGTGGACACTTCGTTCGCTAGTTCCGTGCTTACTTCTGCTGGTGGGTGATTGAGCGCATCGGAGAAGTATTCACACCAACGACTCAATGTTTCCGCCTGGTTAAGGAGGGAGATCCGTCTGCCTTAAGTGTTGCTGTAACACCCGTGGACTGGCGTGTATCTCCTCGTATTCTATTGATGGTTTTATAGGCAGCCTTCAAGTTGTTCCGCTGCAGTCCTTCCTCTGCCTCAGTAGCCAAGGACTGATAGAACGCTTCCTTATTACGTTTCGACTTGGCCTTGAAAACGCCATTCAATCGTTTTCGCTCTGCCTGATCTCCTTTGAGCCAGGCAACGGCTTTTTCTTCGAGGGTGTCAAGTGCATCATCAGATAACCATGGCTGCTTACGGGTTTTCCTATAACCAACGACTTCTTCTGCGGAGCTTCGAATGATGTCACTGATTGACGTCCAAGCAGCTTCCACGCCATCTGAGAGGTTTCCGAGGGCCTCAAATTTGTTATTCAGGGTGATATTGTATTGAAGTGCCCTGTCAGGATCATCTCTAAGGCATTGAACGTTAAGCTGTGGGCAGCGCTTTTGCTTGTGCGCATGATGAAATGCAATTGCGATTTCAGCGATAAGTAGGTGGTGGTCAGTATTTGCGGGTGCTTCGGCTCCTCGGTAGACTCGATACGATCTGACAATACTGAGAGGACAGGCCAGGATATGATCGAGTTCCTTTCTTGTATGTCCATCATTGCTTATCCAGGTGAATCGATGGATATCGCGCCTTTGAAACCAGAACCCCGTTGCCATCAGACCCATAGACGAGCATAGTGAGAGCAGATGATGTGAGTTGTCGTTTGTGGTTCCTGTGCCAAATGGGCCAATGACATCCTCAAAGCCAGGGATCTGCGGTCCAGGGTTGGCATTCATGTCACCAAGGACCAGGAACTCGTCACGCTTTGGTATGGACTGGATGGTGGCTGCCAATTGGTCGTAGAAGTTGTCCTTTTCCAGAGTGTCACTGTCCTCTGTTGGGGCATAGGCGGTAACCAGTGATAGATGTCCGTAACGGTGGAGAAGCCTGGGATCACCCTACCGGAACATAGCTTCTCCGACCTAGACTACGCTGACGACATTGCTCTTCTGGAAACATCCGTTATAAACCTAGAAACATCACTCAATCAGATTGAGTTGACAGCATCCAAACTAGGACTACATGTGTCCTTGACAAAAACCAAGCTGCAGAATCTGGGTTCTGGAGGAGATGCAGGAGACATATAGGTTAATGGACACCAGGTGGAAAATGTGTCAGAATTCACTTACCTAGACAGTGTCCAGAGTTCTGATGGCAGGTGTCAGCGGGACATTACTCACAGAATCGGCATAGCTGCATCTGCCATGAGATCTCTTCAAAATCTATGGTGCCAAAGACAGATACAGCTCGGTACCAAGATCCGTATTTATCAGTCCTGCGTCCTGCCTATTCTCCTATATGGTTCTGAGACTTGGACTCTGCTGACACGAGACTCTCAAAGACTACAGGCATTCCATATGCGCTGCCAGAGACAGCTTCTCTGCATTCACTGGTTTGACTTTGTGACCAATGTAGCAGTCTCCAAACAGACTGCCCTCCTGCCAGTGACAGAAATTATCACGCGACACCGTCTGTCTCTCTTCGGTCATGTGGCTCACCAGGACAACAACATTCCGGCCCACCGCGCTCTCGCCTGTGCTATTACTCGATGTACCAAGACGCGTCCTCCTCCGAGCTGGAGAAGACCTCCTGGCAGACCACGCCGTACATGACCCCAGCAGATCGGCGATGGTCTTCCTTCCACAATTTTTCGTGAATGGCACTCAGCCATCGGTCGTGGTCACAACTCGCGCAACACGAGATTGGCACAACGGACCTCTGTCGTCCATGTGAACTAATGAATGAAATGAATACCTTGAGAAAACCGACTGAAAACATCACAAGACAGATGTTGACATGGAGCTGCCAACGAAAAAGAAAAAGGGGAACACCAAAAACCACATGAAAAAGATCACTAGAAAAAGAAATTTAAAAAATGGATACACCTGGATTGAAATAAAACACTGGCAGTGGATCAAATGAAATGGAATGATCTTGTTCTTGACCTATGCTCCACTGAGAGTGCAAATGACTGAGGAAAAGAAGTAGAAGGACGGAAATCTTATACTATTCTAACTACCACATTCAAGTCACACAGGATGCATCCCTGCCTCAGTCCTTTTTCCAATCTTGATCCATTCTGTATTTCCATATTCTGTTCTTACTGTGACTTCTTGATTTTCAACAGCGATAAAGAATTCGTGTGAAAATGAAACTCATTTAAAATATGTAGCCGCAATATAGATTTAGTATTTATTTATGAAAATACAATACACAGATATAAAAATGGCTAAAAATTAATGGAATGTGGCTCACTGCTTTAGGTGATTTGCCACAATCACACTGTTCATCATTTTCTATAATCCCATTGCCACAAGTGGAGACTGTCTTTTCATATAGTATATGTGGCACATCATATAAGCAAATATCAAGACCTTGCTCGAATCCTCTGTTAAATTGGTCGATGGAACAGTCTGACCAGTTTGTTGCTGTGTTAGCACTACAAAATTTGAACGAAATTCACTGTCACATCCTGTTTTATTCATTTCAATTGTTTCATTTCAAGAGATCATTTTAAAACAATTATTACAACCTTAAGATAAATGAAGACTTTGGAAGTACATGGTTACGATATGATAATTTAAATTGGAATAGCAGCAATGATAATAAGAGTGAAACAGAGGTTATAGTGAATAACTCTAGCAGGGAGATGAGATGAATGTGAAGGAAAAGCAAAAGTTACAATATATTGCCATGAATAGAAAGCAGCAAAAACATTTAAAACCAAGAAAAAAATTGTTTCAGGCTTTCTTAATATGATGCTGCCTGCTATTTAATATCTCAAATTTGTTAAGGCAAGAAAAAAATTGAATAGCAATTAAAATCCTGAAAATAAAATTAGACACTCCATAACTTCATGGTAGGGAATGAATGTTGAAGACAACAGTTTATAAACTCGGGTCTAAAGCCAAAGCCCACACACAGAGACTGCTAATCATTTTAAAAAATAACAATATAGTACCGCAAAATCTCGAGTATAACGCACAATATTTTTAACTCAGAATTTTCCATAAAGTTAGAGGTGCATACTATATTCATATAATACCAAAATTAGACAAATTTTTCCTCATTTTCCATAAAGACTTAATTATACTGGCACTTTTCTTAGCATTTAGCATATCATTAGAATAACAAAGCAGGACCAAGAAAGTAGAGAGTGAAATGGGGACAGAAATTTGTCCCCATAACCACCCGAAATCATTTTGGTTTCCTCGTCCCCACCCCGTCCTCGCATTGTCTGTCACTGTCCCCACCCCTTTACTGCGGCCACTGGCCAACTTTATACCCATTACCGCACCGTTACCGTTTGTTTAAGAAATGGTCACCTACCTAACTTTTGCCCTATGTTCACTAGTGGTGCATCAAACTGTTAGACTGCTGATGCCGTGGCGAGATTCCCATCGCAGTAACAGCATGCTTACAATACTGGCACGCTTTACACTTTACGTATATAGTATTATATACGCTATGTATAAAATTCTCTATAAAATTAACTCTCTAGTGGATAGTTGTCTCCGAGGAAAAGATCCGCTATACCTGATCAATGACTGTCGCCTTGTCTGCGCAACATGGTGCTTAGGTCACCAAGGTGCTTAGGTCAGACGACTCAAGATTACTTTCTACTAAGCGAACTCACAGCAAGATTGGAGACAGGGCCTTCAGCGCTTCTGGTTCTCGCAATTGGAACTCCCTGCCGAAGTCCTTACAGGATCATTCTGTCTCGCGTGCAGTCTTTTTGAGCAGACTGAAGATGCGCTTTTTCGATTTAGATTTTGACACTGCAGCAGCGGCACTTTTGTAAAAATAGCGCCATGTAATTTAGTATCTATCTACCTACCTATCTATATGAAGAATACTTCCCATCGATTAAAACTTTCACGAAGTTTGGCCGTACATCGCTTCTTCCAGAACACTGTTCGATTTTAATGTGTTCGCTGAAAGAAGTTTTTCATTTTCACAATCCTCCATATTTGTTTTATCCTAACGAGTACTTTACTTTTACTTTGAAATGCACGAGCCACATGCCACCATAAGACAAAGGACCTCTACTGAATTATAATGTTATAATTCTATGCTACCAAGTTCCAACGGCCAGCGTTTGTGCAACTGGCGCCATAGATTGCAATCGAGGGCGTAAGTGTTACCACTCTCGCAAAAAGAAAAAACAGAAGTTCGGACAATGATAAGCAAAAGAATACCCAAGATGTTGTAAAAGGAAATTCTTTTAAAAACTACAACACCATTACCACGGTAATACTATTGAATTTTATACCATTACCGTGGTAATACCGTGACTTTGGGAACCGTTATCGCAGTAAAATGGTATTTATTTAATATTTGTCCCCATTACCGCGGTATTACCGCAGTTACCGCGGATTTACCACAGTAACAGTTACCGTGTCACTCTCTACAAGAAAAACAAATTATAAGGAGAGGGGAGGGGAAAGAGGGGATGAGGACATGGAACCACATTAATGACTTTATTGACAGCTTAGTCTATTGTTGGTACAAAGTGTCTACTGTTAGTGACAGAGCGAGAAAAAGAGATCGAGAGAGGCAATTTGCAGGGAGAGGTGAGGGACACAATGACTTGAACTACAATGTGGATGGTATTAACAACTTAACTGCTGGCTCAGTTAACTTCATCTAAACCGGTGGCAAGCTCATGTTGAAAAAGGAGGAGCCAAAGCCCAGTAACAGGAGCGGTAATTAATAGAGTGGGACAAACCATATGTAACTCTGTTATGTTATTCATGAAGAACTTGACTTATTTGTTTAAAATTTCCTACATGTGACATTTGTTAAAGCGCCTTTGACTTTGGCCTTCAACTATGCCCACTGAACTATAAAAATTGTCTCCATAATAATAATAATAATAATAATAATAATAATAATAAATGGTTGTTGCCGCAGCCAGACAATACTAAAAAGATGCTCCCTCATCTGTTGATCAAAAAAACTCTATTTCAATATATTATTTTTATGTCTTGGGTTCACAACTTTGAATAAACTGCTTATAAAAAACTTTAGAAACTTTAGTATTCTACTTTGAAAAACTGCTTATAATATATATATATATATATATATATTTTTTTTTTTTTTTTTTTTTTTTATATTCCCTCGGTACTTAGTTCCCGAGGACTTATTACAAAAAAAGTGTCCGAGACAGAAAAATATCTATATATAGATATAGATAAAATATAGATAGATAGATAAAATATATATATATATATGTAGCAGACTAATCATTAAAGCCTTCAGTCTGGAATAGCATAGTTATGCACAGGGGTGTGATGCCAATTGATTAACAACCGGTTCGCTGACGTTGACAAAGAAGCTTGACCATTATGTGTAGGCCTATATATTAATACCAATTTGACATACTATACATATACACACATATACATATATATGTATATATATATATATGGCATGTTTCCCAAGAAATACCCAGACAAAAATTCATAAGTCACGGTGTGAGGCTACAGACACGAGTCAGGACCTTCAAGGTGTTGATCCACTAATTATAATGCCTCGTCCAAACGAATCCTTCCACCGTCTCAGTTTTCACATAAGGGACCTACTATAAATATATCATCATGGAGCACAGACATCTTTTGTAGTCTGAACTCTCAAGTATCTTTAGAATTTGAACCTAGATTTTGTCTTTGTCAGGTTCTAATTTTGGGTGCCAGCTTTGATCTGGTATGTCCACTGGATCAGGGTGCAATGAAGCTGAAAGTTAGATGGGGATGACATGGACCACATGGTAGACACTTTTAAGTTTTAACCTATTGTGATGGTAGGAGATATCAATGAGAATGTAGTAAGTAAGTGGAAATGTTAGTAGGTTTGGAATAGTAACTTTATTATGTGTGCTTGTATGTTTGTGTGAACCAATAGGAATTGGTTTTATGGACGTTACGAAGTGCGGACGGATGTGATTGGACGACGCACAGTTGTTGTGGTCGGTTGGTTTTTTGAATCGAAAACGTTCGAAAGAGGAGTTTAATGTTCGGCCGGTGATGAAGGACGACGGTTCCAGTGCAGCGATCCTGTTCCAGATTGACTTCTAATTATTTTAAATTGCTATTTATTAAATCTGAACAGAGGTTTCAGGTCGTTTGGTGGTTGTGACTCCGTGCGTCGAGTCGGTTTTCGTGTTCAGGACACATCCTTTGATTTTTATCGAATTTGATTTATGAGCTATCTCAGTTGATAGTTACATTAGCAACCCGTTACTAAGACAGTTGTTGCCACTTTGAGTTTTAGACGTTGTTAAAGTTATATGGCACAGTTAATCTGATAGCCGCTATGGCGGAAGAGTATTGATGTTTACTTAAGAATAAAGCGAGATTTTTAAGGAAAAGGTTTTATCATTTAAAATGGGCGTGTTCGAGCCCAACAAGATTTCCCCTAGACTTAAAATAGATGAGCAAAAGTAAGTTTTAGGGCCGGCACGTCACACTATAAACAACATCCGCTGTAATTATAGCCATGGTAAGTAATATTTGAAAACCGTTGGGTTACAAGATCAGTGGGCAACCACTTCAAATCAAGTGCTGATCCAGGGGCCGAAAGGTTTCCCACACATATTTAGGAGAACGAATACCAGTCCAGTAAACCTGCAGACGGTTCGGTGATATAGTCGGCGTTTTAACAAACGGTTCCGCCGAACCGGTTTCATCACAGCCCTGGCTATGCAGATGATGGACGAATATACCGTATATATTCGTGATAAAGTCGAGAAATTTAAGGCCAATTCACAGGTTATATATCCTGACCTCGACTTATACTCGAGGCACTAACTGTTGGGTAAAGTTTCCATACATAGCATGTCGAAAATAATTAATTTAGCTAACTGCGTAATTATTTTCAACATACGCTACGGCATCTAAATAAAAGTTCACATCAGCGCTTTTAAGATTGGTAATTTATAGGCGCCACATAAATATTAATTAAATATTGGCGCTATATAAATATAAAAAATTCAAGATTACCGGTAATTAAGATTTTTATATTGTCAATAATGAGCGAATAGCAGGTTTAAAATTTTCTTAATCATCAGGAATCAATATGGGAATGTGAAAATCGTTCAGTTTCTCGATAGTTCAAAGCTAAAACGCAGTTTTTCAATCAAAACAATGGCGCCGCTGCCGCCACATGCCCACTTTGCGTCCGCCATTGTTCCGACTCTCACTATCACCTCAAGAGGGTTCGCCGCGGTGACGTCACTTCGACTTATAGCCGGGTCAATGACTTTAGACACTTTCAAATACCCAAAATCTAGGGGTCGACTTATACTCGGATCGACTTTATCTCGAGTATATACGGTATTCCTCCTGCTTTCCCTCGGAATGAATTGCGAGCATACATTACAGACTGTACATGTACCGTATATTATTGATTATCACGTGGACAGCAGCAAATTGTCTAGCCTTAAACCCTGCCTCCCTTATTGTTCGTACTTACGGAATTATACTGGAAGATGGGATGAAACTCCGCAGAACATATAATCATCTTCGCCCTTCCGTCAAACCGAAGATAAACTGCACGGCAATAGATGGACAACAGGTGCCAACGAATTCCGTCGGTCAGGCGGATCCGAAGCTCTGACTCTAATTGCCTCCGAAAGATTGCCAATTCAGGAGAACCCAGAACTGACACTAATCGCCTCTGACGGGTCGCCCATTCAAGGGAATCCAACTTCCTCTTCCCCCGGCGACAGATCCACAAACCCACAGCAGCTGTCGACTTCACAGCAGGATCCAAGATCGGAACATCTGCCGCCTAGCCACCAGATGGCGACATACACCACTCGCTGCAAAGATGGAATTCCTATGGATTAGTACTCCTAGAAGGAAGAATTTAATAAGTTGTGCATCGTTCACTACTAACTTGTAGGTGATGCTGTCATTGCCCCTTCTGTGCATATGCATCTCTTGGAAGTTCTCATAGAGATGAGACACTGTGTGTGTGTTTTGCTTGTTTATGGACACGTCTGTATCAAAGACGATGGGCGTCTATGTGTGCTTGCGTGTGTGCGTGGCTCCTCCTTTCTCAACCAGGGCTTAACACCATGGTAAGAGATACGTATGTTGTATCTCTAGTCTCATTGCCTATTGATGCATATGTCATATCTCTAATCTCATTGCCTACTGGTAGGCCTACATATGTTGTAATTCTAAGAAGAGGCACAGATTCTTTAGCGCGGCGTACATCCCGTTGATGCCTATGAGAGCGGTGGACGCTCCCAAAATATAGCGTTTTTGCTCAGCGGGCACTAAAAGTCTAGTACCTTTAAGTAGTAGGCCGTCGTCACACAGTGTAAGCTCGTCGGCAAATGGCAGATAGGGCCTTAGCAACGGCGTGACGTCAGACGCGCTGTTAGGCCAGCCTATCAGAGTTTGTTCTTTCAGCAACTGGTATGTTTCATTGGCCTTTGCAGCCTCGCGAATGATGTCCAGGGTTTTTTCTGACGCAATCAGGCGAAGCGAAGCTTGTTGCTCAGTTTCCTCTAAGGCTGCTATTTGCTCAGAAAACAGGGTTTCCTCAGCTGAGTTCACCGGAAACACGCGGCTAAGTGCGTCAGCGACGACCACCTCGGTTCCGGGTCTGTAGATGAGTTCGAAGTCGTACTGTTGCATTTTTAGCAACATTCTCTGTAGCCTTTTTGGCGCTGATGAAAGCGGTTTCTTGACGATCGTGATCAGGGGTGGTGGTCGGTGTGAATTTTTACGTGTCGGCCGTATATGTAACTATGGAAACGCTCCAGAGCATAATAGCAGGCCAGCAATTCTTTTTCGATCTGGGCGTAGGCCTGTTCCGTGGACATCAAGGCACGTGACACATACTCAACTGGACGATCGTTCTGAAGGAGGCATGCTCCAAGACCCGCCTGAGATGCGTCGCATTGGAGAGTTGCGCTCTGCTCGACGTCATAGAATTGAAGGACTGGTGCACTCGTCAGTAGTTTCTTCAGTTGATTGAGGGCGTCTCCATGCCAGTTTGGGTCCCAATGAAACTCGACGTCTTGCTTGAGTAGCTCGCGCAAAGGCGCCGTGGTTGTGGCGAATCGAAGAGCGTATCTTGCTAGATACGTTGCCATGCCGAGGATCCTCTGAAGCCCTGTCCTGTTGACCGGCGGAGGCATGTTTTGTATTGCCGCAATTTTCGCAGGGTCAGCTCTGAGACCGTCTGTTGTGATCTCGTGACCCATAAATTTGACGCTGGAGCGATTAATCTTCAATTTGGCTCTGTTTAATCGAATGTTCATAGAGCGGCATCTGTCGAATAGCACAAATAGATTCCGCTCGTGATCTCTTTGAGCCTCTTCCGAGGTCTCTCCTGACCCAAAAATCAATATGTCGTCTGCAATGCATGCCACTCCTGTTAGACCGTCGAGCGCCTCCAGAAGTTTCCGTTGGAATATTTCTGGTGCAGGGGACATGCCGTAGGGAAGATGAAGCCAGCGATATTTCCCGAATGGAGTGTCGAAGGCGGTGAGCTTGCTGCTGTGATCGTCGAGTTTTAAATGCCAGAAAGCGTTGCTGGCGTCGACGGTGGAAAATATTTTTGCCTTTGATAGTAGCGGAAGCACGTCGTAAATGGTAGGCATTCGGAAGTGGTCGCGCAGCAGTGCTCTGTTCAGCGGCTTTGGATCGATGGAAAGTCTGACGCCGCCGTTTGGTTTTCGCACGACTAGGAGTGCCGATATCCAGGCAGAGGGCTCGTCAACTGGTGTGATTATCTGGTGCTGTTGAAGCAATTTCAATTCTGCCTCAACTTTTGCCTTTATCGGGACCGGAAGTCGGCGTAGCGGCGTTCGGACGGGCGTAACCGACGAATCCGTGTGTAAGTGCAGTTCGCCCAGCAGACATCCAAAACCGTCGAACAGGTCATCAAAATGCCGTATCAGTTCGTCAGTGTTGTTGAGCTGTCGATCTGATTGCACGGCGCATATATTTTCATGGTTCACACGCAGCAAATCGAATAGAAGACAGGCGTCGAGGCCTAGTATCGGTTGCTTATGCTGCGAAGCTACATAGAAGTCTAGAGAAGCGCTCTTTTTGGTCGTTGGGTGTGTTGTAATCAGCGTAATCATACCTGCCGTTTTCACCGCTTGTCCATCGAACATTCGCAAGGTTGACTAGGCCGGTCGAACTTTTGGTTTAGGTCGAAGTTGATCTAGAATCGATAACGGCAGTAAGTTGACGGTTGCTCCGCAATCCAGGAGGAAATGAGCAGTAATATTCGCGATTTTCAGTTTGCATAGAACACGACGTTGTCGTTCTGTGGTCATGGCCATGACCATTTCCGGCTCCGAGTCTGAGTCCAGCGCATGGACCGCAGATTTTTGCCGAGTCTGTGGTTGTGACAAGCAAGCTGAACTGAAGTGATTCTGCTTTAGACAGCGACGGCAGGTCTTGCCAAACGCTGGGCATGAATTTTGGCCAGGCACATGACTTAGGCTGAATATTTAATATTTAAATATTTAGTCATTTTAACTAAAAAAATAAAAACTCCTGCAAATTTTTAGGCAATAAAATTTTTTGGGGGACATGTATCACCGTTTTTGGGCACGTGCACACGCACTAGCCTTTAGAATTACAACATACGTATCAATAAGCAATGAGCCTAGAGATACAACATACGTATCAAAAGGCAATGACGCTAGAGATATGACATATGCATTAATAGGCAATGACTCCAATGAGTCTAGAGATACAACATACATATCAATAGGCAGTGAGCCTAGAGATACGACATACTTAATTTCTAACCACAGTGTAATAATAACATGATTCACTGTTGCCACTACCAACTAAGAAGAATGAAACCGATTCAATGCTAGATACCAGTGAGCACAGCAATACAGCTTGTTCGAGCATTAATCAGGGGTGTAGCCAGGGATTTGATTTGGGGGCATAATGTGATTTAGGGGGGTATAAATCTTAAAAACTTTGAAAATCTTGAAACATGTATTACAAATTTTAAGGTAGTCTGATTTCTGGGGGGGGGGGTATATATGTTACAGTCAAAGTGTGAAATCAGGCAAAGTTGACATTGCCTGAAATTTTTAGGCAAAGTCGACATAAGCCATTTCACTCGGGCAATGTCAACATTGACTGAAATTGTTAGGCATTGTTTAACAATGCCTGAAATTTGCTCAGATTTTCTACACACTTTGCCTGAAATCTTTATCGGTGATGGAATAACAGCAGGTAAATGTCGGCATATGTCGAAATTGCCTAAAAATTTCAGGCAATATCAACATTGCCTGATTTCACCCCTTGACTATTCTATTCTATTCTACTTGATAATTTATGTAGCGCTATAGCATGGCCAAGACCAAAGGCAAGAGCGTTTTACAAAAGGCAGTCATACGATATACGAAATAAATGAGTTTTAAGGTTCGATAAGAACGACTCGAAGTTGGTTGTCGTGGTCACAGAAACTGGAAGTGTGTTCCAAAGGAGAGGATTGCCCCGAGTCACGGTGGCAGATATTAATGTTAAATGTTCATAAAGAACGTTCGGACTCAGCTGCCTCAACAAACAGCGCATAATATTTTTATGTCTTTCCCATACTTCAGAGAGGTTCCTGGAGCCTAGGAGGCCTTGGGGCACCGCCCTGGCCTAGTTATAAACTTGCATCTGATACCGTCGATCACGAAATTCTGCTACATCATTTAATGATTTCGTTTGACATGGCATCAAAAGCGTTTGATTGGATCAAGTTCTAGTTATATGGAAGGACACAGTCAGTTGTCATACACAGCAACTCCAAAGGCAGTGTGCCATGTACCATGAGGAATAGTTTATGGTCCGATTCTGTTCTTACTATACATTGCAGATCAGTTCAGAATAATTGAAGAGCATGGTCTACAGTGTCATTTTTGTGCAGATGACTGTCAGATAACAGCCTGGATGACTGACTGAGAAAAAAAATTGACTGAAATCCATCAAAAACTGCCTTCTGGTATACAAAACCCTTTATTAAAAGGAATCTAGTTACCTCCTTTCAAAACTTTCTGTGTAAACAAGCAATTACTCGACTAGATCCTTATCTGCATAAGTTCATTCCCTATTTCATACTCAGACCGGTCTTGGTACTCGTGCTTTTTCAGTAGCCGCCCCAAACTCTGAAACTCTTTGCCTCAGCGCTGCAAATTCACTACCAATTTTTAGAGCAAGAATAAAACCCATCTTTTTGGCTGGGCTTATCTGCTATAGACTGGTTGTTTGGCCGGATATCCTGGATTGGTTGGATATCCTGGATATCTTGAATGATTTTTATTTGGTGTGCCATCGGCTGATGCTTCTGTGCATTATGAAGTAGTGCTATATAAGTTAAAGATCAGATTAGATATATGCTGAAATGTAACAGAGGCATTATAGTGCCTCTTAAATAAATATCACCTCAGATATCAGTTATCATGAATTCATGATATGTGGTGAAATATAACAGAACATAATTGTGCCTCTTATCAATAAACACTCAAAAGCACTATAACTACCAAAGGTAGTTGGATCTGAAAATTTGCACACAACCCACGAGTTGAATGAATAAAATATCATAATTGCTAACTTTCTTCAAAGCCAAGTCATCAATTTCAATATATCCAACCCAATTTCACAAGAAAACTGTGTTTTCAAAGCCTTCCAAAAATGTTCTCCTGAAAGATAAATTAATCTAAAATCTTATTTAACTGTTTTCACCAACAGCTATAGCCATCTGATGTAGGCATTCAAAACAGCAGCCAGTTCTGGTCATAAGAAATTGGTGCAATCGATCACATTTACATTTGAGATGAATGAATAGCATGCTAAAAGTATCTGTTATCAGAAAGAAATTACAGTGACTGCTAAATAAATTAGAGGCTCTTTATTTCTTATTCAAAGCAAAAGAAGCAAGAGTTCTGTGCACTAACCTAGCTGTTCGATACATTATGCACTTTGAGTCCCTGTCTGGACATGAACAAGATTGACTGTCATGCTGCAACCCAAAATTATGACCAATCTCATGAGCCATAGTAGAGCCTGCTGCAGCCCCAGAACTTGACTTATCCTTAATTAGAAACAAAAAACCACTTATAAAGACCATCTACTAACTGTCAACTAACATATAATAATTTATTTATGTATTAAGTTATTGCCATTTTCACAAATTATTATCAGTTGAAACAAAATAAACCAAGAATTTCATAAATAGAACTATATTTGACAGACCTCTCCATAGCGAGGTACCCTTCTTTCGTTTTGAGAGTTTGAAGTTACCGTACAATGGAAGCTGGTTTCATAGAAAAAGGAGCTAAATGAGATAAGTGAAGTCTCTTTTCTATTTTGCTAAAGTTCATTGATACTTCTATGCTGGTTTATACTGGTTATTTACACAGGTGGTGAATTTAAAAGAGTTGATTCAAATGATCTCTATTTTTAGCAGTGATGCCATTGATTAAAATACTCATGGGAATTTTGTGGGCTTCGTCTGTGTTTTATGCACGATAGTTAGCACATAGATGATACAATTGCCTTAAAAGATCATTTTGAAATACTTTCTTTTGAGTTGCTGCTTAAACATGTGGCCAATTTAAATACCCTGCTTCAAAGGGACGATTTTTAATAGATTTGAATTTTTGGGCCAGGTAACTGTGGGAATCTTGAGCGACAATCCTCCTAGACCAGTGGTTCCCAACGTGGAGCGTAGGCCCCACCGGGGGCAATTTCATTATGGGGGGGGGGCAATTGGGCAATTTCAATGTTTAAAAATGTTAGAACAGGATAATTAGAATGACAATTGTTAAAGAACTTATGGAATATAGATTCATAGAAGAAGCTGTCATTACTAAATGAGTAATGTATATTAATGCAAATCAGTTCTGTTTTGCATGTTTTGTATCTGTTGTTGCTGTTTTTCATATAATTTCATGTTATTCCGATACTACTACAATTTATGTGATTGCTTCTATGCGTGTGTCATGGGGAGACATAAGGATCTTAAAATGACTTTGGTGGGGCGTGGCCTATAAAAAGGTTGGGAATCACTGTCCTAGACGTTGAACTCACATGGAATCTCCATAGCTGTTACATTAAGAGAGAAAAGCAGTTAGAAAGTAAGTTACTGTACACGGGTGGGTTTGGGCGGCTTAGGGTTTAACCCTCATCCAAACAAGGGGGGATCTGATCAGACCCCTTGAATATAAATAATGCAAAATTTAAACATTTTTTGCTTCATTCATTCATTCATTCCTAGACAATTTCTATAGCGCTGTAACAAGGCTGAGGCCCACAACAAAAGCGCTTTAACATCTCAACTATAACCCAACCTAAACAGATGCGTTTTTAATCTCTTGATGAAAAGCTCAGGAGTATCAGCCATGGTGGTCTCATCAGGAAGAGAGTTCCACAAGATAGAATTACCCCTAGTGAAAGATCTCTCTCCGAAACTTGGCGGTCTTGGATGGAGGAGGAACATAAAGTTTGACGCCACAACTCGAGCGGAGCGAAGATCTCCTGTCATTACCCTGCGGTCTCTTTACATGAGAGGCAAGGTACTCAGGACAGCACGGGTCATGCAGCGCTCTGTACGTCAGCCAGCATCTTTTGAACACAATCCACTCAGGGACTCGAAGCCAATGCAGACGATCCCTGAGAAGTGGTGTTACATGTTCGCTCCAGCGACATCCAAACACAATCCTCGCCGAGAGGTTAAGAACAGACTGCAGCTGTTCAAGTTTGCTAACCGGGAGACCCAACAGGACACTATTGCAATAGTCGATCCTGGTTAGCACCAAGGCCCAGACCAAGTGTACCACTCCGAATACAGGCAGATATCGCCGGACTGATCGGATCCTTCTCAATTGAAAGTGACATCGCCTGATCACATCGTTTACGTATGGCTCGAATGAAAGAGTCCCGTCGAAGAGTACCCCCAACAGCCGCACGCACTCGGAGGAGACAATGGCAACATCACCCATCGCGAACGGTTTGCAACTCACCAGCATCCTTCTCCGAGGGGTGCTGACCCACAGGAACTCAGTTTTTCCAACGTTAAGGGGCCAATCGATTTTCCTCCGCCCACTTCAAGACAGCGACTAGACACTCGATGAACCGTTCCTGAAGCGCCTCCACATCACCAGGCAGGCAGGACGAGTAAATCTGGGTGTCGTCAGCATAACTATGGGGTGCCAGTCCAAAGGCCGAAATAATTGATCTCAGATCAGCCGTGTACAGAATAAAAAGTAATGGACCAAGAACTGACCCTTCAGGAACTCCACTGCCAACGTTCCGCCCCATAGAGAGTTTCTCACCGCACATTACCGATTGCACTCTATCGGAGAGATAGCTAGCTATCCACCGCAAGGAGGACCCACATACTCCGAACGATTTCTCGAGCCAGCGGATAAGGATATCATGATCGACAGAATCAAATGCCGATGAGAGGTCGAGAAGACATAGGAGTGCAAGCCGTCCATTCGACACATCATCGACAAGATCGTTGAAAATCTTAAGAATAGCAGATTCAGTCGAGTGCCTCCGGCGATAGGCTGACTGATCGCGCGGCATGAGTCCGTTGGAAGCGAGAAACCCTATGAGCTGCCTGTTAACATACCTCTCCAACAGCTTAGATAGAAAAGTAAGGTTGGAGACTGGTCTGTAGCTCGCAGGCTCTGACGAATCAAGCCCCGGCCGTTTCAGATAATAATAATAATTAATAATTATGCACTTCTATAGCACCAGTTCTAATACCCAAGGTATCAATCGATGGTACTTCAAAATCAATCCGCAAAAGATCCAGGTCATTCCAGAGATCAGTCAGAGGGAGAGAGTGAGACGGACTATGGAGGAAACGCCAATTGAAAGAGATGTGTCTTAAGTCTGGATCGGAAGATGCTCAGTGAATTGGAAGATCTGACAGCCGGAGGGAGAGAGTTCCAGACTTTAGGCCCAGAAATAGAAAAAGCTCTCTTACCAATTTCAGTGTTGGTTCTAGGTACATTCAACAATGAATCAGCATACCTTGTTGAATGACGATGGTTTGGGTGATTCAACATAGATTTTAAATATTGAGGTTGGCCAGACTGCAGTGTTTTAAAAACCAGGAGACCAGTTTTGAATAGAATTCTCTGTTCTACCGGCAACCAGTGTAACTTTTGAAGAACAGGTTTAATATGATCATGCTTACGAGTTTTTGTAATGGCTCGGGCAATAGAATTCTGAATCCTTTGAAGCTTTTGCATGTTAGATCTGGTCATACCATTGTAAAGAGAATAAATGGGGCCTTACGGTCGCGTGTTTCCATTCAGACGGAAACTCACACGTCTCCAAAGACACAGTTATTAACGTTCTAATAAAAGGGGCGAGCAGCTCAATCAAGTCCTTTAGTAGCCAAACAGGAAGCGGGTCGGCCGGGCATTGCTTGTTCGGGGCTGACCTCACCAAGGCCACCACCTCCTCAAGGGACGGGGAGGAAAAGACCGACAGTCGTGGGCCATCATGCACAGAGAAAGTCGCGGGACGAGCATTCGCAGTCCTGTCACGTATCCTCTGGCCACTTTCTCCTCGATGAACTGGTGGAAGTCTTCTGCACTGAAATCCGGGCCAGGACCGTAGGTGTTATTATCCTCTCACAGCAAGGTATTGAGGACCCGCCATGTCCTCTTCCCATCAGCCGCGGTCTGACTAAAAGTCTGCCTCCAATAGGCCCTCCCTTTAGCCCTGACCAGCCTCCTATACTGATCAAGCACCCCCCTCCATTGAGCCCGAGCCACCGGCTCCGCGTCGGAGCTCTGAGCCCTCCGAAACAACCTCTCCGCTCTCCTCGCAGCCCAACGAGCCAGCCGACACTCCTCGTCATGAAACAGACAAAAAGGCCTATCTCGCACCCTGATCTCAGTCATAGGAGCCACTTCATCCAGGATCCCGGTTATCACCAAGTTATAGCTCACAGCAAGCTCAGACGCTGATCTTCCGAGTGTCATAGGCAAACACAACTCCGAGGCCCGAAGTCTCTGTGAAAAGACATTGAAATCGAAGCCGAAATCGAAATTGCTTGATCACTCTTATGACTTTGTTTCTGTGTATTAGGGCTACAAGAATAGCATCTAAGTAAAAAAAAATTCACTAGTCCAGATGCACTAAAGATAATACTTGCTGAGATTGACAATGATTTCTGTCCTTGTGCTGCACAATACGCATTTAATCAATGTAAGGAATAGCAAGAATAAATGACTAACGTGTAAAATAACAATAACTTTAATTATTTTAAACTAAGCAACATTTATTTTTACCAGTGATGTTAACAAGGACCGATCACCCAAGGACGAGGATAAGGACAAGGACCGACTCCTCAAAGATGAGGATAAGGACAAGGACCGACCCCCAAGAACGAGGATAAGAACAAGGACCAACCCTCCAAGGATGAGGACAAGGACAAGGGCCTACCACAAGCACAAGGACCACAAGGACTGACCTCTAAGGACAAGGATCAAGGACAAAAATAGGGACCGACCTCTGTCAGACAAAAAAGGTCAGAATGGAAAAAAAGACAATTTCAATTCGAATAAGTTAGGCTTTCCTACTTTGCACTTACACAAACTTTATATGCATATATCTGAATTTAAATGAATGTATACCTTTATTTAAGTGTAATATCTGTAGTATGTGTGTGAAAAAATTGTGATTTGTGAATCACAAAAAAATGAGAAAGGCAAAAAAAGAATGCTGTAAAAATTATCTAGTCAACAGCAATGTTGCATTTTAAAAAAAGTGTTTCCAACAGCTGATCAGTCATGCGCACATGATGAAGTCTAATTATGAGACCACTTTGCGAAAACACTCTTCAACTGTAGCCGACATTGCAGGGCAACAAAGAATTCTGCTAAAGAATCAACTCCTCAACTGGTATTATAAAGGAAACAATGACTACACATTTAGAGTAACTCAAAGCAAGTATGTAAATATAAATCCACATACTACTCTTACCTTGGAACATAATTATCAGTACAACTGAAAATGGTATACAAGTAATTTGGTCCTTATAATGATTTTTCAAGGACTAAGTTACAAGGACCAGGACAAGGACCGATCTGCAAGGACAAGGATAAGGACGAGGACCGAGCCCCCAAGGACAAGGATAAAAACGAGGACTGACTCCCCAAGGACGAGGACAAGGACTTCAAATTGGTCCTTAAGGAGTCCTTAAGGACAAGGACCAGGACAAGGATTAACATCACTGATTTTTACCAGAGTAATGGCTTGTTTAATGTTTTTGAATACAATAGACGGCAAAGCTATTGACTCGATCAAACATTGATGAAAAACCACTGACAAAACGTGTCAATTTGAAACTCTTATATTCAACATAAACAGTAATAATCTTGAATGAATACACAGAAAGATTGTTATAATTGGTTTCACCAACAACCTATTTTGCAAAATAAGCAAATCAAAGTTACCAATGGAAATGTTACCAATGAAATCCCATATTAAGAGAGGGGTAAGTAAGTAAGTAAGTCAAAATTTCTATAGCGCTGCCCGAAAGCTTGGTGCAGTGCACCAGCTTATTCATAAGAACTCAATCTAGGTGAAATCCATAGTCTGTAATCAGTAGTCCGTGGTGGTGAAAGGTTGTAGATCTAGGTAGGCAGTCGCAGCAAAGTATTTTTATGGAGGACTAGAAAGATGCTCGCTTCGCTCGCGCTCGCTTCGCTCGCAGTGCAGGATAATACTAATCCAATACCTATACCTAATACCCAATCATTGAATTCATGCTGAACAACATTTCAATGATCGCCACCTAGCCAAGCTCTGCACCACGTAATAATTAGGCCTATGTACGTTAAAATCACGCAACTGTGGCCATTTGTGACGCTGTACACGTATTTTTTGTGTACGTTAAAATGTACGTTAAAATTGCGCAACTACCTCAGGCTGCGAACAATTGTCACCAATAGCAACGTCGTCGCAAGCCCACCCTCTGACGCTGCAATGACTAATTAAACCATGTTAAACTACGATTCTACGAACAATTGTTACCAATAGCAACGCTGTCTTGAACATCGCCCACCAACGCATCGCGACGTAAGGACTAAACGGTCTAAACCGTCTACCAATAGTCAACCAATCAGAACGCTTGAAGGTAACAGACAGAGAGACATACAGATAAGGATCTTAATATGATATATAAAGATGCTCGCTGCTCGCGCTAAGCTTCTCGCAGTTCAGGATAATACTAAAACCCAATCATTGAATTCATGCTGCTGAACAACGTTTCAATGACGTACATACGCCACGTAGCCAAGTTCTGACGCTGCAACGTGCGCTTAAACGCCGTCAAGCGGGCCGGCGTGGCGTTAAGCCAGCGTGGCGTTAACCGGCGTGGCGTTAAAAGCGGCGTGGCCGTTAAGCGGCGTGGCCGTTTTCGCCGGCCGGCGTTAAACGCGTTGCCGTTAAACCGCGAGTTGTAGGCCTACACACTATGACGCTGCAACGCACGCTTTGGTCAAACGCCAGCGTGGCGTTAACTGCTGCCGCATTTCGCCGCCGAAGCCTAAGATTCCAGAATGACCAATCAGAACGCTCACCCAGCTAACCAATCAGAACGCTTGAAGGTAACGAATGAGAACGTCACACAGCCAACCAATCAGAACGCTCACACAGCCAACCAATCAGAACGCTTGAAGGTAACAGACATACAGAGCAAGAATCTTAATATTATACAAAAATGCTCGCTTCAGACTCGCTTCGCTCGCACTCGCTTCGCCGCTCGCTGCCACTGGCTCGCTTCGCTCGACTCGCTCGCTCGCACTCGCTTCGCTCTGCACTGCCGCTCGCACTCGCCGCCGCGACTCTCGCCGCCGACTCGCTTTTCGCCCAAGACTTTCGCCAAGACTCGCTTCGCCGCCGCTTTCGCCGCACTCGCTTCGCCAAGACTTCGCTTCGCCAGACTCGCCGCCGCACTTCCGCTTCGCACTCGCTTCGCCACAGACTCGCTTCTCCCTTCGCCGCAGTGCAGGCTCGCTTGGTTCGAGGCAAACGAATATTCCAACAAACAAATTAAAACATAAACTGCTAACACAAATCGGGCCTAAATGTGCTCTATAAAATTAGCCTTAAGCGAAAGCGCAATCGCATCTTTCTAACGCTTATAACCGCTGAGATATAGGCGCTATACGAAGCTCCTATTCACCATTCGGCACTGCACAAAAATTCCTCTAACTTAACTACCGTAATAATCGATGAATAATTAATGTGCTCTATAAAATTAGCTTTAAGCGAAGCGTAACCAAATCTTTCTAACGTTTATAACCGCTGAGATATAGGTGCTATATGAAGCTCCTATTCACCATTCGCGCTGCACAAACATGCATTTAATTTAACTAATAATCGATGAATAATTAATTCCTTTGCAAGAAACCCGGGGATAAAAATTTCAGGAATCGATAGAAACGTAAGGAATTATAAAAAGGGACCTTTAAAGTTTAAAGTACTAAACGGAACATTTGAAACTCATAATGCTAATCTATAGGGCATGACGTTGCACATTTGCGTCAGATTGCGTAGATTTCCGTAGCTATGCAAAAATCTCAAAATGCTAATCTATAGGGCATGACGTTGCACATTTGCGTCAGATTATGTAGATTTCCGTAGCTATGCAAAAATCTCAAAATGCTAATCTATAGGGCATGACGTTGCACATTTGCGTCAAAATTGCGGTAGATTTTGGGAGGAAGGGGGGTATATTCCGGAGGCACACAGCCAAGCTCAACCAAAGGGATGGTTGGTTGGGAGATGGATGGGGAGAGGGGGTGGAAGAGGGATAGGGAGAGGGGTGGAGGGAAGGAGGTTGGGAGAGGGTTGGGAGGGAAGGGGGTTGGGAAGAGGGGTGGAGGAAGGGGGTTGGGAGAGGGTTTGGGGGTTGGGAGGGGGGGGGAGAGGGTTTGGGGGGTTGGGATGGGAGGAAGGGGTTGGGAGAGGGAGGGGGTGGAAAGAGGGTGGGGAGGGAAGGGGTGGGGAAGGGAGGGGTTTGTTTGAGAGAGGGATGGGGAGAGGGAAAGGAACGGGGTTTGAGCTGCAATTAAGACGCTTCGAACGCTCCGTTGATTAGAAAATAACAGACAATGGTTGTCAATGGCAACAGCCTCGTGCACAGCCAGGACAGAGGTTACGCAATTCGATTGTTACACAGTTTTGATTAAACAATAGACAATGGTTGTCAATGGCAACAGCCTCGTGCAAAGCCCAGGACAGAGGTTACGCATTCGACTTCGCAACGTCGATTGGTGACCAATCAGAACGCTTGAAGTTAACAGACAAACTGGACAAACAGAGCAAGAATCTTAATATTATAAATGATAACAAGATTTGCAGTGGATAGAATGCAGGCCTATAGTAAGGATTTTACAATAAGATTTTTTGAAAAGAATAGTTTTAATTTGTTCAGTCTGACCGGACCCCCTTTGTTCAAATTCAGTTGTGTTTTGGCTTGTTCAGATGAGGGTTAACAGGTATGGGCGGGTTTGGGGTTTAAAGAGTATGGGTGGGTTTGGGCGATTTGGGGTTTAAAGGGTTCAACATGACCATACCATTTCAATCTTCATCTCTGTGTCGATTCAAGTATAATTTCTTTTTGCTCTGTCTTTTCCAGATCATTTTGTTTCTTATTCTTTGTCTTCTGCTTACTCCTGCTATTCCTCTTAACCAGTTAGTTCATTTCTGCAATCATTAATCTTCTTTCATCTTTCTTCTTTATCATCCAGCATTCTGATCAATATTAGTATTGGTTTGATCAATGTATTATATAGCATTAGTTTTGTTTTCAACTATATTTGTTTGTCTTTCCATATATTCTGAAGTTTTCAAAATATGACACTTGTTAGTCCCAATTCTTCTCATTAAGTCCTCTTTGCTTAGTCCATCTTCTGTCAGTACAGATCATAGGTATACAAATTTTGGTACTGGTTCTATTATTTCATCCTTTAGTTTAGTTTTCTCTTCTTGTTCCCCATGACCATTGCTTCAGTTTTCTGTGTATTTATTTTTAGTCCAACTGCTTATCCAGTCTTTCTTCTTTTATTAGTTAACCTCTTAACGGGGGGATTAAATTTTAAAAGTCGTCACCATTCAGGGTAATTAATTTAGGGAAAAAGCGTTCATGTGAACTGTGAACATAGACGTTTAAAATTTACTATATCTTACTATATTTCAGGCTACATAGAAGCTAAAGAAATGAGGTTTGCATCGTTGCTTAGCATTTTTATTGTTCTTTCTAACCATCCATGCCAAAAAATAAATTTTGGAAGAAGGACCACTCTACAGCCTAAAATCTGACCCCTCCCCAAAATTTTGTCCAAAGCTCAATAGCAAAACGTTTTCAGTGGTGACCCCACTTTTGTGAGTGGCAAAGTTATACTTTGCCACTCACAAAAGTGGGGTCACCACTTTTGTGAGTGGCAAAGTGGCACTTTAAACCCCAAAGTTATACTTTGCCACTCACAATAAGGGGTATAATTGGAACAGAATAGTTCAAAAATTTAGAAGATCAGACCCAATTCTGGGTAGTTATCACTTTTTGAACCCTAGAACTCATTGCTCAGAGAACAGAAATTTTTTCGCAAATTTTGCAAGCCGAAAAAAATTACATTTCAATATATTTCAGGCAATATAGAAGTTAAAGAAATGAGATTTGCACCATTGTTTAGCATTTTTATTGTTCTTTCTAACCATTCGTGCCAAAAAATAAATTTTGGGGGTAGGGTCCACTCTACAGCCTAAAATCGGACCCTCTACAAAAAAATTTTTCAAAGCTCAATAGCACAAAATTTTCAGCAGTGACCCCTTATGTGAGTAGCAAATTTGTAGAGGGATGTAATTGGAACAGAATAGTTCAAAAATTTTTAAAAATCGGACCAAATTTGGGGTAGTTATCATTTTTTGAACCCTAGAAATGACACTTTTGCAAAGCCAAAATCCGACCCTCTGTCGAATAAAACCTATTTTCCTAGCTTATAGTGGGCACAATAGCTAAAAAAGAGATACCATCTACCGAGTGGATAACAACTAAATCAAAGTATTACATTAGAACGTTTATAAATGGTGCTCCCCATTGCTGAACAGACGCTGAAGTTACGTGCCGCTTATAAGCGGTGATCCCCATTGGTGAACGTTTGACGTGCGCTGCTTATATGCGGCGAACCCCATTAAGGGGTTAATGTTTGTAGGTGATCTGCCTTTGCTGTTATCCTATCTATGTCATCTACAAACCTTAAATTATGTATCGTCAGACTTGGAGTCAAGGCTACAACTTTCGAGGTCAAGGCGAGGCCAAGGACTTGTTACACGAGGCCAAGGCCAAGGCAAAGGACAGCAGGTCCGAGGCCAAGGCCAAGGCAGGAGACCAGAGGTCCAAGGCCAAGGCAGAAGACCAGAGGTCCGAGGCCAAGGACATCTGGTCCAAGGTCGAGGCCAAGGCCGAGGACCTCGCATGTAGGCTTTGGCACTACAAAGTTTGATGTTTGACAGTTGCACAGTTGCTAAAGACAAATGATAGACTGAGGCATCCAAGTTGGTATGTTGTGGTGAATTGGCTAAGGATAGACCTGGCACTTCAACATATAAGCACAATCTAAATCTTTGAAAGTGGCAAATATCTGTCAGCAGTATATTGACGAAAAAGCTACAAAACCAAATATTATCAACAGAACACAAAATGCCACTTTCGGTAATGTCATAGATGTAAAAAACATAAATGTTAAAATACAAAACATGAACAAACAAGTTTTTTAGAAAAATATAAAAAAACATTAAAAATCATTGACCTCGTTTACAGTCCTTTACCATCCATCCATGTGTCACATTTCATATACAATGAAATAATATTGACTTACTTCAATATGTGATACATTGCTACATTAGTTACATTACTATTATTATTATTACATTATTATTACATTAGCTACATTACAATCTGATCTTCGGCGCTAGGTGGAATGAGCAGGTGACACCGCTATTACGAGACAAACTTCACTGGCTCTGGATTTCGGAGCGTATAGCCTTTAAATGTTGCTGGTTTACATTTAGGACGTTAAATGACCCTTTCTACCCCGAGTACTTAATGGCTCTGGTCTGTAAGCCTAAGTCGTCTGATCGGCGCTCACAGCTTCGATCAAGCAGCCGTTCTCAATTGGTGGTTCCAGCCCCGTCTACGACAGCAAAATTTGGGGATCGGTCTGTTTCGAGGGGCAACCCTTTGCTTTGGAACTCACTGCCGGCGGACGTGACTAGGGTGACATCTCCTGAACTGTTCACTAGGAACCTTAAAACATATTTGTTTAACATCTCCTATT
The DNA here is from genome assembly GCA_018105865.1 of Metaphire vulgaris. Taxonomy (NCBI): domain Eukaryota; kingdom Metazoa; phylum Annelida; class Clitellata; order Crassiclitellata; family Megascolecidae; genus Metaphire; species Metaphire vulgaris. The sequence continues at coordinate 11,714,897 of CM030850.1, forward strand.
AGGGACACTTGTAAAGCGCTCTTGACTTTAGCCTTCGCTATGCGTATTGCACTATATGAAATTGTCAGAATTAATAATAATAATAATTAGTTCTGCAACGCTTAAATCATTGTTCAATTGAACGATCCAGAACTCAGTCAGCCATCAGAATCCGAGGAATCGGATGATCACTCAATAGTTGGTTCGGTATATGACTTGTCAGTCAGTTTATCAGCCAGTTCTATTCAGATGACCGTCCCTGCATTCTGAACGATCAACTACCCATAGACTACTATCATCTAATTGTCCATGGACTACCCTTCTTCACTGCAACCGATGACACCTGCAGTTGAATACTGTAATTATTCATGCATAAAGAATTCCTTGGATTCTGCCAAGGAAGAAATGCCCCACCGTGACCTTTAACGACTACCCCTCCGGCTATTCATTAAGAAGCAATCAACAGAGGAAGACACCAATATCTCCTCACAAAGCCCTCCGCACTCCCGCTGTGTTGAGAAGAGCGAAGCAGAAAGAGAGACGTACACTCAGGCGAACCCAATCACAGTAAGATTTCCGAAACAAGTGCGATTTTAGCTTGGAAGCGAACGATTCAAAAGAAGTCGCTGCTACTATCTCATCAGGAAGAGCGTTCCACAGTAGCGGGTTCCCACGAGTTACCGATCTTTCACCCAGCACGGCCGTCTTAGAAGGAGGCGGAACCAGAAGGCGGACTCGCATGCTGGAACGTAACTGTCTCGCGGAGTCTGGACGAGTCGATCTGTGTATTAGCACCGACAGATAGTCAGGGCAGGTGGTGTCGTTAAGGGCCCGATAAGTTAGCACACATCTCTTGTATGCAATCCGCTCTGGTATCTTCAGCCAGTGTAGATTGTCTTTGAGCAGGGGAGTCACGTGTCCCCGCCACTTTGCTCCAAAGATCAACCTGGCCGCCGCGTTCATGACTGATTGCAGCCGGTCAAGTTGGCAGTCAGGGAGACCAAGAAGGATCCCGTTACAGTAATCGAGCTTTGATTTCACAAGTGCACGAACCACTCGGATCGCTGCTGAGATCGGGATGTACTTTCGTATCTCTCTGATTCTACGGAGCTGACGGTGGCAGGCCCGGGACACGGCACTTACATGGCTCGCGAACGATAGGGTACTGTCGAAGTCACGCCCAGCAGCCGCACCTGGGTAGCAGGGTCGATGGCGATGTCGCCTACCATCATCGGTGACCGATTTAGTTCGTGAAATCTTATCGGGGTACAGAACCAGATCAGTTCCGACTTTTCCGGGTTCAGCGCCAGCCGGTTTGTTCCCGTCCAGCGCATAATCTCTCGGACACAGCAGTCAAGGCGAAGACGCAGGCAATCAGTCTCCGACGGAGCACAGGAAGTGTATAATAAGCCATCGTCGGCATAGGCATGCCAGCCTAGTCCATGGGAGACGGCTATCTTGCCCAGATCCGCTACGTATAGGATGAACAGTAGCGGACCCAGAGCTGACCCTTGGGGAACTCCCCACCTGACCGGGTGCGCATTGGACGTGTCGCCGGCCCAGATGACTGACGCCGTTCTGTCGGAAATATAGCTCTGCAGTAGATGGAGTGCAGTGCCCGTGATCCCGAACGAGCATTCAAGCCGGCGCAACAAGATAGAGTGATCTACAGTCTCAAAGGCCGCTGAAAGGTCAAGGGCGCATAGCAAGGCGTGTTTTCCGTTGGTGATAGAGTCCACGATGTCGTTGTAGACCTTCAACAGCGCTGTCTCCGTGGAGTGGCCTACCCGGTAGGCGGACTGCTGGCTAGGCATAAGTCCGTTACGCACCAGGTGTGCAACCACCAGTTTGTTTACATGCCTCTCTCCTAATAAAGGAAGCATTAGAACAAACCCCTGGAATGAAAATCAATGGAACAATCTATAACATACTCAGATATGCAGATGATACGGTAATCTTCGCAGAAAAAGAGGAAGACCTCCAACTCATAATTAACAAGCTAAACGACAAAAGCAAAGAATATGGGATGGAAATTAACAGAAAGAAAACAAAAACGATGATAGTAAGCAAACACAAAAATGAGAAACACAACATCTCAATTGATAATGCTAAGCTGGAACAAGTAAAGGAATACAAATATCTGGGCAGTTTCATAACAGAAAATGGACGATGTACAAGAGATATAAATGCCAGAATTGCTATGGCCAAAGAAGCCTTTTGGAAGCAAAAAGAACTACTAAGAAGAAACCTAGACCTAACACTAAAACTATGAATGCTGCGATGCTATGTACACTCGGTAATCACATTCTCCTGAGAATACTGGACTCTAACAAAGCAGTTGAAAAATAAAATACAGGCCTTTGAAATGTGGTGCTTCAGAAGAATCTTGAAAATTGGCTGGCAAGAGAGAATAACAAATGAAGAGGTACTAAAGAAAATTGGAGAAAAGAGACAACTCTTGACAGACATTATAAATAGGAAAACACAGTATGCTGGACACAATGCGTGGTTCAAGCACATAACAAGCAAAAGTCCTATTAGAGGGCAGATATGAGGGAAACAGGGCCAGAGGAAGACCTAGAAGAGACTGGCTGGACGGCGTTAAGGAACACATACAGGAAAAGAACTACAGAAGACTAAAAAGGATTGCTGAAGACAGAACGAAGTAGAAACAACTCATGACTGTCAACCTTCAGATATGAAGATGACACATGATGATGATGAATGATTTTTGCTTCATCATATTAAAAGTTAAAATAAGTTTATGTTGCACATATGCAGGTCATTATTAATATTAAGTAGGCCTAACTGGAAACGTACCTTACTGTATGAAATAGGCAGCTTGTGTACGACTAATTTTGCAGCAATAACATTATGCTAATTTCCAAACGGGTACCCGGGTACCCGTTCAAAATCTTGATGTGTACCCGGGCCGATTTTTGGAAAAATTTGACAGCCCTAATACTGAGTGGGCCTATTCCTCTAAAATGATTGCAGTTTGTTTTATCAGTTTTTTATGTATTGGTTTGTCCCATTCCTCTGGTGATGTTTTTCTTCATCAAATACTTTGTTGCATAGGTTGTGGACTATTTTTCGCTGTAGGTTCTTCTTCTATTTGTAGCATTTCTCATCAGTGATGGGCAATTAACCCGTTGCAGGGGGATTTAATTTTTTCAAGTCGTCCCCAATCGAGGTATTTAATTTGGGGGAAAGGCGTTCGTGTGAAAATGTGAACATACAAGTTTTAAACTTACTATATTTCAGGCTACATAGAAGCTATAAAGATGCGGTTTGCACCATTTTTTTTAGCATTTTTATTGCTCTTTCGAACCATCCGTGCCAAAGAAGGAAATTTTGGGAGTAGGGTCCACCCTACAGCCCAAAATAGAACCCCTCCCCAACATTTTGGTCAAATTTTGTTCCAAGCCCCATAGCAAAAAATTTTCCGCGGTAACCCCCAAACTGTGAGCGAGAACATTGTAAAGAGGTGTAATTGGAACAGAATAATGCAAAAATTTTGAAGATTGGACAAAATTTGGAGTATTTATGCTTTTTCAAACAATATTACTCATTGCTCGAAGAAATGACAATTTTGCGAACAGATTTTCAATCTGAAAAACCGAACAACTCAGTATATTTCAGGCTATATAGAAGCTAGAAAGATGCGGTTTGCACCGTTGTTTAGCATTTTTATTGCTCTTTCGAACCATGCGTGCCAAAAAAGAAAATTTTGGGGGTAGGTCCACTCTACAGCCGAAAATCGGAACCATCCCCCAAAAAAATTTCAAAGCGCAATAGCAAAAAATTTTCAGTGGTGACCTCCCAACTATGAGCGCGAAAGTTTTAGGGCGGTGTAATTGGAACATAATAGTGCAAACATTTTGAAGATCGGGCCAAAATTCGCGGAGTTATGATTTTTCAAACCTCAGACTTGAGATTTTTCAAGGCATTTCAACGCAAAATCCCAGTATTTGGACGGTCAATGACTAGTTCTTTTGCTTATATAGTCAGTAACAGCGAAGAAAGTGCTGCCATCTATCGAATGGATAGTAAACTAAATCGAAAAGTTACTCCAGGAGTCCCGGAGCGGTTTAAAACTGCAATGTCCGATGGTTATGTGGCGCACCGTTTTAAGACGGTGTTACCCTTTAGCATATGGTTTTTTTGCCGCCGTTTATAGGCGGCGTTGCCCGGGAACGGGTTAACTAAAAACCATTAGTTTAACTATAACTACATTTAAACTAGAAATAAGTAGTTAAACTTTTAGTTGCAAAATACTTTCTAAAATAGTTAACTAAACTAAAAAAAATATAGTTAAACTTTTTGCAACTAATTTTACAACTATTTTTCAGGTATCATGTATGTTTTCATGAAAATATAGATGATGCTTGCAACATGAACATGCCAGTCAATGAACCATTGAATTCATTAATTATTGTCAATTTAATATTTAAGTCTTAGTCTAGACTGCAGGAACACAAGTTTGTCAAGTTTCTTTGGAAAAAATGAAACAGAAAGGAATAGATAAAAAAGGTGTTGCTATTGAGAATTTGAGACACCAAGTTCGTGATATGATCCGCCATTTTCGTTGAGCCTCAGACCCTATTGGAAATTCTAATCTCTTCATCCTCAGAATTACTGGTAATCATATGTGGTGTCTCCAACTTTCATATCACCATCACCATCATCACCATCATCATCATCATCATCATCATCATCATCATCATCATCATCATCATCATCATCATCATCATCATCATCATCATCATCATCATCATCATCATCATCATCATCATCATCATCATCATCATCATCATCATCATCATCATCATCATCACACAGGGCAGTCCCTACTGAACCACTTTAAACCTTGTTATATTATATTATTATTATATTATCATCATCATTGCTCTCTGCCAACTCATTAGTGGCAATAGCTAATCAGAAAACATTTCCAGGCTTTTCTGTCAAATGTTAATTTTCCTCCTTCTGCAATTGTCAATTGTCTTTCTTTAAAATCTTTTATGCTGTCTATCCATTTTTTCTGGGCCTGCCTCTTCCTTTATACCTTCCTTGTATGTGTAGAGTGCATTTTTGGGAAGTCTCGAGTCTTCCATCCTGTTTACATGTCCATGCCATGTAAGCCTCCTTTTTCTGAGTTTGTCCATGATGGTATTCTTTAGCCCAATCCGCTGCCGTATATCTTCATTTCTAAGTTTTTGAAGTCAATTCTTCTTAGGCAGCTCATTTCTGCAACGAGTAGTCTTTTTTCATCTTCTCTTTTTGTGACCCAGGTTTCAGATCCATATAGTATTTGTGGAATGACAACAGTATTATAGATTTGGACTTTGGTGCTTATTTTAATTTCTTTAGAGTTCCAGATGCGTTTCAGTCTTCCCATTGTTTGTAATCCTTTTGCTACTTTCTGTTTGAGGTCTTCTTGGTGGCTTCCATTGCTTGTTATTTGTCCTCCTACATATGTAATGCTTTTGACCTGTTCAATTTCTGTACTTTCTAGAGTTAATCGCATCTTCCTTTCTCCTTCTTTGCTGACCACCATGGTTTTAGTTTTTGCTGCGTTTATCATAAGGCTGAATCTTTGGCTTGTGATATTGACTTTGTCTGTCAGTTTTTGTAGATCTTTCCTGGATTCTGCAAGCAAGGTGACATCACCTGCAAACTTTAAATTAGAAATATTTTCTCCCTAATACTTTACATCAATGTTTAAGTCTTTGGTTGCTATTTTGTATATGGCCTCAAGAATTATGATAAACAGCATTGGTGAAAGAATACATCCCTGTCTTGTTCCTACTTCTGTCTTGAACCATTCAAGTACTTTCATATGGCTTTACATTAACATTTTATTTAAATAAAGAAAGATGATTACAGTGCCGCTCATAAGTCTCGTATCACCCATCTGAAAAAGCTATTTACGGAATATTAAAGTTCAAACTAACCACTATGATAGCTCCAGAATATTGATTAGAACATATTGAACCAATAATTGCTTTACCAATGACCTGGTTATAGAATTCAACACGACTAAAAATAATTAACAAGACAAAAAACAAGCATTATTTTTTTTAGTTTATTGTATCAAAAGTAGCATATTTAAACAATTTTCATGACCAGGGGAGCTTTGGAAGTTTGAGTTGAGTTTTGGTGTAGTAAAATTGAACAGATGGTGATTCATTTGACAGAGAATTATTTTCCATGAAGGGCCATAGAGAGGAGGCACAATACCGGTATTCCCAGGCCCCATGAACATAAAGGTCCTAGAACAGGGGTCTCCAAAATACGGGCCGGATAAGGCCGGCGGCAAGAAAAGAGGAACATGCCCAAATCTATTATAAGAATCTCTTTTTTGCTGCCTTCTCATAGAGACATAGGCTTTAATTATAACTTTCTTCAACTATCAACAATTTTACTCTCTACCAAAAGCAACATGCGTAGTCTGGGTGTAACCATCAATGATACATTGTCATTTGATGCCCTTGTTGACACAATCTGCAAGTCAACATACTTTCACATATGGGCTTTAGGACACATCCATAACAGCATCGATTTTGACACAGCCGCCTCAATAGCCTGTTCCATGGTTAGCAGTAGACTGGACTACTGCAACTCTGTACTTTACGGCACCTCGGAAAAAACTTACAGACGTTGCAACAGGTACAGAACTCACTGGCCAGGACTGTTTGTAAAGTGCGCCGAACAGAACATATTACACCGACCCCTGATTGTCTCCATTGGCTACCAATACGATACTGCATTCAGTACAAGATCATGCTAATTGCCTTCAAGACAATAACAACACAACAGCCCAGCTACCTGACAGACGTCATTCAATTGCAGGGACAGTCTCACCTACTTAGATCACGTGGTGCTAATAAACTGACAAAGCGGCTCACTTGCCTTTCTCTCACCGACCATTCCTTTGCAAACGCTGCTCCGTCTGTTTGGAACAACTACCTAAATCTGTCACTTTGGATTTAACTGTTTCATTCATTGTTTTTAAACGCCGACTGAAAACTGCACTCTGCAGTTTGGCCTACACTGTTTAGGTCATGTGACTCACCCTGCACTTATGATTCTTCACTTGTGAAGGACTTAATGTGCATTAACAACCATGTAATAATAATAATAATAATAATAATAATAATAACAATAATAATAATAATACCATTCATATATGCCATATCATGGACTCAGTCATCGCCAATTTCGTGATTTCCTGATGTAAATCAAACCTGAGATTCCAGACGTACCTTACTAAACATACTTCAGTGAGATGGCTAATCTGTTGGAAAGTCCTGACTCAATTTTGTGATCTTCGAAGTCAGATTGAAATATTCTTCAATGACAGAAACCGTCCACTGGTGTTGCTCACAGAAAGTGAATGGCTTTGAAAATTAGCATTTTCAGCAGATCTATTCATGCATCTTAATGATTTCAATATTCGAATGCAAGGTGAAACGGCACTCATTTGCAATCTGTACTCTAAGGTTAAAATGTTCTGTCAAAAATTGGCACTTTTTGAGAATCAGTTATCTTCAATAATGCTTCAATCACTTTTCACAATGTAACTATAACAGTCAAGAAGCTGTAACTCCCTTTCCATGCTTGTTTGCTCAGGATTATTATTATTAAACTTGACAATTTATTAAGCGCAGTAACATAGCTAGGAGTTTAGCTAGGATAAAGTCAAAGGTGCTGTACACAGTGATGGGCAACTAACTAAAAAACATTAGTTATATTATAACTAAATTTAAACTAGAAATACGTAGTTAAACTTTTAGTTGCAAACTAACTTTCTAAAATAGTTAACTAAACTAAAAAAATATAGTGAAACTTTTTGCAACTAATTTTACAACTATTTCCCAGGTATCAAGTATGTGTTCATGAAAATATAGATGATGCTTGCAACATGAACATGTCAGTCAATGAACCATCGAATTCATTAATCATTGTGTATTCAAAATTTAGGTCTTAGTCTAGACTGCGGGAACACCACTTTGTCAAGTTTGTTTGGAAAAAATGACCCAGAAAGGGATAAAAAGGTACTGTTATTGAGAATTCGGGACACTAACTAAAAAGTTTTAAACTATCTATTTTTCAGAGTCTGGACCAGAGGAGTTGCACCTGACGATTGGAAAAGAGGCGTCATTCTCCCGTTCTACAAAGGCAAAGGCAGCCAGCTGGAGTGTAAAAACTATAGAGGTATAACGCTCCTGTCCGTTCCCTGGAAAATCTTTGCATCGATTCTGCTATCAAGGGTCAAAGAGCTTCTGCTTTCTAAGCAGTGGCGGCTCCAGGATTTGGCAAGTGGGGGGCCGTTGGGGTGGCAACTTCTAATTATGGGGGCCAACCATTTGTTGTTACGTATGTAGTATTAAGTATAGGGTCCCAACAGGGGGGCCACTGGGAGGCCAGGCACTCAATAGGGGGGCATGGCCCCCCAGGTCCCCTGTGGAGCCGCCACTGTGTCTAAGCAACAGCCTGAGCAGAGCGGTTTTACACCTGGCCGTTCCACCATTGACCATATACTTACACTGAATCTTATAATCCAGACCAGAAGGGAGTTCAACCAACCGCTATGGATTGCTTACATGGATCTCAAAGCAGCCTTTGATACTGTGGACAGGTCTGCACTGTGGAAACTAATGCTATCGATCGGGCTACCCCCACAAATTGTCAAACTGGTGAAAGAGCTATATACTGGCACACTTAGTGCAGTTCGGTATGAAGGCCAGATGTCCGAATGGCTTCCAATAAACACAGGTGTCAGACAGGGTTGTAGGTGTGCTCCCAATCTCTTTCTGCTCCCTATGGACTGCATAATGGAAAAAGCCGTCCACCGTGGATTCGCGGGGACAACACTTGGAAGTGAAACATTTACAGAGTTGGACTTTGCAGATGATGTTGCTCTCCTGGTGGAAATGCTAGAAGTCATTGTTCTGTCATTAGAAATCCTGGATGAGGAAGCACGACAGCTGGGATTGGAGGTCAACTGGTCCAAAACTAAGATTCAGACTACTGCCCCATCACAACCCTCATCTGTGCTTGTGGCTGGTAATAAAGTGGAGGTAGTTAAGGAGTTCGTCTATCTGGGCTCATTAACTCATTAACAGACAACACCGGAAGCAGTGAATCAGAGGTGCTGAGGCGAATTGGTATTGCAAGGGAAAGTTTTGCCTCACTGAAAAGAAATATTTGGCGCTCGAGTATCTGCCTACATGACTGTTTCACAAAACAATAATGTTTACATAAAAGCTCACAAAACAATAATGTTTACATAAAAGCTGCATAAAGTTTTTTAGCTCAAAATGTTTTGATGCAAACGTAATAACATAGTCACTAGTCCAAATTTTTAAACACTTACGGTTTACAGTCTGGGCGTAATAATAAAAATTACCAACTATATTTATATCACCAGTTAGGAGAGTGACTGTTAAGTGTTGCCAAAAAATTCAACAAACCCTTACAAAATGAAAAAACTTTAAAGACCGTCCAACTTTAATGTGATGAGTGCTTTTGTTTCTTAATGCTACAAATTCAGTTGATATTTGGCTTAGTGTTGGAAAGCTGCAGTCTTATGTTAGCTGATGCCAATTAACAGACTAACAAGTTTAAATTTTATCTACTTTTGTTCATGAACTATAGTAATATGATCTGAAAGAAACAATCCAGTCATTGATATTTACAATAATTATCAAAAAATGACGTTGACCATTTTCATATTAAATATTTAATTGGGGCAAATAAGTAAAGTAAAGTAAAGTAAAATCTCGTAAACTTCTACAGTGCCCTGGAAAGCAGCACAGCAGTAGCTGCTTATTCTTATGCGCTTAATCTTTCTTGAAATAGCTACAGGCAGGGTGGTTTGTCGGCCAGGCAAAGGTCAGTGTATCTATGAGGCAGCGGGTAAGTTGTTGTTGCTATGGGGAAATGACTTTTCGAATAGGAAGGTTTTAAGTTTAGACCTAAAGGCTTGAGGAGAAAGTGAAGGAATTAAAGGAAATGAGGATTCGGAGCTTATTGTTTGACCATGTCGTAGGCTGCGGAGGGAGGCTGGAATTGAGTTCCAAAGTTCTGGTGCGGCATATGAAAAAGCTCGGTTGCAGATTTTGAGTGATGACTGATTTAACGGGCGTGAAAGTGTGAGATGAGATGATGATCGTGTAGGTCGGGAAGGCTGAGGCGTTAAGAGTTTACGAAGGTAAACCGGTTTTGACGAATGAAGTGAACTGTAAGTAATCGTTATTATCTTGTACTGTATACGTTCGGATATTTTAAGCTAGTGTAGTGACTTCAGTATGGGTGAAATATGGCAGAACTTTGGTGATTTGGTTACTGCTTGGGCTAGTGCATTTTGAATTGATTGTAATTTGTTGATGGAGGTTTTTGGGAGGTTATAGTAAAGGGAGTTGCAGTAATCCAGTTTGGAATGGAGTAGTAGTGTCAATGTGCATGCGCACTTCATTTTAGCTCAATTTTATTTATAGAATCAATGATCGCCGCAATTTCTATTGCTACACTATCTTTATTATTGATTCAATCTACCAATAATGATGAAATATAATTTTATAATTTGTTTAGGTTTTGCATCCTCATCGCGGAACCCTTCTATTCGTGTCATGGAACCCTGGGGTTCCGTGGAACACACTTTGGGAAACCCTGACCTATGTCATGAAGGATGAAGACATGAACGAGCTATCGATTCTGCTGGAAATGTGTGGCACATTCCAAGCATAGGCGTCCACAGAAATTTTTCCAGGGCAGTGTAAAACAAGGTATTTTGATGAAATATATGAAAAATTTTCCAGTGGTTGCAAGTTCATCGGATTCTTATATAAATTCATACTTTAACTTAGTACTATAGGTTAATTTTTAGTAATTTTGTTTTTTTCATGACTTCACTATTTTCCCATAGGTGCAAATACCCTCTCACATCCCCCTCCAGATGCCCATTAGTCCAAGCATCGAATGCAGAATGCGAACGCGGCTTTAGCCTAATGAATTAAATTAAAACTAAATCTAGAAACAGGCTACAAGTAAATCATTTTGATAATTTGAAGCGCATACAATTCTATCTTTCATCGGGAAACACTATTGATTTAAGTGCAGTTTACAAGCATTGGAACACACACACACACACACACACACACACACACACACACACAATGAAATCCGGCAATAAATGAATAAAGCGAATTAAGTAACTGTTTGCTCTAAATTTCAAGCTACATTTATTTTATTTACAGTTTTATAAATCATATAGGGTCTATGTGTAGCAGTGTACCGACCTCATTTATGTAAAGTAAGTTGAACTACATTTTCATTGGCATAATGGAACAAGGCTTATGCCTGTTCAAAATGTCTAATTTAGCATATTTTAGAAAGGTGTGTAATAAAGTTGTAAACATTTGTAAATGTATGACTTTCACAAATGTCCCTCACTAAAATGTTGTAGCATGATTTTTCGCACACGCCTTCATTTTCCCGTGCACCCCATCAAAAATTAGAAGGAACATTATTAATATTATTTCTAGACAATTTCTCCAGCACAGTAAACAAGGCTAAGGCCTACAACAAAAGCATTTTGACATAATTCTATCAGTAAAATCCACCGCATCTAATAGAAATTTTGATCAAATTGTATAACAAACAGAAAGCAAAAGTCAAGGTGGCCGGAACACTGTCAAATTGGCTAAAAATAAAGAAAGGAGTAAGACAGGGCTGTGTTATATCGCCGTATCTGTTTAACATCATGGCAGAAAAGGTAATGAGAGAAGCACTGGACGGTTTCACGGGGGGCATTAGAATAGGAGGAAAGAAGGTTTCAAACTTAAGATACGCAGACGATATCATACTATTCGGTGGCTCAAAGAACTACAAGATTTGGTAACTAGGGTGGATAAAATAGGAAAAAAATACAACATGATGATTAATATTGATAAAACCAAGGTAATGGCAACAAAAGTCAAGAGCTGCAACATCAAAATTCAGAGTACAGTATTGGAACAGGTCAACACCTTCCCGTATTTAGGGTCAATCATATCAGACGACACTTCAAGCAAAGCCGACATAAGAAGCAGACTGAATAAAGGACGTGGAGCGGGAACATCATTAAACAAAATATGGAAAAGTCACAACATTCCTGTGAGCACAAAAGTCCGGTTAATGAGATCAATGGTGTGGCCAGTCGCCACATATGGCTGTGAAAGCTGGACAATAATGAAGGAAGATGAACGGCGCATACAGGCATTCGAAATGAAAGGTTTAAGACAAATAATGAGAGTTTCCTGGAAAGCAAAGAAGACGAATGAGTGGGTAATGGATAAAGCAGGAGTTCAAAGAACCCTACTGGAAACAGTAAAGAAAAGAAAACTGAAATAATGGGGACATATTATGCGAACAAAGCAGGAATGTCTGGAGAAGGACATAATGCAGGGCACAATGCCTGGATCACGAAAAAGAGGCAGACCAAGAAAAAAGTGGGAAGACAACATCAAAGAGTGGACAGGACTCACTATCGAGCACGCGATAAGAAGAGCAGAAGATCGTAACATCTGGAAGATGACAGTTCATAATGTAGCCAATCTTCGGAGCGAAGACGGCTGAAGACAAGACAAGACAAAATCCTATATTAAATAGGTGTGTTTTTAAGTTCCTAAGAAAGGATTCCGCAGAGACAGCTTCCGACACAACGTCAGGTAACGAGTTCCAAAGTAACAGATTCCATTTGAAGAATGACCTTACTCCAAACTTGGAGGTCTTTGACGGAGGAGGGACAAGCAGTAGGACTCGACGACTGACCGAAGCTTCATTCTCGACTCATTTGACGTCGTTCGCTGCACCAGCACACTCAGATATTCTGGGCAGTGTGGGTCATAAAGGGCTCGGAAAGTGAGCCAACAACGCTTGTAAACAATACGCTGTTGAACGCGAACCAGTGGAGGCGATCTCTCAGCAGTGGCGTGATGTGGTTATTCCAGCGACAACCAAAGACCACTGCGTGCAGCCAGATTCAGTACGGACTGAAGTCGATTTAGCTTGTTTTCCGGTAGGCCTAGCAAGACACTGCTACAGTAGTCCATTCTGACAAGACGAAGGCCCGTGCAACAGGCTGAACGGTCGCACTCACCGTTAGGTAGCGCCGAACCAGCTTGACCCTCCGTATCTGGTAATGACAGCATCAGATAACGTTGTTGGTGTGTGCATCGAACGATAGCGTTTCGTCCAAAAGTACACCTAAGAGACGCACACTTGCCACAGGAACAATAGTGGCATCACCCACGATGAAAGGAACTCGACTCAACAACTTCCTTCTTCCTGGAGTGCTGATCCAGAGGAATTCCGTCTTCTCCGGATTCAATGCCAGACGATTGTCTTCTGTCCACCTGATGATTGCAGATATGCAATTCGTGAAGGACATCCAAAGTCGCTCTGTGTCCAACGGCATGCACGAGGAATAAGTTTGCCCATCGTCAGCATAGGAGTGCGATGATGACAAGCCAAAAGTCTGAGCTCAAAGTGACAGTTTATAAATAGTGCTAAACTATTTATAACTACTATTTAAATAGGTAAGTTAGCTAACTATTTAGAATAGTTGCTCAAATAGCTTAGAACTATTTAAATAATATTTAAATAGTATCGACTATTTCAATAGTTACAACACTGCAAATTTCTATAAAAAGTATATAATTGTAAGTTAGCAGAAAATAGAAGTGATAAATTAGAGAGTAATATTAAAAAAATTAGAAGCCTAACTAAGAGAAAATTTAAGTCTAGGATTAATCATAAATAAGGAGTCACAGGAAGAAGGTGAGGATTGAAAGGAGCGTGAGAGGTTGAAATGATTGAGAACCAATCAAAAGAGAAGATGAAAAAATTAAAATTATGAGATTTCATCTATAAGTAAGTGAAAGGTAAACATATTGAAAAGAGTAGGTAGAATTGAGAATTTGTATCAATGCTAAATATTTTTAGTCAAGAGAAAGTTAGGTTTGCCATTTTAAAAGAAAGATTTTTAAGTTTGTTTTAAATGAAGTTAATTGGTTTAGATTTTTTAGATCAGGTGGGAGGCTATTCCAAATTCTAGGTCCAGAAAATTTGTTAGTACCAGTAAATAATCTGACATTAGTTGATGCATATTGAAGATAGATATTGTTTCTATTTCTGAGACTGAGTTTACATTTAATGTTTAGAGTTTCAAAGAATTTTTTTATATAGAAAATATGGGGTAAAAGGTTATGAAGATATTTAAATATAAATAGGGCAGTTTGCTGTTTATATATTTTCAATTTTTTAAATATTATATTTATTAAATAGATTGGTTGTGTTAGTATAATTCTTTTCTTTAAATATTAATCTTATTGCTTTATTTTGTAGTATTTGAATTTTTCCAATAGTTGATTTGTAAGTATTTGCCCAAATTATATTGCAATAGGTTAGATATGAATGGATAAGAGTAAAATAGAGTTGCCAAAGAGCAGAGAAGTCAATCATATTTTTAATGTGTCTAATTATATTGAGATTTTTGCTAGTTTATTTGAAAGTTCATTTGACTGTTCTTTCCAGTTTAGGTGCTGATCAACTATTGAACTGAACTGAGGTTTATTTCAACTCAACTTAACATAGGCATGTCTGACATCAATTACAATAAATGACATCAATTGAATTTAAAATAAGACCAAAAAAATTCACAGAATATTCACAAGATTAAATTTAGTCTAAGTATACAATAGAATAGAAAACAAAAAAACCTGAGTAGTCAAATTAAAAGTTAATATTTTACTAGAATATTCAGATTAACATAACATCATATAGTAGACAAGAGTTAGGCCTAAAGTGGAATGTTGAGAAGAAAAGGGTTGCCTAAAGGAAAACATATCCCGCCAGGGAGGCAACCTGATACATTGAATTGTTAAATGTATAGCAGAGCATTAGATATCATCAACTTTAATTAAGACTATTAATTAAAAATTAACACTCTCAATCAAAGTAATAGTATATGAATTATAGAATTATTATAAGAATTATAGAATTTTATTTAAAAGTACCAAAAGGGAACAGTGTTCCCGCAGGGAGGTACCCTAAGAATGTGGTAGTAACTATAATAATAATAATAATAATAATAATAATAATAATAATGCACTTCTATAGCGCCATTTCTAATACTCAAGGGTATTAATCGATGGTACTTCAAATCCATCCGCAAAAGACCAGGTCATTCCAGAGATCAGTCAGAACGAAACAGCAAGACAGACTATGGAGGAAATGCTAGTTGGAAGAGATGTGTTTTAAGCCTAGATCTGAAAATGCTCAGTTTAATAGAAGATCTGACAACCAGAGGGAGAGAGTTCCAGATTTTTGGCCCAGAAATAGAAAAAGCTCTTTTGCCAATTTCAGTGTTTTTGTTCTAGGTACATTTAACAATGAATCAGCAAATCTAGTTGAATGATAATGTTTCGGATGGTTTATCATAGATTTTAAATATTGAGGTTGGCCAGACTGCAGAATTTTAAAAACAAGGACACCAATTCTTCAAAACAATTCTCTGTTCTACCGGCAGCCAATGTAACTTTTGAAGGACAGGTCTAATGTGATCATGTTTGCGAGTTTTTGTAATGGCCCGAGCCACAGAATTCTGAATCCTTTGAAGTTTTTGTATATTAGATTTGGCCATACCATTGTAAAGGGAATTGCAATAATCAAGCCTACTGCTGACAAGGGCATTGGCAAGAGGAATCAGAGCAGGTATCGGCACAAGATCACGAATTCGTCGAATGTCTCTGATTTGAAAATGAGCAGCTCTGCTAACCTTATTTATGTGATCATTAAAAGACAGGTTTTTGTCAAATATTACACCTAGGTTGCGGACAGACTGACTTTGATTAACTGAAATGTTGTCAAATTTAAAGGAATGCATGTCCTCAAATTTACTTAAATTAAAAGACGTACCAAGAAGAAAAAACTCGGTTTTTGAAGGGTTTAATGCAAGCTTATTACTAAACATCCAAGACTGAACATTTTTCAGACAAATGGATAAATTTTCTAGTGACCCAGAAGAGGTTTTATCATCAAAGGCAATGAATAACTGTGTATCGTCAGCAGAGAAATGATAGTCAGCAGAGAATTGTGAAAGAAGCGATCCAAGGGGCATTGTATATAAGGTGAAAAGGAGAGGGCCTAAAACAGATCCCTGGGAAACAACAAAATCTAATTTAACTGAGTTTGACTGAGCACCGTTAGAATAAACAGATTGACATTGAAGGTAGGATGTGAACCACTCTAATGCAGTACCCGATATGCCAAACCAATGTTCGAGTCTATGGAGAAGGATTGCATGATCTATTGCATCAAAAGCCGCAGACAAGTCTAGTAAAATAAGCGCAGTTACCTTGCCATTATCCATAGCAGACAAAATATAATCATGAACAGCCAGGAGAGCAGTTTCAGTTGAATGAAATTTTCGATATGCAGATTGCTTAGGCAATAAAAGATTATGCCATGAAAGATGTACATATATTCGACTAAGCACAATGCGTTCAACAAGTTTAGATATAAAATTTAAATTTGAGATAGGCCTATAGCTAGAAAAATCGTTTGGGTCGAGTGTTGGTTTTTTCAGTGATGGGTGGACGAGAGTGCTAGCATAGGTTGATGGAAAGGTACCTGAAGACAGAGATAGGTTAACCAAACGGGTAATTACTTGCCCGAGCATTTCAAAACACTGCTTAAGGATATGAGTTGGAATAACATCCAGCAAACACTGTTTATTCGGAAAAGAGAAAATAATTTGGCGTATTTCAGACAGATTGGTGGGGCGGAATGCTGTGAATATTGGGGGAGGAGTTTTTGGCAGTGAGCAGTTGTCTTCTGTGGGGTATGTTGGAAATTTGAGCCTGATGCTAGATATTTTATCTGAGAAAAATTGTAGAAATTTAGAAAAATTGTAGAAATTTAGAAACATTGTAGAAATTTAGAAAAATTGTAGAAATTATTAGTAAATCATAAATATGAAATAACTATAACTAGCAGACAATTAACCTAAGTCCTTGATATGTCTGAGAAATAAATAGCATACAATTAACATAAGTCATTAAGATATTAATTTGATAAGTTTCTTACTTAGAAGTTTACTATTACTCCTAGGAATTTTACAGGAGATTTTTGGGTTAAGGTAGTGTCATCTATTTTATTGGATCCAGATTGTACAAATGAGATTTTAGATGGAAATGTCTGAATTTTTTTTTCAAGATTAAGAGCTAGTTTGTTTATTTTACACCAGTTTGATATTTTTAATAATTCAGAATTAACAAGGACAATCAAATCTTTCAAGTTTTTGTGACTAGCAAATGAGTTAATGTCATCAGCAAATAATAATTTAAATAGAGTTGATGTATTAGGTAAATCATTAATAAAAATTAAGAAGAGAAGAGGTCCTAATATAGATCCTTGGTGTACCCCATATTTGATGTCTTTGATGTCAGAATTTTGAGAATTTACCCTAGTAAGTTGTTTATGGTTAGTTAGGTGTTGGAAAGCCAAGTTTGAGATAGATCTTTAATTCTGTAATATTCAAGTTTTGTAGTAGTATTTTATGATCTATTACATCAAATGCTTTTTTTAAGTCTAGAAAAATACCTATTGTGTGGTTGTGAGATTCAAAGTTTGATGTTACACCATCTATTAAGTCTAAAATGGGCATATATGTAGAGTTATTAGGTCTAAAACCAAATTGGAAGTCAGATAACATATTGTTATGGTAGGAGATATTAATGAGAATGCAGTAAGTAAGTGGAAATGTTAGTAGGTTTGGAATAGTAACTTTATTATGTGTGCTTGTATGTTTGTGTGAACCAATAGGAATTGGTTTTATGGACGTTACGAAGTGCGGACGGATGTGATTGGACGACGCACAGTTGTTGTGGTCGGTTGGTTTTTTTAATCGAAAACGTTTGAAGGAGTTGGACGTTCGGCCGGTGATGAAGGATGACGGTTCCAGTGCAGCAATCCTGTTCCAGATCGACTTCTAATTATTTTAAATTGCTTTTTATTAAATCTGAACAGAGGTTTCAGTTCGTTTGGTGGTTGTGACTTCGTGCGTCGAGTTGGTTTTCGCGTTCAGAACACATCCTTTGATTTTTATCGAATTTGATCCTCACCCGGTGACTGGAGATATCTTATGGTCTGGATGGCCTTCCACTCCTCTGGATCAAGAGCTAACTAGCTGATAGAACACAGGCAATGTGGTGGAACAATCAAATGTCTTCGGAGAGTCGAGTCTAACACGGTGTGCCGCAAGGATCAGTCTTAGGCCCCTTGCTATTCATACTGTATACAGCGGATGTCCATCGTGTCATCAAGGCTTTCGGTCTTACGCCGCATAGTTATGCACACGATAGACAGATCTACTCGTCTTGCTTACCCTCGGAAGTGGAGCGACTATGGATTCATTTTACTTACTGTATAGCAGCTATTGTTACGTGGACGGAAGAGAATCAGCTCGCACTGAATCTGGCCAAGATGGAATTTCTGTGGATGAGCACCCCCAGGAGAAGGCATCTGCTAAGTCATGCCCCGTTTGTGGTGAGAGATGCAGCCATTGCTCCCTCCGAGAGCTTACGTCTTCTGGGAGTGCTCCTAGATGAGACTCTATCCTTTGATTCGCACATTAGCAATCTGATATGCTCCTGCCACTACCAACTGCGGAGAGTGAGGTCAATTCTTGAACTTCCGAATACTAGACTGAACCGCCTACAATCAGTGCTGAACCAGGCTGCACGAGTGATTTTCGGCTGTCGCTGGGGTGACCACGTCACTCCTCTCCTTAGAGATCGACTCCACTGGCTCCGTGTTCCACAGCGCATTATCTACAAGTGCTGTTGGCTTACGTATCGGGCTTTACACGATCCACTCTCTCCTGATTATCTAACTGTGCTTGTACGAAGATCAACTGTGATCGAGAGGAGATTGGTTCTCAGGTCCAGTCGGAGAGTGCAGTTGTTGGTCCCTCCTCCGTCCAAGACCCCTAAGTTTGGGGAAAGATCATTCGCGCGGGGGAATCCCGCCCTGTGGAACTCTCTTCCAGACAATGTGACTGGAGCATTCTCAGCTGGACTTTTCACTAGAAATTTGAAGACACATTTATTTAATATTGCATATGAACTGTGCTAAGCGCTCTTGTTGTAGGCCTTAGCCTTGTCTACTGTGCTATATAAATTGTCAATAAATAAATAAATAAATAAATAATCCATGTAAATATGACTTTACGTGATCAGGATGGCATTGTCATTATAATGGTAAGGATTGATGTTTTGCATTCGATAATTATACCAGGATTGCAAAGATGTATCAACATCAGAACTACTGATCACAAATTTATCCGCATCTGTCCACACCTCCATTCCAACTAGAACAAAGTAGATCCCAAGAGTCTGATACAGCTAAAAAAAGAAATTCATCCTATATATTGCAAGCATCACTGTGTCAGAATATGGCAGAAACATATGATAGAGAGATAGTTTATTTTCCAACGCAACTGAAATGACATACAATATCAAGAGTAGAGCCTACATCATCATAATAGAACATTAAAGTGCCTTAATTAATTCAACAACTGAAAACAATGTCGGAAAAAGAATAAAAAATCTAGTGGCACATAGTAATTGTTAAAAAATAATAGATACAGACTTATATCATAATCCTAAATTAATTGAAAACAAAGTAGCAATGTAAAGAGTAAGTAATCAATAATTAAAGTATTATACAATGAGTAGGTACATCAAGTACATCAAATTAGGTAGGGTGGAAAAAAGATACCAAAGGGGAACAAAGTTTCCGTAGGAAGGTATCTAAGTAGTAAATAGTAGTTATAAAAAGCAATAGTATATATTCAGCATAAATGAGTACAATCAGAGCAAAAAAGAGCAAATAAGTAAGTACATAAACATTCAGATTATTGTGGTGACTCGTCCACAGGTGGACTGCGTGAACACATTACATAGTTAAAGTTCATAACCAGTGCAGAACAGCCAAATCACTAGCCTCTATTTGAAAATGTTGAGCGAAGGGGAGAGTTGAACAGATGGAGGTAAGCCATTCCAGGCCCTAGTGGAAGCCACATGAAATGCGTGGTCTCCAATGGTGTGGAGGTGCGTTCTTGGGACAGCCAGTGAGACACACGTGGCAGATCTCAGGCGTTGCCGACTGGAAGGTCGGCGACACGTTTTAGTTCGGTCATCAGATATTCAGGACTTGCACCATTCAGGCAGCAGAACACCAACGTCACAAGCATGAAATTAATACGGTCTGGCACAGACAGCCAATGTAAGTCACGGAGCAGTGGTGTTATATGGTCCCCAAGTTTGGCCTGGTAGATCATTCACACAGCGGTGTTCAGAACCGACTGAAGGTGGTTAAGTAGGTAGTTATGTATCCCTGCAAGAGCTGTGTTACTATAATTAAGCTTGGTCAGTACCAGTGAGAAGACCAGCGATTTGAGGAAAGTAGTACCCGGTAGACACTGATCACCGAATGCTTCTGATCAGTCTTAAGGCGTTGAAGAACCCCACAACAGTCTTGGACACATGTGTCTTCATCGAAACCGTACAATTGAGATAGATTCCGAGGTTCCTCACTGAGGACACTGGCTGCACATAGAATTCATCTATGCGGAAACAGGTCAATGGTAGTAGATGTTGCTGCCTTTCGGTAGCTATCTAGAGGACTTCAGTCTTGGAAGCATTGAGCTGTAACTGATTTTACTTCAGCCATCTTGTCATCTCGGCTATACACAGAGTGACACATTGTGAGGGTAGTTGAGTGGCCGCGGGTCAGCTGCTCCCATAGACCTGAGTATCATCTGCATAGAGGTGGGCTTGTAGTCTGAACCGCTGGGTTATGATTACCAAGTCAGCAACATAGAGCGCAAAAAGGATGGGTCCCAGGATGGATCCCTGAGGAACCCCACAAACTACACGAGTTGGTGACGTTGTGGAATTGGCACAGCATACGTACTGTATTCAATCCTCCAGGTAAGAGAAGCGCTGAGCCGCTTACTCCATATGTTACTTCCATCTTCCGTAGTAGCAGCTTATGATCCACTGTATCGAAAGCGGCAGTAAGATCCAATAACACCAAGATTGCTACATTGCCTGCATCCAGCGCCCGAAGGATGTCCATTATGACCTTGAACACCGCTGTTTCGGTGGAGTGGAATACACGGTATGTCGACTGCAAATTAGGAAGCAGATTGGAGGTCGTCAGATGACTAATAAGCTGACGGTATACAAGCCATTCAAGAAGCTTTGGTTGCACCATCAGATTGGATATCGCTCTATACGACCTGATGTCTGCCGCATCCATGTTGGGTTTCTTGAGTCCGGGGGTGATAGGCAGCCTTGAAGGTCGTCGGCACTTTCCCATCGGTCATCGATCGATTGAAGTGCTCTGTGATGAACAGTACAAGAATGTCTGAGAATTCTTTAAGAAGATGAGTAGGCAGTGGATCAATGGCACAATACTTGTCTGGTAGTGCATGCACCACAGAGGCCACCCCACCGGGTGATAATCTGAAATGAGCAGAGACAGCACTGGGAGGGCAGTGAATTGAGCTTGGACGGTTTGTATTCAGCCGTGGCCGCGCTTATCCCTGCCTTCTTCTCGCAGAGATATTCAGCGAAAGCTGGTTGCTAGTTTAGCAGGTACATGTTGTCGTCCCCGGCCATGTAGTGTGTTCAAGGACTGCCAGAGGCGTCAAGAATGGGACCGCTTAGAGTCTACTTTGTCGCTCCAAAAGACTTCTCGCTTCCGACGAAGGAGTTACCTGTAGGCTCGCTGTCACTCTATCCAATCGAATGCTGCCACAGATGCATCATCTGGGTGTGCTTTGCATACTCTCCGTTTGGCAAGTCGTAGCTCCTTCTTAGCTTTCTGACACTCCACGTCGAGCCAGAGGTCTGAGGAACGATGCCGGAAGCTCACTGTCGTCACCAGTATCAGCCTGTCTATTGCATCAGTAATCTCCCGATCGTATTGTAAAGCCATCTCCTCGGCGTCCATCAAAGACCAGACCTCAGGTTGGCAGAGTCTGGAAGACCTGAGTTCCTGCCATAGAAGAGTGGTGTCCAGCTTGCGCCATGGTTGTCGTGTGATAGAGGCGTAGACCAAACAGGGTCTGGTAAGAGGCACTGTACACTGCAGCAGGTGGTGATCGGAGAGCCCCATGTCAACAATGCTCACCTGTGGTTGAACAATTTTGTTATGATGCACAACAACGTCTAGCATGCCACTTCCGGTATGCGTTGCCTTGGTCTTTTGATACAAAAAATTGCAAGTTGTGAAGAGTTTGCCCAGTTGTTGGCTGGCCTCATCGTCTTCACGATCAAACTGAACATTAAAATCACCTACAACATACACAGGCTTGGTAAGGGACGCAAGGCCTCCCAGCAGCTCCGACATCTCGGAGAAAAAAGTCGAGTAATCCCGGCTGAGCCTAGTCTGTAAACCACAGCCAGTATGCACGTGTCCCCAGAGGAGACATGGGACCCACAAGTTCGAAGGTCTGGAACTGTCTTGAGAAATTCATCCTGGACAGATGAATGCCGGGAACAGTGCAGATGATGGAAATAGATGTTTGTAGTTTATGCATGTTAGTCAGTTTTAGCATATTGTATTTCTTATATAGGCTATTTGCGTGATTATACTGTGTAAACTTAGTGTTAATCTAACTGTTTTGTTTTCCAAGATTTGGATTTTCAGTAATATAATTATAATTACAACGTCAAATAATGTTACGGTAGTATAGAAAACAGAAAAAGCTAAAAATTGGAACGTGGAATATTAGAAGTATGTTAAGACCTGGGAAGCTAGCAAATATCATACAGGAAATGAGAAAGGCGCGATTGGACATATTGGGCTTGGCAGAGGTGAGATGGAAAGAAGGAGGTGAGTTCACCAGTAATATAACAGATGAGGAGACGGAGGAGATCAGGGTTATTTATGCGGGAGGAAAAGAGAGGCAGAGAGGGGTGGCATTACTCCTAAAGAAGGAATTGAGCAGAAACATAACAAACATAGAGAGATATGAAGACAGAGTGATAATGGTGACAATAGAAGCGGAGCCGGTAAATCTGACAATTATACAGGTATATATGCCAACAACAACACATACTGAAGAAGTGGATGAAATTTATGAATATCTAGAGGAGAAAATCGAGAGGATAAGAGCTACAAATTTCTGTGTTTTGATGGGGATTGGAATGCAGTAGTGGGAAAAGGAAGAGAAGGAAATGTGGTGGGAGAGTATGGGATGGGGTTAGAAATGAAAGAGGAGAAAAACTAATTGAATTCTGCAAGTTAAGAAACATGATGATAGCAAACACTTGGTTTAAAAAACGAAAAGAAAGAATATATACATGGAAGATGCCGGGAGACATAGCAAGATACCAAATAGACTACATTATGGTAAATGGACGATATAGAAACTGTGTAAAAAATGCGAGCTTACCCAGGAGCAGATGCAGACACAGATCACAACTTGGTAGTAATGAAGGTGAGAATACAACTGAAATATATAAACAAGAGAAAACAATTAAATATACAATGGGATAGAGATAAAATCAAAGAAAAGGCAACAGAAATTGCGGGAAGATTGAAAAACAAGTGACGACAACAAACACAGGAGAGACAACGGAAGAAAGATGGGAAAAACTAAAATCTGTGGTAGTAAGAGAACTAGAGCAAGAAGTAGGAAGGAAGAAAAGAAGGAAAGCTAAAAAGCCATGGGTGACAAATGAAATGATAGAAGACATGGAGCAGAGAAGAAAATGGAAGAAGCAGAACACAGAATATGCAAAAAGAATATAGGAGACTAAATAACCAGCTGCGAAGATCAACAGAAAAGGCGAAAGAGAAATGGTGGGAGAATAAATGTCAAGAAATAGAAAAGTTACAAGGACAAGGGAAACAGGATCAAGTATATAAGGAAGTAAAAGATTTAACAAAGAAAGAAGGTATGCAAGGGAGCAGGGCGGGTATTAAAGACAAACAAGGAAATACACTCACAACCCAACGAGAAGTGGAAGAGAGATGGAAAGAATATATAGAAAGAATTATACCTGAAAGACAGCAAACCAACGGAACTCAATATAGAGGAACAGCAAACAGTTGAAAGCGAAGAGCTAGGACCAGGACTGATGAAAGAAGAAATTCTGCACGCATTAGAAGAGATGAAAAACAACAAAGCAGAAGGAGTGGACCACATACCAGCAGAAGCAATAAAGATACTAGGAGAGAATGCAACGAACGAACTGGTCGAAATCTGCCAACAAATCTATATGACAGGAGAATGGCCAAACGATTTTCTACAATCAATAATGATTCGATTAAAAAGAAAGTAAATGCAATGGAATGCGAGGACCATAGAACTATCAGTCTATTGTGTCACGCGGCGAAGATAATACTCAAGGTCATTACAAAAAGAGTACAAGCGAAAACAGATGCAATAGGATTCCTTGGAGAGGATCAGTTTGGGTTTCAGAAGGGAAAAGGAACACGGGATGCAATTGGATGCTTAAGAATGCTAAGTGAGAGAAGACTTCAAAATGGGAAAAATATCTTTATATGCTTCGTGGATTACGAAAAAGCGTTTGACAGAGTAGATTGGAGGATTTTGATGAGAGCACTGAAAAGGGTGGGAGTGGATTGGAGAGACAGAAGACTGATAGCAAACCTATACCTTGGACAGTCAGTGAAGGTGAGAATAGAGGGAGAACTGAGTGAATCGTGTATGATTGGGAGAGGAGTAAGGCAGGGATGTCCACTGTCACCGCTGTTGTTTAACATATACATCGAAGAATTAGTACAAGAGGCGATGGAGAATACAGATAAAGGAGTAAAAGTCGGAGGAGTACTACTAAAGGCGCTGCGCTTCGCAGACGATCAGGCCATGCTAGCAAGCAATCAAAAAGGGCTTCAGGAAGTAATGGATAAACTGATACAAGTGTCAGAAAAGTATGGAATGAGAATCAATACAAAAAGACTAAAGTTATGGTAATAAGTAAAAAAGAAGGAATGAGAGTAGACATAAAGGTTTACGGACAGATCATAGAGCAAGTGAAGGAATTTAGTTATCTAGGAAGTCTAATAACAACCGATGCCAGATGCAATAAAGAGATAAGAAGACGTATAGCAATAGCAAAGAAGCTTTTTACAAGAGAAAGGAGCTGATGCAAAGTAAACTAAAACTAAACCTAAAAAGAGATTGGTAAAACATTGATATGGAGTGTGGCGTTGTATGGGGCGGAGACGTGGACAATGAGAAAGGAAGATATAAAACGATTAGAGGCTTTTGAAATGTGGATTTGGAGGAAAATGCTAAAAGTAAAATACACAGAGCATAAGACAAACGAGGAAGTCATGAAGGAGATAGAAGAAGAAAGAAGCCTGATAGATACAATCCGGAAAAGGCAGAGAAATTGGATGGGACATGTCCTCCGGCATGACTCTTTACTAAGAACAATAATCGAAGGAAAAATGGAGGGAAAGAGAGTGAGAGGTAGACCGAGAAAGATGATGTTGGAGTGGATGATGAATAAAGGATATCAGGAACTCAAAGAAGAAGCAAGCAATCGATCGGAGTGGAGAAACTGGATACCTGGACCTGTCGAGAGACAGAAACACTGATGAGAAGTATAGATAAGGATGAATCAATGTTAAGTAAAGTTTATGTGGAGCATTTCGATTACAAATTTCTTAATATGTTTCATAATATTTAAATTTTTTGCCAATTTTTTTAGCTAGAATTTCAGCATATTCTTTCCAAGCTAGATTTTGATCTATAATTAATCCTAGAAATTTAGTGAAAGACTTTTTGAAGAATTTCTACATTATTTATTTTAATTTGGGTAAATTTAAGGGTGGGAGTCTTGCTTTTAGGGTAGAAATTAATAAAAGTAGTTTTGACAAGGTTGAGTACTAATTTATTTAATTGGAACCAGGTAGCAATTTTTCTATTACATTATTAATGAGAGTATTTAGTTCATTTAAGTTATTATAACTCGCTGTAACATTAGTATCGTCAGCAATTAGTATGTAGTTAAACAATGGAGACACATTTAGTAGATCATTCATAAACATAATGAAAGTAAGAGACCCAAAATGAATCCCTGTTGAACCCCAAATTATATATTTTTTGGAATGGAAGGAATAGTAGAATTTTTAATGTAATTTTTATGAAGTTCAGATTTGGTTCTTAACTCTTAGGCAGCCATTGCGGTCGTTAACGACCATACAACTCAACAAGACTCCTTCCTTTATATAGACTCCTATTTTGCGCTCTATGGTTACTTCTAGTGGAAGCTAACATTCTTCCGCTTTGAAGGACTGCGATAAAAGGGTTGTTTTATCGGTGTTTTTGCGAAATTTGATCGATTTGGTGGCGAGGTTTGCGGTCGTTTGGGTATTTAAAATTTAAATACCCTTCCGTAGACAGATGGCTGACGGACGGAAGATTTATTCGGCTATGGAAGCGTTGGAGGCGATTGAGAATGATGATTTTGATGATTTCGATTTTTCAGAATCGGACGACAGTGATAACGATGAGCGGATGGATGCCGATTGCATTAATAATAATAATAATAATGTGATTTTAAGTGGTTTAGGAGGCTAAGTAGGCCTGTGTGAAAACCACTGATGTAACCATCTGCATTCAATTACCTAGTTTATCTAGATAGCCTTTGAATCCGTTCACTGTTTCAACTGTCACTCCCACCTCGTCCAAACTGTTCCATTTGTCCACAACCCTTGCACTAAAAAAGTTTTTCTTTCTTGGACCAACCCTCTGCTTAAACAATTTGCACTTGTGGCCTCTTGTGCTGCTATAGTGTGCCAATGTAAAGAATCGATCATATGGCACATCTACTTTCCCAGTCATTATTTTGTATGTTTCTATCAAATCCCCTCTCTCTCTTCTCCTTTCTAATGTTGTCAGTCCACAATAATGAAGTCTTTTTTCGTAGCTTAAATTATGGCACCCATTGACCATCTTCGTTGCTCGTCTTTGCACTTTTTCTAAAAGTTCTATATCTTTTTTCAAGAATGGATTCCAAGCCTGAACACAGTATTCCAGATGAGGCCTTACTAATGACTTATAAAGTTCAATGATTATCTCTTTGTCACGACTCACAATTGTCCTTTTCACCATTCCCAACATTTGGTTTCCCTTTTTTGCTGCCTCCATGCATTGGTGAAATGGATTCATACTTCTATGGGTGATTATCCCAAGTCTCTTTCTTTTTCTGTTGTGGTTAGAACCTTCCCCCCTAAAGAATATTCATTACCATTATTAGACTTCCCGACATGCATTACAGAACATTTATCAATATTGAAAAGCATCTGCCAGTCCACAGACCACTGAAACAATGTCCTTAGATCTTCTTGTAAAATTTTTGCATCATCCTCCGAGTCTATATTTCTGCATAACTTTGTATCATTGGCAAACTTTGAAATTTTGGACAGTAATCCTTCATCGATATCATTTATATATATTAGAAAAAGCAATGGCCCAAGCACTGAGCCCCTGAGGCTGATAACTCTTGCCCATTGCGAATGGCCTCCCCTAATGCCAACCTTCTGTCTTCTTCCCTTCAACCAATTTTCAATCCATCTGAGAATATTGCCCCTTATTCCACAGGACTTCAGTTTGGCAGCCAGCCTTATGTGGGGTACATTGTTGATGGTGGAATGTTGGTGGATCTCGTGGATATGATCGGTCTACCCATCAGGAACAGAGTTGATCCGTGCTATGTTGATTCTCTTCTGCTAGATGATGTCGTGCTACAGAATGAAGGTATTGATTCTATTTCTGACAATGAATTTGATGAAGATGATCAGCCTTTAGTTTCTTTTTTAGCAGAACAAGAGCAGCAAGAGAAATTGGTAAGATCCGGAGTGCGAAAGAAGAAGAGGAAGGAAGAGGCTGCTTCCAGGTCAACACCTTCTGCGCAGACAAATCGCACAGAACTAACTTGGGATTCTTCATTCCAGCAAAGAGCATTACCAAATTTCAAGTTCCATGAGGTTTGTGGTCCAAGTCGTGCTGTCAGTGGATGTAAGACAGCCTTGGACTGTTTCATGTTGTATTTCACTGCAGATATTTGGAATGTTTTGGTCGAACAGACCAATGTTTACTATTCACAATCAGTGTTCACAAAACCATCACCGATGCCTTGGACTGATGTATGTGTGACTGAGTTTCAGGCATTCATTGGGATTATCATTGCGATGGGAATTGTCAGATTACCCGAGCTCGATGATTACTGGTCGACGGACACAATTCTACATCAGCAGTGGTTCACTTCAGTCATGTCACGGTGTAGGTTCAAACAGCTACTGCGATACTTGCACTGTTCTGACAACAGTATTGTTTCGGGTAACATAGACAAACTTGGAAAGGTCAGGACAGTTTTGGATCGCCTGAATGAGTCTTTTCGGAAGCTGTATGTGCCAGACCAGTGCTTGTCAGTTGACGAATCAATGGTAGGTACAAAGTGTAAGATAGCTTTTCTGCAATACATGCCGAAGAAACCAAAGAAATTTGGTATCAAGTTATGGGCTCTTTGTGAGTCTAAAACTGGTTATTGCTTGCAGTTTCAGGTATACACTGGCAAAGTGGACTCGGAGTTGAACACGGTCTTGCGTATCGTGTCGTTTTTTGACTTGATGGCACCATACCTGAACAAAGGCTACAAACTGTTCATGGATAATTTTTATTCTAGTTATAAGTTGTATGTTGATTTATTCAGCCAGGGAACAGGAGCATGTGGGACTGTCAGGCCAAACAGGATTGGATTCCCTAAGGAACTGAAGGTCAAGAGCAAGATGATTCGTGGAGAGGCAAAATTCCTTCACACCGACACGGTAACTGCTGTAAGGTGGTTCGACAAAAGGGATGTTTATGCCATGTCCACCTTTCACAATGATGACATGGTAACTATTGCTGCCAGGTACAACACAGCAGAGCCAGTGAGTAAGCCAAAACTGATCAGTGACTACAACGAGAACATGAATGGTGTTGATCAATGTGATCAGCTTTTGGTCTACTATGCTCTGAATCGGAAGTCAGCGAAATGGTGGAAACGTTTATTTTTTCGTCTACTGGATATGTCTATAATAAATGCAATGATTTTATATATGAGTTTGTTTCCAGATAAGAAGACTGACAGGGGGGCACACAAGAAATTCAGGCTGGAATTGGCACATCAGTTGGTTCAACCCATACTTGACAGCTATTTATTTATTTATTTATTTATTGAAAGTTAAGATTTTTGTGGTAAATCGTCCTAGAAGGACTACTCGAACACATTACATTGTACATGAATAATAGGCCTATAGGTCAGGATCTAACAGAATAGCTGATCTCGAACAGCCAAGTCTTCAGTCGCTTCTTAAATATGTCAAGAGAAGTTGATGTTTGGAAAGAAATGGGAAGACGATTCCTCCAGGCTTTCGCTGCAGTAACCGGGAAGGCACGGTCGCCGGCAGTGGCAAGGCGTGTGCGCGGCACGAGGAGTGCTTCAGTGGAGCCAGATCGCAGACGCCTTCTACTGTCTGTGTCAGCCAATCTCTGGAGTTCGCACCGGAGATAGGAGGGACCGATGTCGTGCAGGCACCGATAGACGAGGGTTGCCAACTTATACGTTATTCGCTATGCAGATGGAACGGGCGGCAGAAAATCTGAAAGAACTCCAGTCGCATCGGATGTCAGGCTGAAGGGAAAACACTTTGCTGTGTCAAAGCTACCTAGAAGAAGCTGTGCAGTTTGTGCCTATGAAAAAAATTCCTTTGGGAAGTATAAAAAAACCAAGACTGTGAACTTTTGTGAAAAGTGTCAAAAATATGTGTGCCGAAATTGCTTCGAGACCTTTCACACAAGGTCCTCTCTAAATAAAATATGACATTTCTCAAACTTATATAATTTTTATAATGTTAATGACATATGTTTACATGTTTCTGGTGGCTTGCTGATACTGTCTTTGCACAGAAAAAAATTTTTCCCAACTTCAAATTCAAATTTTAATTTTTAAAATTTTAATATCTTCTCATGAAATATGAAGAATATGTTTGCAAAATTTGCCCTTTTTCTTGCCATATTCTTGTAGACAAGTAAAAAACCTTTAATTTGATATATACATTGTCAATATTGTGATGCTATTTGATTGAAAACAATTTTGGAAACTGTTGTAGGGTAAATTCCACTAAAACAACATGGCTGCCTAAGAGTTAAAGATTTGAATACTTACTTTGTGATTGAAAAAGCTGCGCTCACAACCATACATATTACATACTTACGATGTTTCTCAATACTGCATCCTATTCCATTTTTTCAGTTGAGAAAGAGAATCAAAATGACTTTGGACATGTGTGTCCGATATTAATGGTGATACTAACTAAAGTATCTGTTGTTCTAATTACTTTTAAGTTGCATTGATTGATTATGATGTTATTGGATGCTTATTGAATTGGAGATTGTAATATAAATAGCCACTTTGATTGATTGATTGATTACATTTGCAGCATTTTATGTTTTGCTGTCAGTTGCTTGAGATTTTGCATTTGGTGTTATTGGAGACTTTGAGATTGTAATTGCAATATTTTGTGTTATTTTGGGTGTTGTGTTATTGGATTGAAATATTGAAGTGATAGTGCATCCTGTTGTGTATAACATTGCATCAGTGTGATCAAAAGAATGGAGCAGTTATCAGAGGTTAAACACATCAAGAAAACAAGCCTTGGAAGAGAATTAACAGAAGACATGGTGGAACCAAAAAGAGTTGAAGTCTGATATGATGATTTCAATGCAAATGTGGAGAGAGGAAAGAATAGAGAAAAAGGAAGAGGAAAAGAAGAATCATTAAAGAACTGAGGAGAGAGGAGATAGTTATGAGAAAAATGGGAAAAAAGAGAAAGCAAAATGGGATAGAGTTTTTGAGGAACAAAAGAGAAATTGACGAAGGAGAGAAAAAGAAATAGAGAGAAGAGCAGAAGAGGAAAGAGGTAGATAAGAAAGGAAAACAGAAGAGAAATTGTGAAAGGAGAAAGACAAATGGAGAAAGGAAAAGGAAGAGAAAAAGGTTGGACAGAAAACATAAATAATAGATTGAGTTGTGAAAATCAAGAATAATTTGAAACATGCTCTTAACCCATTACAGGGGTTCGACGTTTTAAAACGTCGCCCGAAAATCATATGCGAACGGGGTCCGATGTTTTAAATCGTCGCGCAACTGTTTTGCTCTTCCACCACGGTGTTCGCCGTTTAAAAACGTTTTCTTGATTTGATTTGATTTCTTTTTTGGCACGGATGGATGGTAAGTAAGTACAATAAAAATGCTAAGCAATGATGCAAACCACATCTTTGTAGCTTCTATATAGCCTGCAGATTTCAAGATTCTCGCAAAAAATTTCACTTCTCCTAGCAACGGGTGCCTGGTCTAGAAACATCATAACTCCCATAAATTGGGCCCGATCTTCAAAATTTTTGAACTAATCTGTTCCAAAGACACCCACCTACAATTTTGCCACTGAACCTAGGGGGTCACCACTGAAAAAAAATTTATTGACCTTTGAACTTATTTTTTAGGAGGGGTCATATTTTGGCCTGTAGGGTGGGCCCAACCCCCGAAATTTCTTTTTTGGCACGGATGGATGGTAAGTACAATAAAAATGCTAAACAATGAATGATGCAAACCACATCTTTGTAGCTTCTATATAGCCTGCAAGGTGAGGTGTTTCAGATTTCAAGATTCTCACAAAAAAATTTCACTTCTCCGAGCAACGGGTGCCTGGTGTAGAAACATCATAACTCCCCCAAATTGGGTCCCATCTTCAAAATTTTTGAACTAATCTGTTTCAAAGACACCCACCTACAACTTTGCCGCTGAACCTAGGGGTCACCACTGAAATTTTTTTTATTGACCTTTGAACTTATTTTTTGGGAGGGGTCATAGTTTGGCCTGTAGGGTGGGCCCAACCCCCCAAAGTTCTTTTTTGGCACGGATGGATGGTAAGTACAATAAAAATGCTAAACAATGAATGATGCAAACCACATCTTTGTAGCTTCTATATAGCCTGCAAGGTAAGGTGTTTCAGATTTCAAGATTCTCACAAAAAAATTTCACTTTTCCGAGCAACGGGTGCCTGGTGTAGAAACATCATAACTCCCCCAAATTGGGTCCCATCCTCAAAATTTTTGAACTAATCTGTTCCAAAGACACCCACCTACAACTTTGCCGCTTAACCTAGGGGGTCAAAACTGAAAAAAAAATTTATTGACCATTGAACTTATTTTTTGGGAGGAGGTCATATTTTGGCCTGTAGGGTGGGCCCAAATCCCGAAATTTCTTTTTTGGCACGGATGGATGGTAAGTACAATAAAGATGCTAAACAATGATGCAAACCAAATCTTTGTAGCTTCTATATAGCCTGAAATATAGTAAGTTTAAAAAGTACATGTTCACAGTTCAAACAAACGCTTTTCCCCAAAATTAGTTACCCAAATTGGTAACGTCTTGTAAAAATTAATTCCCCCTTTAACCCCGTTAGCGTGTAATAAAATTTTCCAAAACGTTACCAATTTGTGTTCATCGGATTCTTATATAAATTCATACTTTAACTTAGTACTATAGGTTAATTTTTAGTAATTTTGTTTTTTTCATGACTTCACTATTTTCCCATAGGTGCAAATACCCTCTCACATCCCCCTCCAGATGCCCATTAGTCCAAGCATCGAATGCAGAATGCGAACGCGGCTTTAGCCTAATGAATTAAATTAAAACTAAATCTAGAAACAGGCTACAAGTAAATCATTTTGATAATTTGAAGCGCATACAATTCTATCTTTCATCGGGAAACACTATTGATTTAAGTGCAGTTTACAAGCATTGGAACACACACACACACACACACACACACACACACAATGAAATCCGGCAATAAATGAATAAAGCGAATTAAGTAACTGTTTGCTCTAAATTTCAAGCTACATTTATTTTATTTACAGTTTTATAAATCATATAGGGTCTATGTGTAGCAGTGTACCGACCTCATTTATGTAAAGTAAGTTGAACTACATTTTCATTGGCATAATGGAACAAGGCTTATGCCTGTTCAAAATGTCTAATTTAGCATATTTTAGAAAGGTGTGTAATAAAGTTGTAAACATTTGTAAATGTATGACTTTCACAAATGTCCCTCACTAAAATGTTGTAGCATGATTTTTCGCACACGCCTTCATTTTCCCGTGCACCCCATCAAAAATTAGAAGGAACATTATTAATATTATTTCTAGACAATTTCTCCAGCACAGTAAACAAGGCTAAGGCCTACAACAAAAGCATTTTGACATAATTCTATCAGTAAAATCCACCGCATCTAATAGAAATTTTGATCAAATTGTATAACAAACAGAAAGCAAAAGTCAAGGTGGCCGGAACACTGTCAAATTGGCTAAAAATAAAGAAAGGAGTAAGACAGGGCTGTGTTATATCGCCGTATCTGTTTAACATCATGGCAGAAAAGGTAATGAGAGAAGCACTGGACGGTTTCACGGGGCATTAGAATAGGAGGAAAGAAGGTTTCAAACTTAAGATACGCAGACGATATCATACTATTCGGTGGCTCAAAGAACTACAAGATTTGGTAACTAGGGTGGATAAAATAGGAAAAAAATACAACATGATGATTAATATTGATAAAACCAAGGTAATGGCAACAAAAGTCAAGAGCTGCAACATCAAAATTCAGAGTACAGTATTGGAACAGGTCAACACCTTCCCGTATTTAGGGTCAATCATATCAGACGACACTTCAAGCAAAGCCGACATAAGAAGCAGACTGAATAAAGGACGTGGAGCGGGAACATCATTAAACAAAATATGGAAAAGTCACAACATTCCTGTGAGCACAAAAGTCCGGTTAATGAGATCAATGGTGTGGCCAGTCGCCACATATGGCTGTGAAAGCTGGACAATAATGAAGGAAGATGAACGGCGCATACAGGCATTCGAAATGAAAGGTTTAAGACAAATAATGAGAGTTTCCTGGAAAGCAAAGAAGACGAATGAGTGGGTAATGGATAAAGCAGGAGTTCAAAGAACCCTACTGGAAACAGTAAAGAAAAGAAAACTGAAATAATGGGGACATATTATGCGAACAAAGCAGGAATGTCTGGAGAAGGACATAATGCAGGGCACAATGCCTGGATCACGAAAAAGAGGCAGACCAAGAAAAAGTGGAAGACAACATCAAAGAGTGGACAGGACTCACTATCGAGCACGCGATAAGAAGAGCAGAAGATCGTAACATCTGGAAGATGACAGTTCATAATGTAGCCAATCTTCGGAGCGAAGACGGCTGAAGACAAGACAAGACAAAATCCTATATTAAATAGGTGTGTTTTTAAGTTCCTAAGAAAGGATTCCGCAGAGACAGCTTCCGACACAACGTCAGGTAACGAGTTCCAAAGTAACAGATTCCATTTGAAGAATGACCTTACTCCAAACTTGGAGGTCTTTGACGGAGGAGGGACAAGCAGTAGGACTCGACGACTCGACCGAAGCTTCATTCTCGACTCATTTGACGTCGTTCGCTGCACCAGCACACTCAGATATTCTGGGCAGTGTGGGTCATAAAGGGCTCGGAAAGTGAGCCAACAACGCTTGTAAACAATACGCTGTTGAACGCGTAACCAGTGGAGGCGATCTCTCAGCAGTGGCGTGATGTGGTTATTCCAGCGACAACCAAAGACCACTCGTGCAGCCAGATTCAGTACGGACTGAAGTCGATTTAGCTTGTTTTCCGGTAGGCCTAGCAAGACACTGCTACAGTAGTCCATTCTTGACAAGACGAAGGCCCGTACAGGCTGAACGGTCGCACTCACCGTTAGGTAGCGCCGAACCAGCTTGACCCTCCGTATCTGGTAATGACAGCATCAGATAACGTTGTTGGTGTGTGCATCGAACGATAGCGTTTCGTCCAAAAGTACACCTAAGAGACGCACACTTGCCACAGGAACAATAG
This sequence comes from Metaphire vulgaris, assembly GCA_018105865.1. NCBI lineage: Eukaryota > Metazoa > Annelida > Clitellata > Crassiclitellata > Megascolecidae > Metaphire > Metaphire vulgaris. Next base: position 11,749,961 of record CM030850.1, read on the forward strand.
TGGCATCACCCACGATGAAAGGAACTCGACTCAACAACTTCCTTCTTCCTGGAGTGCTGATCCAGAGGAATTCCGTCTTCTCCGGATTCAATGCCAGACGATTGTCTTCTGTCCACCTGATGATTGCAGATATGCAATTCGTGAAGGACATCCAAAGTCGCTCTGTGTCCAACGGCATGCACGAGGAATAAGTTTGCCCATCGTCAGCATAGGAGTCACGATGATGACAAGCCAAAAGTCTGAGCTCAAAGTGACAGTTTATAAATAGTGCTAAACTATTTATAACTACTATTTAAATAGGTAAGTTAGCTAACTATTTAGAATAGTTGCTCAAATAGCTTAGAACTATTTAAATAATATTTAAATAGTATCGACTATTTCAATAGTTACAACACTGCAAATTTCTATAAAAAGTATATAATTGTAAGTTAGCAGAAAATAGAAGTGATAAATTAGAGAGTAATATTAAAAAAATTAGAAGCCTAACTAAGAGAAAATTTAAGTCTAGGATTAATCATAAATAAGGAGTCACAGGAAGAAGGTGAGGATTGAAAGGAGCGTGAGAGGTTGAAATGATTGAGAACCAATCAAAAGAGAAGATGAAAAATTAAAATTATGAGATTTCATCTATAAGTAAGTGAAAGGTAAACATATTGAAAAGAGTAGGTAGAATTGAGAATTTGTATCAATGCTAAATATTTTTAGTCAAGAGAAAGTTAGGTTTGCCATTTTAAAAGAAAGATTTTTAAGTTTGTTTTAAATGAAGTTAATTGGTTTAGATTTTTTAGATCAGGTGGGAGGCTATTCCAAATTCTAGGTCCAGAAAATTTGTTAGTACCAGTAAATAATCTGACATTAGTTGATGCATATTGAAGATAGATATTGTTTCTATTTCTGAGACTGAGTTTACATTTAATGTTTAGAGTTTCAAAGAATTTTTTTATATAGAAAATATGGGGTAAAAGGTTATGAAGATATTTAAATATAAATAGGGCAGTTTGCTGTTTATATATTTTCAATTTTTTAAATATTATATTTATTAAATAGATTGGTTGTGTTAGTATAATTCTTTTCTTTAAATATTAATCTTATTGCTTTATTTTGTAGTATTTGAATTTTTCCAATAGTTGATTTGTAAGTATTTGCCCAAATTATATTGCAATAGGTTAGATATGAATGAATAAGAGTAAAATAGAGTTGCCAAAGAGCAGAGAAGTCAATCATATTTTTAATGTGTCTAATTATATTGAGATTTTTGCTAGTTTATTTGAAAGTTCATTTGACTGTTCTTTCCAGTTTAGGTGCTGATCAACTATTGAACTGAACTGAGGTTTATTTCAACTCAACTTAACATAGGCATGTCTGACATCAATTACAATAAATGACATCAATTGAATTTAAAATAAGACCAAAAAAATTCACAGAATATTCACAAGATTAAATTTAGTCTAAGTATACAATAGAATAGAAAACAAAAAAACCTGAGTAGTCAAATTAAAAGTTAATATTTTACTAGAATATTCAGATTAACATAACATCATATAGTAGACAAGAGTTAGGCCTAAAGTGGAATGTTGAGAAGAAAAAGGGTTGCCTAAAAGGAAAACATATCCCGCCAGGGAGGCAACCTGATACATTGAATTGTTAAATGTATAGCAGAGCATTAGATATCATCAACTTTAATTAAGACTATTAATTAAAAATTAACACTCTCAATCAAAGTAATAGTATATGAATTATAGAATTATTATAAGAATTATAGAATTTTATTTAAAAGTACCAAAAGGGAACAGTGTTCCCGCAGGGAGGTACCCTAAGAATGTGGTAGTAACTATAATAATAATAATAATAATAATAATAATAATAATAATAATGCACTTCTATAGCGCCATTTCTAATACTCAAGGGTATTAATCGATGGTACTTCAAATCCATCCAAAAAAGACCAGGTCATTCCAGAGATCAGTCAGAACGAAACAGCAAGACAGACTATGGAGGAAATGCTAGTTGGAAGAGATGTGTTTTAAGCCTAGATCTGAAAATGCTCAGTTTAACCCCTTTAGCGTGTAATAAAAGACGTTACCAATATGTGTAATTAATTTTGGGGGAAAGCGTTCATTTGAACTGTGAACATGTACTTTATAAACTTACTATATTTCAGTCTATATAGAAGCTACAAGGATGTGGTTTGCATCATTGTTTACCATTTTTATTGTACTTACCATCCATCCGTGCCAAAAAAGAAAATTTGAGGGTTTGGCCCACTCTACAGGCCAAAATATGACCCCCTGCCAAAAATTTTCTTCTAAGGTCAATAAAAAAAAAATTTCAGTGGTGACCCCCCTAGGTTCAGCAGTACAGTTGTAGGTGGGTGTCTTTGGAACAGATCAGTTCAAAAAGTTTGAAGATTGGACCCAATTTGGGGGAGTTATGATGTTTCTACACCAAGCACCCGTTGTTCGGGGCATTGAGATTTTTAGCGAGATTCCTGAAATCTGAAACACACAACATAACAGGTTATATAGAAGCTACAAGGATGTGGTTTGCATCATTGTTTAGCATTTTTATTGTACTTACCATCCATCCGTGCCAAAAAGAAAATTTGGGGTTTGGCCCACTCTACAGGCCAAAATATGACCCCCTGCCAAAAATTTTCTTCTAAGGTCAATAAAAGAAAATTTTCAGTGGTGACCCCCCTAGGTTCAGCAGTACAGTTGTAGGTGGGTGTCTTTGGAACAGATCAGTTCAAAAATTATGTAGATCGGTCCCATGGTAGATAATCAAAGACAGGAAAACTAGCAGCTCATCCATACCCACGTCCTCCCATTTGAGCAACCTTGAGTGCCTGGCCAAGGTTACTTGCTGCAATTGTGCTGCCCTCCTGTTAGTTTCCAACAGCATTACCCCAAGTATTTCCGTGGTAAAAAATAACTTGAAGTAATCCATGGGGGATTTGGTGGGAGGAATGTCGACCGTCATACATGACTCCCCAGTGAACGCCACGCAGGTTGGTTCCACCGATGTCCCATTGGAACTCCTGCCTCACCTCGTACCCCTCCGTCTCGTCGCTGTCCCCGGAACTTTCGTCTTCCGAGGACCGCTCGTCACCGTCGGTGTCTTCGAATTCGGAGAGATCATCGTCCGATTCCATGACCATCTCCAAAGCTTCAGCCGCCGCTAACCTCTTTCTCGGCGCCATCTTTCAACAACAACGACCCCCCCTCTTCCAGCCTCAACTACGATTCTATTTTTAGGAATAGACTGGCTCCCGGCGCGCCATTGAACGCAGAATATGTCAATAAATGCCTAGATCGCTTTTGACGTGCTCAGCTCGGGGCAAACATATAGATACGGGTCTGTGAAGTTCATGACGAGTTGGACTCGGGGCAAACATATAAGGCGGCGCCATCTTGGACGTGCTGGGCTCGGGGCAAACGCTAAAGAGGTTAACGGGTTAAAAGAATGCCTGAAAATAATGTGGACATACCAGTACCTCTATATTTTGAAAATGTGAAAAACCTTTTCAACATATTGGTGAAATGTTATGGATTCATGTACTAATACCATTGATGTCTTCAAAAGTTAAAACAATATTTTATGGATGCGGTTTGTCAGCAGATGAAATGTTCACATATCAAATTGTAAAAGGGCATATTTTGAACACATTTGAATCAAAAATAAAATCATTGGAGAAGTTCAATAAAGTAAGGGAGTAGGAAAAATTGATAATCTGGCACTTAAAGAGATCAATGTGGGCATGATGTTGTCAAAAGGTTTAACTGAGGAGATGCAAACATTACATCTGATGTAGCAAGGCAAACAATGTTTTTTAAAGTTTTGCTACCGTGCGCTGGCGCACAGATTTCCAGCTTGCATCGCACAGATTTTTTTACCTTAGCGCAGAAGAAAGCAATATGAAAAAATGTGTGTTATTGATTGTTAAAATGAAAATCCAAAAAAATTTAAGCAATCATGCAGTGCCATCACAGAACTTGCTTTACTTTGAACACAGCATTACCACTTTTGTCAATTAATTAACCTAATTCTTTTCATCCTGTTTCTAATTTAATTTAATCTTAAACTTCTATTGTGCCGTAATGCACAGTATCATCAGCTGATGGCATACCAAATCAAAATCGTTTAAAGATCCAGGTCAAGTCCATGGTATTTGGTCGGACAAACAGGTGACAATCTATGAAGCTATATGATTTATTTCTTAGTGTACGGTGATGTCACCTCGTTATCATAGACGTAGTAAAGTGACCATTTCAACACAAGTGGGGGTTGGCTGATGGGTCTTCTGTTGAAACTGCGATGCCAGTCATAACTGGATGCAAATGTATATAACTGAGTAAAATTTGCAATTATGAACAGATGCATCTTTAGTCTAGACCAGTCTGGTGGACCTGAACCAGCAGAGAGTTCCAGAGTCCGGATCCAGTCACAGATAGTGCACGTTTCTGGTGTTCCTGCAATAAGGTATGGAAAGAGAAGAAGCATCAGAATACCTAGTTGAGTGCTGGTGATCTTGGACTAGAGCTGTACCGATTGCACATTTTGCCGATTGTTCCGATTACCGATTGTTCCGATTGTCAGACAACCGATTGTTTTGCCGATACCGATTGTCTGCCTAAATCTCCTTTTTGATGATCATGCACTCAAATAGTATACAGTAAAGGTGCAGCGTAAATGAAGTGGCGGCTCCACCCGGAGGCAGGGGGGCCCGTGCCCCCTATTGAGTGCCTGGTCCCCAGCGCCCCCTGTTGGGACCCTATACTTAATGCTACATACATTAAACAACAAATGGTTGGCCCCCATGATTAGAAGTTGCCACCCCAACGGCACCCACTTGCCAAATCCTAGAGCCGCCACTGCGTAAATGTACATGTCTTCGGACTTCGATATGCAGGTGCAATTTGAGACCTGCCAAGAAACTCAATGCAGACTGTGTGTTTAATCATTAATGAATATGATGTTGTCATTAATACTTATTATGTCAAATTTTAGATGTCTCTATTCACATTGTAATCTACAATTTATATCCGAAGTTATGATTATGAAATTATTCATTCATTAAAATTTAAAATCACAAGTGCTGTTCAAATGCAGCTCGTCCGTTGTTTCCACATTTGTATTTTTACGCACATATTTTATTTATTAATTGATGCAAAAATATATGTAACGTATATCCTATTTGAGCTGCTATAACTGTATGCATTAATGTATAAATTGAAATTCGTATTAGATCGGTCGACAACATGCGAGTTTTAAAATCAAAGTGGCAGCCCCATCCACTGTCACGTAAGCCCATCTTGATTGACGTACGTCTCCGCCAGAAAGACGCTAATGTTGAAACTTGAAACATCGACACGGGCAGTTAGCTTTTGAGACTAGTAGGTTGTAACAAGCTAAGCTACACTAATATTCTAATCATCTAGTGCGTCTGAGTAAAGACGACGAAGTCAGATAAAATCATCGGACCTAATCGCCTCCGACCGAGGGTGAAGAGATGCCGACGAAGTCAGATCGACACTAATCGCTCTGAGTCTCCGACCGATGGTTAACAGATGGCATATCTGGCAACCTGGTGTGACATTAACTGCCCCCGACCGACTATTGAATGAAGGATTCAAGATAAGCCGCCCTCCTCGTCCCTCCCCTCTATCGACAGTTCTACGAGCTCACAGCCGCCACCGACCCCAGATGGCGCTAGCACCACCCCAAAGAAACTGACCAAGGAGTCTAGACTCCCAGAGGGCTTACACTCACCAGTCACCAGTCACCACTCACCGGGCCTACGGCACCCAGAAAAAAATAATCGGCACCCCATAACCAATTGTTTCGATTACCCTAATAATGGGCCCGAATACGAATATTAACGATTAATCGGTATCGGTGCCGGATTGGCGCCCGATTATCGATTGTTCCGATTGTCCTAATAATCGCCCGACAGAATGTTGCCGATTAATCGGTACAGCTCTATCTTGGACAGTGAGCACAGATCAGAGGCTGATTTAGTGTGAAGCACCTTATGGACAAGGGGACAGGTCTTGGAGTCAATAATCAATTTTTTTGATATACAATCTGTGAAGTGTTTTAGAATTGGCGTAATATTTTCATATTTGGCAGTTTCAGCGATGGTTCTGGCTAGTGAGTTAGAACACCAATCCAATCTGATTAGATAATATATAACATTGTATTGTGGTGCATTATTGTTATTATTATTATTATTATTTTTATTATTATTATTATTATTATTATTACAACGTACTGATTATTGTGGTAACTTGTCCTATAAGAACTATGTGAACACATTACAAAAACACAAGAAATCACGAGTAGCTCCTGCGGAATAGCCAGGTTTTATGACTTCACAAATTTCAGGATTAACATCATCTTCCTAATAAACAAGTAAATCATCCCACAAAAGTTAAGGTCTTATTCAACAATTTAAAAATCTAAAATTCATCTGAACTTACAGAACTAGCAAAGTTGGCAATATTTTTAGCCCTCTGAAAGACAGCAACTGCATTTCTTCCTTTATCTACAAACTGCAAACAATATTTGAATGACTGCTCAGCAAAATAGGTTCATATATATGCAATTATGAGATGATGAAGCAATATATCAAAGAGGTCTTGAGACATCTTGACAAGGTCCTGAGAAAATGAACCAAATATTGATTATTAATGCCTGGTCTCTCCAATATATCAAAACATGCAGTGGCAGTTCTAAGAACTCTTGGTGGGGGAATGCAATGAATTTTTAGAAAGTTGGTGGGGGATGCAATGAATTTCCAGGAAGAACCCACCAATTGTCAAAGAAATTATACGTAAACAGTTTAGAATAAATCTGTAGATTTGATTAATAAAATATAATATTTAGAATTGACAATGTATAAACGCCATTTTAAAGTAAAATCTCGTAGATTTCTATAGCGCCTTAGAAAGCAGCACAACAGTAGCTGCTTATTCTTATGCACTCAGCCTTTCTTAAAATACAGTAGCTATGGGGAAGGTATATGATCAGACATGCAATAGTCAACATCCAAAGGGCAGTGAGGCTAGGTTGTTACAGCTATGGAGGATATGATTTTAGAAAAAGGAATGATTTAAGCTTAGCCCTGAAGACTTGAGGATATAGTGCAGGCATTATAGGAAATGAGGATTCAGATTTTATTGTTTGAAAGTGCCCAAGTCTGCGGAGGGAAGCTGAGATCGAGTTCCAAAGTTTAGGTGAGGCGTATGAGAAGGCACGGTTGCAAATTTTCAGGGATGACTGATTCAGTGGGCGTGACAGAGTGAGGTAAGATGATGAACGTGTGGGCCGAGGAGGCTGAGGGGTTAATAGTGTTCTAAGGTAGACAGGTTTTGATGACTGAAGTGAGCTATATGTAAGTGTTATTATCTTATATTGGATACATTCAGTTATTTTAAGCCAATGTAATGATTTTAGTATGGGTGAAATATGGGAGAATTTAGGTGACTTAGTAGCAGTGCGAGCTAGTGCATTTTGTATTGATTGCAATTTGTTGATGGAGGCTTTGGGAAGGTTATAGTAGAGGGAGTTACAATAATCTAATTTGGAGTGGACTATTGAGGTGTCAAATGTGGAGGCAGTTTTGGTATCTGGCAAGGGCGTAGGTGGCGAAGGTTACGAATATGAACATAGCAGGCTTTTGAAAGTTGGGAGATTTGTGATTCAAAGTTTCGAAAAGAATCAAATTTGAATCCTAGATTTCTTGCAGTTGGAACAGGGATTATTGTGGTGTCAGGAGCCAAAACTAGTTTAGGATTGTCAATTTTTTCGAGTTGTTGGTAGTCCAATTAAAAGAAACTCTGTCTTAGATGGGTTGAGAGCGAGGAGATTAGATGACATCCATGCAGAGATTGATGAGAATGCAGATTCAAGCTCAAGAATAGATGCATTAAATGAAAGAGGTGAGAAGGAAAGGAATAGCTGAGTGTCATCGGCATAGAGTTGGTGATTTAAATTGAGGGAATTAATTAAAGATGAGAGCGAAGTGGTGTAAAGGCTGAACAGTACAGGCCCAAGAACAGATCCTTGAGGTACTCCAAAATCTACACTGTGAGATAGAGAAATTTGGCTAAGACAGGACACTTGAAAAGACCGGGATTTAAGGTAAGATGCAAACCAGTTGTGAGCTTTTTCAGATATGCCAAACCTGAGAGAGAGTCGCTTGAGCAGAATTTTGTGATCTATGGTATCAAATGTAGCAGAGAGATCAAGGAGACAAAGGACAGTAACTTGTGGGAGACCAATTGCGGTTAAAAGTCATGAATGTAGGCAAGAACGGTTTCAGTTGAGTGATGTTTAGTGTAGGCAGACTGAAGTGCATTATACAGGGTGTAAAAGTAAAAAGTGGACCCCCGTTTGACATTTAATATCTCGGCCGTATGTGTAGTGATTACAATAAAATTTATAGGTCATATATCTCGGAATGTTCCTGATGTAATTGCCAAATTTCATGCTGATATCTTTAGTATTTGCTGAAATATGGCCAAAAAACTGAAGAGACGCAAATTTTGAAATTGACAACAAAATATAACGTCATAATAAAGTGATAAAAAATATTTTTTTTGGCCCTGAAAAGGGCCGTTTCAAAGGGGGTTTCAGGTGATTTGTTGCGGGAGCAGGTGCTCAAAATCCTTAGCCTTCACACATGCCGACAAGCACTTCCTCACTGACAGTATCGACTTTTTGATTTGGTCCTCAGGTAAACTCTCCCAGATATTCTCCAGCAGTCTTCAACTCCGTGATGTTCTATGGCTTTAGCTGATACTTTTGATATCTGTTGGGCATGCTTCCCCAGACATGGAAGTCAAGTGGATTGATATCTGGGGAGTTGGGTGGCCAGTCATCTTTCTTTATGAAATCTGGACAATTTTGCTCCAGAAAATCCTGGGTCCTGAGAGCAGAGTGGGCAGGTGTTCCGTCTTGCTGGAATATAAAATCTTCTCCAAGCAAATCATGAGAGTCCTGCAGCCAATCATAATGCTGCTGTGTTTATCTGTTGGCCGTAAGTAACCCTTGACTTTGTCTAGAACGATGACGACACTATTTTAGACTTAAAAATGATACATTTTATTATGACGTTATATTCTGTTGTCAATTTCAAAATTTGTATCTCTTCAGTTTTTTGGCCATATTTCAGCAAACACTAAAGATATCAGTATGAAATTTGGCAATTACATCAGAAACTGTCCCAGGTATATGACCTATAAATTTTACTGAAATCACTACACATGCGGCCAAGATATTAAATATCAAACAGGGGTCTTCTTTTTACTTTTACACCCTGTATAGCAAGTTATTTGAAAGGTGTTCAGTCAGTCTAGAAAGCACGATTTTCTCAGTAAGTTTTGATAGAAATGAAAGATTTGAGATGGGGCGATAGTTATTAAGGTCTTCTCTGTCGAGACCAGGCTTTTGTAGGAGAAGAGTGACAAAAGAGTTTTTGAACAGAGATGGGAAAGTGCCTGAGGTAAGAGAGAGGTTACTGATTTTAGTCTGGCTGTACAAAGTCATAGTGCAAAATCGAGTTTTCTATAGCTGGAAGCAAATTTGTCGATGACATTGTCTATGGATATGTCCATGTCTTTGGGGATAATCAAGGCTAATCCATATAGATGGTCATCTTCCATTGAAGATACATTTTTAGTGGGCTGGTGGGGGGATGCATCCCCAGTAATTCCCAACGTGGAATCGCCCTTGAAAACATGTCTCTTTTACATATAATCAAATATATTACATATTCAAATCTGCAATTCAAAGTCCTTATGATATAGTATGATAATGGTAACCTAGCACCGAACTTTCATATGTTGCCTCTAAAGTCATAATCAATATGGATTTTATTTACTTACCGTATATATTCGTGATAAAGTCGAGAAATTTAAGGCCAATTCACAGGTTATATATCCTGACCTCGACTTATACTCTAGGCACTAACTGTTGGGTAAAGTTTCCATACATAGCATGTCGAAAATAATTAATTTAGCTAACTCTGCGTAATTATTCTCAACATATGCTACGGCATCTAAATAAAAGTTGACATCAGCACTTTTAAGATTGGTAATTATAGGCGCCACATAAATATTAATTAAATATTGGCGCTACATAAATATAAAAAAATTCACGACTACCGGTAATTAAGATTTTTATATTGTCAAGAATGAGCGAATAGCAGGTTTAAAAGTTTCTTAATCGTCAGGAATCAATCTGGAAATGTCAAAATCGTTCAGTTTCTCGATAGTTCAAAGCTAAAACGCAGTTTTTCAATCAAAACAATGGCGCCGCTGCCGCCACATGCCCACTTCAAGGTCCGCCATTTTTCCGACTCTCACTATCACCTCAAGAGGGTTCGCCACGGTGACGCTACTGACTTGTAGCCGGGTCAATGACTTTAGACACCTTCAAATACCCAAAATCTAGGGGTCGACTTATACTCGGATCAACTTTATCTCGAGTATATACGGTAACCAATTAGGATGTCTCACTTGCATAACAGATTAAATTATAAGGTACACTTGGTTATAACACACCTTAACCCGTTGCAGAAGGATTTAATTTTTTCAAGTCGTTCCCAATCAGGGTATTTAATTTGGGGGAAAGGCGTTCATGTGAAAATGTGAACATACAAGTTTTAAACTTACTATATTGCAGGCTATATAGAAGCTATAAAGATGCGGTTTGCACCATTGTTTAGCATTTTTATTGTTCTTTCGAAACAACTGTGCCAAAGAAGAAAATTTTGTAGGTAAGGTCTACCCTACAGCCCAAAATAGGACCCCTCCCCAACATTTTGGTCAAATTTTGTTCCAAGCCCCATAGCAAAAAATTTTCCGCGGTAACCCCCAAACTGTGAGTGAGAAAGTTGTAAAGAGGAGTGATTGGAACAGAATAATGCAAAAATTTTGAAGATTGGACAAAATTTGGGGTAGTTATGATTTTTCAAACAATATTACTCATTGCTCGAAGAAATGACAATTTTGCGAATAGATTTTCAATCTGAAAAACCGAACAACTCAGTATATTTCAGGCTATATAGAAGCTAGAAAGATGCGGTTTGCACTGTTGTATAGCATTTTTATTGCTCTTTCGAACCATCCGTGCCAAATAAAAAAATTTTGGGGGTAAGGTCCACCCTACAGCCCAAAATAGGACCCCTCCCCAACATTTTGGTCAAATTTTGTTCCAAGCCACATAGCAAACATTTTTCTGCAGTAACCCCCAAACTGTGAGTGAGAAAGTTGTAAAGGGGTGTAATTGGAACAGAATAATGCAAAAGTTTGAAGATCGGGCCAGAATTGGCGGAGTTATGATTTTTCAAACCCCAGACTTGAGTCTTTTTCGAGGTATTTCAATGCAAAATCCCAGCATTTTGACGATCAACGGCAAGTTTTCTTGCTTATATATATAGTCAACAACAGCGAAGAAAGTGCTGCCATCTATCGAATGGATAGTAACTAAATCAAATAGTCACTTTTGGGGCGGTTTAAAACTTCAAAGTCCGGAGTACACACATGTTTATGTGGCGCGCCGTGCACGCCGTCTATAAACAGCGCTGCCCTTTTGGATATGATTTTCGGGCGCCATTTATAGACGGCAGTGCCCGTAAACGGGTTAATGTATGATCCCATGTGAGGCACTACTGTGTTCGATTGTATAGGATATACCATACTTTCATGCAGATAATGTGTGCATTGTACAAGTTTTTACACACCAAACACCCCTCTGCACGCTATACTCATAGACATGCTATATACATTTTTTTGACATGTTGCCAACAATAAGAATCATCAATGGTTAATACTAAGGGTCATTAAGTGAGCAGTCATCAATATTATTGATTGCAATTTGGCAGTAACATGACAGCAAGACGTCCAAAGTGAAAGAAATCTACAGCGAAGTGAACAGAAACCACAAAGTGTGATTTTAAAATATTTATATTTATCCAGAACTCGCTAATGCTGGTGCCTAAACATTGTTATCAGAATCTGCAAAACCTTCCAAGTTGGGTTGGAGTCAGATTCGCATTCATCATTATCGATAAATAAATCCAAGCCTGCACGGAAATGCTCTTCAGATACATTCGATGCTAATAAGACCTCAATAGGCTATGAAAAATATAATTAGCGAATAGCTTCACATGAAACTATCTGAAAAGGAGTGGCAATAGACCTCTATTCAGGAACTATGCCGGTTAATAGCAAAGGAAGTTTTGTTTAAACGTCCAACTTGAAGAAGAATTCAACCAATTGACTGTTGTGATTACCGAGGTTACTGAATAGAGACTCTGTATTTGATACTTAAAATGATTGATGTAGGCCTATTGTCGTCATCAGCAGCCCATGGGGAGCCCATGTGACCCCCCTACTGCATGACCAGCTGCCCTGGCTTCGAGCCCAGGAGCGCATTATCCAAAAGCGCTGCTGGCTCACCTTCTGAGCGTTAAAGGACCCGCACTGTCCACAGTACCTGGCTGAGCTAGTCCTAAGATCAATGTCGAACGTATGAAGGTCAGCACTTCGCTCCAGCCATTGTGTCCTACTTCTTGTCCCGCCTCCTCTGCAGACCCCGAAGTTTGGGGATAGGTCCTTCTCACGCGGGAACCCATTGCTCTGGAACGCCTTGCCGACCGCAGTAACTGAGGCCGACTCAGCTGGGCTGTTCCTGAGAGAGCTAAAGATGCACCTTTTTAGTTTAGGATATGGGTGACTGTGTGTGCAGCACCCTTGTAGTAGGCCTTAGCCTAGTGCATGGCGCTATAGAAGTTGTCTTAAAATAAATAAATATTGTGGCATTGTGGTGATCAACGGTAGCGGAAATACTTCCAATTCAAGGCAATCTCTCTCTCTCTCTCTTCCTCTCTGTCTCTGTCTCTCTCTCTCTCTCAGCCGGCAGTCACATCCAAGTGAAAGAGGTTTGTGATCAATCAGGTTACTGAATAAAGAGTCCGTATTTTATACTTAAACTTAAGTGATTGATATAGGCCTATAATGGCATTAAGATAAGTGAGTGAAGGGAAGCTTTGTTTAAATGTCCCATTTGAGGCAGAATTTGATGGATGATTGTTATTACCACAGTTACTGAATAGAGATCTGGCATATTGAAAATTAAACAGTTGATGTTAGAACTTAGGGCACAATTCAAATTCAAAATCAGTTTATTAGCATCCAATCAAAATCAAAGAACAGCCAAAGATTACTAAATTCATACAATAATAACAGAAAAACAGAGTGTAAAGTCGGAAATCAATAGCTAATTGAGCTAATTGTGTTTGAAGAAGTGAAAAGAGGAAGACCTATCCAGAAGTTTGCTACCCTGCCGAGGAAACAATGAAACATGGCCTTCGGGATTCAGAGAGATACAAAATGGAGAGGCAGAGAAAGAGAATTAATTCTTTGTAATAAATAGACAAGCACAGAATGTTCTACTGGTTCTTGATTATAGCAATGTGTGGCCATTAAATAAAGAGAAAAGGATGATGAGTGTTTTGAAATAATTTACAGTACCTAGTCTACCTACCTGCATAACTTTTCAACAAGCTGTTTATTCTACTGACAAATAAGCTTACCTGCGAGCTGTCACTTGCAATGTACAGTTCAAGCACTTTGTCTCTGTTATCACCATCTTGAGGCCACATAAATGATCTCTTATGCTGCAATAAAAGAACAAAACTAACCCTTTCATGAGCAGCATATTGCAGAATCTTAATTGGTCAATGCTATGTTTCAAATGGCCAACTACTTTCCAAAATGTGTTGAAGCAAACTAAAATAAAATAAAGAGTACCGGTAATGATTGTGATTTTGCACTGGTGTGAGCGATGAAATATATAGATCCTCCTTCTAAAATTCGACCTGTCAGCCTTAACCTCTTCCAAGGGTACGCCGTTTATAGACGGCGGCGGAAAACCATAGCCTAACGGCGTTCGCCGTTTTAAAACGGTGCGCTATATAAGCAACTGTGTACTGTGGACCTGCACGTTTTTCAAAAATCCAACGCGGGGACCGATTTAGCTCACATTCATTCGATAGGCGGCAGCACCGTTTTCGATAATGCTGACTATATATGCAAGAGATATTGGCTGTGTAACAACCAAGGCTGGGAAATGTATAGGAAAAATCTTCAGCCGGAGGCTAGAAAGGCCATAACTACGCCAAATATGGTCCGATCTTCAAAATTTTTGCACTATTCTGTTCCAATTACACCTCCCTACAACTTTCTCGCTCACAGTTTGGGGGTCACCGCTGAAAATTTTTTTTATTGAGCTTTGAAAATTTTTTGTTGGAGATGGTCCGATTTTGGGGTGTAGAGTGGACCCTACCCCCCCCCCCAAATTTTTTTTGCATGGATGGTTCGAAAGACCAATAAAAATGCTCAACAATGATGCAAACCGCATCTTTCTAGCTTCTATATAGCCTGAAATATACTGAGTTGTTCGGCTTTTCACATTGAAAATCCGTTCGCGTAATTGTCATTTCAGCGAGCAATTGGTACTTGGGTTTGAAACTTCATAACTACCCCAAATATGGTCCGATCTTCAAAATGTTTGCACCATTCTGTTCCAATTACACTCCTCTAGAACTCTATCACTCACATTTGGGGGTTTACCGCTGAAGACGTTTTGCTATTGACCTTTGATCAAAATTTGAACAAAATGTTGGGGAGGGGTCCGATTTTTGAGTGTAGAGTGGTCCCTACCCCCAACTTTTTTCTTTTGGCATGGATGGATAGAAAGAGCAATAAAAATGCTCAACAACGGTGCAAACCGCATCTTTCTAGCTTCTATATAGCCTGAAATATAGTAAGTTTATAACATATATGTTCACGTTTTCATACGAACGCCTTTTCCAAAAATTAATTCCCCCGTCGGGGGATGACTTAAAAAATTTCATTCCCCCTTTAAAAGGTTAATGGGGAAAATTAGGTGGCATGGACTTTCTGAGCTAATTGTGCTTGAAGAAGTGAAAAGATGAAGACCTATCCAGAAGTTTGCTACCCTGCCGAGGAAACAATGAAACACGGCCTTCAGGATTCAGAGTTCCAATTTCATAGTCAAATACATGTCTAAGATTAGGCTAAATTAGGCGCCAGTTTGCATTAACAAATGATATCATGCAAAGTGACAGTATTTATTCATGCTGATACAGGAGGCAAAATTTAACTAAGCTGTAAAGAAAGTCAAGCTGTCATTAGCTCATGTAGCAATACAGAAACACAAGCTCAGCTGAGATGAATAGTGCCAACCAAAGCTAGTGTGGAACAGTTAATTAGTTTCTAATAATGATAATAAGAAAACATAGATTTCCTTACTCTTTGAGAGTCTGTAGAAATCCTAAATCGAGTATTAAAACCATTGTCTTCGGAACCTGAAAGTATGCATATTACAGACAACAAATATCAAATCAGGATACAGATTCTCAAAACATCTTTAGGTGCTGTGTATTTTTATGTCAGCAACCATGGATTTCCACTTTGTTCAATCTTGACATCCTCTTATTAATTCAATGTTGTTCTTTACTCCTTCACTTCCTTCTCACAGGCAGTCTACATAGGTGTTTCTCTGCCTTCTTCTTGCTCTTTTCCCCTCCACTTTTCCG
Organism: Metaphire vulgaris; assembly: GCA_018105865.1. NCBI lineage: Eukaryota > Metazoa > Annelida > Clitellata > Crassiclitellata > Megascolecidae > Metaphire > Metaphire vulgaris. The sequence continues at coordinate 11,765,589 of CM030850.1, forward strand.
GTTATTTCCAAAAGCTCCAGGTCTTCCTTCCTCATTATGTGTCTGAAGAAGGAAAGCTGCCTTTTTTGATGGTTACCATCAGACTTCTTTTTATTCCAATTTCATGTAAGATCTCTTCAATGGTTTTCTTTTCCGTCCATGAAATCTTCAGCATCCTTCATAAAAACCACATTTCTGTGGCTTTCAGTTTCTTCTACATGGCCTTAGATATAGTCCATATCTCTGCTCCATACAAGAGGACTGACCAAATGTAACTTTTGAGCACTCTTAATCGTGTCTCATCAAAGATCTGCCTGTTTGTAAGTATCGTTTTGAGTTTTCAGAATGTTGCCTTGGCTATTCCTATTCTTGACATTATGTTCTTCTCACATTTCCTGTCACTGGTTGTCATACTGACTAAGTATTTGAACTGTGCCACTTGTTTGATTCCATTGCCATTTAGTCTTATAATGCATGTGGGTGTTACTATGCTCTTGGTAATCACCATGCAGAAGAAAGTCTTTCATATATTAACCTTTAAGCATTTCCTTTTGCTTTCTAATGCTAATTTAGTTAGAAGTTTCTGCAGTTTTTCCTCTAAATCAGTTAAAGTGGCATCATCTGCAAACCTAAGATTATTTACATCTTACAATAGTCTTAAGACAAATTTCGTCCTACAACAGTCTTGAATTTTCCCCCAAAATCTTTGCCAAATATTGACCTGCATCTCATCATGGTGGGGAAGCGGCAAGGCTAAAGTTGAGGATTATCAGCAGAGGCTGTGCCATTAGTGGTGAAAGTGAGCACATTGAAGGACCACCTAGGGTGCTAAGCAGTGATGATGGGCGCTAGTAGGAAAAAATAGTTACACCAAACTTTTTTAAAACTAAATATTTGTAAACCATTATTTCAACTATTAGTTAAAATTTTCAAACAAGTTAAACTAAACTTTTTTAGAGTAGTTAAACTACACTGTGTCCAGAAAAAACTAGCCCCCTAAACTTTTTGTAACAACAGGAGTAAACCTGCATGGAATTACATAAAATTTTACATGCAAACACCTATTACTGGCAAAACTGAGCAGTTCCGTGTGAATTTGATACACGATGTCTAAGAAATTAAGTTCTAGATGACGTCACCCAAATATTCCAGTTGACTCTTTGTTTACGTCAATTCTGACAATAAAGGCATCCAAATGAGATATTCAAAGTGTCATCCTTTCGCTCGGATGCATTTATGCAGTTGATCCCGCCACTGATTTACAGCTCTGTCCATTGTTCCTTGATCAAAATGGCGCCACTCTTCAATGAGACACTTCTTCGGATGATCAGCGTTCTGAACCGGGCAGCCGCGGTAGACACGCTCCTGCAACATCCCCCAAATTTCGAAATCCACAGAATTGAGATCTGGACTGTTCAGCGGCCAATGTGCTGGTCCAATGAAGTCTGGTGTCTCAGCTGCCAGCAGTGCAAACGTATCACGAGCACGGTGGACTAGTGCGTTGTCCTGCTGGAAGGTGAAGAATTGTCCGGACACAGAACTGGTAGGAGATGCTCTTTCTTCAGCATGTTTGAGTAGTACTCACCATTGATCTTTATACCAGGGTCTATGAAAATCAAATTTGTGCACCCAAGTGCCAAAACACCGACAGATACCATGAGGGATTTGGAAAACGTCGGACATGTACGCAGAAGACTTGGAGATCAAAAACAATGTCATTTTCCGCTTCACATAAATAAGTCATAATGGAAAATGAAAGTTTTGACCGCTTTGGGAAAAAAGTAAAATTTATAAAACAGCTTTGTTGATTCAAGTGAAATGTAGAGTCCTTAGCAGTAACAGATGTGAGTACATATGGATAAAATTTCATGTAACTCCATTCAGGTTCATGCCTGTTATTACAAAATGTTTAGGGGGGCCAGTTATTTCTGGACACAGTGTATTTCCAACTATTTTGCAATTTTGTAATTTTTTATTATTCGACTCCTTTCAGTGTAACAAAAAGATCCTTACAATGTAACAAAAAAATTGCCACAATCTATGAAGGCTTATGCAGGCAGTACTTGATTGTCAGTAAGAAGAAATAAACATAGGTATGTGGTAGTGGCAGATCCAGGATTCTGGACCAGGGAGGTCAAATTTCAGAAATTCGGGCCAAAGCCATCAATATTTAATGACGTTACAGTAGACCTATACCTTACATGAAATAATATTATTAGACACTTAAAATATCTAGTGGACTCAAATGCTCTACACCAATTTTATTATGTTTTAATACAATCCTACCTAACTTACTGTATACAAATCTGGGGTAATAACTATAAATCAAACATAAACAAAATCCAAATTATTCAAAATAAAGCTATGAGATTATTATTCAATGACCATGACTATGTGAGCACAGCTAAATTATTCATAACCTATAAAATTTTAAATATTGAAAGTCTCTACAAATTTCATACCCTTATTTTTGTATATAAATATAACTATAAACTCCTCCCTAATCCTCTTCAAAACTTAAACTTATTTGTAATGATAATTAATTTATCTGAAATAAATCTCAGAAGTTTTAACAATCTTTCTTCCTTATGCCTCAACAAATAAGAGAAAATTTACTACAAAGTTTTCAGGACCTAGACTATGGAATAACCTGCCCATTGAACCGAGAATTATTAACAATTTCTTTCATTTTAAAATTCCCTAAAAAGCTTCCTTTTCAATAACCAAATCTCAGTCAATTTGTAACTTAGTAATGAATCAACTACCTTAGCTGATTTAAAATCCGTAAGATTCTCTTAACCATTTATTATGCTTCTATACTTTCCTATATAATTAAGGTGCTAGGACAAAATGTCACCGGACAAAATGTCACAGACAAAATGTCACCGGACAAAATGTCACGAGGGCAAAATGTCACTGGGACAAAATGTCACCGGACAAAATGTCAGGGGGACAAACTGTCAAAGACGAAAGTGTGCGCAAAAATGTTAAAAATTTCAACAATTACATTTTTTAATCTCGCAATTTTTGGCTAAATAAGTAATCAAGAAAAAGAAACCATTGTAATATAGCATTATGACTAACCATCCAGTGTTTATTCTAGCCACCTAGACATTGGGGGGAGTTTCATGTCTTCAAATCTGAGCTTAAATCCAGTATCTTTTATTTGCTTACTTACTTTTATTTAACCTACTTAACTCATCTTCATTTAGATACAAATGAATTCTAATGATTCTCTCTGGGGGTTGCAAATGGCATTATGACTGACCATCCAGTGTTTATTCTAGCCACCTAGACATTTGTGGAGTTAAAAAAAAATTTGGGGCAGACAATGAGGAGGTCATACTACTTGCCAAAATGTCAAAAAAATTTGGGAAAATAAACACTGTTAACCGTCTAACGGTCCACACAATACATCAAAGATTGCAAGTTGTGACATTTTGTCCGCTGACATTTTCCCCCGTGACATTTCCCCCCGTGACATTTTGTCCAGTGACATTTTGTCCCTGTGACATTTTGTCCGGCCACGATTATTATTTATACCACTTTTAAGTACCTTAGATAAATACAACTCAAGATACTCTTACCTTCAATTTTTTGGAATTCTATAATTAGTACTGTCACTTATAAATCACTAAACCAAATAGGTTAACCGTCTTACGGGTTTTATACCCTTTGGCCAACCCATTTCTAAAATGAATTATTGTTATTGTTAGTTAGTTAGTTAGTTAGTTAACAAGTCAATTTCTATAGCGCAAAAAAAACATGGGAAAAGGCCAAAGTCAGGAGCGCTTTACAGTTCGTACGACGTCTGATAAAGGTGAGTTTTGAGTTTCTTTGCGAATAATTCCGGGCTCGACTCTCTTGTTACGTCACTAGGTAACGCATTCCAAAGAATAGCATTTCCTTGCATGAACGATCTTTCACCAAATTTCGCCATCCGTGAAGGAGGAGGAACGACCAACTTAACATCTCGCCCGGATCTGAGCTGAAGACGCCTGTTAGTAGACGGAAGTCGGTGAACCAGGGCTACCAAGTAGTCCGGAAAATACGGATCGTGCAAGGCCCAGAACGTTAACATGAATCTCTTGAAGACAATTCACTCTGGAATGCACAACCAATGTAAAGTGTCTTTCAAGAAAGGGAGATGTGTTCTCCCCTTCTTACTCCAAAAATGACTCGGGCGGAGGCATTGAGTATCATCTGGAGTCGACAATGTTGGTAGCTAGGCAGGCCCCAGAGAATACTATTGCAATAGTCTACTCTGGTAACAACAGAAGCACGAACCAGAAGAGTCGCCGTCGAGGTTGGTAGGTGGTGGCGAATCTCCCTGATCCTTCGGAGTTGGTAATAGCAGGACCGGATGACATTGCTGATGTGACCGTCAAACGCAAGGGATGAGTCGATGTTAACTCCCAGTAGGCGCACATCAGTTGAAGGAGGGATGAACTCTCCGCCAATCAGAAACGGTTTGCAATTAATCAAATGCCTTTTCCTGGGGGTCGAAAACCAAATGAACTCCGTCTTGCCAGGATTGAGCGCAAGTCGATTGGCATCGTCCACTTCTTTATCCTCATAATGCAGTCGCAGATACGAACGTGAAGTCCCTCAGTATCTGTGGGGAGGCAGAAAGAGTAGATTTGCAAATCGTCCGCATATGCATGCGCCTCGAGCCCACAGGACCGAACAATGTCACCTATGTCCGCAACATAGAGGACAAAAAGTAGGGGTCCTAATACTGACCCCTGAGGCACACCACTACAGACCTGGCGCAGGGTCGACAATTGTCCATTCCAACAGACCGACTGTGTTCTATCGGGTAAGATAGTTATGTAACCAGTCAAAGTGCGCACCCCGTAACCCATAGCTCAGTTCTAGGCGCCGTATGATAACGTTATGATCCACGGTATCGAATGCTGAAGAAAGATCAAGTAGGCATAGAAGAGACAAGTGACCGCTTGATATAGCATCTACAATGTCGTTATATATGCGCAGTAAGGCTGTTTCCATAGAATGGCCATGCCTATAAGCTGACTGATTCCGTGGCATAAGACCGTTAGCCTCCAGGTATCGAACCAGTTGAATATTGACCGCCCTCTCCAGAACTTTCGATAGAAAGGGAAGGTTGGATACTGGTCGATAATTAGCCATCTCCATAGGATCTAAGCCAGGGCGCTTAAGTCGGGGAAGCACTACCGCATGCTTCCAGCTCGTGGGAAATTCTCCAGTTCTAAGGGAGTTGGAGAGCAGCGACGCAAGGAATGGAGCAAGTAAGTCTATGACCTCCTTGAGGAGCCAGATTGGGAGTGGGTCCGAAGCACACTGTTTGTTTGGCGCAGACCGCACGATCGCCACGACATCCTCCATCGATAGCATAGAGAACTCATCGAGAGTGGACCCAGAGTGTAACGCACACTCAGCGGGCCCGGCGTCAACAGTTCTCTCCCGATGCTCGTGATTTTGTCCTCTAAATGTTGATGAAAGTCCTCTGCCGTGAAACGAGACGGAAGACCGGAACTAGGACCGGCGTTACCGAGGAGCCGATCGACGTTTCGCCACATCGTCTTTGAGTCGAGTGAGGCTGACTCAAAGACTTTCCTCCAGTGTTCACGTCCTTTGGATCGCACGAGTCGCCTGCTTGCTTTGAGCGAGGAGCGCCAGGCGTTAAGTGCTTCCGCTTCCGTCGCCGACTTCATCCGTTTCTTTTTCCGGTAAATCCTCTCAAGTCGACGAGCATTGCGACGGGCTAGCCAACAATCGTGATCGTAATAAGGGCGGTGAGGTCGAATCCGGACCGATATCACCGTCACCGGAGCAAGTTCATCAAGTATTTCCGTAATCACCCTATGATAGCATTCGGCCATCGTCGACGCAAACTCAGTATGATCAGAATCCGACGGCTTGACAAGTTCCGACATCCTAAGTCGCTCCACAAACAGGTCTTTGTCGAAGGTTGACCAGCGCCTCTGAGTTATCGTCCTATACTCAAGACTTGGTCGAGCAGCGGTTATCACCCAATGAACGAGCTTGTGGTCAGAAAGCCCGACTTCGCAGGCATCAACGTCATGTAAATCGCCATCGTTAGGACTGATAACCAAATCGAGCAATCCTCCTTGTTCATGAGTCGCCTCAGAAACGAGTTGCTTGAGATTAAATGCTTCGATCAGCTGGGCGAACTTCCGACTTTCGCTCTCCAACGGTCACTCAAGATGTATATTAAAATCGCCCATAATCCACGTCGGACAGTTAAAGGTGGCTAGGACTTCCAGTAGAGTCGAAAGTTCAGAGAAAAATTGATCCGTGACATGCTGTGATCCTGGACGATACACAGCCGCCATGATGAACGGTGAGTGCCCACCACTCACCCGACAGCACAGTAGTTCGAACGACATCGGTGTAAGCTTGAGATCGAGTTTGGCAATGCTCGTCCCAGGTTTTGAGACTATCGCTAGACCTCCATGATTAGTAAAGCACTCGTCGACCCTCCGATTCTGACCGGAAATCGTCCGCGCCTTCTCGATGACGCTGTAACCAGAACTTCAGAGTCTCTTCAATGCAACACTGTCTGAATCCTCGTGCCACGTTTCCGATAAAATTAGAACATTAAGTTGAAACTCTGTGAAAAGTTCATTAACGTTCTCCGTCTTGTTAGAGACTGAGCGAATGTTAAGTAGTCCCGCCCTAAGCCTCCGTTCAGGAGGAGTGACATGGCGCGCCAGTCTCGGATAGATGAGTGATGGCGTCGGCGTATCTCCCTGTACAGGAGGGTGCAGTGTCCGACTTCTGATACGAGGATTCAACCGAGTCGAGGTGACAGGGATGGGTCTTTGATGCTTACGGCCTGCTCGACGCCCTCGACCTCGCGTTCTGCCGTAAGCGGTGAGACGAAAGAGGTTACGGATCCATCGACGCGTAGACGCTTTAAGACTCCCCGAGGAAGTGAAATGAAACGACAGCAGCTCTTCCCGCGAGTAGATAACAGTCGCCTCCATAGCAACGTAAACTAATCCAACAAGAGTTTTCAAACGCCCAGTCAAAGTAAACATACAGTTCACAAGTGTCTACTCCGCCGCCTAGCGATTAAAGTGAACCCAAAGAGAGCGGCAACGCCCACTAAGTTCTGTCAGTTATTCTAAGTGTAACTGTCCGCAACCGACTTCAAGAGCCAGAGTCCGATTCAGATCCGAAGAACAACACTGAGATTGAACACGCGGTCACAAAAGTCGCTCAAAAATCCAGAGATAACTCAACATAACGTCGATCTTACAACAGGCACATGCACCTGTGGGCAGCAGCGAACAGCGCCCCCTATCGAACGGGGGCGCTGTTATTGTTCATGACAATTTATATAGCGCCGTAACATAGCAAGGGCCAAAGTCAAGGGTGCTTTACAATACACGTGGAAACGAGATGTTGAATAGGTGCGTCTTTAACTTGTTCAGAAACTCTCCGAAGGAAGTTCTGATGGACGACACGCAGTCCGCAGTGAATTCCACAGGAGAGGATTTCCACATGAGAAGAGAGCGTTCTCCAAACTTGACTAATATATATATATATATATATATATATATATATATATATATATATATATATATATATATATATATATATATATATATATATATTATATATATATATTATATTATATATGATGTTCTTTTTGTTACATGATAAGAAGTGATTTAATTTTGTATGTTTAATCTGTATAATCTTAAAAAATAAATTGATTGATTGATTGATTGATAATTGAAAACACTATGAACTCTGGAATTTGTGAAAGTAGAACTCTATGAACATTCTCTTATTTCTCTAACAAAATAAATTGCTGTGATAATAACAGGCTTCAACATTTTAATTAACAGTAAAGGGTTAGGAAGTGAAGTTTATCATTGCAACTCTCAGGTTTCAAACTCAAGTAAGTAGTTTTAGGAAACTTTGAAAGACAATATAGTATTCCGGGCCAAGGCAGGACAATGAACTGAAAGCCTTAACCACTCATCTATATCTCCACCATCATAGTTTCACAATACTACTGCTACTGCCACCGCCACCACCGCCACCACCACCACCACCACCACTACTACTATTATTGAATCGAACTGAAATTCATATCATCTCTTTAAATTCATATATGGAATGATCCAACTGATTGTACATTTGAGTATACAAAGTTAGTTTATAAAGAGCAGAAAAACCGAAATGTTGAAATAACTAATGAATAGTATCAACCATGTGTTAAATGGAACATTCAATCAAATAATGGTTTGTATAGTATTTTACAAATTAAGACAATTTATTTGCAAGTCAAAATAAAGATTCAGAAAAGAAATTAAGTTTCCACCACCACCACCATCGTCATCATTAGGCATTTAGGTACTACTGTTCCCATTTTTGTGTGAGAAAGAGGATGCCTCATATGACAACCACATGCAGTGACTTTCAGACCAGACAATGCAATGACATGTGCATAAGATCATCGTCGTCGTCGTCGTCGTCGTCGTCATCATCATCATCATCAACATGGGCTCAGCACCCGTGGGTGTCTGATGCCATCCACACAGTCCGTTCTTTCCCAGTCCCTTCTATTTAGCACTCTATGACTCAGTTCTTGCAGGCTACTTTACACCATTCCATTAATAATGTTGTCGCACCATTTGATATAATGATTAACTGTATGAATCACAAGCAACAACAATGGCTCATATAGGCACTGTAACTGTTCAAAACATGGATCCACCTGTTAGACATAGCTCAATAGACTTTTTTCAAACCTTCAGAAACTATGAGCCAAGTTCTGCCCAAAATTGGTAAAATTTTGCTAAAATCATATGTACATGGAATAAATCAAGATATTATAAAATGTTATGTAAGCCCAAAATATATTTAAAAAGTACAGACCACATCCGTTCAGCAGATGAGAATTTTCTTTAATTCTGTAGATTTTATGAGGTCCATTTATGAAATTGCTAAGTGGTTCTATGTGATATGAAAAGTTCCGGATAGTATAGTATCCACTAAAACAATAAAACAATTGACTATTTTAAAGTGCACCATTCAAAAAATAAATGAACTCACTGATACACCAGATTCCTTAGCAAGCTTCTGACAGCTTACATGCGACTCCCAAGTAAAGTTAGAGAGGCATACAAGTTAATATGAAACATTAACAGAAAGTGGAATCCGAAACAAACGACCATCAAGAACAAGAAGGACAAAGTCCTAATGGATAAAAGAGAAGTCACACAGAAGTGGACAGAGTACTGCAGTGAGCTTTGAGCTTTACGAAGTTAGCACCAAGGCCTGGACCAAGTGTACCACTCCGGATACAGGCAGGTATCACCGGACTGATCGGATTCTTCTCATTTGATAGTGACATCACCTGATCACATCATATACCGTATTTTCACGCCAAATCGCTGCTGACGTTTAAAGGCCGCTCTACGTTTACAGGCCGCAGAAATCCAGTGGCATGTAACTATTTTCATAGATAAGCTGCACACAAATATAGGCCACGTGCCCTGATGTCGCAGTATCATTATATATACACATGCAGTTATTCCCAACGGAGAAAGAGAGACGGGGAGGGTGAGAGAGACAAAGAGAGAGGAGAGAGATGGAGGGAGGGAGGGAGGGAGGGAAGGAGGGAAGGAAGGAGGGAGGGAGGAAGGAAGGGAGGGATACAGAGAAAGAGAGAGACGGAGAGAGAGAAAGAGAGACGGAGAGAGGGAGATGGAGAGAGAGAGAGAGAGACGGAGAGAGCTAAGGAGAGAGAGGAGAAAGAGAGAGAGAAAGAGGCAGAGGGAGAGACGGAGGGAGAGAGAGACGGGATAGAGACGGAGAAAGAGAGAGACGGAGAGATCTTAGGTAGGCAGTGGACCCGATCTTCATCTTCGCCTGCAACGCAATCCATCGCAATCCCATTAAACATAAGACAGAGAGAGTTATTAAACATAAATAAATCTTCTATCTTATCAGCATTCATAAGACAAAAGAAGAAATTTAATTTAGATCAAGTATTTATAGCCAAGGGCATGAGAATTGCGTTAAATGAATGATCCAAATTATTTACTGTCTAATCTTGCTTAGTAGCTGGATTAATTAAACGGTCTGAGAGGCCGGTTCACAACCCTCCTTCAATGTCTCGAGAGACCACGGCCTGTGGTAGGGCCAGCGAAGTGGGTGGAGGAGAAGAGGGTCATCCAGTGAAAACAGAAATGCACTGGGCTAACCGCCTCGTCTCTCTCTCATTCTCTCTTCTCTCTCTCTCTCTTCTGTGTGTGTCTCTCTCTGCCATCTCTCTCTCTCTCTCTCTCTCTCTCTCTCTCTCTCTCTCTCTCTCTCTCTCTCTCTCTCTCTCTCTGCTGTCTCTCTCCCTTGTCCCAATTTCCCATAGTCTTTTGGGACGTTTGTCGAGCTCAGGAGAAGTTTGTCGGGCTTAGAATGACTCATTGACTCTGAAATCCGAAATTCTGTACATCGCAATCAAATTGCTTGTTTAGCACGTGATGTAATAATAGTTTTCTTCCAAACAGTTTTCTTCCAAATCAGTTGATTTTTAATTCATTCTCGATTTGATTTATCTTACTGACAGAATATTTTGCTGAAATAAATAAATAACATTTTTAAAACTGCTGAACCTTTGGATTTAGTGTTAGATGGCGTTATACCGCACTTTTTCTTCGTATGTCAATCTTTTTTCTGTTTCACGTTGCTCTCCTTTGGTGTCTATTATTTTCCTGTTATAAATGTATATTTCAGTTCTTATGATTTGGATTGTCATGCTTATTTTGATTAAAGTTATTACTTACCTATTTATTTACTTATGCAATTGTATTGTACTAACAACCTTTGGATGGGTTTTGGGCCACTTTCTTGACCAATTGTTGCATTTTTTTGAAAAAAGTATCTGGCAACACCACGAAACACGGGCAAAATGCCAGTAATAAAGTAAAATAGACTTCTTTTGGTAGACATGAGCGCGAACAGCATAATGTATCAGTATGCAGCACAGACACAAGCAAAGAAGAGCACACACGTTTTAAAGCGCAATTAAGCCTGATAGAGCACGTGGTTAAAATGTTTAATTTAGATCATGGATCGCCATGTTTTTTTATTATTATTATTATTATTATTATTACAACGTACTAATTAATTTGGTAACTCGTCCTAAAAGAACTGCGTGAACACATACAAAAACACAAGAAATCACAAGTAGCTCCTGCGGAATAGCCAAGTTTTAAGCTTCTCTTTGAAGGTGTTGAGAGAAGGAGAGAGCTGCACAGATGGAGGCAGACAGTTCCACGCTCTCGACGCGGCCACAGGGAACGCACGGTCACCGACAGTTCGAAGGCGCATCCTTGGGACGAACAGTGAGGTGGAACAGGCAGATCTCAGGCGTTGCCGACCTTCCAAGTTAGCTACTCGTACCAGTTCAGTCGCCAGGTATGCAGGGCCGACACCATTCAGGCATCGGTAGGCTAATAACGCGAGCTTTAAGTGGATTCTTTCTGGCGCTGATAGCCGGTGCAAATCACGAAGCGATGGAGTTACGTGTTCACCTGGTGGAATATGGCAGATCATACGAGCAGCAGCATTAAGAACGGACTGAAGACGGTTGAGAAGGTATTTCCGTATTCCGGCGAGAGTAGCATTGCCATAATCTAATTTGGTCAACACCAGAGTGGAGACCAGTGTTTTGAGTGCAGTGGCTGACACTGAGCGACGAATACTTCTAATCAGCCTGAGGGCATTGAAGCATCCAGCCACAGTCTTTGAAACGTGTGTCTTCATTGATACGGTGCTATCCAGGAATATCCCGAGGTTCCGTACCGACAACACCGGCTGCACATCAATTCCGTCGATACGTATGCAGGTAGACAGTATCAAATGTTTCTGTCTTTCAGCAGCCAACCAAAGGACCTCGGTCTTAGCAGCATTGAGCTGTAACCGATGCGACTTCAGCCACTTGGACAACTCTGTCAAGCACAGCGTGATTCTCTGCTGGAGCAGTTCGGTTGTCGCAGGGGAACAGCTCCCGTATACCTGTGTATCGTCTGCATAGAGGTGAGCATGCAATCCAAACCGCTGAACGATGCTCACTATGTCAGCAATGTAGAGCACGAAAAGAATAGGTCCCAGGACGGACCCCTGTTATTATTTCCTTCTTTCCCATTTCAAGAGAAATAATGCTGCCACGTGGTGCTTATATACACGTGGCTAGAAGAAATCTATGTAGCTCACTCAGTGATACACGTGGCCTATGTAGCGATTTCATTTTCCTTTCTTTCCCTTTAATTAACAATAATACTCTAGATTCTAGTGATCTATGTATTGCGCTATATGCGCTATATCAATATTCTATATTTTATTGTCCCTATGGGGCTTTCAACGGAACATCTTCACTGCTTATGGACTACTTTCGGTTATACCATTTGCACTCACGTTTACCGCTGAATTATCGGTAGAATTACATTGGCTGTCTGTGCTGGAGCATATTAATTTTAAGCTTGTGGCATTGGTCTTCCGCTGCCTGAATGGTGCAGATCCTGCGTATCTGGCGACCGAACTGAAATGTGCCGCCAACCTGGAAGGTCAGCAACACTTGAGACCTGCCATGTCTGCCTCACTGGCTGTCCGGAGGATGCGCCCCCACACCGTTGGAAACCGTGCATTCCCTATGGCTGCAGCAAGGGTCTGGAATGGCCTACCTCCATTCGCTCAACTCTTCCCTTTGCTCAACATTTTTAAGAAGCAGTTAAAGACTTGGCTGTTCCGCGCTAGCTATGAACTCTAACTCTTTAATGTGCTTATGTAGTCCACCTGTGGATGAGTCACCACAATAATATGAACATATACTTACTTACTAAAAGAGACCCTGATACATTGAACTCGCTTATATCAAAATCTCGCTTATGTTGAAGCTTTTTCCCAGAACCTGTCGATCAGAATCCAGTCAGATATATTAAAGCCACTCGAAGTACATGTATTATCGCGGTCCCTTGAGCTTCATTGTACCGGGAATATACTGTAAATATTTGACTTTGGTCGACGGCCTCGGGAAATCTTTGTATAGCCAGCTATTGTCTCCTTGTTCTAAACTTTGCAGCCGGGACCACCAGGAACTGCTTCATTAGTCCCTGACTGCTGGGCACATAGGCATAAACTAAACATGTATCAGGCTGTTAGGGTCGAGCTCCCTCCTCGCTTGGAGACGGAAAGATAGAGTAGGGAGGGGGAAAGGCATTGAGGTTGGGTCCCCTACTTTTCACATCGAGTTTACACCTATGGCTGAATAAGCAGGCCATCAAATAGTCAAAGCTGGTGGAGGGATTTTGCTCTCTCCCCTCTAGACTTCCGCTCTTGGAGACCTGGAAACTTTAATTACTGTAGCCTACTTTGTCCACAAGGTCAATCAGTCTGCTTGGTCAGCCAGACTGACCTTGTTAACTGCAACCGATAAACAAAAACATTATTACAGGACCGTAATTAGCAAAAGTGATTTTCATAACTTAAAAGTATTGCCTATACTTTTTCATTTGATTTGTTTACGTAGTGATAGACTTTATTATTTTTAACACATGTTGATGTAAATCTTAATATTTTAACATAAAATCGATATTTTAGACAGTAAAATAGTGGGACATGCACATTTGTCCCAAACAAAATTTTGCCTTTATATGACCCGAAATTCGTTATATCGAAACTCAGATACTGTATATCGAAGTATTTATCACGGTCCCTTGAGCTTTGATATAATGGGGCTCTACTGTAGATTGTGTTCTACAACATTCTTTTCTTTGCTTTTTTAATTTTATGATTTAAATTGAAAACGTTTTTGGTTTTTTCCTTTCTGCCTTTTTCTGTCCTTAGAGGTCAGTCCTTGATTCTTGTCCTTAGAGGTCAGTCCTTGTGGTCCTTGTGCTTGGGTCATAGGTCCTTGTCATTATCCTTGAAGAGTCGGTCCTCTTCCTTATTATTATTAATATTATTATTATACAGGACGATTTATTCGACGCCATACGCATAGCTAAGGCTAAAGTCAAAGGCGTCTAACAACCAAAAGAAACTTTAAACAGGTGTGTCTTCATGTTCTTCAAAAACGCTCCTGGCGAAGTCTCCATGGTGACCACCCTTGGCAGGGTGTTCCACAGGATTGAGTTGCCTCTCCGAAAGGATCTGTCCCCAAGGGCAGGAGTCCTGGCCGGAGGAGGGACAAGCAGCGGATTGCGATTCCTCGACCGAAGCTGGAAACGGTATTGTACTGACGGAGCAGGTTGAATCAAGTCACGAAGATAGGAGGACAGTGCGGATCAAAAAGTGTCCGAAACGTGAGCCAACACCATTTCAACACAATCCGCTCCGGAATCTTCAGCCAATGGAGTTGATCTTTCAGTGGCTGTGAAACATGGGCATTCCATTTCAGACCAAATATTAGCCGCACAGCTGTGTTAATCACAGATTGGAGGGAGTTCAGTCTCGTCGTAGGCAGACCCAATAAAACACTATTGCAATAGTCAATGCGCGACAGGACCAGTGCACGGACCAAACTGATAGTATCAGGTATAGGGAGATATCGGCGGATGGTTTTTAGCCTTCTCAGATGGAAGAATCCCAGCCTGGAGACATTGGCGATATGCCCCGAGAACGAGAGAGTCTCATCAATCAGTACTCCAAGAAGCCGCAACTCGGTTTTGGGGACTATTTCCACGCCGTCAGCCCAGACCGACTCATGTCGAATCAGGTGTTGGCCCCGTGGGCTACTAAACCAAAGCAGTTCCATTTTGGTCGGGTTTAGCGCTAGCCGGTTTTCATCGGCCCACCGCCAAACCAAGGAGATGCAGGTGGAGATGCGAAATATGGCTCCATCTATTTCAGATGGGAGACATGAGGTGAGCGCCTGCACATCAATCTGAGGGCATTGTGGTTGGAGTGCTGTTGTTATGGAGGTGAAAGAAGTTTTATCTTTGTCCTTGGGGCAGTCCTCGTCCTTGGAAATCGGTCCTTGTCCTTATCCTCGTCCTTGGGGGTCAGTCCTTGTTAACATCACTGTCTGCAAGAAAAGAAGAGGCATCAGTAGGGTGCAACCAAGTGAAATTGATTGCATATCTATTGGATTTAAAAAGTCGACGTCAACATCATAGCGTTGAAATAATTCTGTCTCCAAAGATTTAAGATGGTTGTAATTCATATCTCTCCTCTATTGGCTAGGTGAAAACATAAATATTACTTGGATCAGCAAATATTTTAAAGCTTTATAAACAGCTATTTACAGCATTTGGAATTGAGAAGACTTAGAATATAAGTGACTAGCATATCTACCTTAAATCACTGCTAATGCTAATGAAGTACAGTAAATTACTTACATCAGCATAGTGGATGATTAGAAACAAGCTACGGGTACTCACATAATTCCTCTACAGGTGCTGACAGCTGCAGCTGACTTATCCTTGTCTTCTACTGCACCAATATAATAACAATGATCTTCAGTCTATTCAAAATGTTAACAATGATCATATATAAAACATGCCCAAAGTTGATGGATAATGGTCTACAATATATATTTTAAATGTTTGAATCACAATAGGTGGTGCAACTGACATAAACAAAATGTGGTGTCTAACAGCTACTTTTTGCACTGGTAAATTCAATTTGACATCATTGTCTAACAGCCTTCTAGCAAATTCCTTTTAATAAAATTTAATTTGACATCATTCCTTTCTCTTCCAAAGTTTTCTCTTTCAAACTTCTTTCACCTCCATAACAACAGCACTCCAACCACAATGCCCTCAGATTGATTCCTCCCTATGCTGGCCACTACATTTCAGTCATAGCTAATAATCGCCGTATGACAGGAATTTTTGTCAATTCCTGAAAAATTTACTTCTACTCTAGTAGAAGAATTAATATATATCCAGTGACGTCAACATCATAGCGTTGACGTCACTGGATATCTAAGCTGACCTATTGCCAACAATTTTCCATAGGGCCTTGGATTTTTCGCACTCCGATACTAGGGGTATGTGGAAGCACCTTGACAGGCTGCTCGGTATGATATGGAATGTGGCATTATACAGAGTAGAGACATACTGTAATTAATGAGGAAGAGGGACATAAAAGCACCAGAAGCATTTTAAGTGTGGATCTGGATAAGAATGGAATATAAAAAAATTAGCTGGGTATAAAATGACACTAATGAGACGGTATTGAAAAGAATACTGGAGAAAAAAACACTAGTGGAAATAATAGGAAGATGGCAACACCAAAGGATTTGTCACATCCTGAAGAGAGCATCACTGGTGTAGCACGAAAATGGTTTGAGTCCTACCCATAACACCGCATTCAGAGTCTGTGCATGTGACATCCTCTCTGACTCTGCAAACCTCAGCTAAGGTTTGCCCCAGGGCTTCGTTCTGAGCCCTCTCCATTTTGCTATTTACACAGTACCTCTCGATTTTCTTCCTGCACAACACATTATTGGATACTAACTTTATGCTGATGATATTCAAATCTTCCTCAATTTTGACCAACTTTCAGCTTCAAATTGTACCCAATCACTGTCTTGCATGTTTTTGTTGGTAAAATTCTACATGGCTGACAATAAACTACTTCCCAACCCCGCTAAAACAGAAATTAGCAGTGTTGTTAACAACCCTGGAAGTCTGAATCTACAGATGTTACTACCTGAGTACTGAGTTAATAAAGTAACTTAGTAACTTGAATATCTCAAGTTTCTCAGCAGCTAAAAACATGAATTAGAACACTAGCACAGTCTAGCAGTAACTTTACATCAAATAACATGGCATTAAATGCTACCTACTGATAAGCCTAGAAGGTAGATACTTAAAAGCAACAGAAATAACATTGCCTTTTTTATTTCAAAAGTTTCATAAATTTCTGAAATATTTAAAAAAATTTCATTATAGATTTCATGCAACAAAAATTTCATGAAAATAAACATCACTAGGTTTATATAATGCCTCTTCTATTTCTACTCAGAGGTGCTTCTGGCTATAGTCACTTTGATAAGAAAAGAAGACTTTAGTTCTCACAATGAACAGAGTGTGTGAGTAAGAAGTGGGACACGAGTAGATCTAGACAACCCATTCCAGAGAGAGGGTTCAGTTATTACAAATGATCGACATTGGGTGAGAGTGGTACTGGATGTGAAGCAGTGGAAGACTGAAGAAAAATTTCAGTATCGGTAATGCAAGTAAGTGCTTGACCTCGAAATGCTGAAAAAGCAAAAACTGTCCGTTTATACTCAATGTGATCACAAATTGGTAGCCAATGAAGAGTGGTCAAAATGAAATCCGAAATATTGGAGTAGCCAGGAGCTTTTTCTACACGGTGAGCAGCAGCATTTCGCACACAGATTGCAAAGCAGAAAGCAGAATTTTAGAGATAAAACTAAAGTGCATTGCAATAGTCTAAAATACTGGCAAGAAATGCACTGGCCAATGATTTGTCTGCAGGCATAGAGTGAAGACAGGGCCGTTCTAAGTATTCTAATGTATATGTAGGTAAACATACTTTGCTTAATGTCACGCACAATGTAATGCCAAAATATTAGTGCAGAATGTTTACATATACCTGACTTTTTAGTGAAACGAGTAGGCCTAATCGCAATGAACCCTAATCTTCAGATGTAATCTTTAGACGTCCGTGTTTCAAACTTCCGGCCAATTCTGGCAATTCATGTTCAATAATTATTTATTTTAAAATAAATTGAATTATTTTAAAAGGTGTCACAATGGATATTAAAAAAAACAGTGCCACTTATAAGTCTCGCATCACCCATCTGAGAAAGCTATTTACGTCCTTTTCTTGACTTGTCCTTTCAATCCTACATCATAATTCCATATTATTATATACCAGCTTGTTGGAAATGCAATTCTGCGCCCATTTCCGCAATCAGTTTGTCTCCTTCATGAACTTTCCAATTGATTATTATACATGGAAGCGCTAGGGTCGGATTCTGCATAATACTGGATTCGAAATCATCCAATGAACCTATATGTCTTTCTCAACCAATTGAAGCATCAAATCCCACTGCCAATCACTTCGTGACAATTCGGTTAGTCAATATTTAATAGCCAATCACTTTTTTCTAGCATTAAGTATTCATTCTGCGATGATAATGTCACTTGAATCACAGGCAATGACTAGCATCTTGGCATGGAGAAGAAATCGCTCTTTCTTTCGATGGAGGACCGGATCCGGGTCATTGCTTTGCACCAGGAAGGGTATTTCAGTCGGCAGATTGCAGCAAAGCTTGGCTGTAGTCATAGGGCAGACGTCTGCATTCTGCAGAAGCATCAGGAGATGGGAGCACAATGTACGTCGGCCAGCATGGAATTTTTTCGGTCATATAATGAGGAAAGATGGAATAGAGAAGTTTGTTACAACAGGAAAGATTGAGGGGAAAAGGGAAAGAGGAAGACAAAGGAGAAAATATCTGGACAGTTTATGCTATCTACAGCAGCGGTTCTCAACCTGTGGGTCGCGACCCCCACGGGGGTCGAATGACGATTTGCCAGGGGGTCGCCGGAGACCTTCAGAAATAGGCCTATAGGGTTGTCTCTTTTATTGCTATTGCGCAAAATTTACTCATTTTAACATGTAAAAAGGCTGATGAGCAAAAAAAGATCATCAGCTAATTTTAAGATGTAAAAAAGGCTGACAAGCAAAAAAAGACAAAAATGGTCGTTAGGAAATTTTATTCTGCAGGGGCCCGAATTTCTCTCGGCGGGCCTGGTTGGGGGTCGCCACATCATGGGAATTGAATTAAAAGGGTCGCGGCACTATAAAGGTTGAGAACCGCTGATCTACAGGGAGGAAACTACAGAATAATTGACATCATTCATGCAACAGAAGACAAAGGGAAATGGAAGTCCATGATTGCCAACGCAGTCAACCTGCATGGCACCTAGAAGAAGAAGCCTGCTGGATTAGTGCTTGAATCCACGATCTCCTCTACACAAAGTTTCATCATTTCATTTCTCATGCTATTTACTAACATAGATTGATTGATTTCTAATCAGGTTACATACACAGTAATAGTATATATAAAGCATATAAAAATGAACAGCAAAGTAAAAGTAGTCTATCCCGAGCACTCAAGGCTAACCTCAAGGCTCATAGGGCGGCGCTGACCTCCGTTACCAAGGCCCTCAGCCAGGCAACTGGTGCAAGTTACATGATATGGGGCCAGTGTTCTCATGCAACATGCCTGCTTACTCGGTGGATTAGTCCGCTACTCATTTGCCATCGCCAACTGGCGAAAGAAGGCTGAGTCGACCTTAGGGCTCCTGTGGAAGTTGAACCCACGACCTTATGCTCCATCGTCCAACGTTGTGACCACTCTGCTAACTTCCCGCCCAAAAATTGAAAAGTATATGTCAAAACCAGCTGCAGAAAATGTTTAATTGTAGAGGAGATAAGACACAGCTTTGTAATGCTCTGACTGTAATCTAACACAATCTCTCAAAACTATCATTTGACTCTCCTGGCAAAAATGACTGTATAGACAGCCAACAACCTATTTTTACAGTTTCCAACTTTAATCCTGCTAAAGTATCTAAGATATCTCTGGTCTGCGTGTTGTATGACCTTCACGGTAAACATTTAAAGTGCTGCATGCCATGAAAATTCATCATTTTTCATTACCTGTGTATGGAATTCATTGATAAACATATACATCAATTAGATCAGTGATTTTAAAACTTTTTGGATTGTGGACCATAGTGTGATTTTCGTTAATGAGAACTAAAATCACCGAAAATGGAAAAATAACAACTTTGTTAAAGAAACTAAAATGGAAAACGGAAAAATAATAGACAATTAAATGAAACAAAAACAAAAAACAAAAATGAGTTTGAAACTAAAAATCTGAAACTAATATGAAATTAATTAAAACCTCACAGGGAAATGCTGCAGCTCTAATCAAATTACCATTAAATGGGTATTAAATGTCCAGCCAGAGACTCCTGAGTACCGGTAGTTAATAAGAACAAGCTATATATAATCAAAGAATATATTGGCCCTGTGGACAAATACAGTAATTAGCGTTTTTGTAACTGATTCCAAAAGTAGAGAGAGAGAGAGAGCAAGACCCATCTATAGATAGATGGCCTTGTTTACAGATTCAGCCATCAGAATCCGGAAGATCTAAATGACCTCGAAAAGATGCACTCTATTTCATTCATTTTTGCTCTCTGCCAACTCTTTAGTGGCAATAGCTAGACACAAAATGTTTCCAAGAAGTTCTATCTTCTATTAATCATCGTCTTTCTACAATTGAAATTCCTTTCATGCTCATATCTTCTCTGATGTTGTCCATCCACTTTTTCCTGAGTCTTCCTCTTTCCTTATTGCCTTCTATTTGAGTGTACGAGTAGAGTGCCTTGCCACTGCTTGCGACCGCACCTTTCCGGTTACTGCGGTGAAAGCCTGGAATCGCCTCCCCATCAGCGTTCAAACATATCCTGTTAAATCCTGACCTATATTATTCATGAACTATGTAATGTGTTCAGGCAGTCCTCCTAGGGCAATTTACCACATAAATCTTAACAATAATAATAATTGTATGGTTGCATCCTTTCATCCATTTTGTTGACACGTCCATACCAGTTGAGTCTTTTCCTTCTGATTTTGTCGATAATTGTATCCTTTAGACTGAGATGTTGTCTAATGTCTTCATTTCTTATCTTATGTTGTCGGGTTACTCTAAGGATTCTTCGTAAGCAGGTCATTTCGGTCACTAGTAGCCTCTGTTTATCTGTTTCTTTCATGCTCCATGTTTCTGCTCCACATATTATTTGCAGCACTACTATGGTGTTGTATATTGTGACTTTTGTGCTTATGTTTATGCCCTTGCTGCTCCAGATTTCCGTAATCTTCCCATCGTTTGCAGTCATTTGGCAATTTTTTATATACTCTTGATGACTTCCATTACTGACAATTTCTCCTCCAACATAGAGGAAACTTTCGACTTGTTCAATTGTTGTATTCTCTAATGCTATTTTGATATGAGCTTTTCCCTTTCTGCTGACTGCCATGGTTTCTGTTTTCTTGGGGTTGATAGTAAGTCCAAATCTTTTGCTTGTTAGATTGACTTCATTGGTCAGTGTTTGAAGATCTGATTTGTTGTCTGTGATCAGGCTGACATCGTCTGCAAACTTTAGACTGCTTAATTCTTCTCCACAGCACTTTATGCCAATGTCCAGTTCTCCAATTGCTATTTTAAAAATTACATCCAGGATGATAATGAAAAGTGTTGGAGACAGTATGCATCCTTGTCTCAGTCCTACATTTGTCCTAAACCATTCTGACAATTCAGTATCTATCTTCACTGCACTTTCTGACGTCTGATATATTGCCTGTATTAAATAGATG
The DNA here is from genome assembly GCA_018105865.1 of Metaphire vulgaris. Taxonomy (NCBI): domain Eukaryota; kingdom Metazoa; phylum Annelida; class Clitellata; order Crassiclitellata; family Megascolecidae; genus Metaphire; species Metaphire vulgaris. The sequence goes on from CM030850.1 coordinate 11,786,961, forward strand.
AGTTTTTCTTCAATGCCAGCATGTCTCATTGCTTGCCACAACCCTTCCCACCACACTGAGTCAAAGGCCTGTTTGTAATCAACGAAATTAATATAACAGCTCTTATTTGCCTCAATTGTTTTTTCCAGTAACTATCTTATGACGAAGAGATCAATTGTGCTTCATCCAGGGCGGAAGCCTGCCTGCCCTTCGCCCATCATTTCTCCTACATATTTGCTTATTCTTTTTTGAAGTACTTTGGAGAAGACTTTGCTTGGTATACTAAATAGTGTTATTCCCTGGTAGTTATTGCATTCTTCTTTATCACCCTTCCTTTTGTAGATGTGTACAATCATTCCTTTTCCCCAATCATCTGGGACAGTTTCATCATTGTACCGTATTTTCGCGCGTACTGCCCGCACCCCGGATAGTCCGCACCAGATATAGCCCGCAAAAAATATACATCCTGTAAAATATGAATCAGAAAGCCCGCACCTCCCGCACCCTCCCCCATTGCCCGCACCTTCTCATTCACGGTGACAGGCGGCCCGAGGCGGGATTGGAGACAAAAGCATTGGGGCGAGGACGGGATCGGCATCACGGGGCGGGAGTTGACCGGGCGAGGTGGGCGGAGAGTCTTGTCCCTGTGCAGACCAATCATGGTAGCCTTAAGTGTCTCTGGCATTTCTGTACCTTGTACTCTCTTTGTATCCGAAATGCCATCAGTGTACTGGGTACCTCTAGACGGGCGTCAGCTGCCCAGGGTTGTCAGCGGTTAGGGGTGGTCAGCTGCCTGGGGTTAGTCAGATGCCAGACTTACAAGGACACATCAGGTTAGTACCACTAAAGGTGATCAGGTCATCTGTCACAACCCACCTGCCTTTGCCCGGGGCTTTATTGGGCTTTGTTGGGACTTGCTTCCACCAAAAAGAATCAGTCATGCATGAAATTGCTGTATTGGGAGATACAACAATGCCTTCTTGAGTTCATTTGCCCCTTGAGCACCATGGGTATGGGTAATTGGTGAAGCAGTAGGGGGATGGAAATGGGTGGGAAGGGTATGAGGAGATGAATTGGAAAGAGCTGCATTCTGTTGACACAATTTCTGTAGAATTTGAATCAGATTGCCCGCACCTCCGCATTGCCCGCACCTGGCATTTTTGTTTGTAAAAAATCGCATAGCCCGCGGGCAGTACGCGCGAAAATACGGTAGATTTTATTGAAAAGGTCGTGGAGCAGGCCTATCATTGTTTCTCAATCTGCTTTCATTAGTTCTGCAGGTATGCCATCTATTCCTGGTGATTTGTTCCTTTTCAGTTCTTTTATGGCCTATTCCACCTCTTCTTTCAGTATGTTTTCCGTGGTTTTATGAAGATTCATACTTGGCACTTGAAGTAGTATGTCTTTACCCGTTGCAGTATTTAGGTCATACAGTTCTTCAAAATGTTCTGTCCATCTTTTTTGTATTTCCTGATCTTGTGTAAGTGTAATGCCTTCTTTGTTTTTGAAGGTAGCAATTTTCATTTGGAATACATCACTTATTCTTTTTAATCCTGTATAAGCATCTCTGGTCCTGTGGGCATTGAAATTGTTTTGTATTTCTTCACAATCGACCCAACACAATTCGAGATAGGTGGTAAGAAGTGGCCCCGTCCAATGAGCTTCGCCTCCTGGGGGTGCTTATCGACTCCTCGCTGACCCTCGTCGGGCATCTCAACGCGGTGACTCGCTCGTGTTTTTTCCAACTCTGGCGAATAAGAGAAGTTCGCCGCTACATCACAATACTGGCCGCTATTCATCTTGTTCGCGCTCTCGTACTCTCGAGACTGGACTATTGTAATAGCGTCCTTCTTGGGCTTCCTGGGAACCAGCTGAACAGACTGCAAACGGTCATCAACGCCTCCGTTCGAATTATTTTCGGCTTGAAGTGGCATGCCCACGTTACACCAGTGCTTAGGGACAGGCTTCATTGGCTTCGGGTCCCGGAGCACATAGCCTACAAGCAGTGTTGGCTGACTTTTCGCGCTCTTCGGGACCCCGCCTGCCCCAATTACTTGTCAAGCCTGGTACGGAGACAAACGACGACTGGGTGCCATTTGCAGCTGAGATCCAGCAGCCGCCACCGGCTGTATGTTCCTCCCCCGGCCAAGACTCCGAAGTTTGGCGAGCGTCCAATGACTCGGGGAAACCCACTTCTGTGGAATGCGCTCTCTGATGCCCTGGTCGGGGTTACCTCTCCCGAGACGTCTGCGAAAGACCTAAAAACGTACTTGTTTACAAGATCATATGACATTACATACTGTTGACTGTACAGCACTTTTGGTTTTGGCTTATGGCTATGTTACTGTGCTTCATAAATTGTCGATGATAATAATAATAATAATAATAATAATAATAATAATAATAATAATAATAATAATAATAATAACTCTTGCATATCCATATTTCTGTATCTTCTTTCAGTTTTCCTTTAATTTCTCTTGTCAGCCAGTTCACTTGATGTTTGTCTGTTCCATCGATTCGTAATTTTCTTCTTTGTTGGCTTAAATTTTTACTTTTTGACACCCATTCTTTTTCAGTTTCTTTCCTTTTCCCCATAACCTCCATGGCTGTTTCTTTAATAGCTTCTTTTATTCCTTGTCACTGCTCTTCAACAGAGGAACTTGGTGCTGTGCTATTTACTTTTGCTTTAAGTTGAAATTCATACTTTGTTTCTTCATCATCTAGTCTTGCTACATCAAAGATTACCCCATTACTGGTATTTTTCTGTTCTCTCTTTAGTCTCATTTTAATTTTTGCCATAATAAGCTTGTGGTCTGATCCTATTTGGGCTGAGCATGCTCTTATATCCTGTACCCTGACTTCCACCTTCTGTTTATGATGATGTAATTTATCAGATTCTTAGTTGTTCCGTCTAGTGATATCCAAGTCCAACGTTTGTTTTCCCATTTTACAAAGAAAGTAAAGTAAAGTAAAATCTCGTAAACTTATACAGCGCCCCAGAAAGCAGTACAGCAGTAGTAGTGTTCATGAATGATAGTTTATTTATTACGCACTCTATAGAAGCCAGTTAATTAATATGCTAATGAATGCAGAGGGTAGAAAGTTGGAAGGAAATAAACATCAGTACTACCTATTAATTATTTGATGGCCTATGCCCTATGGCCTAGACCCTCTTCTTTTCACTTTATATACAATGCCCCTTGGATCGCTTGAACTTCTTTCACAGTTCTCCGTTGACTATCATTTCATATTAAAAATGTCTCATTAAAATACTGCATTCTGGCCAACCTCAATAATTGAAATATAAGTTGAATCACCTGAAACATTGTCATTCAACAAGGTTTGCTGATTCATTATTAAATGTACCTAGAACCAACCCTGAAATTGGTAAGAGAGCTTTTTGTATTTCTGGGCCAAAAATCTGGAACTCTCTCCCTCTGACTGTCAGATCTTCCAATTTATCAAGTATTTTCAGATCAAGACTTAAAACACATCTCTTTGAATTAGCTTTTCCTCCATAGTCAGCCTTACTTTTCCCCTCTGATTGATCTCTGGAATGACCTGGTCTTTTGTGGATGGATTTGAAGTACCATCGATTGATTGTTATTGTTCATGACAATTTATATAGTGCTGCAACATAGCAGGGCCAAAGTCAAGGGCGCTTTACACCGAGCTTGGGAACAAAATGCTAAATAAGTACGTCTTCAACTTGCTCGCAAACTCCCCAAAGGAGGTGATGGACGGGGAACATAGAGGTGAGATCGTTTGCTAGAACGAAGCTGTTTGCGACAGTCTGTCATCACCGGCCTGCATATCAACACCAAAAGATATTCCGGGCAGAAAGGGTCATACAAGGCTCGGAAGGTCAGCGAGCAGCGTTTAAAAACGATAAGCTCCGGGATCTTGAGCCAATGGAGCTTATCCCTCAATAACGAGGTAACATGATCATGCTACCTGGCACCGAATATCATCCGGGCAGCGGCGTTCAGGACCGATTGTAGTCAGCCCAGCTGATAGTCGGGAAGGCCAAAGAGGAGGCTATTACAATAATCCAACCTAGATAACACAAGGGCACGGACTAGATGTATCGCAGCTAATGTTGAGATGTAATAACTAATCTCCCTAATCTTTCGGAGCTGAAAATAACAGGCATGGGTTACGATGTTCATTTGACCAACGAACGATAGGGAGTCATCAAGGAGAACACTGAGGAGGTGCTAACCTGTCACAACTGCTGGTTTATGTATGATATTGTTGGCAAGGAGAAATTATACAAAAAATTTTGCCATGTGATCCAATGCATGACAAAATGACTGGCAAGGTGGTCCACGAGCTAGGCTTAGAAAAAAAGTAAGGGTTCGTCAGTGTGACTTTTTGGTTTTATTCATTTTTAGTTTCAATTTTGTTTTCATTTGTAAGATTTATTAGTTTTGTTTTCATTCTAGCTTTTCATTTTTTCAGTTTTGCTTTAGTTGTTCATTTTTTGTTTCAGTTTAGTTTTAATTTTATGTTTTATTTGTTAATGTTTAGTTTTCTGCAAAAGTTAAAAGCACCATAGTCTACCAGGCATGTTGGTGTACCAGCTTATTCACGAGCGCTCAATCTAGTTAAATCCATAGTCCGTAATCCATAGTCCGTGGTGGTCAAAGTTGTAGATCCAGGTAGGCAGTCGCAGGAAATTATTTTATGGAGGATTATAACAAGATTTGCGGTGGATAAAATGCAGGCCTGCAGTAAGGATTTCATCATAAGATTTCTTGAAAAGAATGGTTTTTAGTTGTTTTCAGAAAGTTTGTGGAGTGATGGCCAATGGTGACTGATTTATGGACTGAAGAGGACCCGAGCTAATTATTCTTCCTTCTATCTTTTGAAAAATAATGTCAATTTCCCCGCTAAGATGGAATGCTGCTTCTTTAAATGCCTCTTTAATTTGGCTGGTTTCAGAGCCTCATTTGACAAAATTTTATGGCAAATTTGAATTTGAGGCACATTCGACAAAACCAAATTTAATGCAACCCTTATCATATTTTCTTAATTTTGGCACTTGATTAGTTGATTTCTCTTGTGTGTCAACTTGTAATTAGCCGCTGATTCTGAATCACCAGAACTTTATTTTTTTTCAAGTGACTACTACTCAGGCTTTTTACATTTCACAAGCTTATCCATGCCCATGGGTGCCCATACATTGGGCTAAGAAGAGGGGCACTTACCCCCTTGGAAAATGCAATTCTATTTTTGTAACTAACTATATTTTGGCTTTTAACCAATATTTTCACACTAAAACACTACTTAATCAAAGTATAACAGTACCTGACTTTGTTTGGATTTTACGTGGTATTCTGGCAATCTTCCAAAATCATCAAATTTTGCATTTGAAAACCTTACTAAAATATTAACCTTGACCATTATGTTTTGCCCCTGAAAAAATTTCTGTGGGCACCCATGTCATGCCTTCCTACAAACAGGAAATTTATATAGCAAGCAAGGATATTGTCTGGGGATCGTGCCTGTGGACAACAACTTGGAAATTGTTAAGAAATTATAAATAAATAAATCCATAAGCGACATTGTGATTAATAGGTAACACAGATATTATCCATGAAAAATTTAATATCTTTAAAGCTACATAAACTTTCCTGAAACTAGAGGTGCATTAATTTGAGAACATAGACTGTTAATGCTAAAACTATGAAGTGTTACCAAATATTTTGGGATGCTCTTGTGGACACCTGCCATTTCCTCCACAGACCCTCTTCTGTTTGCAGACCAAAGTTTGAAAAACTCTGAACTACATACTATTACAAATGCATATTTTCCAAATATTAGTAATTAGATAATAACTTACTGTAAGCATTTCAGCACTTATAGAAAGATAGCTTACATGGTTAATGGAATGATAGATAATGCTGGAATTTGTCACTGACTTTTCGATATAGGAAGAAGCAAACAGGTGTCTGTTAGCAAAAAAACATGAAATGTCAGCATTTTTATTTAATATCCCTATAACACCACAGAAAGATGTGCCAGGCAAAATAAGAAATGTTTATTCACAGAGAAAAAATATTTAACAGTATAAACAAAGTGATAGGATGAAGTCAGATTCATGCCAAGTACCCAGAATGCAAGTACCAGTACACACAATCTCATGTACAAACACATGCCAATATGAGAAATCAAAGCTCACTTGATTGCCTAGTCTATACTGTAAAGGTATTCCCGTACTTGAATGAGCGTAGGGTCCGGCACTTATCTCCGGGTACTAGGCAAGCAGTGATGCAGGTAACTTATAAATGCCTTTAATCTGGAGTTGGTTACCATTGCTTTATCTAGACCTGCATATTACCTTCACAGCTTAGCCCTGCTACCAATTTACAGACACCTAAGCAATGAACGGCTTGGTCAGCTGGCCACCAGCATCACAACTAGATCCTGGGATGGTCACAAGTCCTGGGATGGTCCAAGGACTAACTGTGCTTGACATTGCTTAAGTTTGGTGTTCTGATGAGAACCGGTTGCACAACGCCAAATAGACCAATGACAATACTGTATCTTCTATAAATTGGACTACCAGATTCGTACAATAATCAAGATCATGCAACACTACTACTGGTCACAATGACGCTACTGGCAGAAATAATCACTTTATTCTCCTTTAAGGAAACAACATATTAATCCCAAACCTAGAAAAAACACATCTTCTGAATGAGTTTGAAGGTCTGGTCAAGTACCAGTGGCATGGAAAGATGGCATTATTGTTTCGCTGTACAAAGGCAAAGAACCACGGAATGAATGCAAGAGTTAACGTCCGATTACACTGCTTTCAGTACCCGGCAAAGTCTTTGTACATGTCCTGTTGGCTCAGATACAACCATTATTGAACAAAGTTCGTCGACCGCAGCAATCTGGGTTCACTCGCAGTAGATCTACACTGGACGTCATCCTTGCTTTGCGTCTTTTATCAGAGGCACATCGCGAGTTTTTGCAAGCCACTGAATGTTGCCTATATTGACATCAAAGCGGCCTTCGACTCCGTGGACAGGAAAGCACTCTGGAAAGCCCTGGCAGGCTGTGTCATTCCCAAGATCCTGCTAGATCTAATTAAGGAGCTTCACACCAGTACCACAGGCCAGATCCACCTTGGCAAACATCTCTCTGGAAAATTCCAAACTACCTCTGGAGTCAGGGGATGTATCTTGGTCCCCGCTTTATTTTGCTGTGCTATGGATTATATCATGAGCTGGATCATTGCTGGAGGCATGGGTTTACAAATTTACAGATCTCAATTACGCCAACGATACTGCTCTTTTCGATGAAAGTCACGAGAAGTTTCGAGATATCTTACTGCAGATGGAAACTAAGGCCTCCAGATTTGGCCTTCACAGCTCATGGGCTAAAACAAAGACCCAGAACCTCGGCTTTGGTCACATCAAGACACCTATCTCCATTGGCTCAGAAACCATGGAACAGGTTGATTCATTCTACTATCTTGGCTCAAACATGCACAGCATGGCTGACTAGCGAGAGGAGTCTCTTCGCCACATAGGTATTGCCTCCTCTGCCATGAATCTACTTGACAGAATCTGGAGGCAACAGAATCTAAACCTTAAAACCAATTCCGGTATAGTATATTATAATGACTCCGTTTAATAATAACTCCCCTCATTATTATATATAATAATGACTCCCATCATTCTTATTATATATATATATATAATAATAACTCTCTCTATATTATAATAACTCCCTAGTTTTTCAGAAGCCAGCTGAGATACCATGGTCTAAAGCACTAAAAGCTTTTTTATGGACAGGATTGTTCCAAATAGTGTGCTTGTGGGATTCAAAATTTGTTGTTTTGGTATCAATTAAATTCATTATTGGCATTTAAGTGGAGAAATAGGGTTGAAACCAAGATCAGTGGATAGCATATTAAATGCATCTAAGTAGTTTAACATTCTGGTATTCTTTCAGGAATTTTAGGAAAACTGGGAGATTGGAAATGGGTCTATAATTTCAATAACATTTTAGAGACATTTTTATAAATTGGGGTTATTTTTTTCAATTTTTTAGGCTACTTCTTCTGAGAGTTATTATAATATAGAGAGAGTTATTATTATATATATAATAATGAGTCCCCTTTATTTTTGCATATAATAATGAGAGGGAGTTATTATTATTATATCAGTCATTATAATATGCTATCATCTCTGGTTGTCCCAGTTCTTCTCTATGGCAGTGAGACCTGAGCTATGACCAGTAGAGACTGGCAGAAAATTGAGGCATTCTACACAAAGGCTCAGCATCAGATATTGAATGTTAGATAGTTTGACTTAGTATGCAATGACGAGATTTATTCACGATCAGGCCAGGAGATTATGCAAGCCAATCACAAATCCGTCTTCGGCGTCTTGGTCTCTTTGGACATGTTGCACAACTCCCAATCGAAGTACCTGCCATTGCCACACTTCACCTGGCTGCATCTGTCCAAGATGGTGTCACAGATGCCCTTGATTGGTATTGACCTCGAGGAAGACCATTAACCACCTGGCTTCATCAAATCTGTGATAACTGTGGACTAACAGCCACTGAAGCACTCCACTGTGCTCAGGACAGAACTTTATGGAGAGCAATCGCAATGGCCACTCTGGCTATGCGTGACTGATGATGATGATGATGATGTTGTTTGTTGTTCGTGTTGCGTGTTGTGTTGCACATGTGTAGTAGCAGCTGCGAGTCAAAAACTGTGTTTAGTGCGTTTCTGGACAGTTTTTGGATCTAATTTTCAGTATTCCATCAGGATTTTACGTCTGGATCTTGGAACTGTTCGTATCGACTTTTCTTACCAGGTAAATTTCTGTTTTTTCACGGTTTTTTGTTTTTCTCATGTCTTCGGACAGTAAGTTTGTATACGGAAAGGAGTGTCTTTATTCGCTCAGACATGAGAGTCCACCGCTGCGAACGACTAGGAAAGTGCTATTTCATCTCGGCCTGTGGTGGCCTAAGTGAAGGTGGTCAGTGCACATACGGTCGCGAACAGTGATCGAGTGAAGCCAGAGAAGTCTACTCATAAAGTTGCCGCGAATGGTGTTTCGATTGGCTGGCTTAATGTTCAATCTATCACAAACAAATCAGTGTCAATTAGAGAACTCATTGATGATCGGAGCTTTGATGTATTCGTTGCATCTGAGACTTGGCATTGGAAATCCAGCTACATCAGTCTCAAGCGCATATGTGGACAGGATTACTCGGTCGTCGAACGCTCACGTGACACTGGCAGGGGTGGTAGTCTCGCCATCTTTTCCAGGTCATTCTACAAATTTATTCCGATTACACTACCGGCAGTATCATCCTTTGAATACATCTGTTATTGCTTCATCGTGGGATCGAATTCTTTTGTCACACTAGCGATCTATAGACCTGGATCTGAAAGACCAAGTAGCAAGTTTTTTGATGAAATGGCAGAGATTCTTGAGATACTTGTTCTTCAGCCTTATCCAGTGTTTATTGGCGGTCATTTTAATATTCACATGCAAAAAGAAGATGATCCAGATGCGATACGGTTCCACGAACTATGCTGTTCTTTCGATCTTAAACAGCACGTTGAAACCGAGACTCATCGTGTTCATAATACACTTGATTTGTTGATGACTTTTAATAGTGACAGGATAGAGGTTGAAATTTCAGTTGATCCTTATGGGATGATATCTAATCATTCATGTGTTTCTTCTGTTCATCGTTTACCCCGGATAACTGCACCGACATGCTATAAAGTGGTTCGCACTTGGAGCAAAGTGGATCAGAAGCTCCTTGTCAAAGCTATAGAAGAGAGTACGCTTGAACGGTGGCGCTGATGATCTAGTTGAAATCTACTACTCAACTTTGACAAGACTAGCGGATAAGTTCGCTCCATTACACATTATCAAGACAAATAAACAGAGGCTGTCTCCGTGGGTTGATGACGAATGTAGACAGCAGCGCAGACTGTGTAGACATCTCGAGCGTAAATACAAACGTACTCGTGATCAGTTGACTCGTAATGAGTGGGTGGCTCAGATGAGGAAGAAGTATGAACTACTTCGTTTGAAGCATGATGAGTACTGGTCAAAGAGGATTAAGGCTGATGGTAATTCATCTTTTAGTCTCTGGAAATCGTTGTCGATGCTTCTTGGATGTGACTCTCTGCAAACCTCTGGAGCTGAAGGCCTCAGTGCAGAGGGTTTTTCTAACTTCTTCCAGTCTAAGGTTACATGGATAAGAGATGACTTCAAAGATAGTCCTAAACAAGACACTGACTCTGGATTACAGGAAAATATCCTTCAGATTTCTGTTTCTACTACTGAGGACGAGATAAGAGAGATCATTATTAAATCTTCGGACAAATCTTCTCAATTAGATCCATTGCCGACTTTTCTCATTAAAGAAATTGTCGACTCTTGGTTGCATTCATTACTCAAATCGTGAATACTTCTCTTGATGAAGTGCACATGCCGACCCGTGAGAAGGAGGCTATCATAACTCCGCGATTAAAGAAATCGAATTTAGACCCGAATGAAATGGGAAATTATCGACCTATCTCGAACATATCATTTATGTCGAAGATCATTGAGCGGGTCATAGCAACTAGAGTCAAGCTGCATCTTCTTGAGTTCGATTTATGGCCTACATTTCAATCGGCATACAAACAAAATCACTCAACCGAGACGGCGCTACTCAGAATATTATCAGACGTTTTCGAAGCGGCCGACCATGGTGAAGTTACAACACTTCTGTCGCTGGATCTATCGGCTGCTTTTGATTGCGTCGACCAAGTTATTCTGCTGAGCAGACTCGAGAGGCGATTTGGGCTCTGTGATAAAGTACTCGAATGGATGAAATCATATCTAACGAATCGAGTGTCGAGAGTTCTTTATGATGGAGCGTTATCGGGATCCTCTAGGATGCTACATGGTGTTCCACATGGATTCATTCTCGGCCCACTACTTTTCGTTATGTTTCTGAGTGAGCTCGAAGATGTAGTGCTGAGACATCAAATCAAGATGCGTTCTTATGCTGACGATGTGCAGCTGTATTATAGCCATCAAACTGACCGATCAGTGGATGTCAAAAAGATACTGTCAGGCTGCATAACTGACGTCGAGGATTGGCTTTTCATGAATAAGCTAAAACTCAATCCAAGTAAAACGGAACTGATCTGTTTTGGAACAAAAAAGCAACTGTTAAAATGCACTTACACGAGTATGAAATTGGGCAATAACGTGATACAGCGATCTGATGTCGTCAAAAATTTAGGAGTTCTGCTGGATGAAAACCTTTCCATGACAAATCACATCAGCAGAGTCGTATCCCAGAGCTTCTACGAGTTACGACAGTTGGGAACAGTTATATCTTTGCTGTCAGTCGAGGCTGCAACTGCGTTAGTCCATTCGTTTATCGGAACGAGATTGGATTATTACAATAGTCTATTATATTACATCACAGGAACTCAATTGCAAAGACTGCAGTATGTGCAAAAAATGCTGCAGGGATGCTTGTCTACTACACCTCGTTGGGCTCACATCAAGCCTGTGCTAAGATCACTGCACTGGATTCAATGTGTTCTTGAGAATTCTCTTTAACCCATTCCAGGGGTATTTAATTTTTTCAAGTCGTCCCCAATCAGGGTATTTAATTTGGGGGAAAGGCGTTCATGTGAAAATGTGAACATACAAGTTTTAAACTTACTATATTTCAGGCTATATATCAGCTAGAAAGATGCGGTTTGCACCGTTGTTTAGCATTTTTTTATTGCTCTTTCAAACCATCCATGCCAAAAATTTTGGAGGTAGGTCCACTCTGGCCGAAAATCAGGTCCACCCCAAAAAAATTTCAAAGCGCAATAGCAAAACATTTTCAGTGGTGACCCCCCAACTGTGAGCGAGAAAATTTTAGGGCGGTGTAATTGGAACATAATAGTGCAAACATTTTGAAGATCGGGCCAAAATTGGCGGAGTTATGATTTTTCAAACCTCAGACTTGAGATTTTTCAAGGCATTTCAATGCAAAAATTCAGTATTTGGACGATCAATGGCAAGTTTTCTTGCTAATGATATAGTCAACAACAGCGAAAAAAGTGCTGCCATCTATCGAATGGATAGTAAACTAATCGAAAAGTTACTCCCAGAGTCCCGGGTGTTTTTAAAACTGCAATGTCCGGATAGCTTATGTGCGCACTGTTTTAAGACGGTTCTACCCGTTTGGATATGATTTTCGTTCAAGATAGTTTCGATGCCTGGGAACGGGTTAAAATCAACTCCATAGTCAACAGTTGCCTCAGAGGAGAAGCTCCGCAATACCTGATTAATGACTGTCGCAAATGTTTGTGCAACTAAAAGATCTATGGTGCTCAGGTCGGATGACTCAAGATTACTCTCTGTCCATGCGAACTCACAGCAAAATTTCGGAGACAGGGCTTTCAGTACATCCGGTCCTCACAACTGGAACTCCCTTCCTAAGTCTTTACGTGATAATACTGTCTTATCTCCTGTCTTTTGAGCAGACTGAAGACGCACTTTTTTATTCGGATTCTGACTCTGCAGTAGTGGTGCATTTGTAAAAATAGCGCCTTGCAATCTAGTATCTTACCTTTACATCTTACCCTTCAGAGCTACTCCATCCTCTTAGCTCTATCCCTGGTCGGCCATGTCTTCGGTCCACAACCAATGGTCTTCTTTCAATTTCAGTACAAACCTTCCTTGTTCCTGAATAAGGTTTTGAATCAGTTGACCCTATCCTTTGGAATGCTCTTCTGCAAGTTATATAGGCCTCATGTAATGCTTAGCAACTTTGTAATTATATGGCCCTAACTTTTTTAAACATTTTAAAACTTATCTCTTTGTCAATATACAGTAATTTGCTGTGGGAGCGCCTCTGAGTGATTTTTCAGAAGAGGCGCTATACAAATATTTTGTTACATTACATTACATCTATCTATCTATCTATCTATCTATGATGATGATGATGATAATGATGATTGATGATGATGAATGTGTTTCCTGCTCTTCTATCTAGACCGCCTCAAATGCAAATGAAGACTTTACTTAATGTATAAAGTTACATAACAGTAATATCTATATAGTTAAATAGTTCTACGCTGTTGCTCACTTAACTATATTTTTTATTTTATCTCCCTGCAAGCTTTTCAATGCCAAGAATGAAGTAGTGCTCACAAAATTCAAGACATTCATAATTCCTTCAAACTACTTCTTAATCTCTCGTTATCTAATATTCACTGCTAATGCATGATGCTTAGCAATAGTAAAACACTGAGTATCTACAGTAAAATGCATTTTATACCTGTTAAGTTTCAATTTCAGTATAAAGGTTTCTCTGAATGCATGAATAACAATTTCAATGTTTCCATATTGTCCATTCTGCAAAATTATAGAAACAAGGATTACATGTAATGCATGAATTTTGTAGTTATATTGAAAATAACTATTTTAAACATTTTAAAGACTGCCTCTTCCATTACTATCAAATGCCATTATTCAGTAGCATAGCCAGGATTTCCCGACGGGGGTTATGATTTCTTTAAAAAATCCTGAAAAGCAAAAAAAGGTCGTCACTGCTTAGTTGTTACATAGTTATATACAACTATATTGGCATTTTTGTTTCTTTTCTTCTTTTTTTGCTACCTAAGACCCAATTTATGATGAAACCCCAATACAAAAATTTTGGGTCGGCCAGCCAAGAGGGGTTTAACCCCCAAACTCTCCCGGCTACGCCACTGCCATTATTCCAGTATCAAGTTTGAATACTGTGACCCATGTCTCATGAAGAAAGAGAAGAGAACAGGGATGCACGAGTATACTGGCTTAAAGTAGTTACAGCTTTCACTGTAAAGTAACAGTAGCAGAAGGATTTACAGTTCTTCTATACTGTAGATTGATAATATGATCGTTAGAGGCAAACAATTTAAGCAAAGATAGTATCATAACATAAATGGAAATCTCCAGATTATAACATCAATATTTGATATACATTCTTACCAGAAAACAGATCTGGTCATACAGTAAGTGCTGGCAAGCTAATATAATGACAGGAGTTATTACTACCATATTTGCACGATTATTACCTGTGGGTAATACAAGAATTTACAAACCGCAGCCCCCCTTGCAGGGTATATTCGTATGCGGGTTATACTGGAAACTTAAAACAAAGAATTTAAAAACACTGTTTTAAACTAGAAGCTCTAGTAAGAAGTCACAAAAATGTGGTACAAGAAGATGGGGAGGCTTTAGCAAATGAAAGAGCAACAGAGATCTAAATTATGGGACCTCGTCCAATGGTAGCCGGCAGTGTTGGGCAAATCACAAATCAAATCACATACTCCAAATCAAAATCAATTGCAGTTCTTGATTCAATCAATCAGTGAAATTTCAAATCAAAATAATTTTTTTCCAAATCAAATCAAAATCACTTTTTATCAAATCGCAAATCAAATCAAATCTTTCAAAAAAACAACACTATATGACCTTTTGACACATTTTTACGTTATATTAGTGGCAACGTACTGTCAGACTCAGTAGTCACTAGTCACTCAGTAATAGGCTTTTATTTAAGTTTCCCTTTCACACATGGCTTGTGCACTGAGCGTGGTAATGCTAGACTTGCCACTTCCAGCAGTCTCACTTTGTCATAGTTTGTAGTTTGTACTCTAGCACATTGTTGCTTTCTCAGTAACAAAGATTCAACAGTTGTTGCTGACAACCGATTGCATCTTGCTGCTATACAGTAATTGCCCCAGTGATAGAAAACAGCCTCTCCACACAGCCTGAAGTAAACGGTATGCTAAGCAATCGACGTGCGATATGTCGTAGATTTGGGTAAGCAGACCCTTCAGCTGCCCAGAATACCTCAGGTGCCATACTTGTGTCTGTTGGAAGACTCAGGTATTGACTTTCTTCAGTTCATGAAATAGACACCTGTGTAGCATCCCCAAATGTGTTTTAAAAGACCACTGATAACTTGACATTTGAAGTGACTCCTGGCTTTGAGTGCATCCTAACATGACATATCTTGCACCACATAGACCAGACATTGTGGCCTTTCTTTCTGTCATCAAAGAAGCGACCTAACAAATCATTAATGCTGTTCTCTTCTGAATGACTTGACATCATGATAATGCAATTGCCCAGAATGCAGAAATTTAAACCCGTCTTTCCTGGAGTCCACAACCAAACGACATGCACCTCTCGTGAAATAATAAAAACTGCACAAATAACCAAACCACAATGGCTACTACCTCCGGTTTGGTTTGATATAATAATATTACCACTGTCACAAAAAAAACTACTGCCTCTTATCACATTAGCATTTAACTATTGAGTCTAGGTTAGTAAGTTCTCAGTCGACTCTATGTTTAACTCAGAATATCTAGGTAGGTAGGTATCGTCCATCCTCATTGCTGAGGGTCGGAGGCTATGCAGGCTGATGACAAGGTTCTCCACGTGACTCTGTCTTTTGCAGTTCTGATGCAATTGATAATTGGTTGTTTTGTCCATTCCACAATATCACCCGTCCATCGTCTACGAGGCCGTCCTCTCTTCCTCTTGCCATTAGTTCTGCCATGCAGTATCGTTGTACATAAATTGTCTGCTCGCACTATGTGACCAAAGTATTTCAGTTTCCTAAATTTGATAACTGAGTATAGATGCCTATTTTCCCCAAGTTCTTCTATGATTGAGGCATTTGTTCTATGTTCTTTCCAGCTGATGGACATCATTCTTCTGAAAGCTGTCATCTGGAAAGCAGTGATTCTTTTCTGATCTGCCTTTTTCATTGTCCAAGCTTCAGCTCCATATGTTGCAATGGGCCAGACCAATGCTTCCATCAGGCGTTTCTTTATGTGCAGACTAAGCGACCAATCCTTCCAAACAGTAGTGAGTGTCTTTATGGCTGAACGCCCCATGCCAAGCCTTGATCTTATTTCAGAACTGCAGTCATTATCCTCTGTAATTAATGAACCAAGATAACGGAAGGTTTCCACTTGTTCGATAGGTTGCCCACGACACATGATATTGATTTTAATCCTTTTGTCTGTAGCTACCATTACCTTTTTTTAATGCTAATTTCAAGACCAAGTTCTCTCGATGCAAAATCCACTTTATCTACCAGTTCCTGCAATGAATTTGGCGAAGTTGCTATCAAAACTATGTCATCAGCATATCTCAGGTTGTTAATCACTCGTCCGCTGATGTTAATTCCTGTATCTGGAAGTTCATCTGCTGAACATCTCATTGTGTTCTGAATAGCAGTTAAATGACATAGGGGAGATAAGGCAGCCCTGTCGTAGGCCTTTCCCAATCATAAACCAACCTGTCGTTTCTTTGTCCACTCTTACAGTAGCTTGTTGTTCATTGTACAATTTTTGAATGTCAACTGTGGCATGGCATAATCCCATTCCCTTTAGTATTTTCCAGAGCTTTGTGTGCTGTACTGAATCAAACGCTTTTTTATAGTCTATGAATGCCATGTACAGTGGTACTGACATCTCTCTAGCTTTTTCCATTATTAGTCTTAGATTGAAAATTTGGTCCCTTGTGCCAACTCCTTTTCGGAAACCCATCTGCACATCCGAAAGCTCATTTTCTGCTTGTCTTTGCATTCTATTTAATAAGATTCTCAAAAGTATTTTGCTGGCGTGACTGATTAACGCTATAGTTCTGTAATCCTCGCAGCTTGTTGTGCCTTTGACTTTTGCAATGGGAACGAATATTGATCGTCTCCAGTCTTCTGGCCATTCACCAGTTTCCAGTATCTTGTTGCATAGTCGGCAAAATCCTTGCGCTATTACATCGCTATCCAGTTTTATTATCTCTGCTGGTAAGTCATCATATCCTGCAGCCTTTCCTTTTGGTAATCTTTTAATGGCGTGCTGTACCTCATCTACAAGGATCAGGTTTGGCCTTTCTTCATGTTGTTCCTCTGCGCCGGTGTTGTCATCTTGACTGGTGTAATCGACTTCATATAGTTGCTCTGCATATTCTTTCCACCTACACTTTATGTCATCTAAATCTGTCAAAAGCCTTCCCATCTTGTCTTTGATGTTTCTTTGTCTTGGAGTAAAGTCTCTCCTTAAGTTTTTAACCACTTTGAAAGCATGTTTGGTGTTGTTAGATTTAATTCCTTGCTCAATCTGTTGGCACTGTTCCTCAAGCCACTGCTTCTTATCTCTTCTGGCCTGTGTCTGCACTGCTGCTTTTGCTTGGCATATGCCAAGTGGTCTTCTTCTGATTTAAATTTATTTGCTTTGAGCTCCTTCCTGACCTCCATCAACTTTAGAGTAGTCTCAGTTATCCATGGTTTGTTTGTTCTTTTCCTTTGTTTTCCTTTGTTTTTCTTTGTTTGGCTGCACTGCAGTCGGCAGAGGATTTGGGACCCACCGACTAAAATCCTAACTGAGAGCCATGATGATGAGATGACAAAACAAAGTACACGTTATAGGACTTTCACCCCTGATGGCATAGCCCTAGCAGGCAATCCCCTACTTGGTCGTTGCCACCCCCTCACCGCTGTGAGGTGTGGGTCGGACTTTGAGGGGGCAGAATATCTATATGTACTATAATGGTGATTTGGCTTCCATATCGAATCGAATCAACAGTAACCCAAATCAAATCGAATCAAATCACTGAATTTTTTAATCAAATCGTTGGCTCTCAAAACAAATCAACCGTGGTGATTTAAATCGCGATTTGATTTTGCCCAACTATGGTAGCCGGGATGCCAATAATTTAGTCACGTGACCAAGGCGATATGCATGCTGATTGGCCATAGTAATAAAACCTCACTGACATTTCGATTACAAATATCGAAATAATTAAAGCGAAATAAATCTTAACTATTACAAATTCAGAGTCAGAAAGCCATGAGCTTTCGACTAATAGCTCAAGTGGGCCTTAAAGCGGCCTAGAAGAAGAGATTAGGCAAGGCCGTATTTTAGCAAAACCACATTCGCCACGCCGGTGCAAATAGTGTTATAACTGCTTAACTAATCTTATTTACGCATACAATTACAGAATAAATGTCGGTACATCATTCTACAAGGGTGGATTTGTGCAGAAAGATGCGATAAGCACACAAATGAAGTGTTTTCAAAGCGGTCGCGAGCGGCACGTGGTCGCATACTAAGCTTCATCAAAAATCAGTCATAACTCTTGAAATATACGACCCAGGGGCTGAATCGCTGCTTTCGCTCACTTCCTGAATTATTTAGGGTCATATTTCGGGGGCTTTATTGTTGGATGGCTGTTAATTATCTAAAAATCTGAGTTTTGAAAGCCTAACGGTAAGGATAGCGTCTCCGGTAGTTCCCGGTGGACGGGCGGCCATGACGCCCGTAGATTTCAGTAACCATATATAAAAAATGCAAATTCTCCACAATTGCTTACTTACTTCAACTGGAATTCCATAAAAACAGACTTTCAAGATCGTCATACATTCGTCATTGACAAGCCGACATTTTCAAAGCGCCCTTGGCCATGTTGTAGCGCTATAGAAGTCTCGGAAATAAGAACATTGTTTGTCTGGCCATTCGTACACCGTTTGATGATGTTAATGACGACAACGGCGACGATGATGATGTTTTAGGCTGACTATTAAATAATAGTTTTCTATGTCTGCCATCCAATTATTTAATAAACATGGGAACAATACTTGGGAGTAAGTAAGTAAAGTAAAATCTCATGGATTTCTATAGCGCCTTGGAAAGCAGCACAACAGTAGCTGCTTATTCTTAGGCATGAGGTAAGATGATGAACGTGAGGGCCGAGGAGGCTGAGGGGTTAATAGTGATCTAAGGTAGACAGGTTTTGATGACTGAAGTGAGCTATATGTAAGTGTTATTATCTTATATTGGATACATTCAGTTATTTTAAGCCAATGTAATGATTTTAGTATGGGTGAAATATGGGAGAATTTAGGTGACTTAGTAACAGCACGAGCAAGCGCATTTTGTATTGATTGCAATTTGTTGATAGAGGCTTTGGGAAGGTTATAGTAGAGGGAGTTACAATAATCTAATTTAGAGTGGACTATTGAGGTGGCAATTGTGGAGGCAGTTTTAGTATCTAGGCAAGGGCATAGGTGGCGAAGGTCCCAAATATGAACATAGCAGGCTTTTGATAGTTGGGAGATTTGTGATTCGAAGTTTAGAAAAGAATCAAATTTGAATCCTAGATTCAGGAGTCTCCGAGTTGCCATCCTTTGCTTGACCGTGAGAAAGGAATTTTTTTTAATCGTTTGGTAGGATATTTATAAATTTGTTTGCTTGACCGTGAGAAAGTAATTGTGTTCAAATCTAATGTTTATGGGAAGTTACCAGTCTTCTGCCTCAGCGGATTTTAATTGGTACGTAGGCTATTTATAAATTTGTGCGTATGTATGTATTCAGTAGACTCCTTCCCCTCCCCGTACGCAAAATCTCTTAAATCCCAAACCTCTTACCCTCAGTGCATATGTACTAAATGGATGGACCCTAGATGGCAGCAGTTACTTTATTACCATGGTGTAGTATCTATGCGATAATAATTACTTTATGTGCAGCAACCTCTAATATCGGCTCCTCTTATATCGCCATGGTCCATAAAAATAGGCATATTATTGTCCAAATTAGAGCAAAGTAGGCTATTTTCTTTTAATAAAGAGAGTAAATATGACACTCCATACGTCCGTTGGCAAGAGTTTACTTTCCATGCGACCATGCATTTCGCTACAAGTAATTCCTATATCGTAAGAATTTTACTAAATTATACTGGTTAGCAGTTTAATGTCAGAAATAGATAGGAAAAATACAATTTTAGAGTCTTTTAGTTAATTTGGGTGAAAACTTAGGAAGGAAACATGGTGTGAGGCTCTGCCCTTCGGATATATTGACCATTGCTTGGTTGATCATTCACCTTTTCCAAAGCTATTTAAGAAAGGCTAAGCATATAAGAATAAGCAGCTACTGCTGTACTATTCCCAAAGCACTATATAAATCCACAAGATTTTACTTACCAGTACATACCGTACATCATGGCGTTGAAACCTTCAAATGCGTGAAGACTAGTAAATGCGGGTTATATTCGCGTGAGGCTTATGCTGGGACGTTGGAACATAATTCGCAATTTTCCGCAGGTTATACACATGTGCGGGTTATATACGTGTGCGGGTAATAATCGTGCAAATACAGTAAGTCATTATTACTACACTAGCAAAGCAAAATGTTTCTTTAGTCAGCTAAAATGACACTTTAGAATTTCATTGTAATGCCAGCCCTCATATATAGAGGTAGGCTGTAGACATGAATAATGGGAAGAAAATCAGATGGATGATTTTGCCTGAAGTCACTCTTGACACATTTAGGAGTATGATGACAAGACAATGCAAACAATGACATCATACAGGCAATCACTACTCAGCCTCTTTTTTTTAACAGCCACCTGTCATGCTCTGGACACTAACAATGCCAGCATTGCAAAAGTGATCAGACCATCACAGACATCTGAAAGAGATCAAGAAAGGCATGCAATGTAGTGTAGTGTAGTGTAATGTAATCTAAAAGAATATCTGTATATTTACATATTTTTATAATTGCCAGGTCTACCTGGTCTACCGAGGCCTAATGATCTATCAGCAGCGAAAGACAGAGTCATAGACTGCATAGATGCCATACGAAAACGGATGCTGGAAAACAGACTACTCTTAAATCCTAGCAAGACAAAATTTATCTGGTTTGCTGCCCCCAGCAGGCTACATTTGATTGACTGGTCTCCATTCCAGTTTGCTGGAGAAGCAATCGAGCCGGTCGATAATACATGACTCCTTGGCATCACACTTAACACCACTTTCCTTCGCGGATCACATCACAAGCCTAACAAAGAGCTGCGTGTACAAACTCTGCAGGCTCCGGGAAGTCAGGAAAACACTTTCCACCTCAGTCACCTTACAGTGTGTTCTCACCACTGTGGTCTCCGCTGTCGACTACTGTAACAGTCTCTTTTATGGTGTTCCAGACTACTTAATATCCAAAATCCAGACTATCCTAAACGTCGCCACCAGGATAATCTACCGCCAGGATCGCCAGGTGAGCATAACACCTCTTATGCGAGACAGACTCCACTGGCTCCAAGTTCGGGAGTGAATCATCTTTAAAAGATACCTAATAATTCACAGCATCATCACCGGCCAAGCCAGTCCGAAGTACTTGGAGCGACTCCTGATACCTGCTAGCGACGCACTTAGATGGTCAACATTGAGATCAGCATCCTCTCTCGACCTCGCTGTCACGAAGCCGCTAAAGATTCCAACCCTCAGAGATCGCGCCTTCTCCCGAGGTGGACCACTCCAGTGGAATACCATCCCACCTGACATTAAAAAGATCAAAGCTCGGCCCATCTTCAAAAACAGACTGAAAAGCCATCTGTTTAGGGAGTCATACCCCCTGTAAAGCGCCCTTGTTTCTGGTTATGCTATGTTTACGGCGCTATATAAATTGTCCAGTATACAATACAATAGCACCTCTTCTGAAGAATCACTCAGATGAACTTCTGCTGTGATTACTGCTTATCAATAACATGAACAAGAGAGGTTTGGAAAAACTACTGTATATAGGGTTACCATAATTGTCAGACGGAAAAAGAGGACACTTTCCGGGACCCTGGACAGAGTAGTCGCGGACTCGCGGTATCCATAGAAAGTCGTCAAATCGTAGCAATGTTAGGTGCTGTACAAATACTAACAAATTACTAAAATTTACAAGGGCTGTCCATTAATTATGTCAACAATTTTGGTTAATCTTTGACCCTCTTGTCAACAACTGTCAAATTTCAGTTACCCCCAATAATTATGTCAAAAACTTTTGACCCCAGATCAATGACAGGTCTCAATAACACGTTTATTATTTTTAGGTGATGACCATTTTTACCATTTTTTGTTGATCGAGTGTCAAAATGTGGTGTTGGTGATCTTTTTTGCCATGCTTTTTTCCATTGTAACATGTAGTATTCCATGAAATTTCCTTTTATTATTATTTTTAAAAAGTGAAATTGTTAACGTCAACTTCTCTTGACCCCCTGTCAACAACTGTCAAACTTTTTCAACTCCCCCTAAAATTGTTGACGTAATTAATGGACAGTCCCTAAGACGGTAGTGAAAGTATGCCTATCTCATTCTGAGTCATTATTATCAATATAGTCAAATTGCGCATGGGCTGAGGCTTGGAGACGGACAAAAACGCCTGTTAATACAGTTAATATATAGTATTCCATGCGCTAAATATCGGGAGGACCAAAACCCGGACAAACCCGGACTTTGTCTGAAAAGCCGCCCGGACGCCCGGACAGGGGTCCAAAAAGAGGACATGTCCGGGGAAACCCGGACGTATGGTAACCCTAACTGTATATAGCTATCTCAAAGCAGACAATAACCAGATATATCAGGCAAATGGCTTTGACGGCTCCTTGATAATAAATAATAAATTATGCACTTCTATAGCACCAGGTCTAATACTCTAAAGGTATCAATCGATGGCACTTCAAATCCATTCACAAAAGACCAGGTCATTTAAGATAACAGTCAGTGAGAAACATCAAGGTAGAGCTATGGAGGAAGTATTTGAAAGAGGCGGGTTTTAACTCATTTAAATTTCTAAATCCTTTACCATGGTGGCCATTTATTTTAGTATGGCAATGCATTGCTTTAAGATATTTTAAATACTTCCAATTTTTAAGCAGAGAAGCTAAGAAAACTTTAGAGATTGATATAAAGGTCAGATTTAGTATCCTTTTATCACTTTATATCCTCAATCATTGGATTTCTACTTGGAGATCGAAAGAAAAAAGTTTTGACAATGCTACTCGAAGGACCACTCACTAGAACCAAAGAAACTCCAGTTCAACATCGTAAAATTCCATTCAACTACAACCAGAAACCTCAAAATTGCTTTAATTCTATTTAGATTTGCTATTGATTTTAATTTCAGGAGACTTATCCCCACTCTGGAGGAATTTTGCCCCATAGCAGCAAATCTCCGGTCGCCAAGGCACTGTTATCGGGTGCTGTCCATAAATGACGTCACACGCTTGTGGGTATGGGTTCAAACAATTGTGATGATGTGTGATGATGGAGAGGGGGTTCCAGAAATGTGACGTTACATAATACTAAATATTATTTTAATACCGCAATGTTATAAAAATTGCAAGTAGTTAGTAATTATTATTATACTCAGTAGTCTTTAATATTAATACACGAATTCTTAGTCCTATGTAAAATATTTCGGCTCACAATGTCTTTAGTTTGGAATGCAGAGACCCAAGCTTTCCCTATTTATTCCATGAAGGACCATTTTAATTCACCATGGAAGAATGGGAAATAAATATCTATGTTTTATAATATCAAGATTGTTGAAACATTTTGGCATTGTTAACTCTTCTGCAGCGAATGCGGTCTATTTCGACAGTATATGAAAAATGCACCCATTTCTAAAAATAGACCGTTATTTTTATGATCTTGGGTTATTCCAACGATAGCCAACATGCTTTCGATTCTAAATCGTGCGATAAAATGGTTTGTTTCGTGAGTTTGACTGCGAAAATATGTCGATTTGTTGGCAAGACTTGCAGTCCTTCTGGCATTTAAATTTTAAATACCTGTCCGTACATAGACGCAGAAGTTTTATTCAACTAAGGTCGTTTTAGAAGCGATTGAAAATGGTAAAATTGATGACATGGATATTTTGAGGCCCGATGACAATTAAACGAAAAAATTCTGCCCGACAGTACAAAAAAAACAAAGTCTTTGAACTTTTGTGACATGTGTAAAAAATATGTATGTCATATTTACTTTGACACCTTTCACATAAGATCATTTCTGGACTAAAATATCACATTTTATATAATTTAATGTATATTACAACTGTGTGCATGTTTAAGATAGTTTGCTAATAATGTCTTGTTGCTGACAAAACTTTTTAGGAACTTTAGTGACAAGTCCCCAAAATACATGTGTTATAATTGCTTTGAGACCATTTACACAAAATCCTCTGTAAAATAAAATATGACACTTATACATCTACCGTATTTTCGCGCAAATAAGCCGCGGCTTATACGAATTTTTACACAATTAGCCCCCTTGGTGCGTCTTATACCCGGTGCGTCTTATCTAAATTTTTGGAACATGAATAACTGTGCCGACGGGTGCCCTAGAGCGTCGGGCGCTCACCTTGAGCGCCGACGGGCGCCGGAGCGCCGATGGGTCTCGGAAGCGCCCGACGGGTCTCCGGGCGCCGGCGGGCGCCGACGGGCGCCGGCGGGACGCCGGAGCGCCGACAGGTCGCTGGGACGCCGACGGGTTGCCGGAGCGCCGACGGATCGCCTAAAGCGCCGACGGGTCGCCCTGAGCGCCGACGGGTTGCCGGGAGTGCCGACGGGTTGCCGGAGCGCCGACGGGTCGCTGAGATCGCCGACGGGTCGCCGAGATCGCCGACGGTCGCCGGGAAGCGCCGACGGGACGCCGGGGCGCCGACGGGTCGCTGGGACGCTGACGGGTCGCTGGGAGCGCCGAGGGGGTCGCCGACGGGTCGCCGGGAGCGCCGACGGGACGCCGGGCGCGCCGACGGTCGCCGAGCGCCCGACGGGTTGCTGGGACGCCGACGGAGCGCCGACGGGTCGCTGGGAAGCTGACGGGACGCCGAGCGCCGACGGTTGCCGGGAGCGCCGACGGGTTGCCGGGCGCCGACGGTCGCTGAGAGTGCTGACGGTCGCCGAGCGCCTTTGGTGCATCTTATATGTGGGTGCATCTTATCCATAATTATTTTAACACAAATCAACAAAACCCGCGTCTTATACGCGGGTGTGTCTTATACACGGGTGCGTCTTATATGCGCGAAAATACGGTATATATATAATTTTTAAAATGTGTATAACATATGTGTACATGTTTCTGATAGCTTACTTACACTGTGTTGTTGGTGGCAAAATTTTTGATGAACTTCAAAGTCCAATTTTAATTTTTAATTTTTTAAATTTTTATTTCTTCCCATGAACTATGAAGAATGTAATTGTAAATTTTACATTTTTCTTTTCATATTCTTGTAGATAATCGAAAACCCTTTCCATTGAGATATGCAATGTCAATATTGCTGTGATATTTGATTTAAAATATTTTGGGGAACTGTTGAGGGGTAAATTCTGTGAAAACAACATAGCCGCCAAAGAGTTAATGATTCTACCATATTTTTCCAATTTGTTGAATGCATAGTTGGAGTAACTGTTTAATAATTCTGCAATCTTTGCTTTTCTTTGTTATCAAAAAACAAAATTGAATGAATTTTACACTTATAATTATTATATTTCATTTTTTAGAAGAATTTGAATAAGTTTCAGAATATTGTTTTAATATCATTTTAGCTATAATAGGCTAATTATAACGAATATTTTCAAACGAATTCATTGCAATACCTGCTTCATTCATGAAATAAGTGAATTGAAACATTAATTGTGATATTGGTAAGATGGGGGTTAACGCAATGTGACATCATTTTTTAAGAGGGTCTGACTTTTTGTGACAACCTGTGACGAGAGGAGGGGTAAAAAAACTGCCAAAATCGTGTGATGTCATTAATGGATGGCACCTTAGAGGCAAAGTCCAAGGGGTCAGAACCCAAAGTATCAATTTTCTAGAGCTAACAGCATATTTGAAAAAATAAGCACCATCTGATGAATTAAATGGATACTAAACCCATATATATGAAGTCAATCCATATAGATAAGTCAATCTAACAAGCAAAAGATTCGGATTTACTATCAACCCAAAGAAAACAAAAACCATGACAGTCAGCAGAAAGGGAAAAGCTCATATCAAAATAGCATTACATAACACAACAATAGAACAAGTTGAAAGTTTCACCTATGTTGGAGGATAAATTGTCAGTAATGGAAGTCATCAAGAGGACATTAAACAAAAAATAGCCAAAGGACTGTAAACGATGGGAAGATTACGAAAAATCTGGAACAGCAAGCGCATAAACATAAGCACAAAAGTAACAATATACAACACCATAGTAGTCCTGCAAATAATATATGGAGCAGAAACATGGAGCATGAAAGAAACAGATGAACAGAGGCTACTAGTGACCGAAATGACCTGCTTACAAAGAATCCTAGGAGTTACTCGGCTGTAAAAGATAAGAAACGAAGACATTAGACAATGTCTCAGCCTAAAGAATACAATTATCAACAAAATCAGAAGGAAAAGACTCAACTGGTGTGGACATGTCAACAGAATGGATGAAAGGAGACTACCATAGAAGGCACTCTACTCTCAAATAGAAGGAAATAAAGGAAGAGGAAGACCCAGGAAAAAGTGGATGGACAACATCAGATCAAAGTATGTCAAAGTATGCCAAAGTATGTCAAAGCGCCTTTGACTTCGACCTTCGTCGTGCGTACGGCACTATAGAAGTCGTCAAGAAGATAAAGATAAAGATAAAGATCAGAGAAGATATGAACATGAAAGGAATTTTAATCGTAGAAGGAAGACAGAACAGAAGATAGAACTTCTTAGAAACATCTTGTGTCTAGCTATTGCCGCTAAAGAGTTGACAGAGAGCAAAAATGATGATGAAATGATGTTTATGTTATGGAGACAACACTAAAATTGCTGAAGACAAAATTGACAAATTGTTTAATTCCAACGATGACATCAAGAATTTGAAGGATTTTAAATTTTTATCAGGAATTTTACATAATTGTGTACTCTTTTGCATAATTGAACCAAGTTGAACTGAACTTGAGTCCTGATATTCATGGTAATTTGCCCTATTAGCTTGCTTGAGAGCTTGGGAAAAATAATTGTTACATACTTACCCAGTATATAGCACATTAGGTATCTTTGGAATGAATGAATAAATGGCAGTTCTTCTTTAACTCTTTGGCGGCTATGTTGTTTTCACAGAATTTACCCCTCAACAGTTCCCCAAAATATTTTAAATCAAATATCACAGCAATATTGACATTGCATATCTCAATGGAAAGGGTTTTCGATTATCTACAAGAATATGAAAAGAAAAATGTAAAATTTACAATTACATTCTTCATATTTCATGGGAATAAATAAAAATTTTAAAAAATTAAAAATTAAAATTGGACTTTGAAGTTCATCAAACATTTGCCAGCAACAACACAGTGTAAGTAAGCTATCAGAAACATGTACACATATGTTATAAACATTTTAAAAATTATATATAGATGTATAAGTGTCATATTTTATTTTACAGAAGATTTTGTGTGAATGGCCTCAAAGCAATTATAACACATGTATTTTTGGGACTTTTCACAAAAGTTGCTAAAAAATTTTTTTAGCAACAAGACATTAGTGGCAAACTATCTGAAACGTGTACACATATGTAATAGACATTAGAAATTATGTAAAATGTGATATCTATAATATTAAGATCCTTATTCTGTATCTCTGTTACCTTCAAGCGTTCTGATTGGTTGACTATTGGTAGACGGTATAGTCCTTACGTCGCGATGCGTTGGTGGGTGATGTTCGAAGACGACGTTGCTATTGGTAACCAAACGGTTAGTCAAAGAAGCGTTTGACGAAGCGTACGTTCAATTGTTCATTGCAGAGTCATAATGTGTACAATGTCGAGATGCGTTGGTGGGCGTAGCTTGAGGAAGTTGCGCAATTTTAACGTACACAAAAAATACGTGTACAGCGTCACAAATGGTCACAGTTGCGTGATTTTAACGTACATAGGCCTAATTATTACATGGTGCAGAGCTTGGCTAGGTGGCGTATGTACATCATTGAAACGTTGTTCAGCATGAATTCAATGATTGGGTTTTAGTATTATCCTGCACCGCGAGCGAAGCGAGCATCTTTCTAGTTTTAGTTTATAAAGGATCTTGTGTGAAAGATGTTGAAGCAATTATGTCATACATATATTTGACACATGTCACATAAGTTCAAAGACTTGGTTTTTTATACTTTCCAGCAGAATTTGTTCGTTTTCGTTGTCATCGCACCTGGAAATACCCATGTCATCAAACTTACCATTTTCAATCGCTTCCAAAACTTCTTTAGTTGAATAAAACTTCTGCCCCTGTGTATAGAAGGGTATTTAAAATTTAAATGCCAGAAGGACCGCAAATCTCGCCTACAAATCGACATATTTTTGCAGTCAAAATCGCGAAATAAACAGTTTTTTCACACGTTTTTAAAAGTGAAAGCATGTTGGCTTTCGTTAGAATAGCCCTAAATCCTAAATATAGCGGTTTATATTTAGAAATGGGTGCGCATTTCATATACGGTCGTTATCGACCGCATTCGCTGCTGAAGAGTTAAATTATACAAGCGGTCCCAATTAATGCTACACAGAACTTTCCTGAAATTTAAAAGATTTAGACTGCATCTATGATCCAGATGTCCGTACAAATCAGAAGGTTTTGGCTAAAAAGCAGAGATAAATGTATTCCTATGCACAATACGTGCCCAGACTTTTCAGAGAATTTTTTTCAGAAAAAAAGTGCATATTATACCCGAGATAATATGATAATTTAAATTGAGACACTTGAAAACAATGAGAACTTAAAATATAACATACATTTAAAGATTTGTTCTAGATAAAAACATCCACCACAGATCATTTACCAAAAGTCAACAGTTACTATTAAAGCATGACTTAGTATTTCAATACTTACAACTGTAAGTGTGTCATTAATTAAATTGTTGCCACATCTAACATGTATCGTATGACTCTCATCATACTCGATATCTTTCTTCTTCTCATCAAGTCCAACAATGCGTGATTCTGCTGAAAGAATAAATATAAATTGAATTACATCTATTATTTTTCAAGACAAGAAAGACATGAAAATCATGAGAAACACTCATCTTATCTCTAAAAATTTAATATTGTTTGTTTAACCTCTCACTGCTAAGCTTTATTCATAACAATTTCTCCAGAAGAGTGATTACCACCCCATCTTTCTCAGTCCAGCCAATGAAATCAAATATTGTTATATACCATTGGAGTATGAATTAAAAGCTCTAAAAAACTGGTATTTTATATGGTTGATGTTGTTCACATAGCATAAGTTATGTAGTTATATACCCAAATGGTTCACAACGAACGTAGGAAAAAGACAAGGCTACATGTTGTCGCTAGGGTTGTCAACCGTCCTGACATTTGCTGGATCATCCTGAAATTTTGGTCAGCATTCCAAAAAAGGAGGAAGGACATTCGGGATAATGCAGTGTTCCGAAAAAGTAGGAGCATAGTAAAATTTGCAAATCAATGCACAAAAATAATTTAACTAAGTTGTGTAACTGTCCTTCGAATATTCAAATCATCAATTTGAACACATCCTCTGTTATCGGACAACTATTTGGTGCCTTTGTCTATTTGGAAGTACGTTGCACTCTGTCTGTTCTCAGTTAACCCTTTAACTAGGGATTTTTGTAACGTAATGTGAACTGTACGAGTTAACCAGGCAAGGGGTTAATACATGCATTTGAAAAAGAAATAAAATTGAAATTTCAATTCTAATCTGGTTTTGAAATAACAAACTGTCATTGAATAAAAATCTAAGAAAAGCTGCAAGGAATATATATATATATATATATATATATATATATATATATAAGCATTAGAATTCTTGAAAAAGTGGTTCATTTGTGATAATAATGTCATAGAAAAATCAAAATATTGAGTCTTGATAAAGTATCTTTGTTTGAGAGTTTATTAGCACTCATTCACACTTGTGGAATTACAGTTGTTGGAGGTGGCTTGTACAAGGAGTATTGATTGCATCTTAAGATAGATTCTTTCAAAACGTAAGACAAAGCCAAAAATAATGAATTACAAATTGTGATGCTCCAAATTTTCACAACATGGTTGGTTATGTTTTATCAATTCCTATCAGTCATGCAAATGTTGAATGCATTTTCTCATTAATGAAAAACCTGTGAACTGATGGACGCAATAGGACAGGACCTGAACGGGTAAAAGCTGAACTCTGTATGAAAGTCAATTTTTATCAATCTTGCTGTGTGATTTCTTAAATTATGTTGGGGACTTAAATGTTTGCTCAAAGCAAGCAAAAGTGAACAGAAGTAAACTTTTAAAAGAAAGTAACAACTGCACCGTTTTAAACTTTCGAACGCTGTAACTTGGATTACTGAATAAATGACATTTTTATTTTGTATATTCTTTTCATCATTGCATGTTCCATGCGGATTCTTGCAGATTTTCACACTTTACGAGTGAACAAGTATCAATTAATTATCTTACAGAATAAGTTGAACGTCTACCGTATTTAGTGGGGTGATTGTTAACTAATTTACCAGCATGTACCCTTTGAATATGATCCATTTTCCCCAACATTCACCAAAAGCCTGTCCCAAATTTCCATAATCCAAATTTGGCAACCCTAGTTGTCGCCAGGGCCACCGAGAATTTGCGGAATGTGCAGAGAATTTGTGGACTCCTGTGCAAAAAATAGTTACAGGCCCCTGACCTGGCAAGTCTGTGAAAAAGTTGATGACCTTTTTTTGCATGTCGGTCTTTTTCAAACCAAAATATTCCGGATCCATGCCATGTTACCCATAACAAGCAAGTGTGAAAAAGCGTTGACCGTTTTTTGCTTCTCGCTCCTTTTAAAAAAGGAGATTACTTGATTACTTAACATAACCAATTCGGGCCCTCTGACATTCCCCGGTCCCCTGTGCTTGTGACGAGAAGATGACCTTTTTCCTTCTCAGACTTTTCAGGGTTCAGGCTATTGTTAATACAGTTAATACATCAGCATCACCGGGCCCGGGCCTGGGCCCCCTGCAGGCCGCCGGGCCCCTGTGCAATTGTCCTCCTGCTCCCCCTCTCAGCGGCCCTGGTTGTCGCCAATAATTGTGGAGTGTATATTTAGACAGGCATTAAAGAAGATCAACACAGGAGTGAAATGAATTAGCAAATACCTAAATAACTTGAAATTTACAAATGATGTCAGCCTGCTAAGAGAGAATATCCAGGATCTACAAATTACCACTAATGAAATCAATTATATAAGCATATATATTGGCCTGAATATTAGTGAGGCTAAAGCAAAAATTAAGGTTGTTTCAAGGGATGGCAATGATGAGGCAGAAATTATTATTATTATTATTTCTAGACAATTTCTCCAGCACAGTAAACAAGGCTAAGGCCTACGACAAAAGCATTTTGACATAATTCTATCAGTAAAATCCTATATTAAATAGGTGTGTTTTTAAGTTCCTAAGAAAGGATTCCGCAGAGACAGCTTCCGACACAACGTCAGGTAACGAGTTCCAAAGTAACAGATTCCATTTGAAGAATGACCTTTTTCCAAACTTGGAGGTCTTTGACGGAGGGGGGACAAGCAGGACTCGATGACTCGACCAAAGCTTCATTCTCGATTCATTTGACGTCGTTCGCTGCACCAGCGCACTCAGATATTCTGGGCAGTGTGGGTCATAAAGGGCTCGGAAAGTGAGCCAACAACGCTTGTAAACAATACGCTGTTGAACGCGTAACCAGTGGAGGCGATCTCTCAGCAGTGGCGTGATGTGGTCATTCCAGCGACAACTGAAGACCACTTGTGCAGCCAGATTCAGTACGGACTGAAGTCGATTTAGCTTGTTTTCCGGTAGGCCTAGCAAGACACTGTTTTACAGTAGTTCATTCTTGACAAGACGAAGGCCCGTACAAGCTGAACGGCCGCACTCACCATTAGGTAGCGCCGAACCAGCTTGACCCTCCGTATCTGGTAATGACAACATCAGATAACGTTGTTGGTGTGTACATCAAACGATAGCGTTTCATCCAAAAGCACACCTAAGAGACCCACACTCGCCACAGGAACAATAGTGGAATCACCCACGGTGAAAGGGACTCGACTCAACAACTTCCTTCTTCCTGGAGTGCTGATCCAGAGGAATTCCGTCTTGTCTGGATTCAATGCCAGATGATTTTCTTCTGTCCACCTGATGATTGCAGATATGCAATTCGTGAAGGACATCCAAAGTCGCTCTGTATCCGATGGCATGCACGAGGAATAAATTTGCCCATCGTCAGCATAGGAGTGCGATGACAAGCCAAAAGCCTTGATGATTGAGCTAATGTCCGCAACGTATAAGATGAAAAGTAAGAGCCCCAGGACCGATCCTTGTGGGACTTCATGGTGGACTTGGCTCTTCTGGAACATTAGTCCATTACACCATACAGCTTGTGTTCTTCCAGTGAGGTAGCTCTTCATCCACTGAAGTGACTGGTCTCCCAGTCCATACGATGTTTCAAGCCGACGGATGAGAATCTGATGATCGACTGTGTCAAAAGCAGCCGAGAGATCGAGCAGGCAGAGAAGTGCAACTCGCCCATTTGCAGTCGCATCCACCAGGTCACTGAATATTTTCAGAATGACTGTTTCAGAATTACTGTTTTAAATTATACTAAATGGTCTGACATTGGAGCAAGTTAAGACATTCAATTCAAGCTAAGACATTCAATTATTGTTGTCTTTAAATGTCTGGTTTTGAGTCGTGCTGTGGTGATTCTTTCATTTACAGGCTCCCATCCAATGAATGCATCTGTAGCTTTTGCAGCGAAAATCGAGCCCACTCTGAACTCTGCCATTGCCGGTCCCAAGCCTGGATGAGAAATGAGGAGGGTTGGGCGTCAGGCTCAGTGACCCAATTACCATGACTCTGTGATTATTTTGCTGACAGGTCGCAGTCAGTATGGTGGAACGGACAGCTCTCTGCACCACAGAGGACCTATCACGGAGTGCCTCAGGGGTCTGTACTTGGATATTAGTTGATATTAGTAAAATCATAAAGTCATGTGGGATTGAAACCCGTGCCTATGCAGACAATGTACAGATGTACTCATCCAGTCACTGGACTGAAACAGAGCAGCTTCAGCTACAGATCAATGACTGCATTCTAAAGATTAATAAATGGACAGAGGGAAATCGTCTGGCCTTAAAACCTAGCAAAATAGAGCTACTGTGGTTAACAACTCCTCGGCAGGCGCAACTGATCAGCCATGCTCCGCTTCTAATTGACGGCCAACAGATAGTCCCGTCAACAGAAGTACGTCAACAGAAGTACGGCTGTTGGGAGTACTGTTGGACGAAACGCTGTCGCTCAACAAACATATTGGCAACATTTTTCGAACATGTTACTACCAGCTCCAGCGGATCTGGGGCGTTAGATGATACCTCTCTATCTCAGCAACAACACTATTGGTTCGAGCGTTTATCTACGTCTTTTCATGTGGGCTTGATTTTCAATGCAAAAGCTACAGGTGCACTGATTGGATGGTATGGGTACAAAAACCTGTACCTGTACCCGTTCCTATGGACTATATAGATGCAGCAACATTAATGTATTAATGAAAGCAAAGCACATTTTCTAAACATGTCATATGTTGGTTGACAAAATTTTTTAAGAAACACATTTTTAGATTAGGACAGATCTAGGACTTAGGAATCAGGGTAATCTGCTTGCTAAATAGTAGGCCCGGGTTCTTTCTGGGGGTACTGGACTACTGATTGGTAACATTGTGTAACACAGCTAGTCAGCTATCCTAAGCCTACATGAATGTCGGGCAAGGACTAGAAGACTCGATGGGCATGTTTAAATTATTTAGTAGATATAGTTTAGCCGTGAGAAGGCATTGGAGCTGAAGTCAAACAACAAAATAATTTACCAAAGGAACATTATCATTGCAGGACACCATTACAATGATTTTACGTTTGATTATGTTTGCTACTTTACTGATGACGTCAGATGATGTCACTTGTATTTCCTTTATGCTTTCAGTAAGTAAAATGCATGCAGTGGCATATAACTGTCTGGCAAACTGAATGCAATATACAAGTTACACTAATACACTTTACTCAATAATATTTTTTCTATTACTGCATTGCTAATTTGCTATAGCAGTGAGAAATGAAAATATAGTGTTTTACGGGTAAAAACGGGTGTACCCATACCCGTAACGCTATACCCGTACCCGACCCGTAAAATGTGTACCCTACCCTACCTGTACCCGCGGGTACGGGTAGGGTATACCCACGTATGGGTATACCCGCACATTTCTAATCTATATGCAAAAGCTTATGCACACAATAAATAGATAAAAATCATGGTGAAAAGGTTATACAGAAGATAAAATCTGCTAAAATGTAGGCTAAATAGTCAGAATGATGAGAAAGATAAAGGTTACATTATAATATGAAAGGTGGGATTATATGGACCTGCGGTAAGGCTCGCCAGATACAACATTAACACTATATGACCTTTTGACACATTTTTACGTTATATTAGTTGCAACGTACTGTAAGTACTGTGCACACAGGCTTTATAAATCCACTTACTTGCTTCAATTCCACCCTCAAAAGGTTCAGATCCATACCAGATTTATCAATCAGAGTGGCTACACTACCGGTACAAATGGGAAGTCCAACTGAGAATTATAGATGTATTTGCGTTATACAGTAGCATTTTGGCAAGCTTCCTCTGCTCAGGCCAATGTATACTCACTAGACAGCTGATTGTTGCGCCACCACTCACCTGTTTGCTGATTCACCTTTGCTGAATGCAAATGCAATAAATGTGAATAAAACGGCTTTCTTACCGCGCCGTCCCAGTTTAGTTACTCAGTTACAGAAGTTCTGATATGCGCACATTAGCAAGATCTTACCGAACGTACTGTATCCAATACAATTTACACTTGTGAGGCATATGATTGCGACAATTGACACTGTTGATGTAAAAATCCGCTTTTTCTCCATGCTTACAATAAATCGCAAAAACACTTATGACAACAGTTTTGCGCACACCATTCGTTTCTTAACGTTTGACCGCGTATAGGAAGTCGTGACTGGTGTCCTAAATTTAGCCAGTTGCATCAGATAATACGCTGTCCATAACAGTGTCAAAGCTCATCTGACCTGGCGAGCCAGAGTCATACAGCGTGTCGAGTAAATGTGTTCCGCATAGTTGATTTTAATGCCAGTCTATGGGGCGGGAAGTTAGAGTGGTAACAACAATCGACGATGGGGCCGCAGAAGGTAGCGGGTTCGATTGTAGGACATTCTCCCCCTGGACATAATCCCCCGGACATTATCCCCCGGTACACCATTTGAAATGACACAGCCGGACATAATCCCCCTTTGTTTTCTCTATGGACTTTGACTATAATTATTACGGGACTGTCCATTAATGACGTCAACAATTTAGGGGAGGGGTGTGAAAAAGTTTGACAGTTGTTGACAAAGGGAGGGCTCAAGAGAAGTTGACGTCAACATTTTCACTTTTTACAAATAATCAAAAATAGGAAATTGCATGGAATACTACTTAATTATTACAATGGAAAAAAGCATGGCAAAAAGGTCATCACCACCACATTTTGACACTCGATGAGCAAATAATGGAAAAAATGGTAATCACCGCAAAAATAATAACCTTGTTATTGGGACCTGTCATTGATCTGGTGGTCAAAAGTTGCTGACGGAATTATAGGGGGTAACTGAAAGTTGACAGTTGTTGACAAGAGGGAGGGGTCAAAAATTGCCCAAAATTTGTTGACATAATTAATGGACAGCCCCTACCCACACCATAAACCAGACACTAAGCACTAACCCTAAACCAGCGTTGTCCAACCTTCATGCTATTGCGGGCCGCACAAAAATGCTTAGACCCTTGGTGGGCCAATTACAAGCAAGTTGTAGCACTAAATATATGGCATAGCCTAATTATGATATGTGTATGGCATGTCAGATAAAACTGTTATAAAATAAGACTATATACGACTACCGGTACATGTAGTATAAGACTAAGTGTTAACCAAGAAATAAAAACACTTTGGTGGTAACTGCTATAAACAGCTATATTGATATAAATCCTTTTAGCATAGTATTCCAGTTAAAATTAAATAGTAAGTATTCTACCGACTAGGTGTCTTAGTTAGATTTAGTAAGACTATAGTGACAGTGTTTCGGTTGATTCTGTTCAATTTCAATCTAATGATCCATTCTATTCTATTGAATTAAGACTTTCTAATCTAGTGTACTGCGGAAAAGGTTTTCCCCTAACAATACCAGAAATGTCAATATCAATGATTGGGGCGCCAAGTCGTCAAAGCTGTATAACAGTGTATATACAGCTTTGAGGTAAGGTACTAAGGGTCTAAGTAGAGCTGGGTCGATTATGTGGCATGCGGGTTTAATGTACAAACTCTCGCTCAATTTGCCACCCTGGTTCTGTCAACTTGTGGAATTACTCATCTCTGACAGACGGTTCTTAGTTCACTTGGGAGATGTCAGCTCCTGGAGACGTCAGGGAAACGGTCTAACACAGTGTTCAGTTCTAGCACCTATGTTATTCAATTTGTAGGCTTATAGGCCTACAAACGACTTAACCTGATACCATCAGTAGGAAGTTTGGATACGCTGACGATATCGGTCTTGCCACCCAGGCTCGATCCTTTAAGGAGATTGAAGACCAGGGTTATTTCTAGGATTGTGAATTGGGGTGGGGTGTCGGGAAAATCTGGAGAGTGTTTATTTCTAGGATTGTAGGATTGTGAATTTGGGGGTGTCGGCAAAATCTGGGAGTGTCGAAATTTGGAGGTCTCTACCGAAAAAGGCTGACAAGCAAAAAAACGTTATAGAGACTCACACAAAGTCTGACACGCAGAAAAGTCATCCGAGGATAAAAGTTGTGGGGTGTATTTCTCCATTTGGGGGCAGGCCCCTTCAGAAGCTGAAGGAGGCCCAGGCCAGTTGGAATTTCGAGGCCTATCCTAAATTTCGAGGCCTCTCCTAGCCTTCCCAACAATTAAAATTTTGACAAGCGAAAAAAGGTAATCCCCAATTTTGAGGACCGCAGAATACCTTCCTAGCTTTCCCAAAATCCCAAAATTGTCAACAAACAAAAAAGGTCATCACCAAATTTTGAGGCCCCTTCTAGTATTAGCTATCTAGCTTTCTTGCTCTCCCAGAATTCTAGACAAGGAACCAAAGGGAGGCCCCCAAATGATGGAGGCCCGGGCCGAATGGCCCTCCTGGCCCCCCCTCTGAATGGGCCTGTTTGGAGGTGTTCAGGACTAATCAATATGCATTCTGTATGCATACCATTGTCACGTTACCAAATTTTAGGGGTGTCGACCTCAAATTGGGGGTGTGTTGGGGGTGTTAGGGGTGTAGAAATATCCCTGTTGAAGACCAACTGAACATCGATACACAGAGGATTGCCGAATACTGTAAAATATGGCGGGAAAGACAGTTTCTAAAGGTTCTGTGAAATAATCGAAATCGAAATCGCGATTATATAAAAAATCGTAATCGTAATCGAAATCGTAATCGTGAAAAATAATCGAAAATAATCGTAATCGTAATCGGAAAAAATAATCGTAATCGACCCAGCTCTATTATGTATGGTCGGTATTGCTATACGGCGCAGAAACGTGGTCAATTTCCAAACAGATGAAGAAAAAATTAGAGGCAGCGGAAATGTGGTTTTAAAGGAGAATGATGAAGGTTTCTTGGACAGAGAAAACATCAAACGAGGAAATTTTGGAAAAGGCAAACTCAAGAAGAAATTGTTAAAGACTATAAAGAAAAGACAACTAGAATTCTTCGGACACATAATGAGAAAAAAGGCCTGGAAAACTTAGTCACAACAGGTAAAGTGATGGGGAAAAGAGCATTAAGAGGGAGACAAAGATTGACGTTCATCGAAAACCTGCTATGCGACGTGAAAGACAAAATATCAGAAGTAGAACTTCTACAAGCCATAGATTTATTATAATACACTAGATGCCGTCTATCTATGGCAAAGTCAGGCCAAAGTTGAAGCCAGTTTTCATGGATGGTGTGTCAAGAAATGTTTACCCCGCAGATATCTTGAAGACCTCATAATTCTTTAGCGCTATCATATTTATTTGAGAGCAGCGCCTACTTAGATATGGACGACGTCACCGCTTTAATATGGTGTACCATAGTTGCTTTAAATGTGTTCCGTTTGATCTTTTACTCATCTTTTCCACAATTCTTATTCGTGCCAATTGATTTCCGAATATAAATACTATAATCGTATCGTAAAAGTAGATTTTTAGGTCGATTATTAGTTGAGTTTGAAGCCGTTTTGTGCAGTGCTGATTTATACGACTATAAGCCTATGTTACTATATAATTTTCGAAGGCTCATTTGCGGCAGCGACTGCGCATTGTGCAATGTCGCCGCATTTCGCATAAATCGGACGATCAATTTATTCTAAACATAATATTTAAACAACTGGTCCACATTAAATAAGTTAAACGGCTAAACGATATCCATACCAACAGGCAACAGTGTACCAAAATTTTCAAGATTTCTGCAGGGTAAACATTTCTTGACACACCATCCATGCAAACTGGCCTCACTTTCGGATACCATAGACTCTATCTTGTGATATTAATGTCTATGCTACAAGCGACATACGACAGAGAGGAGTGGAAGTCCATGGTCGCCAACGTTGTAAAACAAGGCACCTAAAGAAGAAGAAGACATATATAGACAATGGTTACCATGACAACATTGTACCAAAATGGTGGATTTTTGGCTTCAACTTTGGTCTGACTTTGCCATAGATAGACGGCATCTAGTGTATTATAATAAATCTATGGGGTTTAAGATGATCGACGTCGGACGTTGCCATATTTATATGTTATAGTCACAGACGTCAATGGTTATAGTTTAAAAACACGAAAGACAGTTATTTGTTTACAAGGTATGAAATCAATTGCGACATGTTGTGCACGAAATGTCAGACGATGTCAAGCTCATAAATCATAAATATAGACTTGCACGAGAGAGGACAAGCAGCAGGCGTTGATAGAACACGCCGGATTTCTGTGTGGGCAGCTGAATGGGCTTGAAGTGCACGACTAGTTTCTCTGTGGAATAGGCCTTTTACGATGAATATTTATTTGACATTTCTGACTTTCTTAGTCTCACCAGTTGCCACCATCGCTTCGGAACTTGCAAGAGGTAAATATAATTTTAATATTTACAGCACAACTCGATTTTTCTGTATGTACTGTAACATTGTTTTTTAAATTTAAAAATAAGGCCATAATGGTTGCAGTGCTGATTCGGCACTTGTTCAGAAGTTGAACACTTCATATTTAACCACATGATACTATATAGTATATACCACCAATAACAATACCCACCTCATTTAAAATCCAGCAAACATAGGGAAATAGGAGAAAATTTAATTTTGGCACTTGTATACAATACACGCGCAAGTTATTATATGCTAGATGTAAACTACATAGTACCACTAGCAATATGCACCAATAAAAAAATTAAATCGCACCTATAGAACTATTCGAAAAAGAACTTTTGTTTCAACGTATTTTGTATTGTGACTATTGTTGCACCAGGCGGAAGTAGCCTATGCATAGATAAGTTTAAAAGTACCACAGACGTAGAAGTAAGTAAGAGAGTACGACTCAGTACGAGTGTATGACTCAACACCGGACATTGACACCCCCAATGTCCCCACACTCACGAACGAAAATCCCGGGAACGAAATGGCGGATATGGCAAGAGGGGGGCCGTTGGGGTGGCAACTTATAATTTGCTTCTCCCTTTGGTGTCTATTGTTTACATCTTGCATATAATAACTTGCGCGTGTATTGTATACAAGTGCCTTAATTTTTATTTCGCAAATGTTAATAAGTCAGACAGGGAAACATAGAAATACGCATACATAGAGACATGTATAGGACGGAATAAGTGTAGGCCTAAGCAAGTAAAAAGTCAATTTTTGTCTACCTGTATGTATTCAAAAATGACATTTATAAAAAATGTATAAAGTAAATAATTAACTGATTAATTAATAAATTAATTAATATTAATTAACATTAATTAATTACAATTTATTATTTCAATTTTTCATTTGAAGTTTTAATTTTTATAACATAGACAATATTCGACATACGCATACATAGAGACATGTATAGGATGGTTGAAGTGTAAGTAAGTAAGAAAGTAAGTCAAAAATGTATGTCATATGCATACATAGAGACAGGATATACAATGGATGAAGAGTCAATAGAAACCCCAAGTAATAATTAAATCCGATAAAGAGAGAGTTTTGTAAAGAAACAATGATTATGAATGATACGGCTGCCCCTAAAGCTATATACCTAGAGCATCCCGTTTGCAACGAGACAGTTGGTATTCCCCACCGATATTGATCATAATAATTAAACGTTACGGAATGCCATAACTTCCATAAGAAAGTATCTGTCCCTGTAATGAAAGATCGCAGTTGGATAACGCATAGGAACCAGTGCAAGTAACCTACAATTTACCTACTATGATCAGTTAGAAAAAGAAAATTTAAATACTGTGGACATATTGTGCAACTAAAACAGGAATTTCCAGAGAAATACGCTTACGTAGAAATATTACATCGGAATAAATTGCTACTACTGTACTACGTACTAATGTGCAACATATATTTTTGACTTTTTACTTACTTACACTTCTTCCGTCCAATACATGTCTCTATGTATGCACATTCTGTATGTTTTTGTGTCTGACTTATTGACATTTGTGAAAGAAAAATTTAATTTTCTCCTATTTTCCCATGTTTGCTGGATTTTAAATGTGGTGGGTATTGTTACTGGTGGTATATAGTATCATATAGTTAAATATGAAGTGTGTTCAACTTCTGTACAAGTGCCGCTGATTCTGAATACACTTTGCAGTAACTGTAAACTGTTCTAAATTGTTTCAGTGTTTTAGCGTTCTAAATTATTTGAGTAATTGAAAGAGAAAATAATAATGCCGTCTGCATATTATTATTATTATTATTATTATTATTATTATTATTATTATTATTATTATTAAGTACTACTACTGCTGCTGCTACTATTATTATTATTATTAAAGATAAGATTATTATGGTGACTAATCTGGAAGGACTACGTGAACACATTACAGTGTCAAACAGAATTATGACTAGTTTGAAATAAGCATATGAAAAGCATATGAAAAAGTTATGAAATATTAAAAAAAACCGGTAACATCCAGTATTTGAGAAATTTTACATCACAAGGCATAGTTGTGAAATTATGCTCAAAAGTGTGAGAACACGTCTTCACCATTAGGAACTGAGCACCAGTGATGTTAACAAGGACCGACCCCTCAAGGGATTAAGGACAATGACCGAACCCCCCAGGGCGAGGATAAGGACGAGGACCGACCCTCAAGGACCAAGGCCTTTAAGATCAATAATGAAAAGGAAAAAAGAATTTGTAAAACATGTCTACATATTTCAAAACTTTAGCCACCTAGCTATGTTAACGCTTATTGTCAAGTTTAATAATAATAATAATAATAATAATAATAATAATAATAGTAATAATAATAATAATAATAAATGAACAAGTGTTTCCAGCAGCTGATCAGTCATGCACACACGAAATTATTTTCATAAAACACTCACAACTGGTATCATAAAGAAAACAATGACTAAACATTTAGAGTAACTCAAAGCAAGTATGTAGCCAAAATTTGAAATCCACATACTACTCTTACCTTGGAACATAATCATCAATACAATTGAAAATGGTATACAAGTAATTTGGTCCTTATAAGGACTTTTCAAGGACTAAGTTACAAGGACCAGGACAAGGACCGATCTGCAAGGACGAGGATAAGGACAGGACTGACTTCCCAAGTGTGAGACAAGGACAAGGACTTCAAATTGGTCCTTCCTTACAAGGACCAGGACAAGGATTAACATCACTGCTGAGCACCTATATTGAAATTCTAAAAGGTAAGAGGGGAACAAAGCGAAAGATGGCTTCTTGTAAAGAATGAGCCCTCCTGCACACTCTTTTAAAAGCCGCATGTTTGACATGCCAGACATTTACCATCTAATCCTTGTTAATAGTTCTGGAACCAACGTGGAATGTTGCATGTATTGCAACTGCAAGTATTATGCAGTAATCTTCATCTGGCTAACCAACAAAATGTACTTTTCTTATCGATCATTTTCTACCAACAGCTTTGCACTCATCCACATTTCTCATTGTAATTAAAAAAACTGAGTTATATAATTTAGAATGCCAAAATACATTTCACAATGGCTTGTATAATTTGGACTTGCCAAAATACAGTTTTAAGTAAGGGGAAATAATTTAGAACGCTGAAACACAGTTTTGTCCACTTAGCAATGAGTCAGCGGCTTACCTTCAGATATCGGGGTCCTATGTAAACCAAATCACCATGTATCGGTTTTGCTGGGAAAATTCCTACAGTGATGGGAAATGATTGGGCAATAACACTAGCCTGAGAAGTATGGAGCGCATATGTGAAAATAATAGTGGGTGTTTGAAATGAAATAAAAAATAAAAACGCTGTGGTTAAAGTTACATATGTCGTATTATTATAAATGCCTTGGCTATTGTTACTCATGTCTCCCCACCCTGCCCCTCCCCTCCCGATGATCAAGGAAAACTTTTAAACAACAATCGCGTATTCACCAAAAATGTTGTTATTAATCAATTATTGAACTAACACAGTGACAGCGACTTATGTTATAAAAACTCATTATCATTAGTTATTTACAGCTTTCTTCAGTGTAAAAATAAAATTGTTATTAACAAATTGATCATTTTCAGCAGTTATTCATTACTTATGAAGTTTAAAATCATATAGTTCAAATGACACTTTAAGATCATGTTTAAAGTCATATTTACAATATTTTAGTAAATAATTTTAATATAGAAACATTTCCAATAAATCGGAGTAGCAAATAGCTAATATACCCCATCATTTTTTAATGGGTAAACAGCTAGTTTACTTATATTTAATGATGTTTTTATATCACTAGTGCCAGTGGCGTAGCCAGGATTTCCGGAGGGGGGGTTTGGTTTTGACTTTTGACCGTAACCAATTTTCGAAAATTCTTGACAAGCAGAAAAGAAGGTCATCCTATGTATCTATCCTATGTCTTTACTTCTAAAATTTGTCCTTTCAGATACTGACAAGCATAAATAAGGTTGTCATGCCTATGGCACTTACAATTTTTTTGAGTCAGCAGCCCCAAGGAGGGGTTTTGATCCTCTAAACTGCATCCAAAAATTAAAAATGCATGGGAACACATTAAAAAATTGTTTGTCGGCGCCCAAGGGGGGTTTTAACCTCTAAAACCCCCCTTGGCTACGCCACTGACTAGTGCCAGTGTAGGCCAGAATCTGCCAGATATTTTCTGGAAACTTTCCAAGAACTTAGGTTATGTCAAGTTAGCTTGTATTTTATATACTGTATATACTAGCGAATAAGTAGAGAAATTTATGCCGTAAAATTCACTTAAAAACGCCGAGTCGACTTATCTGCGAGTCAATGCAATTTTCCTAAGAATTTTTGTAAAGAAACACATTGCCTAATGCATTACAGTGTTAAGTCATGTTGTGTCTATTTAAAGACATGTCAGTCAAAAGGGGGTGGGCATCTGGTTCCTTCTTTCTCAACCTGGCTGGACAACCCAGGTTGCGTTCGGAAGTCGCGGTTTAACCCAGTATCACGGCCACCAGCCCAAATCTCTAGGCAACAGTCATGTTGCGCAATGCATTGTGGTCTAGTAAACAGATGAATCATGATGTCCACTGTTCTCGGCCGGCAGCAATGTTGCACATTGCATTATGGATAATAGCTTTGATGATCTGATTGGAAACTGAAGACACTTGCGTTCTGGCGTTCCTCAATCTCATTGTACTTGTACACTAAAATTTGCCTATACAAGCAGCTTTTATAATATATCCTGTAAGCCATAGATGTAAATTTCTATTAGGCCATAAGTCTCGAGCCCTCACCCACGTTATGTTAATATGCCAACTTATATAGCGCTATAGTCACAGCAGGCCAAGATCAAGAGCACTTTACATATTTCACTTAAACGAGATGTTGAACAAGTGCGTCTTTAGTCTCGTAGCGAACATTTTGAGATTAGTCGCATTGGTCACAAAGTCGGGCAGCTCATTCCAGAGGATGGGATTCCCTCAGGTGAAAGATATCTCCCCAAATTTAACTGTTTTAGACTGAGGGGGTACAACCAATTGGACCCAATTCCAGGAACGAAGATGCCACTGACAATCAGTAAGCGGGGGCCTATGCACAAGTTCGGCTAGGTAGATTGGGCAGGCAGGATCATTGAGGGCCTGGTATGTCAGACAGCATCTCATGTAGATGATGTGCTTGGGGATTCATAGCCAGTGCAGCTTGTCCTTGAGTAAGGGGGTGATGTGCTTGCCTCATCTGGCACTGAAGATCATGCAAGCAGAAAGGTCACCATTTGAGAGGTCACTATTGGAGGGGGGAAGACATAATGGTTGGG
Organism: Metaphire vulgaris; assembly: GCA_018105865.1. NCBI lineage: Eukaryota > Metazoa > Annelida > Clitellata > Crassiclitellata > Megascolecidae > Metaphire > Metaphire vulgaris. The sequence goes on from CM030850.1 coordinate 11,831,382, forward strand.
CGAGGGACCAAGCATTTGGTCTTTGTGGACAACAAATACCTCAAGCCAATAACTTTTTGGCCTGTAAACAGCTTGGAGACGTCAGGTTGGGGAGGGCATGGCCCTCTGTTTGATCGTGCGCTGACCTTCAGGCACTTGGACTCTGTGTACCACAAATACCTTTAACCCGTAAACAGCTCAGAAACGTATGGTTGGAGGAGGGAGCTGCCGTCTGTTAACTCAATTTCAGTGTAGATTGGGCTTAATTAGGCAATTAAAGAAATCTTTAAGCTCTTAAATTTCCTTGTCGACTTATATGCGAGTCATAGCAAATAACTTAATTTTTGATAAAAAAATGGGGTCGACCTATTTGTGAGATTGATCTGTCCACGAGTATGTATGGTAGTCTGTTTGAAGTTTTAATTGTGAAAGAGGTTTTCTTGTTGCTTTAGGCTTCAATGATAACATTAATTGGGTAACTTTTGAAGATGGCAAGAAATTATCTCATGATCAGTAAGATTTTAATAATATTTCATGTCTAATGTTTTTAGGGTTGATATGTTTTATAATTTAAACTGATATTTATGACAAAGATCCATTCAATTTATTGTAGTTTCTTGTTGAGGATGCTCATTAACCCTTACTGATCCATTAAAATTTCCGCGCCTGCTTACAGAAATCCAAATATTTTCCCGAACATCTAGGCCCCTATATGTTTTGTATATACTACATAACAGAGAGAAAAATAAAAAATATTTATAAATATAAATATATATATAAACATATATATATTATGTATAAATATATGTTTATATAAATATATATAAGTATATATATAATATATAAATATAATATTTTTATATATTATATATACTTATATGTATATTTTATTATATATATATAATATATATATCATCATCATCGTAGTTGCTTTCTGCCAGCTCATTAGCAGCAATAGCTAGACACAAAACTTTTCCATTTATCTTTTTCTGTTGTTAATCTCATTCCATCTATTATTGTCATTTGATATCTTTCAAAGTCTTCTTTGATGTTATCTATCCACTTTTTTCTGGGTCTTCCTCTTTCTCTTTTGCCTTCTTTGTATGTGTAGAGTGCTTATCAATCAATCAATCAATCAATCAATCAATCAACAGAGTATTTATATAGCGCCTATTTATCTTAATTAAAAGAACTCTCTAAGCGCTCCCGCTGCGGTTAGCGCTGTCGACTCGGCAAAGCCAACGTCAGAGGCACTGTTGACAGCGTTGACGCCTCTGCGGGTCGGAAGATGATTATAAAATCCACTCGGATAGTAAGAGGAGTTCGCGGCCGTAACGAAATCCGGCGTTGAATTCCTGAGAGAGTGGACTTCCGCAGAATGTTTTCCAAGACAGAGACGCCAGTGAAGGATGGAAGGAAATGTTGACAGTCCCGCACGATGGTAAATGGAATACGCGCCGTAGAAAGGTCCGACGACTTACTGCCAAGAGGCAGTCTTCCGTTAGAGTAATCTATATATATATTAATATATATATGGGAGTCTGTTGCTTTTCATTCTATTTACACATCCATACCATCTAAGTCTTTTTGTTCTGATTTTATCTATTTTTGTCTCTTTCATCCCCAGTCTTTTCCTGATGTCTTCATTTCTTATTCTTTGTAATCTACTTACTCCCAATATCTTTTTCAAACAACTCATTTCTGCCACCAACAGTCTGTTTTCATCTGCAGTCTGTTTTCATCTGCTCTTTTTAATATCCATGTTTCTGATCCTTAAAGCATTGTGGAACAATGATAGTGTTGTATATTTGAATTTTTGTGCTGATCTTTCTTTCTTTTGCATTCCAAATATGTCTAAGTCTTCCCCTTGTCTATAGTCCCTTTGCTGTTCTCTTTTTAATATCTTGTTTTTGTCTTCCATCACTTGTAATTTCTTCTCCCACGTATGTAAAATTCTTTACTTGTTCTATGTCATTTCCTTCTAATGATATGTCATATGATATGTAAAATGATTTATCATTTTCTCTCTCTTTTTGTTGACTGCCATGACTTCAGTTTTTGCTGGATTAATCCAGAGTCCAAATTTTCTGCTTGTTTAAATTACTTGGTCTGTAAACCTTTCTAATGCTCTAGCACTATCCGCGAGTAAGCTTACATCATCTGCAAATTTAAGGTTTGATATATTTTCTCCACTACAATTCACTCCAATGTTTAGATTCTCAGTTGCTATTTTAAAGATTACTTCTAGGATTATTATGAAGAGAGATGGAGATAGCATGCATCCCTGTCTATTCCCGACTTCTGTTTTAAACCATTCTTATAGGTCTTTATCAACTTTTGCTATATATACATATTAATGTGGTGCTTAAACAGAGTAAAAAATTATTTTCACAATTTTCAGTTGTCTTACCCCCTCAAACTATTCCCCTTTAGCTAAAATCATTAGGAAAAAAGTTTGAGCCTCTTATGGTAACTATTACTGGTAGCTCAATAACCTGATAGGTAACGATTATGGTCACTATAGCTAATTTATCTTTAAAAAAACATAGACAATGGTGTATATCAGCTATGCAGCACTTTAAGTGAAACAGTATTTTCAAATGGAAGCAATAACAAGTAAAATTGCAAAGTCTAAAATTGTAAAGACTACAGACTGCAACTGTTCAGTGTTTAAACAAGAAGTTAGTAAAGAAGTACAGTATATCTGTCTACAGTGTTGACCGACTATGCTGCCCTGACAATGTCTGTTTCTTGCTGTCGGGATAAGCCTGCCTGTGCTGCGCAACCGTCTGTAATAAACACGGAAGCTGTGACTCATCTTTGGTTATGAGGCCGCTCAGTTCTTGTATAAGCGCCACACCACGTTCTGCGTGGTCATTCACCACGCTCATTACATGAACTGTCTTTGCCGCTTCTTTATAATCCTCCTGTTCCTCCCTTAAGTCTGGGTCCTTATCGATAAATGAGTGTGGGAGGTTCATCACTTCAAATAATGTCATGGACTTTGGTGAGAAAAAATCTTCAAAATTCTTTTCCATGAATGTTTGCAGGTCCACTGTTATGCGCCTTGTTTGCTCTTGCTGAACGCTGGTGTTTCTCATTGCATGTACCTTTTGTCTCTTGGTTGGTATACTCACATTGCTCTCAAAGAATGCCAAACTGACCAGCTCAGGAGACAAGTACCATAAGTGATTGGAAAACTTTTCGGCTGCTGCTTTTGATTTAACCGGATTAATTGTCGAGTAAGCAAGAAGCGATTTTAGCAACTGAAAGTCACCAGCTCCCTCCTCAGTTTCAGCATATGTATCGTGACTGCTACTGGCCTCATCAGTTTCGTAATCACTGCTACTGGTGCTGGATATCAATACTGCCCTTTCATTTTGCCTTCTTTGCAGGTCTTCCATTCGCTGGCGTCTGGCAAGTAGTTCTTCCTGTCTCATGGCTGATCATTTTTCCTTTGCGTCTAAGATTGCATCTACACCTGACATTGATCCCCTTCTTCCCTTTTCTCTTTGAAGTAGCAAGAACTGTCTGTCTTCATTTATTTGTATCATGCTAAGAGCATCGGAATGGGCAGTGTCGAATAGATCATCTAATATGGAAGTGAACTCAGCCTCTCTCGATTGTTGGCTCAAAGACTGACGACCTTTATTCTTCTTAAGCAAACGCCACTCTTCAAATGATCTTTCTAGTTTAGTTTGACAGTTCTGTGCATCTATTATAGGAATTCTTGCTTTGTGCCAAAATTTTGCAATTTCTTCGACTGTGGCTGCTGATGACTGTCTAATAGTTTCACACATTTCTAGGTGATGATGTAGCAAGAAACCAAGTGCCATGCATACAGATGGCAGCTTACTACCAGTCAGTTCAGTCACAGTAGATCCAAGAAGATAGACTATGTTTTGAGATCTAGTTGTTGCTGCCATTTTCTATTTCATTAACCGATTGCAACTACAGCAGTAATAACCGAGTGCATTAAAGAAATGTTTCTAAAACACTATTAAATGTTTCATTCAAAAAGTGGCACTAACATTATATGTCAGCTAATCATATGTGACTGCTGACTCAACAGTCAACAAATCAGCATTCATTACATTATATAAAGTCGAGAAATTTAAGGCCAATTCACAGGCTATTTATACCAACATTGAGCTGAAAAATGTCAAAAATAATTAATTTAGCTAACTTTCGTAATTATTTTCAACATACGCACTCTAAATAAAAGTTCTGAAGATTGGTAATTTATAGGTGCCACATAAATATTAATTAATTATTGGCACTACATAAATATAAAAAACTGATTACTGATTTTTATATTGTCAGTCAACAGTCAGTTTCTCAATAGTTCACAATATAAAACAATGTTAAACAATAAACATGCCTTGACTTTAGAAAAATGGAAATGATCATTTATGTCAGCAGTCTCAAGCAACATTAGTCCACTGGTGACTGCTGATTCGTGATGAAGTTACATGATCAATCAATCTCACTATTAAAGTGCTAAATTTAAATAATACTGCAACCAGGGTTTTACATTTGCACTGTTTTACAGCTTAAATCTCAGCTTAAATCTTGATATTAGAAGCTAGTATGTATGCATTGAAGCTATTTATCTCGGCAAAACTTTAGAGTAATTGAGCTACCTATAAATATTCTCCAATAAGGCTGATATTTTGCCTGAATTTGTTTCTTACATATACAAACAAAGTGGGGGAGGGGGGTAAGAAGAAGATATTTGCAAACTTAAAAAATAAGCACCACCCTAATACATATCTTAAATGATGATGATCTTTGTCCATTAAGTTTGTCAGTCACGCTACACGGCAGATTGAAGGAGGTCGTTGCCATAGGCAATCAAACTTTATAATGGGATTACTGTAACAGTGTCCTTCTCGGACTTCCTGGGAACCAGCTTAGCAGACTCAGGCGGTCATCAATGCCTCTGCCATAGGGACAATCAAAGTCTTTATAATGACTTTCCGGTGCCCCAATTACTTGTCACGCCTGGTAACAAGCGACGACCGGTGCCGTCTCAGCTGAGATCCAGCAGTCGCCACCGATTCCGGCCAGGACTCGGAAGTTTGGCGGATTGGCAACCCACTTCTGTGGAAATTCGCTGGCGGGACTATTTCTCCTGAAACGTTGGCTAAAACGCGTTCACCAGATCGTACAGTTATTAGCTGCATTGTACAGCTGGTTTTGGCTGTTACTGCGCTTCATAAATAGTCGAATAATAATAATAATAATAATAATGGGTGGAACTTGACCAAGCGTCCTGATTGGCAGATTGGCCCCACTGGGAAAGCATTCTGATTGGCTGCACGTTGTACAGCACCACTGGTGGCGCAGTACCTTGTGCGGCGCCATAGGCCCTACTGGGGACGCAGTTACCCATGTTGGGCCACAGCCTGTAGGCCCTACTGGAAGGGGGCACAGCCTCTCATCGTAAACCAAGCCCAAGCTGATGTGGGGGCCGTAGGCCCTACTGTGGCGCAGCCTCCCCTCGGAGACCAAGCCCATGAGGGAGGCCATAGGTCCCACTGAAGGGCACAGCCCCCATGTGAGGCTGTAGGCCTTACTGGGGGCACAGCCTCCTGTGGGAGACCAAGCCCCAAACCCTCGTGGCGACCGTAAGCTCCACTGGGGCACAGCCCCGAGGAAGAAAAAGTCCTAGCCAGGGATATTTCAGTTTTGGAAATAATTTCAGTTTCTATTCAGTTTCAGTTTTATGGTTGCCAATTTCAGTTTCTATTCAGTTTCAGTTTTGGAAATAATTTCAGTATCTAATCAGTTTCAGTTTTGAAAATAATTTCAGTTTCAGTTTCAGTTTCAGTTAACTTTTAAATTAATTTCAGTTTCTATTCAGTTTCAGTTAACTGGTTATCACTGTCAACATTCAAGAATTGTGAAGTAACAATTGTTCAGTTCAGTTAAGTAACTAAGTTAAATCAAGTGTGCATTTAATTCGATCGCAATCGTTGACGAGAATTGATGTCAGAAGTCTTGCAGAAATCATCCGACAGATATGATGGCGCCAGACCATGAAGACACTGATAAACAAGGATCGCCAATTTGTATTCAATCTGCTGTGGAACATGAAGCCAGTGAAGTTCATAAAGAAGCGGTGTCACGTGATCTGATCTTCTGGCTTGATAGACAAGATGTGCTGCTGTATTGAGGACAGCCTGAAGTCTGTCAGTCAGTTGCCTTGGTAGCCCAGCCAGGAGCACATTGTAATAATCCAGACGTGGCATAACCAGAGACACCACTAAAGTCTTTACAACCGATGGTGGAATGGAGTTCTGAATGCTCCAAATTCTTCTCAGGATTGAGAAGCAACAGGATGCCGTTTTCAGAACATGTGTTGTCATGGAGAAGCAGGCTATTGGAAATTAAGAGTCACATTAAATTATTATTGGGTGAAGCTAAGATTGACATCTTGCTAGAATGTCATTTCCAATAGCCTCCTTGCCATTTGATAAGTACTATTACACCTCGTTGTGCAATCTGAAATCACCTGCCTACCACATTTTGCAACTATTTTCTCCACTAAAAACAGATGACTTTCTCAATTGTTCAACTATTCTCCTTGCTTTGAGAATCACTTCTTTATAGTGTGTTGTGGTGGTTCAACAGGCAAGTTGTGTATTTAAATCCAAAAAGACCTTTAGAAAAATTTCGGTAAATGCTTACAATTTCAGTTTTGGAAATAATTTCAGCAGTTTCTATTCAGTTTCAGTTTTGGAAATAATTTCAGTTTTAGTTTCAGTTTCAGTTAACTGTTTCAAAATAATTCCAGTTTCTATTCAGTTTCAGTTCACTGAAATATCACTGGTCCCAGCCCTACGTGGGAGACAAAGCCCCTTTGGGTCCATAAGCCGAAAAGGAGCTGTATGCCGAAAGGGGCCATAGGTAGCCCTGGAGGGCGCATTCCCCGTGGGAGACCAAATCCAAATGGAATCGTAGACCCAAACTGTAGTTGTAGGTTCCGTTATGGTGTGCAGCTTCCAGTGGTAAGGGGTGGGAGGGTGGCAAGACCACCCAGTGATCACATAGGAAAAATTTTAAGTGATAATCTACGCATTCACTTTACATTTTCAGATTTTAAAAAATTGTTATATGTAATAATATGAACTTTTGCAATAAATTGGGGATGGGGATAGCCTCTCTCCCCAATCATTTTTGATGGGTTAACAGGTAGTATATAAATAAAATCTTCGACATGTTGCTAAATAACAACAACAAAGGCAATGCTGGCTATAGCCACAACTGTTCTCAGTTCTGGTCATCAAACTACCTATCTAGAGCAGAATTCGCCACTACAAAACCTAAAATCACAGCTGAAGGATGCACCACTTCATCTGTTATCTTTGTTTGTCACATACCGAACGACATAGGATCACAAAGTACTGTCAAAAGTCGATGTCATATGGTACATGACATAGGATCGCAACGACAATTTCCGGATGTCATGTCCTACATGACAAAGTGTCGGTAAAAGTTAAGAGTTTTTGTGTTTTTTGAAGTAACTTTCTTGCATACTGCCAGCAACAAAACACATATGGCTACTGTTAAAAGTTTTTTTGGGTACAAAGTTGCTGGCACAGCCAGCACACACTTGTCCTCTCTGGTTGAAAACTGTGGAATATGAGTTTGTTATGGAATAGACTTTGTCACACTGGTTCATAAACTCTTAGAATTTTAAATCTGCCATAGGCATTTCAGATATTTTGATAGAAATGCTGATACTGTCCATTTTCAAAATGACGCTCTAGTGCAGTGGTTCCCAAACTTTTTCGGTCGGCGTACCCCTTCAGACATTTTTCGAAAATCCGTGTACCCCTAATTTTCAAAGTAAATTTAAGGAAGCAGACTTTCGATTTTTAAAAGCATAAACATGGTATCCGAATCATGAAATTTAATAATGTCTTCAAACCTACATGTAATCGGACTGCATTAGCCATAATCATTAACTAGTTACTAACTTACTAGACCTACTAGGTTTTATTAAAGCTTATTAAGATAAAAATATCGTACTTGTATCATTCAAAGTTAAACTTGCATAACCTATCGGTCAAATGAAAACAATAAAATGAATCAATGAGATGGATGAAGTTGCATCTCATCAGCCAGTTTCGAGAATCTTGGCTGCGTCTTTGACAGAGCGCAGCGCAGATCGTCCTCAACGTGAAGTCTGTTTTTTGTTTTGATTTTAATCGCAGTAAATGTGAAAAGGCAGACTCGCATAAATACGTATATGGGAATGGGAGCAGTGTCCGAACCGCTATGGAAGATGTCTTAGGATAGGAACCAATCAGGTGGCACCAGAAATTAATGACATCCAATCTATGGAACAGATCTTTAGCGCTACTATCGTTTACCAAATCGATAAATTCCTCCTGAGCATCCTCTGGAACTGACTCAATGGACGACAGAAAGAAGGAAAACAGCAAAACCAATTTACCTGCGCAGAATTATTATGTCCGTAAACCGCTTATAATAATAAAAATATTTTTAATACGCACACAACACAAGATGGCGAAACGAGAAGTGTTCGTTCACAACTCCCACAAGTCAACGCTATCAGTAGGATCCACCGTAGACTGTAATACCAGTAATAATAAATCTATGTGATCCACCCAGGGCGATTTTTGAATTTGCTGCGCTGACCAAGGAAGAGTCCAATACCACAAGGTGATAGGACAGGTTAAACTTTAAACCTATAGCGAGGGGTGACGGGTTAGAGGAGTCCAAAAGGTCTACATCTGTCACTGCAGTTTGAGAAAATCAAATCCAATCACAATTTTTTTAGAACTTTTGCAAATATTGTGAAATTTGTTACTATCAAACATCAGTGCATAAGAATTCCACTGACTTTCCACTTTCCGCTGCGTACCCCCTAGGAAGTCCATTTTGTACCCCTGGGGGTACGCGTACCACCGTTTGGGAACCACTGCTCTAGTGGTTTGGAGACAAACTTTGAACGACCATGTTAAAACGAAGTGCTGATATCCAAAGCAGAGTCAATTTTATGCAGCTAACATGCATTAAAATGTGCTTGAATAAATAAACAAGGGATAATTTGTCTTTATAATAATAATAATAATAATAATAGGAATGGTTAAATTTTATAATGCTCTTGTGAAGAATGAAACAATTTCGTTGTTGCTGTATCGTAGTATATGTTTTCAAATATCGGATTTGTAAGTGGTGGTTGCAAAAGACTTGACATAGTGTCAAGAGAAATTGTTAAATTGTTGATTTTGCATCTTAATAAAGACAGTCGAGTGCATAATGATGGCAAGTTCAATTCTATTCTTCCAAGATAATGATATTCATATTGAAAATTGCCTTATCTAAAGTACTCCAGAGAAGAATAAGTGCATATGTGGAAGAAGCACTTGGGGAGAAGCAGGGGCGTCTTTACATGTAAAAATTCGGGCACAGTGCCCAGGGCCTCGTGCATCTTAGGGGCCCCGCGCCGCATGCAAACTACTTTTTTTAAACATAGGATTACCTTTTATTTTGCTTGTCAACATTCAAAAAACGTTGGAGATGACCTGTTTTTTGCTTGTCAACATTGATCTTCACGTCTAGGGCCCCACAGGCCGCCAGGTGCCCGGGGCCCCGCACTTGTTAAAGACGGCCCTGGAGAGAAGCAAGCAGGATTTCAACTGGGAAGAAGCACATTTGACCAACTAGCTATTTACTATTAGACAAATCTTGGAAAAATATATTGAAACTAACAATATATGCTACATTAACTTTATGTATTACAAAGAAGTTTTGATTCAGTGTGGCACGATGGGCTGTGGCAAGCAATGAGAAATTTAGGAATTGAAGAAAAATTAAAAAATCTAATCCGAACGGTTTATAGAAAAGCAGAAAACGCTGTGAGGGTTGAACATGACCTAATAGAATGGTTCAAGACAGAAGTAGGAACAAGATGGGAATGTATTCTTTCACCAACACTGTTTATCATAATTCCTGAGGCCATACAAAATAGTTACCAAAGACTTAGACATTGGTGTAAAGTACTATGGAGAAAATATTTCTAATATAAAATTTTCAGATCATGTCACCTTGCTTGCAGAATTCAGGAAAGACCTACAAAAACTGACAAAGTCAATATTATGAGCCAAAGATTCGGCCTTATGATAAACACAGCAAAAACTAAAACTATGGTGGTCAGCAAAACAGGAGAAAATAAGATGTGATTAACTCTATAAAGTACAGAAATTGAACAGGTCAAAAGCTTTATATATGTAGGACAACAAATAACAAGCAATGGAAGCCACCAAGAAGACCTCAAACAGAAAATAGCAAAAGGATTACAAACAATGGGAACACTAAAGCGCACCTGGAACTCTAAAGAAATCAAAATAAGCACCGAATCCAAATCTACCAACACCGTTGTCATTCCACAAATACTAGGTATATGGATCTGAAACCTGGGTCACAAAAAGAGAAGATGAAAAAAGACTACTCGTTGCAGAAATGAGCTGCCTAAGAAGAATTCTTGGAGTTAGCAGTCTTCAAAAACTTGGGAATGAGGATATATGGCAGTGGATTGGGCTAAAGAATAACATCATGGTCAAACTCAGAAACAGGTGGCTCTCATGGCATGGACATGTAAACAGGATGGAAGGCTTGAGACTTCCCCATAAAGCACTCTGCACTTACAAGGAAGGTAAAAAAAACAGGAAGAGGCAGGCCCAGAATAAAATGGGTAGACAACATAAAAGAAGATCTTAAAGAAAGACAACTGACAATTGTAGAAGGAAGAAAACTAACATTTGATGAAAAAGCCTGGAAATGTTTTCTGACTAGCTATTGCCACTAATGAGTTGGCAGAGGGCAATTGTGATGATGAGTTAAGACAAAACTGGAGATAATAAGAACTTTTCAGCATGCTCTTGTATGCAGCAGTAACCTGGACCATCAAGACAAGTGACCAAAAAAGTCTTCTAACTTTTGAAATGAATTGCTGCAGAAGAATATTGAGTATAAATCAACTGGCAAAGGGAAATAAAGAACACAAAGATATGAGAAAGAATTAAGGACAAAACAAACATCATGCAAATGCTGATTAGAACAAAAATTAATTATTTTGGACAGATATGCAGGATGGATGAGAGCAGACTGGTTAACACTTTCCTTACTATGGCAACCCTATCCCCCATACTGCCAATTATAATAACACATCAGCAACACAGAGCCATTTTATCAGTATGTTTAAATGCCATTCATTGCTACATTCTGGACTGCCATGCATTATTGATATACATGGCCCTTTGGTCTGAAGGGTCATGAAAAAGGCTAGGTTTAGGGACCCTTTGGGCCAAAGGTCTTGCAGCAAAAAGGTTAAGAATATCATGCTGGGGACTATAGACAGAAACAACTGAAGAGGCAGACCAAGAAGAGAGTGGCTAGATGACATCATGGAATGAGGATTAGGGACACATTGATCTTCATACCTTAATGAGAGCAACCCACGACCAAATGAGATGGAGAAAAATTGTCAACCAAGCCATTGACGCCTTAATTTAATTTAATTTAATTAGCTATTTATATTGTGCCTAATCAATTACCGGGTAATGTTAGCAAGTGCATTACAATTAATGTCAATTATTAAAAGCACAATTAAACAGATTAAGATACATTTATTCCGTATCTCGTACGAATGTTCCATGTAAAGAACTCTTGACTTTGGCCCTAGCCATGCTATAGAGTATATAAATATAAATCAAGCAATATATTGCTATATAATAATTGCTATATAAATCATCAAGTAGAATAAGAATACGGGTACGCAATCATGAAGCCACGAAGCTGAATGATGATGATTTTTTATTGTAGAATGAAGCCATTGATGCTACTCATCCATAAATCTTGGTGTGGAGCCTGTAAAGGTGAATTCATTCATGTTATCAACTTTATTGTGTTTTGTTAATGTAGACCTGCTATTTATGATTTACATCAGTTATATGCATGCAAAAATAAATGGCTCTAAAGAATCCTAAGAGTCAATTACGGTATAAAGATCTCAGAACAAATGAGATCAGAGATAGAACTCAACAGCTGCTTGTCAGCACAGTCATAAGAGACTGAAATGGCTTGGACATTCAAATTATTCAAATTAATTTTATCGTCCATTTCAAACACATAGGTGTTCATCAGGGACGCCTCAGACCTCAAACCGCAGTGCCTATCGACAGAGCAGACTGTAGCCGAGGAGGGTCGATTCGGTCCAAGTCAAAAACCAAAAAAATCAGTCAGGGCAACACCAGGACTTAAGGAGGAAACAAATATGCTTTAAGATGACGCCTAAAAATATCTAGAGAAGAGGCCATCTGAATATCAAGTGGAAGGGAATTCCAAACATATGGGGATGCATAACTGAAAGCTCTACACCCAGATTTAGTGCGACGCAAGGGAATTTCAAGAAGGCATTTATTTGCAGACCTCGTGGATATATATGGCTGATGATACAATAGCATATCTCATAGATAAGTGGGATGCTGATTTCTTAGTATCTTAAAAGTGAGGGTAGCAATTTTGAAATTAATACGTTGTTCAATGGGGAGCCAATGCAACTCACGAAGGACAGGGGTAATGTGATCAAATTTTTTCGTTGGAATTACAATTCTCGCAACAGCATTCTGAATAGTCTGGAGACGTTGGAGAGAACACTTCGGCAACCCGAAAAAAAGCGAATTACAATAGTTGATTCTAGACGAAATAAATGCATTTGCTAAGATTATTGAAGACCTTGTATCCAATGTCTTACGAATCCGTCTAAAATGACGCATGAATGCAAAACAAGACTGTGACAATTTAGAGAATTGTGACTTGAACGATAAATCAGTATCAAATGATATACCCAAATTATGAACTGATTTAAGTGGAACCAAGACAGCATCTCTAAATGATAAATTTAACGAGTTTTTAGGTAATTTCGTCATTAGGGGTTGAGTACCTAGAATCATGAATTCAGTTTTTGAAGGATTGATGAAAAGACGATTAGAAGTAAACCAGTCACGAGCTGTAGTAAGGATGTTTTTCAGATTAGCGAGCTCAGGTGAAACAGAGTCAGGGGAAAAGGATACATATAGCTGGGTATCGTCAGCATAGAAATGAAAATTTACAAATCTGTTTTTCAAGACATGTGCAAGTGGAGTGGTATAAAGAGTAAAAAGCAAAGGACCCAAAACAGAACCCTGCAGAACTGCAGTGGTCAGAGGAACTGAAGAAGAAATGGAACCGTTTATAGTAACACATTGAGATCGATTTGCAAGATAGGAAGTAAAGAAATCCAGGACAGTGCCAGATAATCCAAACCAAGATTCGAGACGATGAAGGAGGATAGAATGATCGATGGTGTCAAAAGCAGCAGACAAGTCAAGGAGAACAAGAGCTGATAACTTTTGATTTTCAAATGCTGAAAGGATATCATCCTGTATTTTTAGCAGAGCAGTCTCGGTTGAATAAAATTTACGATTGATTGAAATGGTGAAAAAGTGGAAAAAGTTTATATGAGATGATAGTCTTGAGTGAACAACTCTCAATGATTTTAGAAATAAACGATAAATTTGAGATTGGACGATAACTCGAGAGATCCTCGATAGGTAGATTAGACTTTTTAAGAAGTGGTTTGACATGAGGAATTTTAAATGAATCAGGAAAACAGCCCTGGCTTAGGCAAAGATTGACAAGCACTGTAAGGGGTTCCGCAAGAACATCTAAGCAGGACTTAAGTAACGATGTCGGTATACAATCGAGTAAGCATGACGTCTCAGGGGTGGCCTGTATTAGCTTCGAGATTTCAGTGACAGTCACTGGTGCAAATTCAGATAACTCAAGTGGGGATTGTGGAGGATCAACGAGAGGACTGCATGAAACAGGAGGAAATTTTTTACAAAGGGAAATGATTTTGCTACTGAAGAATTCAACAAATGCCATATACTAAGAATAGAAAATGAAAAATTGCGAAAAAGAATTTATAACTACAAACCAGCAGGAAAACGAAGACCAGGATGACAGAGAGCAAGATGTGTAGATTGAGTAGAGAACAGCCTAAACCAAATAGGATTGAAGCACATCTGGGCAACAGAGGAAGACTGGAAGAAATGTCAAAAGACAGAGGTGAATGGAGAAACATAGTTTTGGAATCAATGGCTGGCCACTGCCGGAAGATGATGACCTGACCTGGCATTAACATGTAATAGTAGTACTTCTCCATATAGGTGTGTTTGACCGCCTGAATATAGAATGAGAGAATCTTATACCTTTTTCAGGCCAAAATCAGTAATTCTAACCTCGGTAAGTCCAGCAATTGTGATATCTAATCTAGCCATTTCTTTGCATAATGCAACAGCTGTTTGGTGACTAGTACTGTGTATTGTCAGGACATTCCAGGTTGCAATTCTTATGGGATTTCGTAAATTCCATTTGGTTGTGATGATCGCCAACCTATCCATGAGCATCTGATTCCGAGCATCACATTCCGAGCACTGAATGATCCAGGATTCCTGAAAACTTATCTGAGCTGGTCCACAGGACACAGCCCACCGAACGGAGCATTCAACTGCAATCCTGCGACTTCGTCAGGCTGGTCATCCCTCCACCATCCAAGACCGCGAATTTCTGGGATAGATCCATAACCCACGGGAATCCCATGCTCTGGAACTCGCTACCTAAAACTGTGACCAATGAGACCAACATCGTTTTATTTATAACAAAACTCAAGACGGACCTGTTTGATACCTCGTACAAGTACAATGTGTAAAGCGCTTTTGCCTTAAGCCTCTGACTTTGTTATTGTGCTATATAACTTGTCATATATATATATATATCATATATATATATATATATATGTCATATATATATATATGTCATATATATTGCATTGAGTGCGCCAGCTTGTCCTATTTTGTTCAAGCAGCTCAAGTTGCTCCAAAGGAATTGAGCAGACTTTTTGATTGTATTTCAGTGTGTCTTTGAATCGCTTCTTTGGTCTTCTGATCGATCGAGCTCCATCTTCCATCTGGCAGTAGAAGGCCATCTTTGGAATTCTCGTGTCGTCCATGTGAATGACATGACCAGTCCACCTGAATTGGGCAGCCATGAGGAAGGCCTCAATCAATCCCTGTGGTGCAGCAAGTCTGCAGAACTGCAGTGTTTGGGTCATGATCTCGTTTTGGCATATGAGCAATGAGTCTCAGAGAGCGCATATGAAATTGTTCAAGCTTCCTGATGTGTGACCGGTGTAATTTCCATATCTCACAGCCATATAGTAATATTGGTATGATTGCTGCTTTGTACACGGCTGCTTTGACATCAAGCTGGATGTCATGGTTCTTCCAGAGCTGTCTGCAAAGTAATCCGAAAGCGTGATTGGCTTTGGCCAGACGGGTGTTGACATCGTCATCAATGGTAGCATATGCTGAGATGACGCTTTCTAGGTGGTAGAATTTATCTGCAATTGGTAAGCTTATACCATTAGCATGGATGAGGCAGATGCACAGACATTGCATTCAGTTGTGCCATGACCTCAGTCTTTTTCAGCTTTACAGAGAGGCCAAAGCGCAGCTGTTGTTCTGAACTTGTCGAACAACGTCTGAGTGCTTGATTGATCGTGAGCCAGCAGAGCGCAGTTATCAGCGTACAGGAGATCTCGTATAACGGTTGAAAATGTCTTTGTGCGTGCCTGTAATCTCCGAAGGTTGAAAACATTGCCGTCAGTGCGAAAGCGAATAGGAACTCCGAGATTGCAGTCTTTGAATGCTACTAGCAACATCATTGAGAAGAAGATGCAGAACGAGGGCACTAGTATGCAACCTTGTTTGGTACCATATGTTATTCCAAATAGGTCAGGCAGTTCTCCATTGTCAATGACTCGACCTTTCATTTCATCATGAAAGGAGCGTATGATGTTGATGAAGTTGGTAGGGCATCCAATTTTGTACAGAATATGCCACAGGGCTTCCCTGTTGATGGAGTCAAATGCTTTTGTAAGATCATATAAAGGTCCAGATGTTGTTCTCTGCACTTCTCCTGCATCTGTCGGAGGGTGAATATCATATCAGTTGTACCTTGACCAGCACGAAATCCACATTGGCTCTCGGGGAGGACACCAGATACAAGTACATGGCTGAACAAACGGTTTAATAGGACATGGCGGGCAAGTGCCTTTCCAGCGAAGGAGAGTAGTGTGATGCCACAATGATTGTCGCAGCAAAAATGATCACCTTTACGCTTATAGATGTGGACTATGAGAGTGTCCTTGAAGTCCTGCGGAACTTTCCCTTCGGACTAGATCTTGTTGAATAGTTCAGTTAGTTGTGTGAGTAGTGTTGAGCTTCCATGCTTGAGAATCTCTACATGGCTTTCCCGGAAGATAGCTGATCAATTGCATGCTGTATTTCATTGTATGAAGGAGGTAGATCCATTTCTTCAGCACAGGGTCACTGCGGTATTTCGCTTAGGACGTCCTGGTAAAATTCTGATTGCTGATTTAGAACTGAAGTGAAGTGTTGAGCCCATCGGTCTAGTATTTTTGGTTGATCTGTGATCAGCATCCCGTCAATGTCGCATATAGGAATGGCACTATTTGTGTGAGGGCCATATATGGCTGAGTCCTTTGTAGAAGGCTCTGAAATCGTGTTTGTCAGCGGCAGTTTGTAGCTCAATTGCCTTAGTCTGCCACCAGTTGTTCTTCATCTCACGAAGTTTGCTCTGCGCTGTCTATTTTGCATCATTGTATGCGTTCTTCAAGATGAAGTTGGTTTTGTCAAGGATCCACGCAAGATGAGTGCAATGCATGGTGTCGAGTATGATTCTGGCTTCTTTGTCCTGATCATCGAAACAGTTCTAATGTTTTCTGGTAACAAATCCTTGTACCTCAGTAGCAGTTTGTTGAATTTTGCTCTTTAGAAGGGACCATTTTTCATTGGAAGATGCCTGTTCATCTTTTGCTTCCTGCAGTCTAGTAGCCAGTAAGTCCTGGAGCATATGGCTATGGCTGCAGCTAGCTTCTTTCAGCTTAGACATGTCAAGCCTTTTGCGTTTGAGGGTGTGATGACGGCAAGGAGCGCACAGGTCCAGTGTGACTGAGCTGCGCAGGAGTCTGTGGTCAGACCAGCACGTGGAGCCCCTCATGGCTCGTGTGATGTGTACCTCTTTAACGTCTCTTTGACATGTGATGATGTAGTCGAGCATGTGCCAGTGTTTTGACCTGGGGTGCTGCGAGGTGGTTTTGTACTTATCTGCCTGTTGGAATAGGGAGTTTTGTGATGCTCAGTTCATGCTGTGCACAGGTTTGCAGTAGGAGAGTCCCGTTAGAATTTTCATTTCCGTATGAATGGTGGCCAAGGACTTTGGGCCATGTAGATGTATCAATCTGGCGTTGAAATCTCCAAGAAGGAAAAGATGATGCCTGTATGGAGTAGATTGGATGATCGAGTTCAGTTTCTTGTAGAAGGCTTCCTTGTCTTCATCCTCTGCTGTGAGTGTAGGTGAGTATGCACTGATGAAAACTATGCTGCATCCGTGATTCAGTTTTAATTTCATGGTCATAATACATTGAGACATGCCACATGGAGGTTCTTCCAGGTACTGTATTATAGAGGTCTTGATGGCAAAGCCTACTCCGTGTTGTTGAGGTTGGCCGTTGGGCTGGCCTTCACAAACGAAAGTGTAGCCCGCTCCGACCTCGGTAAAGCTGCTGCTTCCAGATATCCTCGTCTCACTCAGAGCAGCAATGTCAATGTCATAGTGAACCAGTTCACAAGCAATAATTGCAAATCTCCTTTCACGGCAATTTGGTGCATCGAGGAGTGTTTGCACATTCCAGGTTGCAATCTTCAGAGGAGTTTTCTTTGGATTCTTTCGACTGCTGTGGTGGATGTAGAGCTAACCGCGGTTAATTAGCAGATACAGGTGGAGTGAGCAATGTTTAGGGAACCTTTTCTATCCCCTTCTTCGTCAGAAGAGAGCAGTGCTATCCCTGAATAGGGCTGCTCTGTCGCGTGGGTAGGATATGAATATGGCCATCGCTCCGGGTCGACCAACAAATGACCATCACGCCTGCACTGCCTACGTGCAGGATTGTGACTAGATGCTTCCGGTGGCATCCTCCACCTGCACCCGTCGCCACTTTCCCATCGCCGCAGGACTTCCAACATACCGGTAGATCCAACCTTCACGTTGAAGAGATTTAAGTGAGAGAAGCTTGTGATGGACCAATCCCACTCTCTGTTCCCGTGCAGTCCTGGTCCTACAGGCTCGGAGTCTGAGACGTATAGATTGGAAAGGACGGGCGCAGATAGCAAACAGTAGGAATACTGCCTGCCCTCAGCGACTGTTGGCTACTTTGCTGCATATGCTATCCTCGCCATGTGTCGTGGCATGCTGATCTTTGCTGCGTCACCAAAGCAGTCTTCTTGCCGGAGCCCACATTAACCGATCATGTTCAGATGTCCTGCTAGACCTGTCCACCTTGCGTAGCGCTCGAGGTGATCCTTCAGTATAAGTACCTTCATCACTGATGGCATAGCCCTAGCAGGCATTCTCCTACTGATCGTTTTCACCCCTCTCACCGCGGTGAGGTGTGGGTCAGTCTTTGAGGGGGGATTGAGGGGGATCAGCTTTGAAGATGTAATATTAGTAATAACAATAATAACACCATAAAAAGGCCACCATGTTATGTGCACAGGGGCCCGGCATGTAAAGGGGCGGGGGGGGGGTTGAGTATATAAACAGCGTGAACAAGAGCTACAAGTAAAAAACGTCATTACTAGTTTTCGAGACTAGCAACACTGGATGCTGACTAAAGGCGGATACAAAGAATTATAGACCCAAGCTGCTGACAGAGAAGGGTGGTGCCAATGTGACCCAGGATCTGCTACCAAACAGAGACTTAAAAAGATGGGTTAAGAGCAAGGAGATTAGATGACATCCATACAGAAATAGCTTAAAATGCTGATTCAGGCTGATTGATAGATGTGTTAAATGAAGAAAGTGGGAAGGAAAAGAATAGCTGAATGTCATCAGTATAGAGTTGGTGATTTAAATTGAGGGAGTTAATTAAAGATGAAAGTGGTGTGTAAAGGTTGAACAGTACTGGCCCAAGTGCCTTGAGGCACTCCATAATCTACACTGTGGGATAAAGAAATGGGAATTGAATTGTCAACTAATTTATTGAGTAGAGTCTGAGAAGATTGAGGACCACATTGGTAGATTTGAATGTCATCAGCATATAGATACACAGTGAAGCCAAACAAACTAATTAAACAGCAACTGATAGCAGTACAGAGTATGTAAAGCCCGAGCATGCAAATCCAGGAGTCATAAACTTTCTATTTGTGGTTTGCTTTTAAAAACAATACTGCTAGTGAGTTTCAGCTCTTGATGTATAGGCATGTTATCATAATATGTACACTTTTGGCAGCTGCTGATATTTCCTTATGTTTTTTAGCACTGAAGCCGCAGTTTGCAACATCAAAGGAAATTGAGAAACTTAGCCAGAATTTCATCATGGTGAATGTTTTGGTAAGGTTAATTAGCTTTGAATTTATGCCAAATTTGTCCTGTTGAGGTGTTTCGAGTGGCCAATGAGCTTTCCTTCTCTAAAATTTGTTGACATGTACTTGTGTGCATGTACTTCTCTGGAATGCACTACTCGGCCACTTGACAAGAGAGACAAATCTCGATCTGTTTGCAAGGAAACTTTAGACCAGGATGAGCAAAATACGGCCCATGGGCCAGATGCTGTCCTCGACAGAGTTTTATCTGGCCCGCCGAGCATTTTCTTAATTTCTAAAAAAATTAACAAAAGGACTGATTTACCCATAATTTAAACATTTTCCAACAGACTTTTACTGGCGTTATATAAATATCATTGCTTAACACAAGCTACTGGTCACAAGACCGTTACAAGAACAAATGCTTGTATAAAAAGCCTTATGTTTTCTATAATATAATAATTTATAGTTTGTGAACTTTATACAGTGCGGCCCACCAGTTATGTTCGAAGCATATATGCGGCCCTTGAGCCAAAAAATTGCCCACCCCTGCTTTAGACGTACTTTTATGAGATCTTGTATAAAGTGTAAAGCACTCTTGACTTTGGCCCTTCTTCCATGTTTCTGCACTATATAGATTGACTTACTAACTAGCTTGTGCTGAAAATACCACATATTAGGTGCATTTTTTATGAGGCACAATGAGAGTGGATTGTTGGGAGTGCACTGAGTAGTGTACGTTTCTATTTTATTCTATTCTACATGACGATTTATATAGTGCAGTAGCATAGCGAGGGCCAAAGTCAAGAGCGCTTTACATGGAACAATCATACGATGAGTTGAAAAGGTGTGTTTTAAGTTTAGTGGTGAATGACTCGAAGGAAGTGTTTGCGGTCACTGAGTCGGGCAGCGAATTCCATAGGAGGGGGTTGCCTCGTGTAACGGACCTCTCTCCGAACTTCGCGGTCTTTGACGGAAGAGGGGCGTAAAGTAGAGTTTATATATTTATAAAGTTTATATATTAATAGAGTTTATATATAAAGTTTATACCAGGGGTACTCAAACCGTGGCCCGCGGTCCACAATCTGGACTGCGAGGACGTTTCTTGTGGATCACCACAGCCTTCTGTGTCTGAGAAATTCTGAGCCTGGCTTAATTACTTACTGTTGTCACTGCAATCAAACAGCTCTGTACACAATACTTTATGATGAGCTAAATTTAGCTATGGTCACTATTGTGAAATTGGTCAATTTCCTACGATGCAATTCAGCATTACAGCATCATCTTTTGCTTTCATTCCTTGAAAAAGTGTCAGCAGAATTTGGAGTTTTACCACCTCACAATGACGTAAGATGGTTGAGCAAAGGGAGATTTTTTATAAGATTCTGGAACATGATAGAAAATATCTCAGAGTTTCTTCAATTGCTAAAAACAAAGAAAGCTACCGAATTCTTTTCATTGTATTCAGGATAATGAAAAAACTGCAGAGTTTGCATTTCTTGTTGACATCATGGGACATCTGAATGCATTATATTTGCAACTTCAAGGCTCAGAGAAAATAGTGGTGGGCCTACAAGAGAAATCCTTCTCCTTAGCAACAAAAATCGATATTTTCATAAATGACTTGGAAGGCTGTAAGATGCCTCATTTTGATAAATCTAAAACTGTCCTTCCACCAATTGGCCAACATGTTTTTGAGATGTCAATTTTTCTTTGTAGGTTTTCAACCTACAAAGAAAATTTTGTGAAGTTTGAAGAGCGTTTCATTGATTTCAGAAGGCTGAATCATGTGTTTTATTTCTCTCCATTCCTTTCACTGTTGAGCCTGATGGCGATTGGACAGATATTGGGAATTCAGTTTTTGCAAATGTTAAACATGCATTATTGCAGACTGAAGCAGCTGATTTGCAAGCATCTGATGCTTTGAAACATAAACTCAGTGAAGTTGGCAAAACTAACTTCTGGGTCAACTTTGTTCCAGATTCTCGGTATCCAATAACCAAGACGTTAGCAATTTCTATCCTGACAATTATTTGAATCCATATATACACGTGAATTGGCATTTTTTGTTATGAACATTATTAAATTGAAACATTGCACTGTTATAACAGACCAACACCTGCAAAATGCAATACATATTGCTCTAACTGGTTATTCACTTGATTATGTTTCTATTATGGAGATTTCACACTAGTCACTGAGTAGAACTGCAAAGTGTGCTTTAAGATCTGCTCTGATTGAAATTTTCCGATTCAGCTAAAATTCATTCTATGCAATATTTATCGGTTATCCCTGAATCCAGCAAAGACTGAGTTCCTCTGGTTAAGTACACCTAGAAGGAAACATCTCATACCACGAAGTCCGTTTTCAATTGAAGATGTAGACATTGTTCCTTGTACCGAACTACGTCTTCTAGGCGTTCTTTTGGATGAGTCACTTTCGTTTGTCAGTCACTTAAACAATGTGACTCGCACCTGTTACTATCAGTTGCGCAGGATCCGGGAGATTCGCCGCTACCTGCCATTACCGGACGTGATTAAACTGGTTCGATCCCTCATTCTATCACGAGTGGATTATTGTAACAGTATCTTACTCGGACTTCCTGTCAGCCAGCTAAACCGTCTTCAGATGGTGCTAAATGTTTCAGCTCGTCTGATCTTCGGCGCTAGGTGGAATGAGCATGTGACACCGCTATTACGAGACAAACTTCACTGGCTCCGGATTTCGGAGCGTATAGCCTTTAAACGTTGCTGGTTTACATTTAGAACGTTAAATGACCCTTTCTGCCCCGAGTACTTAACGGCTCTGGTCTGTAAGCCTAATTCATCTGATCGGCGCTCGCAGCTTCGATCAAGCAGCCGTTCTCAATTGGTGGTTCCACCCCCGTCTATGACAGCAAAATTTGGGGATCGGTCTGTTTCGAGGGGCAACCTTTTGCTTTGGAACTCGCTGCCGGCGGACGTGACTAGGGTGACATCTCCTGAACTGTTCACTAGGAACCTTAAAACATATTTATTTAACATCTCCTATTAGGGACACTTGTAAAGCGCTCTTGACTTTAGCCTTCGCTATGCGTATTGCGCTATATGAAATTGTCAGAATTAATAATAATTAATAATTTAACTTAGTCTTGTTACATGCTGCCTTGGTGCACTTATAACAGTCTATTAAGAGGACCCGTAGTAACTCGTAGTTGCCTAGTGTGCCGTAGTTGTCACGGGAATAATTGGACTTCCCTTTGTAGCTAGTGGACCCACACGAACGATGGAAGACTGGATGTGGACCGCCTTCAAAAAAGTTCGAGTACCCTGGTTTATAACTTCTGAAAAGAGTGCATTTAATATTTACAAAGATAGACATAGGCTTCTTATACTTTGCAGAGTTTTGAGGCAGTGACTCAGCTTCACCCCATTTCAGAGTTCTGACTCTGATTTATTTTTATCAAAACCCAGGGCTGAAAGTCAGCCGGAGCGCGGCGGAACGGAGCTCCGGCACCTTTTTGGACCATGGAAATTTTTTCTAAAAATGTTTCAATATTTGTTCCAATGAGGATGACCTTTTTACCTTTTTTTTTGCTTGTCAGGGCATTTCAAGAAGGAAAAATATATAAGGATGACCTTTTTTGCTTGTCAAGGCTTTTGGAGAGACAACCTTTGTTTCCCCAAACATTTCAAACTCCCCCCATGCCAAGAGAGCTCCTGCACCTTTTTTTACAGACTTTCAGCACTGTCAAAACCTGTTTTCTTCATGCAGCCCTTTGCATGGTTGTGTAACTGACAACATGACCCCACAATTAAAAAATAGTCATTAATGGATAGCATTTGGAAAATATGCATTTGACATTTAAATGCCTTCCCTATAATTATTTATTGTCTGACAAAACACTGCATCATTCCATCTTTAATATGATGTAATTGTTCAAAATTTGGCAGTGTTCTTATGCCCTCATTGTTTATTGTATATGATTTTGACTACTAACTATAGTCATTATTAGTATACTCATGGTAAGTTTTTGTTGCTTATTATAAGAGAAGATGTAAGTACATAAAATCTTGCGGATTTATATGGCGCTTTGGAAAGTAGTATACCAGTAGCTGCTTATTCTTAGGTGCTTAGCCTTTCTTAAAATAGCTACGGGAAAGGTGAATTATCAGCCAGGCAATGGTCAATATATCTGAAGGGCATTGAGGGTAGGTTGTTATAGCTATGGAGGAAATGATTTTAGGAAAAGGAATGATTTAAGCTTAGATCTGAAGACATGAAGAGATAATGCAGTCACCCAGAAAGGCTTCTAACATTGAAAATATACCAACACAATTAGTGACTAATATGGGAGAAGAAGGGATACAAATACTAGCAGCAATATAACAAAAGATTATGAGCAGTACAAAATGGCTACATGATTTTAAGAAATATTTATTCCCATTTTGAAAAGGGAGACTCAAAGCAGTGCACAAATTATAGGACAATAGCTCTTATACCACATCCAAGTAAAATATTGCAGAAGATATTAATGAAGACTATGGAGGGATATAAGTCATTAGGGAGAAGGAGGTAGCAATTGAACAGGCAGGTTTTGGAAGAAGTTGAGGCACCAGGGATCATATGTCAAACATACAATGGAATGATGGGAAAACATCTGGGAATATCAAAAGGATATTCCTGTTTCATTGATTACAGCAAGGCATTTGACTGTGTGAGCCACAGAACTTTATGGTGAGGCACAAGATGTATAGACAAACCAGAACACCTTATAACACTGATAAAATCTATATGACAATAAAGAGGTCACAATAAGAACAGAATATGGAAACACTGAATGGATCAAGATTGAAAAAGGAGTGAGACAGGGATGCATACTGTCATCACACCTCTTCAATCTCTAGACAGAAATTATCATGCATGATACTTTGGATGGCTTGAATGTGGGAGTAAGAAAAGTGAATAACCTAAGATATGCAGTTGATACAACTATGTTCAGAAACTAAGGACGATTTAAGGGTGTTACTGCTAAGAGTTCAAGAAGAAAGAGAAAAGGCTGGACTATATCTGAATATAAAAAAGACCAAAGTGATGACAACAAATGATAGTGTACATTTCAAAATAGGAGATGAAATAATTGAAGTGGGTGACTGTTTCATTTTTCTGGGATCCCTAATACATAAAAGATGGGAAAAGTGATAAAGAAATTACAAGAATAATGATGGGGGAAATGCAATGAGAAAAATTGATAAAATATTAAAAGACAAAGACATCATCAGCATACATACCAAAAAGAGAATTATAGAATCAGTGATATTCCTAATTAGTGCTATATGGCAGTGAGAGTTGGACAGTTAGAAAAAGGACAGAATGAAAATACCAGTAGATGCCTTTGAACTGTGGTGCTGGAGAAAAATGATTAGAGCACCAATGACAGCAAAAAAGAACAAACAAATCCATCATAGGAGAAATCTAACAAGAGATGGCACTAGAAAAGGGGTGGCAAACCTTTTTCAGATTGTGTGCCAATATTTTCAGTTTCAAATGAAAAATATTGTTGCATGCAAAGTAACCAGTGCAAAGTAACCAGTGACACAGTTATGTGGGAATATGGGGCAAAGCCTCAGCCAACACCAAATGTGCTGACTTTATACCTGAAAGGTAGTGTGATTTTTGAATTGTATTACATTTGTTATGTCACAATAAAAGTAAATAAATAATGTGATGTTTTCTGCAACCATGCAGTACTGCATATACCAGTAGCTGTTTGGGAGTTTTATTATATTTTATTATAGCAAAATAAAGCTTATAGAATGAGCGCCTAAGAATATGCAGCTACTGTTGTGCTGCTTCCCGAGGTGCTACATAAATCCACAAGATTTTACTTACTTACTTGTAGCTAATATTAGCATTCATTTTAATTACTTTCTCTCTCTCACCATATTTTGACTAATTAGTAAATTCTTTATTCTCTGAATAATTTTGTCTGTATTTTGAAATGCACATTCTAATAACGATTTTTAACATAATCACCATCACTGAAAGGCTTGCCTTGCATAGCTACTTGAACCACAGTGATTTTTGAAATTTCAAAACATGCAGCCACTAATTAGATGTGCTGTTAAAAACCTTCACCAGAAAATTGGATTGTAAAATGAGTTTTCTTATCTCACATGTTCCTTTTGTTTATCTTCGCTTTTACCAAGAGGCCAGCTGTGATTACTTTCATAATGGTGTTTAACCTTTTAAAGGGGGAATTAAATTTTTAAAGTCATCCCAGCTGAAAAAGGTGCGTTCAACAAAACTGAGCATATATAAACTTACTAAATTTCAGGCTTAGAAGCTAGAAAGATGCGGTTTTCACCGTTGTTGAGCATTTTTATTGCTCTTTCTATCCATCCGTGCAAAAAAAAAAGTTGGGGTAGGGACCACTCTACACCCCAAAATCGGACCCTCCCCAACATTTTGTTCAAATTTTGATCAAAGGTCAATAGCAAAACGTCTTCAGCGGTAAACCCCAAATGTGAGCGATAGAGTTCTAGAGGAGTGTAATTGGAACAGAATGGTGCAAAAATTTTGAAGATCGGACCATTTTGGGGTAATTATTTTCATACCCAAGTACCAATTGCTTGCTGAAATGACAATTACGCCGGATTTTCAACGTGAAAAACCGAACAACTCGGTATATTTCAGGCTATATAGAAGCTAGAAAGATGCGGTTTGCACCATTGTTGAGCATTTTTATTGGGCTTTCAACCATCCGTTAGGGTCCACTTACACCCCAAAATCCTCTCCGACAAAAAATTTTCAAAGCTCAATAAAAAAATTTTTCGGTGGTGACCCCAACTGTGAGCGGGAAAGTTGTTGGGAGGTGTAATTGGAACAGAATAGTTTGTCAATTTTGAAGATCGGACCATATTCAGCGTAGTTATTTCTTCCGGCTGAAGATTTTTCCTATACATTTTCCAGCCTTGGTCAGTCTACAGTCAATATCCCTTGCATATATAGTCAGTATTATCGAAAACGGTGCTGCCGCCTATCGAATGGATGTGAGCTAACTCGGTTGCATTTTGAAAATCGTGCAGGTCCGCAGAGCACGCAGTCGCTAATAGCTGAAACCCCGCTTTGGTCAAAGTTTTCCTTGCGCCTTAAGACGGCTAACCCGAGCAAAAGGTTAACTGAAGACGTTCAACAAACAACACTTTTATAGAACACAAGACACATAAGGCCTTATTCTGTTTGTTGGTCATTCCATATTGTCAAGTCCACCACTTTTGGAAATCTCTGCCACTTCCTTCTTCAGGAAGCTTTATCTTCTTTAGTCTTGAAAACGACATTATTTTTGGATTAAAATACTAATAAAAGCTTTGACTTGTTAGTGTTTCTATATCAATTACATGGCAGACGTTAGTGAAGTCTCTTTAAAATACGAGCATATCATGTTTAAAATTTATTGTGCATCCTGCTCCCCTGTCAAAAAAATTAATATAAAAAATATAATTGAAAAGGATAGGATTGTTTCCATATTATTTAATCATTTTTTACTTAAATATTTTTACAGCAGCAATTATGCT
Organism: Metaphire vulgaris; assembly: GCA_018105865.1. Taxonomy (NCBI): domain Eukaryota; kingdom Metazoa; phylum Annelida; class Clitellata; order Crassiclitellata; family Megascolecidae; genus Metaphire; species Metaphire vulgaris. Next base: position 11,858,440 of record CM030850.1, read on the forward strand.
AACTTAAGATTTCAATAATTTTGCAAGATGAATAATTGCCATCTTTTCACGCATATACCGTGCACATGTGTATACCGCACACACACGTATACCGCGCACTTTTGGGCAGTTTATGTTTTAAACAATTTGTATAGTGCGCACACGTATATAGCATGCATGGCACGCATGACGTCATGTCCCTGGGCGGAGTTTATGCGTGTCCTATTACCGTATAAGTCGTCGCTGTGGTACCAAAAGTACTAAAAATTGCAAAAATTTATGTTAATTCTATTTATAAGTTGCTGCAGAGTATTAGTTGCGGCCTCAACCGGAAATTACCGGTAACCTCTTAGTAATATGGTTCTAAGTACTGATTGCGCTAAAAACGTTGTTGAATGCATATAATGCATAACAAATTATGTAATAAAAGAAATACAAAAGTCTGGCGTTTGTTGTTGTTCGTTTTATATTGCATATAGCACTCTTTCATAGGGGCGGGAAGTTAGTAGAGTGGTAACAGCGTTGGACAATGGAGCAGAAGGTCGCGGGTTCAACTCCCGTGGGAGCCCTAAGGTTGACTCAGCCTTCTTTCGCCAGATGGCGATGGCAAATGAGTAGCGGATTAATCCGCGAAGTAAACAGGCGCGTTGCATGAGAACACTGGCCCTGTATCATGTAACCTTGCACCAGTCGCCTGGCTGAGGGCCTTGGTAACGGAGATCAGCGCCGCCCTATGAGCCTTGAGGTTAGCCTCGAGTGCTCGGGAAGGACTTTACTTTTTTTATTTTATTTACTTACTCTTTCATTAGCGAATTCTACTTATTTAGTGCTCTTTCATTGGTGAATTCTAGTTATTTAATGCTCTTTCATTAGCGAATTCAAGTTATTTAGTGCTCTTTCAGTAGCGAATTCAAGATCCGTTGGCGAATTCTAGTTATTTAGCGTTTTTGTTGGCAAATTTTAGTTAGCGAATTCTAGCTGGCATTTTCTTTAACAAATACTAGTATCGTTAGCGAATTCTAGTTATTTAGCACTGTCGTTAGCAAATTTTAGGTATTTAGAGCGCTCGTTAGCAAATTCTACTTAGTGCTCTTTCGTTAGCAAATTCTAACCTCCTTAGCGTTAATCCCATATGTGATACGGGCAAGATATTAGTTTACAGTAACTAGAATTGCATTGTCAAAAGTGATAAATGTTTGATGCTGGGGGCGTGGTATACATTTGGGACAGGTAATGGGACATATTGTTGATAAAAAATGCAATCCTTGCTTATATGGCGCCAATTATATAGCAATTATTAGCAAATTTCTAAATTTTTGGCTCTTATTCCTTCACATTTAGTGTTTTCTTCAATATCAATTAAATTATTCAAATATTGGTGCATCACAAAACCAAGGTAACCTTCTGTATTGTGCCTGCAATTTTCATTTATATGACGCAAATTTATATTTATATAGCGCAATATTAGCAAAATTCAATACATTTTCCTCTTGTTTCTTCACATTTAATATTTTCTTCAATATAAATTATTCAAATATTGGTACATCGCAGAAAGAAGGTAACCTGCTATATTGCACCTGCAATATTCATTTATATGACACAAATTTATATTTACATAGCGCATTATAGCAAAATTACCTTTATGATTTTATTCATACCTTTATGATTTTATTCATTTCGTTCTACTTCCGGTGATGTTCTTTATACTAATATTGGTATGGAACTGTACATGTTGAATAATTTTTATATACCACATACTCAAATATACTGTGCGGCCCCTGTCGTGGTTTGCAAAATCACATATACCACGCACGGTATATGTGTGAAAATATAGTAATTCGTTTTTATCTCAGCATCATAATGTGCCACGCTCAATCGTCTCACGTACCCCTTTGGGCACGCATGACATGGGTTCGCCAGCCCTGCACTAGAAGCTAAAATGACGAGACAGAAATTGTGATATTTTGGACACATAATGAGAACCAATATCAACATAGAAAAGATTGTGCTAGGAAGCTGGAAGAAAGTAGAGGAAGAGGAAGACCATGCACGAGATGGACAGATGGAATCTATGAAACAACCACATGACATTGGAAGAACTGAATGAAATGACAAAGTGTAGATAAGAATGGATGAAACTCATCCGTGATATCACCAGGAGTTGATGTCTACTTGATGGAACAAGATGATGATATGATGATGCATATTATACCCAACATAATATGGTATTTTGTTATAATTCAAGTATTCTTGTCTAGGATGACGAAGAACCTTCAGACAAAAGTTTTGCTCCAGATGGTGGATATATCCCAAGGATTCTTTTCATTGGTAAGGCTGACAGGATATTTTGGAAATGTTATTTTAAAAGTTTTGATCAAATTGGTTGGTGGCTTGATTTAGTTAAGGTGTGATTGCTTTTATGAAATGTAAAGCTAGAAATTTCTAATATCTAAAAATAGCTGTAAGGTGCAGTGTAACTTTATTATAAGCATATACTTTGTTAGGCAATCAAGGCGATGAATGTCATAGCTGTGTCTATATTATAAGAAAATTTTACTGTGTTTTATTTGGCCTGATTTTTAGCAGTTTTGGTAGCTTTGAGCACTTATTGTGTATTGCTTTCTACTGTTTTAAAACTTCTAAGCTTTACTGGAATAAGGAGGATCATGCACTTGGTGCGCTGAGAAGACCTTGAGTTGTGTACCTAGGCCCTAGTTCATGGCTGACCGATGATAGAGTTAGATGATAGAGCTAGGAGGATGGAGTAGTTCTGACAGATATGATGAAGTGGTACCAAGAAGAGATAGTGCAACTAAACACGGGCAGTATAAGGCAGCCAGTGTAGCACAGTCTTCATATAAGCCAGGGGTGTCAAAACCTTAGCCTGCGGGAAGATTTTATTTGGCCCACGAAAATATTTACGTTTCTAAGATTTTTGCTAAAGTTCGTGTGAAATTGTTTTGATGTTAAATCTTGTTTAGTTTGAGAAATTGGTTTGATGTAGAATCTTTTTGAATTTTAAAAATTGCATTGATGTAGAATCATAGATCCTGTGTTTTGCTGGCATGACATATGGAAGAGCATAAATCTTTTTTTGGTTTTGAATTTCGTTGGTGATGTTGACTGAACCAGTATATCGGCATGCTGCATTAACAGCGGGAGATTAGGCGTACTGCCGTTATATACTGGCCTAGCATAATTGCATTAATTAGTAAAACCCTGAGCAAATTTGCGAGTAGCTTCGACAGTGGCGGTTCCACCATGTTGATGACTGGGAATGCATCCCCCACTGGAGTTTTTTTTTGCTTGTCAACATATTTTTCGTAAGATTTTTAAAAATTAATATCTTAAATTTTACATTCGGTGAACTTAAAACAGGGGTGCGCGATGACCTTTTTGCTTGTCAACCCATTTTTGTGGTAAATAATATACTGAAAAATACTGAGGTCGGCGTTTTTTGAGGTCAGCGTTTTTTGTTTGTCAGCCTTTTCCGGCAAGGTTTATTAACATTTAGTGGGCAATACACTAAGAATTACCTTTTCCTTTCATTTTTATTAAAATTTGCATCCCCCTCCAACTTTCTATAAATTTTTTGGGTGTTTCATCTTTCTACCAAGATTTCCTGGAACTGCCACTGAGCTTTGGCTGCAGATTTAAAACCAGACATTGCTAAACTAGTGAACAATAAACAAGGTCACGTCTCATCAGCTTCCATGTCTGCATCGACTGTCATCTAACTTTATTTGTTTCCAATTTGATCTTCAGTTCTTCGCCATTAACAGATTTTGAAATTTAACTGTTTCTGTTAGACATGGCTAAAATACGGCTTGTCATAGTTACAGCAATGGGTTTTAATCAATGTAAATAATGTAATGATTGAATGGCCTTTCAATTTTTTCGTCATTTTACTTCAGATTTTTGGATAGCTCAGATTTTTGGAATATAAGATTGACAAGCATTTTTGCTTTTGGCCCGCGAGGACATGGGAGACATGTCATTTGGCCTGCCGCCCAAAAAGTCTTGACACCCCTGATATAAGCATTAGTAAGGGTGGAATGCTGAACATCAGTGATATTTAACATATGAAAATAATTCTTAATTCAATTTCTATATGAGTTATGAAAGGGCCATATCGAATTCAGTTTCAATTATTTTTGTCGCTTTAATTTCAGTTCAATTTCTAATTAAAGTTCAGCAATAAATCCAATTTCAGTTTCAAATTCAGTTCAGTAACATGTCGCTAATTTCAATTCGTGCTCATCGATGATGTTTTTGTTTGCATCTTGCAAACAGTGCAGAGTCATTGCAATAACGACATAGCTAGTCAATAATATAATTGATGCATTGAGCTTAAGGAATGCTCGTATTTCCAGTGAATGGGGCATACGGTTTCTTCTACCAGCAGATAGCAGACCACACAGAGAGAATATTCTCTCGACAAAAGAGATATTAAGAGTTGCTGCCTGCTGGAGTAAGCATAGTGCACCGACAAGACGTAATGAAACAAAATGTTGCAATAGACAATGGTCCAACCTGGATGGTTGGTGGCCCATACATGAATCCCATTGGTAGTGTAGTCGGTGGGTAAAAGTTAATCTGCTGTAGTCAGTAATAGCGGGCACCGGCACTTGCCAAGTTGGCAGTGCTGAAAAGATGATGATTCTGCGTGGTAAATTTGTAAATATTGTAATAATAAAAGTTCAAAAATAATTTCAATTTCAATTTATAATATCGTTTTTTAAACTGAATTCCTATTTCTATTTCAGTTTCAGTTGTTGAAATAATTACTAATTTCAATTAATATTTCAGTTAACGAAACCTGTTAATTTCCGTTCCTATTTTAATTACCGTTAACGATAAAATCACTGCTGAACATAATAGTTTATACTTTTATTGATTTAATGTGCTTCATGCACCTCTTATTGTTTTACAACTCTGAGACAGTTGTATTGCATCTGACACTCAATTTCACCTTCAGTACTAAGGGGCTGTCCATTAATTACATCAACAAATTTTGGGCAATTTTTGACCCCCTTCCCTCTTGTCAACAACTGTCAACTTTCAGTGACCCCCTATAATTATGTCAAAAACTTTTGACCCCCACTAAGATTAGTGATGGGTTCCCTAAAAAGTGTAGAAGGTTATTATTTTTGCGGTGATGGCCTTTTTTCCCTTTCTTCTGTTCATCAAGTGTCATAATGAGGTGATGACCTTTTTTGCTTGTCATACTTTTTTCTGTTGTAATAAATAGTATTTCATGAAATTTCCTATTTTTTATCATTTGTAAAAAGATGAAATTGTTGACCTCAATTTCTCTTGACCCCTTCCTCTATCAACAACTGTCAAACTTTTTCAAACCCCCAACCCCTTTTTTCCTATTTTGTTGATGTAATTAATGGACAGCCCCTAAAGCCTGTAGTCATGACTCTTGGAATGCTATTGGTGGAGTTGTAGTCAGGCAGAGGGGCAATCACCCCTAGACCTGAGAAAGGCATTAGCTCGGCACCATTTTAGCTTCTTCACTGAAGGAATTGCTGGCTCATGTGTTTAGCATCTAGAACAGGCATGTCAAACTGGTGGCCCGCATGCCACATGTGGCCCTTTGCAAGCTGCCCTGTGGCCCGCACTAAGATTTATACAAACTTAAATGATTTTAAACAACACAATTTCTCAAGTCGATTGCTTATAGTGATAATTTGGGTCAACCTATTTGTGTGAAAAGTTATTTTCTTTTATGAAATTAACAAAAACTTCTCAGAGAACAAGGCTTATGATCAACATTTGTCATCTCTGATCAAAGTGGGAACTGCTCAGAGATTTAAGCTAGACTGCCAAAACTTGTCAGCAACGAGAGATGTCAAGCCTCAGAACAAAATACTAAAACTGTTTAAATAAATAAATTTTCTGTTTTGAATTGCTGTAATTCTGGAACACTGCATTAAAGGGGTCGGGCGGTTTTTGGGCAGTCTCGGCTTAAAGGGTTAAGTGCATTTGTTGCTCTAACAGTGTGTAACAAACTGCAAGTAGATGTTGCCATTTAAAATTAATTTTTTTGTCAAACTACTTAATTACTTACTGTTTACTGTTTATTTCCAACTAAAACATCATAGAACATAAATCATAAGCACAATGAACAATGAACATAAATCATAAGCACAATGATCATGTAGAAAAAAATTGAATGTTGTATAAATAAAAAATAATTTGAAAATTTTATAAATCCTTAATTATACTATCTTGCTTGAAGTTAAACATAGCATCAAGGAATATATTATTCATATTAGAACAATATTTAGTGCTAGTTGGAGACTAGAGATACCAAAGGGAATATAATTCCCATAAGTCGGTATCCTACATACAGGTAAGTAGGTGGATGTCTTAACCTTTTTACCGTGGATTACATTTTTAGATGCCGTCACCGTACCGGGGAATTATTTTTTGGAGAAACCTTCTTCAAAAATGTAATTTTTAAAAATTTGCTATATCTCAGGCTATATAAGAGCTAAGAAGATGAGGTATATGCCATTCTTTAGCCTTTTTTCTCCTCTTTCTAACCATCCATGCCAAACAAAGAAATTTGGGAGTAGGGTCCACTTTACGGGCTAAAATAGCACCCTCCCCAAATTTTTTTCAAAGCTCCGTAGCGAAAATTTTTCTGTGGTAACCCCAATCGGGTGAGCAGTAAAGTTTTAGGGGATGTCAGTGGAACAAAATAAGCCATTAAGTTTGAAAATCGGTCCACATTTGGTGGAGATACATCAAGTCTAACCTGGATTTCTGTCCACACGTAAGTATTGGATACGGATTTCGAGAAAATTGTGTAATTTTTTTTGAATTTGCGATATCTCAGGCTATATAAGAGCTAAGAAGATGAGGTATATGCCATTGTTTAGCCTTTTTACTCCTCTTTCTAACCATCCATGCCAAAGAAACAAATTTGGGGTAGGGTCCACTTTATGGACTAAAATAGCACCCCTCCCCAAAAAATTTTTCAAAGCTCCGTAGGGAAACTTTTTCGGTGGTAACCCCAATCGGGTGAGCAGCAAAGTTTTAGGGGGATGTCAGTGGAACAAAATAAAGCAATAAGTTTGAAAATCGGTCCACATTTGGTGGAGATACATCAAGTCGAACCCAGCAAGTCGTTTTATTCAAGCGATTTCCTACAAGCGCAGGCCAAGGTTTGACCTTTTGGTCCAAAGAATATCTATTTCCTAGCACAATAGAGCTGAATTACCTAAAAACAGGTGTCATCTAGCGAATAGATAGATACTTTGTTTCATATCGAAACTTCTTGAACGTATAGTTGCACGGAGGTTGGAGAACCATCTCTCGTTAAATTCTCTTTATACACCTCTTCAATCGCATATCGTAAGTAGCATTCCACAGAAACAGCTCTTCTTACTGTTCAAAATAGCATCATAACCGCTATGGATCAGGTAAAGTCACTGCTCTTGTCCTCCTGGATCTCACCGCTGCATTTGACACGGTGAACCACTCAATACTCGTTCAAAAAATACCGTAAAAACTGGTTTGGGACATTAATCTCGCAATGCACTAAATTGGTTCAAGTCTTATCTTAAAATCGCTATGCAATCTGTGTGCCTCAAGAACTGCATGTCAGAATCTAGAAATTGAATTGAACTGTCCCACAAGGCTCTGTTTTAGGACCTCTTCTTTTCACTCTACACTGCCCCTGTTAGTAACCTTCTCACCATGCAAAATGCTGCCATTTGAGAACAGAGGGTAACCCAAATCTTCCTGAGTTTCGACCAACCATCTACCTTACCATCCCTGAACGTTGTCAAGCATTCTGGCTTCTGTACACTTGATGAATAAAAACAAATAATCCTAAATCCAGGAAAAACCCAATTTCTACTGATAGGAACACCACCTCAACTTAAGAAGATTGACTTGTCATCAACATGTCTTTTACCTTTGGCACTTCACTGATTCATCCCTCGCAGTCTGCTTATTAAAATCTTGGAGTTATTTTTGATAATCACCTCTCATTCTCAGAAAACATTTTATAAAGTTACTGCTCACTATAACATAGAGATGAAGGAGGATTAGACACCTCATCCCTTCCTCTGCACTTATTCCTCTGGCAGAATGGCATTGGTAGTAAAACCGGACTACTGCAATATCACTGTATACTGGTATTTCAAAATCCACTTAAAAATGAATTGCAAAGGATTCAAAATTCATTAGCCAGGGCTATCACTGATACTCAGGTTAGCACATCACACTGATCCTAAAATCATTATTGGCTACCTTAGAAGAAACAAAAAATTGAATTCAAGATAAGTCTCATTGTGCATAAGAACTCCACACAAATCAGCCAATGTATCTCCGATCGTTACTGACTGCTCAAGACAACCAGCACTCAACGAGGTCATCTGATGCTACTACTCTTTACATACCCTATAGCAGGACTACTACTGGAAAACGTGCAACTTCTGTCGCCGACCCAGACTTTGGAATTCTCCCACTGCACAGGTCATAAAAACTGATTGTCTTAATAAATGAATAGTTGACTTAAAACACATCTATTCCTGACTGCAGATCCAAAACCTGGAATCTGGAAAGGGGACGACCTTTGGATTACAAAATCATTCACCACGGACAATGATTCACGATGGATTATTCACTCAATGGGGACGGGGTGCAGATGGACTACTACAATGGCGCTAAAGAAGTCTACTACTATGGGGACTACAGCGATTCCCCATAAGACAAGTCTCTCTCGTCACGCACAATACAGGAACGGCTACGAAACTGACATGACGAGTTGTGTTCGTTGCGCACGAATTAGTAAAGACGGCGGTTGACGAGTTGCATTCGTCGCGCACGGTAGAAGGGTTAATGTCAACATATTAGTAATTAGGAAAATATATTTAATTAATAGTGGATAAGTATGTAACAGGAATATATAATTTATTACCTAATCTCTTAAGTAAATGGCTACATATACAAATCATTTTATTCTTCCAGGATATATTGTTTTAATTTATATTTAAATTTATTTAAGTTTAATATGTCAGTAAGCATAGTAGGTAATGAATTCCATATACTTGGACCAAAGAATCTCACTGTAAATAATCTGGTGTTTGTACGTGTATAAGGAATAATAAAGTGCTCACTAGTTCTCATATAATAAGTATGTATGTTTTTATTGGTGGTAAAAAATTTCATTTTATAAAATATTTGTGGTAGCAAATTGTTATTATATTTAAACATGAACACAGATGTTTGCTGTTTATGTATTTCAGAAATATTAAGAATCTCTAATGACTTGAATAAGTTTGTAATATTAGTGTAATTATTTGGGTTATACTGCACTCTAATTGCTTTATTTTGGATCTTTTGAATTTTATCAATTAGACATTTATAATTATGACTTTGTACTCGTGAATCTTGCTGAAACATTTGTATGTACATTATATGTTTCTAAATTGAAGTAACAAAAAATGAAGCACTAAGTTTTATTAAATATTAAATAATTTGTAATGTGCACAATCAAAATGTGTGCGGCCCCATGACAGTACCGATATTACCCATGCAGCCCTTTGGGGACCCTGAGTTTGACCTGCCTGATATAAGAATATCATTGATTAAAGAGAAATGGATTCCCTTCTTCATAGGCAGAAGAGTAATAAAGAGGATATAATGTTGGCCTGTTGTTCCTGAGGTTATGGGATTGAAATCTGTTCAAGTACCCAGTTGATTTTAATTCATGGTGGCTATTCATGGTGCCTATTCTTTGTTTGTTTAACATACCTACTTGCCTATAAGTCGATCTCACAGATAGGTCAACCCAATTTTTACACCAAAAATTGAGGAAATTTGCAATGACCCGTGTACAAGGCAACAATGAAAATTTAGGAGCTTACAGTGTTCTAGAATTGCATAATTATGCCCGATCTACATTGACATTTGGCAACAGGCAGCCACTTTTCCCCCTAAACCGACATCTCCAAGCTGTTTTCAGGCAGTGGCTGGAGGTATTTGTTGTCCATGCAGTCCAAGTGTTTAATGGTCAGATGGTTGCGTACAGCCAGGGGATAACCAACATATGCCTTAATCGCTCTGTGATGATCCGCTGTGGATCACCAGATGCCCAAAATATTGTATATGCCTTCATTTGACTAAGGAAGAAATGGGTCCCTAGCCATGCCTGAGCTTACTTGTGTGTTAGTCATAGTTGTCAAAACTATGGCCTACTAGATAGTCCAGCATATGAATAGGTGGTCCTAGGATTACATAAGGTTTTTCATAAGCACCACTGGTCAAAGGCATCTTGTTTTCTTGCAGTTCACATCTCCATCCATAGAGACGCAGTGGTTAAGTGAATTTTGGTGTGCCAGGAGATTAACCTGTTCTGATCCAATTAATTTTTCGTGTCATTCCCATATCTATCCTAATTTTGGAGCGAAAAAGCATGACATTTCCATCGTTGCAGTTGTTGCCATAATACTACTGAATATACGGAGTAATAAGACAAAAACTGGTGAAGTTTGGTTATCATTGAAGGTTTAAAGCTAACCTCAACATAAAAACTGTCAAATAACCACAATAGAAATACAATTTAGTAGTAGATTTGGTCCAGACAGAATGTTGTTTGAGAGATAGGTTCATCAGACCTATATCATTGTTAGCACTTGTACTGTCAACAATCTATTGTAATAGTTCATCAGAATAACATTCGCTTTCACTAAAACTGTCAATAATTTCAGTATTTCATCATTACTATTGGTAAGAAGTTCATAAATTCATTTCAAAACTTCTTTCTTCAAAAGCGCTGTTTTGTACCTGCCATTTTTACACAAACTTGCTCGATATTTTATCAAAAAAAGGTTTCTTTCAACAGACAAAGTACGACTGCTTGTGATTTTCCGTTAGGAAAAACCCTGCACAATCATTATGTAATATACTATTTTTATAGTTTGTAGCCAATAGAGAGTCAAAGGATAGCTAAAGTAAGGTCACCCTAAATGTCCCATATAAGGAGACGACGGATCGCAATGACATTTTGTGAAGGTCCCTCGGAGGGAACGGTGGATAGGAAAAGGTTAAGGAATGCCAGACGTGGCAATCAAGGGTCTTCATACAGTTGACTATACCATTCACAGATCATCAACCTATAACCCATTTATAATGCATCGCATAACAACAGCCACAGGCTGAGGACAGCATGTGGCATTGTGATCCATCTGGACCACCAGCCGATTGTTGACTAGACCAGAATGCTTTTTGTGACTTAATTGCTGCCTGGATCTGGCCAGCTGTGAAATGGGGTCGATGCGGCACTTAGATAAACAATCTAAGCGGTACCATAGAAGACTTGTTCCTCGTAATGTTTTGTGGGGAAAGAACTAGTTGGTAGTTGGCAATAGCTTTTCTGACATATCATTATTTGATAGACAAATGATACTGCTGCTGCATGACAATTAAGAAAGGAGGAGCCAGATGCCCCCACCGTCTTTTGACAAATGTGTCTTTAAATAGACACAATGTGACTTAACTTTGTAATGCATTGGGTGTTTCGTTATAAACATTCTTTGGAAAATGGCATTGATTCACAGATAAGTCAACTCTTGAGTTTTATAGTGAATTTTAAGGCATAAGTTTTTAAATTTATATGCAAATTAAGCATGGATTTTTATAATAAATTAACATGGTATTACAGCAGCACAGAATTGTGATATTCCACATTATTCCAACTAAAACTAATTGTCAAGTCATGTGCCTTGTCACTCTGCAGTGGTTGGCTGTCCAAATGGATAAGTGACATCCAGTGACTCCTATTATAAACTGTTCTAAAAGGTCAATTCCTGTACATTCTAGTAAAATCTTGCCATCGCTGTTTTTCAATGGTGTCTTTATCACTTCTCAAAATGTGATCACAGTAATGCTGCACTTTGCAAGTTTTGATGTGGCCTAATAACTTGCATTTAGGGTTCTTCATAATATGGACTTCTTTTGTTCATAACAGTAACTATCTTTCTTTAGGTCAAGAATAGAAAAATTCAGAACTTTGTGTTATCATCCGCATTAAATTGATGGAATGTAAACAGAATACCTCATTTCCCTCAATAATTCAAATGTTTCTAGTACTTTTATAATACTTGATTTTTGAAATAATACAGTTATAATACCGTATTTTCATGCATATAAGACGCGCCCACGTATAAGACGCGCCCGATTATAAGACGCAGGTTTTGATGATTTGTGTTTAAAAAATAATGGATAAGACGCACCCATATATAAGATGCACCAAAAGAGTCAAATACTGAGTCTCTATTCAGTTACCTGGTTAATTACAATCCTATCTCACCTGAATGTGGCTGCCCGCAGAGAGCAAGAGATAGGAAAGAGGAGGGAGCAAGGCAAGAGGGTAGGAGAAAGATTAACTTGAATTGGAAGGGGTTCCGTCAACTGCCATAATGTTAAAATAGACCTACATCAATAATATAAAAATCTAGCACTAAATCTTTATTCAGTAATCAGACCAATTACAATCATTTTTCATTTTCATGTTGCTGCTGGCTGAGAGAAAGGCAGACAGAAAAAGGAAGAGACACAAATACAGACAGACAGAGACAGAGATAACCTTGAATTGGAAGGGCTTTCCTCCACTGTCATTGACGGTCATATAATGTCTACACATAAGTTGCTTAAATGTCTATTGTTGAATCTATTCAGAATTCTGATTAATCACAATCCTCATTCACTTAAATGTCATTGCCGAGAGAGCAGAGAGAGACAGAGAGAGAGACAGATTGCCTTGACAGATCTAGAGAGATACTGATGAGACAGATGCTAGATTTTGTGTTACAAAAAATTTAGATAAGATGAATTAAGACAGGATTTCCTCCACCATTTCTACTTGCATCTACTTGCATTATATCACCTTTATTGTTTAATTACTGCAATTACTGTCATCAGAAAAATTAACTGACTCGCAGTCTTGGATTTATTTATTGATGATGACTTAGATGCAAATGGCTGACATCATTTAGCATAGTTTTTTACAGTTAATAAAAATTTAGATAAAAGGAAGAAGACCTATGCAAAAGCAAAGAGTACAGAATGGAAATAAATAGAACCCAAAAATGATGATTAAGAAACAAAAATATAAAACACAACATCCAAATAGGAAAAACTAGGACAGTTTGAATATAAATACCTAGTTTTAGATAAAAGACAGCAACTGTGAAAGAAACATAACTCCATGAAGTCATTGTGCTATTTTTGGCAATTTTTGACATGCTTCTATATCTCAGAAAAAATATGTCACATCTCCGATCCTCTTAAATTGCATACTGTCATATATTCGAGTTTCTCAGTAATTTTACATGACAAAGAAACTGGAAAAATAAAGATCAAGATATTTAAGGGTTTATTTGACAAAGGTTGCATTATATCACCCCTGTTGTTGTTTAATTTATACACAGAAAAGATCTTAATGAAAGTTTACATTGGAATGTTAACTTGGCTTTTTAAAAGCATTTGTTGAAATGCTATGTATTCTCAGTATTTCTGTATTCCTGTGAATGCTGGACATTGACTAAAAATTTGAGAAAATACAGGTGTATGAAATGTGGTGTTGTGGAGGACTACTACTACTACTACTACTACTACTACTACTACTACTACTACTACTACTACTACTACTATCAGTTGGTGAGACAAAATATCAAATGAGACAGTACTGCAGAAAATAGGGGAGGAAAAATCGTTGCTTAAAGAAATAACCAAAAGAAAAATAATATTATTAAATATATTGGACATGTCACGAGAGAATCCTGCTCTGACCAAGCCCAAAACATTCTAGAGGGAAAATATGAAGACCCTATTGCAAAAGGAAGATCAAGAAGAATTACTAGTTGACTTCAAAGAGTGGACTGGACTCGAAGACTATGGCACAATGAAAAGATATGCTGAGGACCGATTTAGATGGATACAGATCATGACTGTCAACCTTCGAGTTGAAGACAGTACATGATGATGAAAGATCAAATTCGAAGCATAGTTTTGTGCCACTAGCAAAGAAATTACATTTTTATAATGCTCATTTTAGAAATTAATATGCATTTTTAAATTTGCAAGCTGTATTTGTAATTTTAATGTTTCATGTACTGATTTATCAGATCCATCTGGAAAAGTTCTGACTGAAATAATTAATGAGGAAGGAAATGAAAGTTATAAATATTATTACCATGCTTCTGATGACAGTAAGTAGTACATTCAATTTTGCATTTTTATGTTTTATATGTAATTTTCATGTACCCGGTATATTGTATTTTATATTAAACTTTCGCTTTAATTTGCTGCTAAATGATGATTGATTAATTTAATTAATTTAATTTAATTAGCTATTTATATTGTGCCTAATCAATTAATGTTAGCAAGCGCATTACAATTAATGTCAATTATTATAAGCACAATTAAACAGATGTGTCTTCAACTGTTTACGAATAGCAACGGGCAACTTTATGTTCCGTAGTGCTGGTGGAAGGGCATTCCAGGCATGGGGTCCAGCATACGAGAAGGCTCGTTGCCCCATGACTGTCTGAAAACGAGGTTTCTGGTATTGGCTGGTAGAGGCTGATCATAGGCCTGGTCTACCAATGGCGGTTGATGTTGGCTGGAGCAGATCGGCCAGATAGGTCGGACAAAGACCATTCTGTGCACAGAACATCAGCGTGCATAGTTTGTGTTGTATCCGTGACTGGACTGGAAGCCAATGAAGTTCACGAAGCGCCGGAGTGACGTGGTCTCGAGGTTTCAGGTCCAGCACCAGACATGCAGCAGCATTTTGTTTGCGCTGCAGGTCGGCCAGTGTAGACTTTGGAAGGCCGGCAAGAACGGAATTGCAATAGTCTAGTCTGGACAGAACAAACGCGGAAACCAGTTGCGAGGCGACTTCTTTGCCAGCTATTCGACAAATCTGGCGGATACATTGTATGTGATAGAAGCAGCTCTTGGCTAACTGTCCAACATGTTGCTTCATGGTCAATTCGTTGTTGAACAGAACTCCAAGGTCTCTGACAACGGAAGAAGGGCGGACAATGGTGCCCTGAAGTGCCAGGCTGCAATCGGTGTTAGACAGCTTAAGCATGTTAGCATGTGAGCCAAACCATGCAAGCCAGGTTTTGTTCTTAGTTCCAAGAAATGTGACAAAGTAGAAAGTCAGTCACCTAGAATCTACTATCTGTGCACAATTGTCAGATCATACACATACACCAGAGCACAAATATTTTATAAAAAAATTTGTATATATCAGTTGGAATTTGTAAATAATATAGATTTAAACTAATTGAAAGGATGCCTCATGGGCATCTAATGAGTGTTTATTTTACTTTGAGGCCGGAATTTTGTTTACCACTCATATTGAATTGTTTAAAAATTACAAGTTTAACCAAACACTTATTATTAATACTTACCTGTGTACAACATGCACAACAAGTATACTGTAACTGTGTAAAGGAATTTAATATTTTCATAGGACTACCGTATATACTCGCATTAAAGTCGAATAATTTAAGACCAATTTGCAGGCTATCCTGACCTCGACTTATATGTGAGGCACCAACTGTTGGATAAAGTTTCCATACATAGGATGTTGAAAATAATTTAGCTAAAACTTTGTGTAATTAATTACTTTCGACTTATGCTACGGCATCTAAATAAACGTTGGCAGCTATTTTAGGATTTATAATTTATAGGCGCCAAATAAATATTATTTGTAATTTATTGGCGCTACATAAATATTAAAATAATTTTTTTACAGATTAATTAAATTGTTCATATTGAGCAAATAGCAGGCTTAAAGTTTTCTTAATTGTCAAGAATCAATCTGTGAATGTCAAAATAGTTCAGTTTCTTGATAGTTCAAAGCTAAAACGCAGTTTTTTGATCAACACAATAGTGCCGCATGTCCTGCTCGCGTCCTCCATTGTTCCAACTCTCATGATCACCTCAAGATGGTGCTCCGCTGTGACGTCACTTCGACTTATACCCAGGTCAATGATTTTAGACACCTTCAAATCCAAAAAAATTAGAGGTCGACTTATACTTGGATCGACTTTATCGCGAGTATACATGGTATTTTCAGATTGTGGATATGTAGCCCTTTTGCTTTGCTTTTATTTTACTGAAAGTACTTGAAAATTGATTTTTGGACAAATTTGTAGTTGAAATTTTTTAAAGTGTGCTTAGTTTATCATTTTTCTCAGCATTTACATGATATATAACTTTGCTTTCAATTTTTACCATGTTGACCTCAATAGTACAAAAGTCAAAACTGTAAATGATCTAATATTTTTATGATTCTGTTTAAATGTCTCTGTTTTCTCTTAACAGTTACAAAATCAATGAAGCAAGTCCTTAGCAGCTATGATCAAAGATCATCACTGGATGAACTTTAATCTGTCTGGAAATTATATTGTAGTTGAGATGAGTGTGAATTGCATGCACTGCACTTTTAGGAAAGCATTTATTATAAGACTTTTTGTACTATTAATAAAACTATGTCATGAATTTGCTATTATGCTTCATGGATAAATGGTTACACATGTTAAATTCCGCAAAAGAAAAAGTAATTGCAAATTATGTTTCTTTTTGACAGTTGTTCCATTCATCGCAAGTTATAAACCTACAGACCCCCTCTTTCAGTCTGGGGCCAAGCTATACTAAAGAACCAAAGAACTTGTATGGTGCCAATTTAGTAATGCACTTGGCATCAGTTGATAGTTGCTCTGAAGTAAAATTTCAATCACACATTGTCAGATCAAATGTCAGTGTGATTTACTGGTAATGTAATTAATTAGAATGTTGATTATAATTACTGCATAAAAATTAACTTATTACTGTAACTAGTTACTTTAGCAGTCATACATTACACTACTTGACTTAAATTACAAAAAAAGTAATTCATTACAAGTACCACATATACTCGCAGATAAGTCGAGAAATTTATGCCTTAAAATTCACTTTAAAACGCCAAGTCGACTTATCTGTGAGTCAATGCAATTTTCCAAAGAATTTTTGTAAAGAAACTCATTTCCTAATGCATTACAGTGTTAAGTCATGTTGTATCTATTTAAAGATGCATCTGTCAAAAGGGTGTGGGTGTCTGGCTCCTCCTTTCTCAACTGAGCACCGTTAAGCAGTGATAGATTGGGCCAATCAGATTCCGTTCAGAGTATATCAGACATTGTGCCTGTAAACAGCAAGGCAATTAAATACCTACGGCATGGCAGGAAACCTTCTTTTGCATACAGGTCAAGTAGGCGTGGCTATATGATGTCACTGGGGGATTGGAGCGACTTTTGCTACTGAGAAACTGCATAAAAGAATGTAAATGGTACCTTTTCTTTTTATAACAACCAAGGATGTTAGGCCTTTGCCTTGGTCCTGGCCTTAAGGACTCCTTAATCCTTGGTCCTGACCTTTGAGTCCTTTTTATAACAAAATCAATCATGATGGTTAAAGTGTATTTGTTTAGTGAATGAATTTCTTGGTCTCTGGCCAAATGGGAGAATATCTACAACCAAGGATGTTAGGCCTTTGCCTTGGTCCTGGCCTTAAGGACTCCTTAAGGACCAGCTTCAAGTCCTTGGTCCTGACCTTGAGGGCTGAGTCCTTGGGCCTGGTCCTGGCCTTGAGGGTTGAGTCCTTGAATTGTCCTTGAAATCAATCATGGCCATATAAAATCTAGGTTAAAGTGTATTTGTTTAGTGAATGAATTTCTGGGTTATTTTTAGTCTGTACTTGTTTAGTGGGATGAATATCTACAACCAAGGATGTTAGGCCTTTGCCTTGGTATTTTTAGTCTGGTCCTGACCTTGAGGGCTGACTCCTGCTGGTCCTGGCAAATGGTCCTTGAATAATCATGGCCATATAAAATCAGGCTAAAGTCAATTTGTTTAGTGAATGAATTTCATTTTTAGGGACTCTGCAGCGACAAATGGGAGAATATCTACAGGCTATCAATTTGCCATCACAGGGCTCACAAATGACGATTGAAACAGCTACCTGTTCACAAAAGTTTGTCCACTTGCAACTACTCTTTCAGAGAATTCTATGCACACCTGCAACGTCTGCTTTAGTGGAGCATATATTCTCTCAAAACGAAATCATAATGCGCCCACATAGGGCAAGAATGTCAGATTCACTGTTGGAAGCATTGGTGTTTTTAAAATGCAGCTCTAAGCTTAATAGCTGACAATGCTTAACTATGCAAAAGAGCAAAATTTGGTCTGTTCCATTCTTCAAGTGTAAACTGTACTGTGTAATATGCATTAGTAATCTGGCTTATCATCTTGACATTTAAAAAACGGGAAAGTTGAAGTGTCATACGATCGATATGAGTGCCCACAGAAATGAAATTTTTTCAGGGGGCAAAACGCAATGGTCATGGAATTTTTCCACAGTGACAGAAAACAATGGTCATGGTTAATATTTTAGCGTGGTTTTAAAATTTTACTGTGAAAATATTGGTGTCTTCATGTCCAGGGGGTAAGTGCCCCTCTTGCCCTAATGTGCTGGCGGCCATGATGATAGACTGGGAAAGTAGATGTGTAATACGATCAATTCTTTACTTTGGCACACTATAACAGCACAAGGGGCCACAAATGCAAATTGTTTAAGCAGAGGGTGGGTCCAAGAAAGACATTTTTTTAGTGCAAGGGTTGTTGTCAAATGGAACAGTTTGGATGAGGTGGGAGTGACAGTTGAAACAGTAAACGGATTCAAAGGCTATCTAGGAAAGCTGGGTTATTGAATGCGGAGAGTTGCTTCAGTGGTTTTCACACAGGCTTAGGAGCTGCCCATTAATTATGTCAACAATTTTTGGGCAATTTTTGACCCCCTCTCCCTTGTCAACAACTGTTAACTTTCACTTAACCCCCCCCCATAATTACGTCAACAACTCTTGACCCCCCCAAGATCAATGACAGGTCCCAATAACAAGGTTATTATTTTTGTGGTAATGACCATTTTTTTCCTTTTTTCCTCATCGAATGTCAAAATGTGGTGGTGATGACCTTTTTTCTAATGCTTTTTTCCATTGTAATAAGTAGTATTCTATGAAATTTCCTGTTTTCGATTGTTTGAAAAAAGTGAAATTGTTGATGTCAACTTCTCTTGACCTTCCCCTGTCAACAACTGTCAAACTTTTCCAAACCCCCTCCCCCCATAAATTGTTGACGCAATTAATGGACAGCCCCTTACCTAGCCTCCTAAACCACTTTAAAGCACATTATTATTATTATTATTATTATTATTATTATTATTATTATTATTATAACTTTTAACAAATAGCTGTATTCCTTTAATATCACTGCAGGCTGGCTGGCTGCTGCTCCAAATCCCCCACTGACGTCATAATGGGTGGGGTTTGAGATAATGAGGCAGCAGTACAACGATGTGAACTAGCCTGTTAGGATTAAACAGCCTTGTGTAAACAGCTTGGAGACAGCTGGTTGGGGGAGGGGAGCGGCTGTCTGTTTGACCGCGGGGCCGACCTTGGCCTCTGTGTACCACAAATACTTTTGACCTGTAAACAGTTTGGACATGTTTGACTCAGGTTGGCGGCTGTTGTTTGACCAAGAAAGAAATCTGTAAGCTCTCTGTTCCTTGCCACAAATACTTTTGACCTGTAAACAGTTTGGACGAAAAATGGGGTCACATGGCCCAAATCTGTTGACTCAATTTTAGGCATGTGTAGACCGGCTAAAATTTTGACATATCTCAAGAAATCTGTAAATTCCAGGCAAATTTCCTTGCTAGACTTATACGCGGGAAATATGTGAAAATTACATAATTTTTGATAAAAATATATTTAGGAATTTTAAGAAACCAAATTTTTCTGTGGGGCTAGATATTTAGAGCATGTTCAAACAGCAGCTGAGACTAGTAAAAATCTTGTGGACCACCACAGCCTTTGATATCTCAGAAATTTTGAGTCAGTAATTACTTAAATGGCCAAATTACAGGCAAATGAGATGAAAATAGACAAGAAATTTAGTTATGGTCATATTGTGAAATGTGTCAATTTTCTATTGCAATTTTGATAAAAATATTATTATTATTTTTAAGAAATTTATATAGTTTTTCATAACTGGGCTTTTCAAGAGCGCACAAAGGAGTCACTTATAAGAGATGTTAAATAAGTGTGTCTTTAGGAGCTTCAAAACAGCCGACGGACTTCGCATTAATAACATCGCTCAAACCACAGGGCTGGGTTTCCCCGCCTGATCTGTCAAAACACGAGTCTTCGACGGAGGGACGATCAAAATGTCCGACTACTGATCGAGTTCCGCTCTGTCGGACCACCTGCATACGAGCCTTCTATGTAGTCAGGACAGGTGGTGTCGTTCAGGGGCCCGAAATCAGGCATCGCTTGTAGGTGATGCGTTCTGGACCACCCCAAGCCAGTGAAGCTTGTCTCTAAGCAACGGTGTCTGATCATTCCAGCGGGCTCCAAAGATCAAGTGAGAGGATGCATTGAGCACCGACTGGAGGCGACTTAGCTGGCTCTCTGGAAGGCAGGAGGACTCCATTGCATTGTGGATAGAACACGCCGAATCAGCAAATTGGTATATATCGAGCATTCTCCGCAACTGATAATAACTGTCACATTACTTATATGATCCGTGAAAACAGTTCTCATCAAAAATAACGACAAGCTAAAGCAATGACAGTGTCCTCTATTTCAAACGGTATTTGGGATCTCCTTCTCGGGGGAGCTCACCAAAGGAACTCAGTCTTCCCTGAGTTAAATTTGACATCCATGATTTGACCTCAGCTATGGATTCAATGATCCTTGACCGCAATCTGTCCGAGTCTGCCGGTAGACAGAAGGAATATATTTGGCTATCATCAGCATAACTAATGTGATGCTATAGCATCGTATTTTGCATTCATTCCTTGAAAATGTGTCTGCAGACTTTGGAGATTTGCTGCTTCAAATGCCATCATACAGCTGAGCAAAGGGAGAGTGTTGGAAAGATTCTGGAAACTGAGAGAAAATGTTTCTTCAATTGCTAAAAACAACGAAAGTACTGGTTTTGAATTTTTAATCAGGATATTGAAAAGACTGCATGGTTGGCATTTCTTGTTGACATCATGGGACATCTGAATGCATTGAATTTGCCCGATTGTGATTGGACAAATATTGGGAGTTCAGATTTTGCAAATGTTAAGCAGGCATTATTGCTGGCTGAAGCAGCTGATATTTTAAAGCATAAACTCAGTGAAATTTGTAAAACTAACTTCTGGGCCAACTTTGTTCCAGATTTTCAGTGCCCATCGCAATTTCTGTCCTGACAATGTTTGGATCCACATATATGTGTTACATAGCATTTTCTGTTATGAACATTATTAAATCAAAACATCGCAGTGTTATAACAGACCAACACCTGCAAAATGCAAAGCATATTGCTCTGACTGGTTATTCGCCTGATTATGTTTTGATTATGCAGTTAAAGAAACAATTTCACGCTAGTCACTGACTAGGACTGCAAAATGTGCTTGTTTGCACTAGTCACTGAGTGGGACTGCAAATTGTGCTTTAAGATCTGCTTTAATTTAAATTTTCCGATTCAGCTAAAATTTATTCTATGCATTTTAAAATTGTCTTGTTTTATGTTGCCTTGGTTCACTTATAACAGTCTTTTAAGACGAACAGCAGTTACTCGTTTTTGACCACTATGCTGTAATTTGTCACAGGAATAACTGGACTTCCCTTGTAACTAGTGGACCCACACGGACGATGGAAGACTGGATGTGGACCGCCTTAAAAATGTTTGACTACCCCTGCTGTAGAGTGTACATTAGAAACTTTAATTACTGGACTTTGTTTGCATGATCACTCAATCAAATTCGCTGCTAACGGATGTCTCCATGGTCGGCCAAGACTGACTGCATTAATTAGGCTTAATTGTCAAGTTTCGCTTTGTTGAGTGACTGCTTGAATGTCAAGAAATGGTAGCAAACAGCTTTTCACAAGTGGCTGAACTCTGTAGATAGATCTTATCATTTTAAAATTTTGTTTATGTAGATCTTAATATTTGAGCATAAAATAGAAATTTTAGATTGTACATACCAACAGCAGTAGTCAAATATACTAAAAATGTTGAGCAAAAAAATCGTCGAGTCAATTTTTACGCCCCCTCTGTTCGGCACCCGGAGCCACCACCCCACCCGCCCCCTCTGCATGCTACTGTTGCCATTGCCAATACCAAAATGAAATTGTATTGCCTAAATCGATACCAATCATCATCATCATCATCATGTGCCATCTTCAAGTCGAAGGTTGATAGTCACAAGTTGTTGCCACTTTTCTCGATCCTCACCAATTCTTTTTAGTTCTCTCAGAGGCTGTCCTTTAATTACGTCAACAATTTTTGGGCAATTTTTTACTCCCTCTCCTTGTCAACAACTATCAACTTTCAGTGACCCCTATAATTATGTCAAAAACTTTTGACCCACCTCTAAAATGTTTGGAAGGTTATTATTTTTGTGGTGATGACCTTGTGTCGGTTTTTTTTCCATCAAGTGTCATAATGTGGTGGTGATGACCTTTTTTGCTTGTCCGGCATTTTTCCGTTGTAATAAATAGTATTCCATTAAAATTCCTATTTTATCATTTGTGAAAAAATGAAATTGTTGACGCCAACTTCTCTTGACTCCTGTCAACAACTGTCAAACTTTTCAAACCCTCCCCTATTTTGTTGACGTAATTAATGGAAAGCCCCTCTATATTTTTGTCACAAGTCAACACCTATATACCCTTGTTTTTATTGTTGTCACATTATTAGGGGCTCTGCTGCCTGCAGACAGGTCTGGATTAACCATTTAGCACATGCTTAGGGCCTCACTAGTGAAGGGAGCACAACAATTTTATCTTTTACTTTTTAAGTCCAATTAATAAACTTATTAATCACTCGCTTTGTTCTGATCGAATTTCTATCAGAACATCTATACAACAGGGCAGTTTGGACCATTGGTACATTTTCTCAACTATGTAGGCCCCTATAGCAGAGATTTTCAAACTTTTACAAGCCGCAGACCCCTTTGGCATGTCATTGCTATGTGGCGGACAACCCCAGAAACAAAACCAATTGACAATTCATGTTTGGAATTACAACAAGTGTACTATATTAGTTCATTACCATAACTACATTGACTACATTCTAATCTAGTCGAGTACACTGCTTCATTCACCGATAAAAAGTAATTAGATAATGTAAAAAATTAAAATAGTAACATCAAGTAATTAAGACAGTTATTAAAACTGAGATCAACTTTTGGTCAGTGTGAAAGGTGTGCCTGCTTTGTACCGCAGAGTTTCTCCAAACATGATGGTATGTTTGACAAACATACACGAATATCAGCCTCTATGTTCAGTCATTATCTTTATTTGGTTTTTATGGCAGTGACTGCAGAAAAAACTCAGACAACAGGAGATATTCCAGAGAACATGCCATCCAGATTGACAACAGTGACTTTCCTTTGAATTCCAAAGCGAAGCAGTGGCATAGCCAAAAGTGACTGGGGGGGGGGTTGTTAAACCCCCTTGGTTGGAAGACCAACAATTTATTTTACTGCATATTATTATTTTGTGCTGAGTGTGCTTTAATAGCTACAGACATAAAATGGGTAGGGTGATGTTTCACTATTTCCCAAGTAAATATTTCTCGCTACTTCACCTCTCTCAATGGTCCTTCGTAACCCCCACCTTTAGAAAATCCTGGCTACACCACTGAAGCGAAGTGCACTGTCAGATGATAATTCAGCCAGTTCTTTCTGTTCCTGTCCAATTAAATCAGACATTCAAATGGATTTCAAACCCAGTCAAACATGCTTATGTCATCATCTCCTAAATACTTATGGAAACAATGTGACAACCACTGAAAATGAATCACAACAGTTATTGTAATAATTTCTCTAGCAGCTTCTTTCACTGCCAAAAAGTCACATAGTAATGGAGACATTTCATAGACACCTAGCACGCCTATTTTTAACATTTACCGCCCCCAACATCATCAAAATATTCAACCTCATTCATGACATTCCTCAATGAATTTTTCTCCTTTTTAGGCTCTGCAGCTACAACTCCACAGGAGTTCTTAATTACCGGTGATTTTAATGTACATGTTGATAAGTGTGATGATCCCAACTCTATCCAATTCATAAAACTGCTCACTCAGACTAACCTCACACAACACATATCTCTTCCTACTCACACTTTTGGACATACTTTAGACTTGCTCATCACGTCTTCTTCTTCATCACTATCTCCAATTTCAGCAATTAGCCAATTCTCTCCATCTGATCATTTTCCCATCTTCTCCATTTTAAGTATCTGCTCGCCAACTCCTCTGCCTCGTGGCACCTACTCATTCCGCTGTCTTAACAAAATTGACGTAGCCTTGTTCTGATGACAACATTAAATCATCTGAACTAATTACTAACCCCACACTCTCTGCAACATTGATCAATAAATACAATTCTGTGTTATCCATCAAGGTCTTCTTGATAAACATGCTCCTATCATCACAAGACCTATTTCATCACACAATCAGCAAACCCTGGTATAACTCTTTTGACTCATTCATCAAACTTTTTCAAACCATTTTGTTGAGAAGTCTTGATATTTTTGTCACAAGTCAACATACCATACCCTTGTTTTTAACACATTCTCCATCTGACCTTTTAAATCTTAGGGCCTCACAACCGTACCAACAATCTTATCTTTTTCTTTTTAAGCCAAAATAAACTTACTAATTCATCATTTCAAACAAATAGCTCAAACCCAACTATGTAAGCTCTGGAAAAACTTTTACAAAATGATCTTTTCCATCGCAAAACAAAACCAGTGATGTTAACAAGGACTGACCCCAAGGACGAGGATAAGGACAAGGACCGACCCTCTTCATTCACCGACGTAATTAGATAAGGACAAAACTGACCCCATCAAGGAATTAAGACAGATAAGGACTGAGACCAACCCTCCAGTGTGAAAGGTGTGCCTGCTTTGTACGAGGACAAGGACCATGGACTTTTTTCAAGCACAAGGACCACATGTTCAGTCATTATCTTTATTTGGACTGACCTCCAAGGACAAGGCTCAAGGACAAGGACCAGATCTCTGTTTTAGACAAAAAGGTCAGAAAGGAAAAAACAAAAATAATTTCAAATCGAATCACAAAAATCATAAAATGCAAAAAGAATGTTGTAAACATAATCTAGTCAAACCTGCAATGTTGTATTTCAAATAAACAAGTGTTTCCAACAGCTGATCAGTCATTCTTTCTGTTCCTGTCCAATTAAATCGATGAGGCCTAAACATTATGACACCACTTTATGGAAAAAATGTGACAACCACTCAACTGCCAATCTCCATTTCTTTTCTTCACTGCAAATCATGCTTTGTACCATTCCTTTGTAAGTTTGTAACATCACAATGACAACCTCATTATTTTAAGATACAACTAAAGAATAATAGAAATTTAAAAATGTTGATAAGTGTGATGATCCTGGTTCATATACAACTTTCAAACAGGAAATGGAAGTTCAGCTGTTCAACTGGTTGTTATAAAGGAAACAATGACTACATCATTTTCCAATAACTCAAAGCAAGTATGTAAATATGAATCCAAATACTACTCTTAACAAAATTGACGTAGCCTTGTTCTGTAAACATCAAAACAATTGAAAATGGTATGCCTCCCCACTAATTTGGTCATATAAGGATTTTTCAAGGACTAAGTTATCAAGGACCAGGACAAGGACCGATCTGCATTCATGACGAGGATAAGGACGTCTTGAACGACTGAGCCCCCATCTGACGAGGACAAGGACGAGGACTGAGTCCTCAATCTGACAAAAACAAGGACTTCAAATTGGTCAACAAATAGCTCAGTCCTTAAGGACAAGGACCAGGACAAGGATTAACATCACTGAAAGAATCAAAACCTCTCCCTCAATCCATTTCTCTGTCAGAACTTGCTGAATCTGTTGCTAATTTCTTCTCTGCAAAAATCTCTAAGATTCGCAGTGTCCTTAAGTCTTTGACTATTACTCAAACCACCTCTCTTCATTACCATTCTCCCCCACAACCCCCATGCAATTTATCCAGCTTCACTCCTGCAACTGATGAAGAGGTATCCAAACTGCTACTTTCTCTCCCAAACAAACAATGTGACCTAGATCCCATACCTACCTCTTTACTCAAACAGTGTGCCATCGTGCTTACGCCTATCATAACTAGAATCATTAACCTCTCTCTTACCTCAGGCACTTTCCCATCTTCATTCAAAAACTCTTTTGTCACTCCTCTCCTAAAAAGCCTGGTCTTGACAGAGAAGATCTTAATAACTATCGCCCCATCTCAAATTTTTCACTTCTATCAAAACTTACTGAGAAAATTGTACTTTCTAGACTGACCGAACACCTTTCAAATAACTCGCTATATAATGCTCATCAGTCTGCCTACACTAAACATCACTCAACTGAAACCATTCTCGCCTACATTCATGACAAGACTCTTAACCGCAATTGGTCTCCGACAAGTTACTGACCTTTGTCTCCTTGACCTCTCTGCTGCATTCAATACCATAGATCACAAAATTCTGCTCGAACGACTCTCTCTCTGGTTTGGAATATCTGAAATAGCTCACAACTGGTTTTCATCTTATCTTAAATCCCGGTCTTTTCATGTGTCCTGTCTTAGCCAAATTTCTCTATCTCACACTGTAGATTTTGGAGTGCCTCAAGGATCTGTTCTTGGGCTTGTACTGTTCAGCCTTTACACCACACCGCTCTCATCTTTAATTAATTCCCTTAATTTAAATCACCAACTCTATGCCGATGATACTCAGCTATTCCTTTCCTTCTCACCTCTTTCATTCAATGCTTCTATTATTGAGCTTGAATCTGCATTTTCATCAATCTCTGCTTGGATGTCATCTAATCTCCTCGCTCTTAACCCTTCTAAGACAGAGTTTTTCTTTTAATTGAAACTACCCCAAAGAACTCAAAAAATCTTTTACTAGGGTAATGATCTTGTGGAATCCTAAAGACTAGTTTTGGCATTTCATCACAAAAACGCATCTGTTTAATAAGTTGAGATGTTAAAGCCTTTGTTCCAACTGTTACAGCGCTAGAAATTGTCAAGGAATGAATGAATGAATGAATGATTCTATTATATATATATATATATGAATCATATATAAATATCCCAACTATCAAAAGCCTTAAATGTTCAGTATTCTGCCCTGTGTGAGAACCACCTTGTTCCTCCAATACTAAAACTCATACATTGCCACCTCAATAGTCCACTCCAAATTAGATTATTGTAACTCCTCTACTATAACCTTCCCAAAGCCTCTATCAACAAATTGCAATCAATACAAAATGCACTTGCTCGTGCTGTTACTAAGTCACCTAAATTTTCCCATATTTCACCCATACTAAAAATCATTACATTGGCTTAAAATAACTGAACGTATCCAATATAAGATAATAACACTTACACATAGCTCACTTCAGTCATCAAAACCTTTCTACCTTAGATCACTATTAACCCCTCAGCCTCCTCGACCCACACGTTCATCATCTTACCTCACTCTGTCACGCCCACTGAATCAGTCATCCCTGAAAATTTGCAACCGTGCCTTCTCATACGCCTCACCTGAACTTTGGAACTCGATCCCAGCTTCCCTCCGCAGACTTGGACACTTTCAAACAATAAAATCTGATTCCTCATTTCCTATAATTCCCGCATTATCTCCTCAAGACTTCGGGTCTAAGCTTAAATCATTCCTTTTTCTAAAATCATATCCTCCATAGCTGTAACAACCTAGCCTCACTGCCCTTTGGACGTTGACTATTGCCTGGCTGATAACATACCTTCCCTATAGCTATTTTAAAAGAGGCTGAGCGCCTAAGAATAAGCAGCTACTGTTGTGCTGCTTTCCAAGGCGCTATAGAAATCCACGAGATTTTACTTTACTTACTTACTTTTTTACTTACTAGTCTTTCTTAAAACAGCTATAGGAAAAGTGAATGATCTTAAAAATTTAAGCTTTTCTTTGACACATTCGCGCACCCCTTGGCACCTTTCCACAGACCCATGAGGGTCCATGGACCACAGAAATAAAACCGCTGCCCTATAGAATCAGATATGTTATGTAGCAATAGCTTTGAGGACCTGATCAAAGATTTTGCTATTAAAAAGTTAGAGAAAACGTTTTAAAGTCTAAATTAAGTGGAACTATACAAAATTAAACATTACTTTCATCTTACTGTACGTTTTTGTAATTTTGAAAAATGAAAATTTATTTCATGATTGATGATGATTCATTATTGTTTATACTGCATTTGGAATTAGGCCTACATATACAGGGTGTAAAAGTGATATTTAATATCTCGGCTGGGTGTATAGCAATTTCAATTAAATTTATAGGTCATATACCTGGGAATGTTTTTGATGCAATTGCCAAATTTCATGCTGATATCTTTAGTGTTTGCTGAAATATGGCCAAAAAAACTAAAGAGACCCAAATTTTAAAATTGACAACGGAATATAACGTCATAATAAAATGTATCGTTTTTAAGTCTAAAATTGCGTCGTTGTCATCGCGTCAGACAAGGTCAAGGGTTACTTACGGCCAACAGATAAACACAGCAGCATTATGATTGGCTGCAGGACTGTCATGATTTGCTTGGAGAAGATTTCATATTCCAGCAAGACGACGGAACACCTGCCCACCCTGCTCTCAGGACCCAGAATTTTCTGTAGCAAAATTGTCCAGATTTCATCAAGAAAGATGACTGGCCACCCAACTCTCCAGATATCAATCCACTTGACTTCCACGTCTGGGGAATCATGCTCGACAGATATCAAAAGTATCAGCCAAAGCCACAGAACATCACAGAGTTGAAGACTGTACTGACATATCTGGGAGAGTTTGCCTGAGGACCAGATCAAGAAGTCGATATTGCCAGTGAAGAAGCGCTTGTCAGCATGTGTGAAGGCTAATGGTGCATGGGCATTTTGAGCACCTGCTCCCGTAGCAAATCATCTGAAATCGCCTTTAAAACGGCCCTTTTCAGGGCCAAAAAAAAAATTATCACTTTATTATGACGTTATATTCCAATGTCAATTTCAAAATGTGGGTCTCTTTAGTTTTTTGGCCATATTTCAGCAAACACTAAATATATCAGCATGAAATTTGGCAATTGCATCAAAAACATTCCCAGGTATATGGCCTATAAATTTAATTGAAATCGCTATACACGCAGCCGAGATATTAAATATCATAAAGGGTGCCCTTTTCACTTTTACACCCTGTACATATATAACAAAAATGAAATTAAATTAAGATAGAAAGAACACTTTGAAAAGTTATATAATACCCAGAGCAAGACAGATCCAAATATTCTAGTCGAAATACCAAGCATGAACCTATAGAAATCTACAGACTTCCTTAAAACAGAATAGAACAAGCAATAAAAGAACTAAAAGAAATAAAGCACCAGGAATTGACAATATCCCAGCAGAACTAATAAAGTAATAAAGGCCGGAGGAGACACAATAGTGATTGCATTTCATGTGCTACTAAATAAGATACTGGTATATTACTCAGACACTGCCAGAAGACTGGAGTAGAGGAATTATTATACCTATATACAAGAGAAACGGAGATAAAATGAGCTGCAACAATTATCAAGGAATTACACTCCTGAGCATCCCAAGGAAGGTCTTATCTAGAGTACTCCAGAGGAGAATAAGTGCATATATGGAAGAAGCACTTGGGAAGCAGCAAGCAGGAATTTCGACCGGGAAGAAGCACAGTTGACCAACTATTTACTATTAGACAAATCTTGGACAAATATATTGAGAATAACAATACATACTACATTAACTTTATTGACTACAAACAAGCTTTTGATTCAGTGTAGCACGATGGGCTGTGGCAAGCAATGAGAAATTTCGAAATTGAACAATTATAAACCTAATCCGAACGGTTTATAGAAAAGCAGAAAACGCTGTGAGGGTGGAAGATGACCTAACAGAATGGTTCAAGACAGAAGTAGGAACAGTGGCATACAGAGGTGTAGTTCTTAGTACTTGTACTTGTACTCAGTTGTACTCGAGTACAAATTTTTTGTACTTGTACTTGGAGGCCAGGTACTTGTACTTGTACTCGGAGTTTTTGGAATGCACGTACTCAGTGGCGGCTCTAGGATTTGGCAAGTGGGGGGGCGGTGGGGTGGCAACTTCTAATCATGGGGGCCAACCATTTGTTGTTTAATGTATGTAGCATTAAGCATAGGGTCCCAACTGGGGGGCCACTGGGGGCCAAGCTCTCAATAGGGGGCACGGGCCCCCTGGCCCCCCCCCGGTGGAACCGCCACTGCACGTACTTGTACTTGTACTTGAAGGCCAGGTTCTTTCTTGTACTTGTACTTTAAGCAGTGTGTACTTGCTACATCTCTGCCACTAAGCATTAAACAGGCAGCTGCTATGTTGCTGAAGAATTATGTGGTCTTGTCCATAGACTTTAATCTATGGTCCTGTCCGCCGGTCAGGCAGCGCATTGAAAATTTGAAATTAGCCTAATAAATATTCTATGGCACAGGCAAACATGAACAAGAACAATATGGCTGACGATGACGATGAAGCATCAAGCATCCAAGGAAGCATCTGAATGTACCTTGGAGGAATGATACCCAGGAGAGCGCCTGAGCCTAAGCAGGCTTGCTTAACGGCTGAAGCCAGCTATGGGCGGAGCCTATCTGCCATATGTATTCACGCAAAACATAGGAAAAAGCCCAGATTGCGTTTGAAAAAAAGCCCGGATTTGAAAACGGGCTAAAAATTCAAAAGTTGCGAAAATTTTCAATCTCGCTGGGATGATTCAGCAAACGTTCGACGGTTATTTTATTCAATTATTTCATTATAAATTAAATGAAACATATTCGATTCGAATGCTATCACCCTTGGATGTCGCCTATCGCAGACGCAATGTTGCGAGTTAACAAATATGGCGTCCACAGCTGGCTTCAACATACAGGCTTATGCTGGACGCATGGAGTGTACAGCGTGGTAAGTGCCTCGTTTGGTTAAATTTGCATTTACTGATTATAGCCTACAATTTTCAGAAAAAGTCTTAGTGGTAAATGTAAATTTTGTACAAATAAAGTTATAACAGAAAAATGCGGTATCACATCTAACTTCGTGAAACATTTGGAAAGAAAGCACACTGACAGGTTGGCAGAGATGTAGTACTTGTACTTGTACTCGAGTACAAATTTTTTGTACTTGTACTTGTACTTGGAGGCCTTGTACTTGTACTCGGAGTTTTTGGAATGCAAGTACTTGTACTTATACTTGTACTTGAAGTTTTTTGAATGCAAGTACTTGTACTGTACTTGGAGGCCATGTACTTGTACTTGTATTTGAAGCATTGTGTACTTGCTACATCTCTGGTGGCATAGCTAGGGGGCTGCTGTTAGTCCATGTAGTATGCCCAAATTTCCGGAGGAGAATTTAAAATTTACGGAGGAAAGCGATTTTCCCCCGGAAACGGCCTAGATTAAACACTGTCCAGGGGTGCCACTCTTGCCATAATGTGCGGGCGTCCATGGAGGGGTGACTCTTGGGCTTCAGCTAGAGCTGGGTCGATTACAATTATTTTTTCCGATTACGATTACGATTATTTTCGATTATTTTTCACGGTTACGATTTCGATTACGATTACGGTTTTTTGTATAATCGCGATTTCGATTTCGATTATTTCACAGTACCTTTAGAAACTGTCTTTCCCGCCATATTTTACAGTATTCGGCAATCCTCTGTGTATCGATGTTCAGTTGGTCTTCAACAGGGATATTTCTCTACCCCTAACACTACCAACACCCACAATTTGAGGTCGACACCCCTAAATATTTTTGTTTGAATTTGGTAATGTGACAATGGTATGCATACAGAATGCATATTGATTAGCCCTGAACACCCTCAAACAGGCCCATTCAGAGGGGGCCAGGAGGGCCATTCGGCCTGGCCTCCATCATTTGGGGGCCTCCTTTTTGTTTCCTTGTCTAGAATTCTGGGAGAGCTAGAAAGCTAGATAGCTACTACTAGAAGGGGCCTCACAATTTGGTGATGACCTTTTTGCTTGTCGACAATTTTTGGATTTTGGGAAAGCTAGGAAGGTATTCTGCGGTCCTCAAAATTGGTGATTACCTTTTGTCGCTTGTCAAAATTTTAATTGTTGGGAAGGCTAGGAGAGGCCTCGAAATTCCAACTGGCCTGGGCCTCCTTCAGCCTCTGAAGCCCCTTCCATTTAAATAGGCAGGCCCCCTGCCCCCAAATGGAGAAATACACCCCACAACTTTTATCCTCGGATGACTTTTTGTGAGTCTCTTGTCTGACTTGTCAGACTTTTTGTGAGTCTCTATAAGGTTTTTTGCTTGTCAGCCTTTTTCGGTAGAGACTTCCAAAAAATTCGACACCCCCAGATTTTCCCGACACCCCCAAATTCACAATCCTACAATCCTAGAAATAAACACACCCCAGATTCAGTGGCGGCTCTAGGATTTGGCAAGTGGGGGCCGTTGGGGGGGCAACTTCTAATCATGGGGGCCAACCATTTGTTGTTTAATGTATGTAGCATTAAGTATAGGGTCCCAACTGGGGGAGCCACTGGGGGGCCCAGGCTCTCAATAGGGGGGGGCACGGGCCCCCCTGGCCCCCCGGTGGAGCCGCCACTGCCCAGATTTTCCCGACACTCCACACCAATTCACAATCCTAGAAATAACCCTGGTCTTCAATCTCCTTAAAGGATCGAGCCTGGGTGGCAAGACCGATATCGTCAGCGTATCCAAACTTCCTACTGATGGTATCAGGTAATTCAAAAACATTTCAGGCCTATTAGCCTACAAATTGAATAGCATAGGTGCTAGAACTGAACACTGTGTTAGACCGTTTCGCTGACGTCTCCAGGAGCTGACATCTTCTCCCATGTGAACTAAGAACCGTCTGTCAGAGATAAGTAATTCCACAAGTTGACAGAACCAGGGTGGCAAATTGAGCGAGAGTTTGTACATTAAACCCGCATGCCACACCGCATCGAAAAAAAATGCTGTCAAACCCAGAAAGATGGTGCCTGTCTTTATACGCAGTTGAATCCATTTTCAATGAAAATCTGATAATCAACGGTAAATTGATCTTTGAATCGGAAATATTGTATAATATAACTTACGGGAATAATCGAAAATTAATCGCGATTTCGATTATTTCTTCGACGATTATCGATTATTTCGATTTATTTAATAATCGTGTCGATTTCGGTTTTTCCAAAAATCGCGATTTCGATTACGATTACGATTAATCGACCCACCTCTAACTTCAGCCCCCTCAAACCTAAATACCTGGCTACGTCCCAACCGGGGCTTGGAATTTCTCTCGATGATGGCTCTGGAAATGAGTTCCCAAACTTTTTTCCTATAAAAAGCACTGTGTTTAGCTTATTTTGCGCACATGCGTTGTGCATGGAATGGCATAGGATAGCGACATCATAGCGCGCCCGATTTGAGAGGGAAAGAAAGGGGAGTTGGAGTCATAGACTTTAATATCATATATAGGCCTAATAATAAATCTATGGTTGGAAACGTGGAGTGGGGAGAAGGCATTGACAGCTATTAATAGAAGTCAATGGCAGAAGGAAAAAATAAACAAATATTAGACATAGACGTCAATGATATTATAGTTATGTAGCGATAAGGGTTAATGCCTAATGGCATTGACTTTTGTTTCTATACTGTTAGGTTGAGAAAATCATCTGGGAATATTTAAAATCAATTTGGAAAGTTTAGAGCTGGCGGAAACGGCTGTTCGTCCTTTTGACCGAAAAGAATATTCGACGAATATTGAATTGTAAGACTAGCTTATTTCCTTCCGAGTGACATAGTACTTAACCATCATACCGCAATCATAGCTCGCATCTCATGCATGCGTAATTTAAAGAGTAGCAATTGTCCCGATCACATCTCTTCACATGTCGAAAAAACCACCTCCGTAAAGTTAGTTGCGGATTGGACATTCAGATATTCGCACATTCGCTCCATAGAGACACCCAATAGCCTAAATTTAACTTTGTCATGAATTAATTATATTTAATATATTTTAATTTCTGCCTACTGACACGGTGAGTGTTAGCCCTTCTGGGCTAACACCCCTCCAATATTGTGTCAATACCTCTTGTACATCATAAGTGTTGGGCAGTGGCGTCGCGAAAGGGGTGCGGGCCGCACCGGGTGACACCACTCAGAGGTAGAGTTGCCAGATATCCAGTCAAAATACGGGAGATTGTTACCGCGATCAGTGCGCCCACTCCAAGGTCCAGTTCATTGTGAATTATTATGGCTAGAGCTATACTACATAACAGTACTGTAGAGCAGTAGCGTAGCCAGGATTTACGGAAGGGGGTTTTTGGTTTTGGTCATGGTCAACTGAAAAACTGAAAAAATTGTGACAAGCAAAAAAAAAGTTCGTCCGCTCACAACGACACCTTTCTTTCCTCTTTTTCTTTGTTAGTGTTGGCAAACAAAAAAGGTCAAAACCTTAATTAACTACATTATTTCTTCAATTTCTTGAATTCGTACCGTTTATTTATTGACACTTTATATAGCGCAGTAGACAAGGCTAAGGCCTACAACAAGAGCGCTTAACACAGTTCATATCCAATATTAAATAAAT
The DNA here is from genome assembly GCA_018105865.1 of Metaphire vulgaris. Classification (NCBI taxonomy): domain Eukaryota; kingdom Metazoa; phylum Annelida; class Clitellata; order Crassiclitellata; family Megascolecidae; genus Metaphire; species Metaphire vulgaris. The sequence continues at coordinate 11,893,196 of CM030850.1, forward strand.
GTGTTTTCAAATTTCTAATGAAAAGTCCAGCTGAGACTGCTCCAGTCACATTGTCTGGAAAAGAGTTCCACAGGGCGGAATTCCCCCGTGCGAGTGATCTTTCCCCAAACTTAGGGGTCTTGGACGGGAGGAGGGACCAACAACTGCACTCTCTGACTGGACCTGAGAACCGATCTCTCGATCACCGTTGTTAAGAAATTTGTTACTCCGGCAACCCCACGGAGAGGGGTTGACCTACAAATCTGCAATCCGAGAATAAAAATGCGTGAAACATTTAAAAAAGAGGTTTAACCCCCAAACCCCTCCCCTTGGCTGCGTCACTGCTATAGAGCATAGATTAGGAAAAAGCAGTAAATAACGCTGTTCAATGCACTGCATCATCTGTATGCATCTCAACGAAGTCTATCGACCTAGCCAAATACGGGAGATTTGGTCCCGCGTGTCATCCGTCCTGGAGGCGGGAGACGGGCTGAAATACGGGAGCTCCTGTAAAATACGGGGGATCTGGCAACCCTACTCAGAGGGGTAACATCAAACTGAGAAATTGGAATTTTTTTTGCTTGTCACCACATTTCAGGAGGAAGATAACCTGGGTGACACCACAATTTTTCCGCACTGGGTGACACCAACCCTAGCGACGCCATTGGTTTTGGGCCATTTAGAAATTCTCCAATACTGTTTAATAGCCTAAAACAGTCATCCTCGTTAAATTAATTTTTTATATTACTTTTTAAATTTCTGGGTATTTCTACATCGAGTGTTAGCCCTCTGGGCTATACTCCTCCAATATTGTGTCAATATCTCTTGTACATTAAAAGTGTTGGGCCATTTAGACCAGAGGTTCCCAAACTTTTGTGATCGCGGACTCCTATTTTGTTCCCAGCTTAGCTTGCGGACCACATTTTTTGTAGCGACAAGCAAAACAAGGTCACCATCCTTCCTAATTGTAAATTGTAGTGACAAGCAAAAAAGGTCATCTGGGTTAGGGTTAGACCTAACCCTAACCCTAATTTTGGGAGACTCTCGCGAACCCCTGCCATATCCTCCGCGGACCCCCTCCGGTCCGCGGACCACAGTTTGGGAACCGCTGATTTAGACATTTGCCAATGCTATTTAATAGCCTAAGGTTCTCATCATCGTTAAAATAATTTTCTCTATAACTTTTTAAATTTCTGGCTATTTCTACAGCGAGTGTTAGCCCTCTGGGCTATACCCCTCCAATATTGAGTCAATATCTCTTGTACATAAAACATGTTGGGCCATTTAGAAATTCTCCAATGCTATTTAATAGCCTAAAACAGTAATCCTCGTTAAATTAAATTTTTATATTTCTTTTTAAATTTCTGGGTATATCTGGGCAAAGTGGTGGTCCGTGGTATGAGTTAGGGAAAAAGTGAGAAAAAAGTAAAATAGAGGTTCAAAAAGTTAACTATTTCTTATATGAGTGTTGTTTTGAACTTTCCATGAACTCTTACATGAAGTCACTGTTCATTTTTAATTAGAACGTCTATTATGAGACATTATCACTGGCTTTTTTTGTTCTTTTAATTTTTATTGATATTTGGAACCACATGCTTTGCACAAATCATTAAATAAAAGATCTTTCGACCATAGCCTAGACGAGAAGTTAGTATTTGTATGTAATCATTATTTTGAAGAAGGATTTTAAGTACCATTCATTGATTGATACCTATAAATATTATTAATGCTGCTGTATTAAGTGCATATTTATTATTATTATTATTATTATTATTATTATTATTATTCTATTTAAAATCTGTAATAAAGAATTTTTGCTTATTGCTTGATTTCTGTTGAACTTTCAGCCTTCATGAGCTTCTGTCATGAATTTAAGATGATCATTCGTGTTTTCTTGAATGGAAGTTGTAGTCAGTTTCGGAAACTACTATTGGTCCAAAGACAACTTGTAACGATATAATTCTTTCTATTTTAAAAGATGAGTCAAAGATTGGAAGCTTCATCTTAACTGAAATATGTATGGGCTATGGTAAGAAATGTTCTTTGCATTTTTAAAGGTAGGATATATATATATATATATATATATATATATAGATAGATAGATAGATATAGATAGATATAGATAGATAGATAGATAGATAGATAGATAGATAGATATAGATATAGATAGATAGATAGATAGATAGATAGATAGAGAGAGAGAGAGAGAGAGAGAGAGAGAGAGCTGTACCGATTAATCGGCAACATTCATAATCGGACCGATTATTAGGACAATTGGAACAATCGGTAATCGGGTGCCAGTCCGGCGCCGATACCGATTAATTGGTAACACTTGTTTTCTGGCCGATTTTTTAGGATAATTGGAACAATCGGTTATAAATTACAATGTGAACATAGAAATTTAAAATTTCACATAATAAGTATTGATAGCAAAATAATTATTCATTAATGATCAAGCACACATTATGCATTGAATCTCTTGGTAAACCTCAAATTGAACCTGTATATGGAGGGCATGTACATTTACGCTACACCTTTCTATGGCAAATTTGATTGCATGATCATTAAAAGCGCCCGATTTTGATAATTTGACAGATAATCGGTATCAGCAAGACAATCGGTTGTTTAACAATCGGAACAATCGGTAATCGGAACAATCGGCAAAATGTGCAATCGGTACAGTTCTAAAGGGAGGGAGGGAGGAAGGGAGGGTGGGGAAGAAGAGAGATGATGATGATGATGATGATGATGATGATGATGATGATGATGATGATGATGATGATGATGATGATGATAGGCAATAATGCAGATGACATTATAGAACTAAGAACAGTAATGCAGGAGTGTGGGTAAGCGGAAAACTGCTAAACAATCTTCGAATTGCTGATGAGTATAAAATGATGATGCAAAAGCACTCGCTAGGTAGATGGTAGACTCAGAAGACAGACTACAGGAGCTAGCAGATAAAATAAACAATAGCTGCAGAACAAGTCATGAATTTTCCTACCATTGTTGGAAAATGACATATGACGGGAAGTGCAAAGGAGACATAAGGAAAAGAATTGGGCTAGTGGCAGTAGCGAAAAATAATTATTTGGTCACACTGCTTGACTGGACTTCCATATCCCAGCCTTCACTGTAGCTCATCAAAATGAATTCCACCCGTGCAGGCTGAAAATAACTTTCTGCAAGACCACTGCACACATGGATCCAACATGTAGGAGATAGCTCTCCCTCTGCAATAGCACACAAATGGAATGCAACACTTTCGGACATGGACACTCTACTTGTGGAAGATTGATGCAATGGATTGATTAATTATATCAGTTCTTGGAATAGTATCTTTGGTATATCCTAGTGTTTTATTGCAGCTCAGAGAGCCTGCTTCTTCTGTTTGATATTTGCTCATGAAATGGTGGAATGCAAAACTCTAAGTCTCTCTGCAATCTCTAAATCATTACATTGGCTTAAAATAACTGAACGTATCCAATATAAGATAATTATATATATATAATAACACTTACCAGGTACATGTACATAATACTACATATAGCTCACTTCAGTCATCAAAACCTGTCTACCTTAGAACACTATTAATCCCTCAGCCTCCTCGACCCACACGTTCATCATCTTACCTCACTCTATCACGCCCACTGAATCAGTCATCCCTGAAAATTTGCTACCGTGCCTTCTCATATGCTGCACCTGAATTTTGGAACTCGATCCCAGCTTCCCATCGCACACTTGAACACTTTAAAACAATAAAATCTGAATCCCCATTTCCTATAATGCCTGCACTATCTCCTCAAGTCTTCAGGTCTGAGCTTAAATCCTTCCTTTTTCTAATATCATTTCCTCCATAGCTGTAACAACCTAGCCTCACTGCCCTTTGGATGTTGACTATTGCCTGGCTGATCCTTTACCTTCCCCACAGCTATTTTAAGAAAGGCTGAGTGCCTTAGAATAAGCAGCTACTGTTGTGCTCCAAGGCGCTATAGAAATCCACGAGATTTTACTTACTCCTTTTTACTCTGTCTGTGACTTGCCTTCTTTGATTAACCCCATCACCGGGGATTTAAATTTTAGACATCGTTAAAGTGTTGGGAAATTATTCAAAACTTAATAATGTAATTTTTAAATTTACTATATCTCCGGCTATATGAAAGCTAAGAAGACGTGGTATACACCATTCTTTAGCTTTTTTTATTGCTATTTCTAACCATCCATGCCAACAACAAAAATTTGGGGGTAGGGTCCACTTTACGGCCTAAAATAGCACCCCTCCCCAAAAATTTTTCTAAGCTCCGTAGCAAAATTTTTTCAGCGGTAACCCCACTTGTGTCAGCGGCAAAGTTGTAGGGAATGTCTGTGGAACAAAATAAATTTAAAATTTTGAAAATCGGACCACATTTGGTAGAAATATTTTGCTTCTAACTCGAACAGCCCTTGGTTTCTACACTCCGCTCCCAAAGAGTACCCATTACTTAGGACATAGAGCCCTGCTGACATTAAAAAAGGTGTCATGTATCGAATGGATAGATACTAAAGCGATTTCTGGCGTAAAATGTATCTGATACGTTGACCCACTATTGAGGAACGACTAGGAAGTCTACAGGACATATCTCGGACTTTGGGCCCAAATAGCGGCAGATAACATTGGATGAGCTTAGCTCGGGGATCCTGGTGAACGGGTTAAGGCCAAATCCTTTGCTTTCTTCTTTGGTGTCAGTTCACTTGCTTTTCCCATCTTTCCCAGCAAGAATATACCAGCTGGTATGCTGACTTTTCTTCTCCGGACTATTTGTCTCTGGACTTTTCTTCTTGGACTATTCATCTCAAGGACTACTCTTCTCAGGGACTTTCTTCTACAGGATAAGGTGCCTCAGGGCAGCAGAAAGGCTCGCAAAACCTCTGGCTCTGGAGTTTATAATTTTTACTGCAGAATATAATTATTCGTAGTCATCATGGCTATCTAAATCTATACTGGTCATATATACATACACTCATACAGATATAAAAGTGTAACAAATTAGGAAGTATTTTAAGTGATTATAAACAATTCATCTCAAAAAAAGTGGGTGGGTCCATTGCCTGGCGGACCCAGCTCCTAAAAGTGGGTGAGTCCGGAGTTGTGCTTCAATCACTTTGTAACAAATTAGGAAGTTATCAGCTTAAAGTATTTACCATGTAGATGCAAACAGCTCAGGAGTGTCTCTCTGTCATTCAGTTGTCTCCAACTTTGTGTGACATTATGGACTTTGATATACCATCTTTTTCTGTCCTCGACCGCATTTCTCATTTCCTCAATGTTCATGATCATTGCTTCCATGATGTTATAATCTGTCATAGTTTGTTAGGATCCACGCAGTCTTGCTTTTGAATAGTCTATAATAGCTTTTGAATAGTCTATAAAGCACTTATACCGGTATATGCTCTTCTAGTATTCTCAGACGCAAATTGACTTATTTTGGTCACATACAAAGACACACTAAAGATAACCTGCAGCAAACATTTCAGCAAGGTATCATGCCAGGAAAAAGAAAGAGAGGTCAGCCGAACAGAAAATGGGTGAATGATATAGAAGAATGGACTGGAATGGCTATAACAACAGCAACAAAAGCATGAAAAGAAAGAACTACCTGGAAATGCCTGATTCATGAAGTCACCTTATCTTCAACTACTGAAGGAAAGAGGAAATGATGATGATGTGATGGTGATGATGATGATGATGATGATCATCATCATCATCATCATCACATCATCTCAGCTCTTTTCTGTGATCCAAGTTTTGTTTGCGATTTGATCTCTTGTCCCTAGTCCTTTCCGAAAACCTGCCTGTTTTTCTGGTAGCTCTTTATTTATGTATTGTCTCATTTGTGTCTGAACAACCTTCAACATTATTTTGCTAGCATGTGGTATTAAGACAATCTGATGATTTGAGTAGTCCCTTTTTTGGAATTGAGATATGTAACGATCTTTTCCAGTTCCTTGGGCATTGTAATGTGTTCCACATTTGTTTGCATATTGCATGAACAACCTTTATGGCCTTATCCTCGACATTCTGAATAGCTCTGTAGCAGTGGCATCCTGATTTCTCTAGTTGATTGATGGCAAGTAGGGGGGTCCTTTAATAATAACTGCCTGAGAAGGGCAAAAATTTATCTTAATCATAATACTGGGCCAACCATTTGTTGTTTAATGTATGTCTAGCATTAAGTTATAGGGTCCCAACTTTTATTGGGGGCCAATGGATCTTTGCCAGGTCTTAAAGATAACCTGCAAAACATTTCCTTTGTTCCACCTTTTGGGGGGATCCGGGCCCCTGGCCAACACTGCTAAGGAAAGACAAATGTGGAGCCGCCACTGCTCTGTAGTGATATCATAACATCCTGATTCCTGGTGCTTTGTTGTGTGCTATACTCTCCATAGCCTTTCTCTCTTCAGATTCCAATATTTCCGGTTCTAAATCTGTAATACTGTTCTCATTCTTCCTCAGGTGTATTCAGAGTCTTTTTGTAGAGTTCTTCGGTATAGTCTGTCCATCTCCTGTTGATTTCCTCGCCTTCCATCAGGACTTTGCCATTTTCATCTTTTATTGTTCCAAATTCCAATCCTTGGGTGATAGTCTCCCATCAGATCTTTGATTTTCTTAAACAGTTCCCTTGTTCGACCTTTTTTGTTATCCTCCTCTCATTCTTTACATTGTGTTTTGCATCAACCCATGTCCAAACTATGCATCATGAAAGTTTGGTCGACCAATGCCAACTCGTGACAGTCAAACTGTAATAACTCCACTTCTGCAACAGCTAGAGACATGATCTTTGCACCAAACTCTAGCTTTTTGATAGCTCTATCTGGGTCAATCAACAGATACACCAAGAGTTTGAAAACCAAAAGAACAGAAGCAATCATAGCACATAATTTGACATTTTGATCAATGTATATTCAACAATATTTATGATTTTATTTGTGGATAAGTCTTATATTGTGAGGAATTAATTATGAAAATTTCAGAGTGGGCGCTCTTATAGTTTATATGCAGTGATTAAAAGAATATCCGCCCTAATGCAAAATCGCAATTAAAACATTCCTGTTGGACATTGCATTCGCTAAGTGACTGAGTTAATTTAGTATGCCAGTGACATCCGACACTTAGACAAATCTGTGACAGTTTACGTTACATTTAGCAGTATGTTTATTTGTGTTTTCAATTTAATAAACTGTACTTAATACAGTACCTTGCTTGGCGATGATGATTCCAGGCGCCGAGATTATGGCAATGCCTCCATGATTGGTAAAGTTGGCGTTGTCCAGCTGAGTCCCACCCGGAATAGTGCATGCCATTTCGATTACATTGAGCCCCATTCTGCAAGCCCTTTTCACGGCGACGCTATCTGCATCTTCGTGCCAGGCTTCTGTGATGGCTAAAATGCTTAGCCGATAGTCAGTAAAAAGATCCAGAACCAGAATATTCTCCATCTTCATGGAGTGTATATTCAACATTCCTAATCTGAGCTTCTGTGCTGGGGATCTGCACTTTGCTCCATTCTTGTGTACACCAGTGCCAGTCTCAGGCAGATCACCGGATTGACCTATGTTGTGGCCTGAGTCTTGTTGTTCGGCTGTTCTCTAGCCAATCTGATGGGGATCGGTCTTTGGAGCCTGTCTCCTGTTCTGCACCTGCGTCCTCTACTCCTCTGGAAGAAGGAGGAATGAGAGAGGCGGTCAAGCCGGTGACACATGAGTGCTGAGAGACACAAAGATGACTGAGATCAAAGTTCAAGGAGCACAGCTCTAGTATAAATTAGAACAGTGTTTATTCTAGCCACCTAGACATTGGGATGAGTTTAAAAAAATTTTTTTTGGGGGGGACAGACATAAGGGAGGTCATACTACTTGCCAAAATGTCAAAAATATTTTTTGGGGAAATTTCAAACTGGGGGGGGCGAATTCTCTCCCAGAGAAGGCCTAGAATGCCTAGAGTGCACCTAGGTGAGACTCTATCCTTTGATTCGCACGTTAGCAATCTGATACACTCCTGCCACTACCAACTGCGGAGAGTGAGGTCAATTCGACGGTACCTGCCAGTGAGCGTGGCTATCAAGTTACTGCGGGTCCTGGTACTGACATGAATTGATTACTGTAACGGTGTGCTTCTTGGACTTCCGAATACTAGACTGAACCGCCTACAATCAGTGCTGAACCAGGCTGCACAAGTGATTTTCGGCTGTCGCTGGGGTGACCACGCCACTCCTCTCCTTAGAGATCGACTCCACTGGCTCTGTGTTCCACAGCGCATTATCTACAAGCGCTGTTGGCTTACGTTTCGGGCTTTACACGATCCACTCTGTCCTGATTATCTAACTGTGCTTGTACGAAGATCAACTGTGATCGAGAGGAGTTCGGTTCTCAGGTCCAGTCGGAGAGTGCAGTTGTTGGTCCCTCCCCCGTCCAAGACCCTAAGTTTGGGGAAAGATCATTCGCTTTGGGGGAATCCACCTAAGATGGAACTCTCTTCCAGACAATGTGACTGGAGCAGTCTCAGCTGGACTTTTCATTAGAAATTTGAAGACACATTTATTTAATATTGGATATGAATTGTGTTAAGTGCTTTTGTTGTAGGCCTTAGCCTTGTCTACTGCGCTATATAAATTGTCAAAAAATAAATAAAATAAATAAATAAATAGAATAAACACTGAGTTAGAGTGTATATTGTGACATATTGTGGACATCATGCTTTGCTTGCCTCTTGCTCAGGAGTGTGGATATAGTCAAATATTTTTAAATAGTAAGAATTTATATTATACTCCACTATATTATACTCCACTTACTGACATGCTAGAGACTTGATTTGCCCTGAGGCCAAATCACAGCATGCCATCTGTTGTTAACAAATGGTAATCTGAGATCATCTATCACATTTTGGACAGTATATTTAAACTTCTGATTCTCATATTATGGTTATGGCATTTAGACATTTATGCATAAATTCCTGTTAAATGAAGTTTGTAAGTACAATAGAATTGATTTCTCATAGGATGCATGCGATTCAGGTTGGAAATGAGTAATTTGAATTTTTATTATATGATTGTCTACTGTATGTGCCATTAGTTATTCGTAGATGGCTCTTGTCTGACCTATATCACAAACAAGTGGAGCATTATATAGTTTTAACTATTAGGTATATTTGAGATAGCGTTGTTGCTGATGAAAGATTGGATGGGATTTGTCATACTGGTGATAGGTTGCACATTGAGGAAACTTTAATCATTTGAGCTGCTTTATTAGAGATGTAACATGATTATCGATCATTATATTTGACCAGAAAAATTATTCTAACATTTGTATTTAGGACAGATTGTTGCAACTGGTGTTGATTTTTGTTGAGTTCTGATAGTGCCTTGTTTCAACAGCTAGTCAAGACATGTAATGAAAGTCAAAATAGAAAATCATTGCAACTTTCATGCACTTATGTTGCCAGATTTATTTAGCATTTTGTTTTGGCATGTTAAGCATATGTTGTAGTTTGGTGTTATGCAAGTCAGGTAATATGATTAATATCAGATTAGGTATTTGATTTGTATAAATAGTGAATCTAGAATTTAGTCAGTATTTTGCAATATCATTAACTTAAATGTAAGTGTTGCATTGATAAGATGAATATTTTGACATACTTTTTTATTTAGAGAGGGTGATTGATGATAAAGAACAACCATTTGAGATTTTACAACAGTGGGGAAATCATGCCGATAGAGTTCAGTTTTTCCTTCGCCATAAAATACCAAATGTTTCTTTTAAAGGTATATTATTATGAAAAATGTTTATGTGAAAAATATTTAGTCTAAACTGCTTTGAAGATTCGTTTATATGGGATTATTAGCAATGGCATAGCCAGGATTCCAGAATAGGGGGCACTTTAACATTTTTCAGTCACAAAGTCTTGAGATGCAAAATAAAGGCTTGCCATCTAAAGCACTTTAAAATCTGCTGTCTGCTGCATTTTCCTTGATCTAATACTACCCTTACCCCCCAACTACTTGCCAGTTTTGGATGAATCTCATGACCATCCTGATCTGAATAGGGGGTCGGGCCCCCATGGCTACTCCAATAATTGTTAGATATCATGTCATGTCACATGCCATAGTTGCTATGTGGCTGTTGACTGAGCAAACAGGCAAGTGACCTCCATTGTTTTCTGTTCTAACTGTGTACAGAAGGTTGGATCCAGAAGGTCACTCCACCTGGTTATATTATTTAACCAAGATTTTTTGGTCTGCCATATATCTTGTGCCTTCTACTTGCCCCATCATCACAGATCCTTCTAAGGTGTTTTTGTTGTTTCTCATTATTGTTATTGTTGGGATTGCTAGAAGTTTAATTTCATATCAGTTAGACTAGTGTATGCATTTGTTTTCTCTTGCATTGACTTACCTACTTCAACAATGTCCTCCTTGGCTTTCTGGACACCCAGACTAACTGACTCCAATCAATTCTTACTGTATCTGCTTGTCTGGTTGTTGGCTATCATTGAAACATCTATGGCATGTCTCTCCTCTGAGACAAATTGACTGGTTTTGAGTCCTAGAATGCTTCACCTTCAAGCATTGTCTGTTCACCAACTGAGCCTTGAATGGCCACATCTGTCCTGCTTACTTTTCAGATCTGATTAGAAGCAGCTCTAATGATCATCATTCCTGACTCTGCACCAGCAGTCATGATCAGTTACTTATTCCACGCCCAGACAAAACTGCAAGTTTGACTAGTTTGATCAACTTCTAGCAGCAGGCTGATTTTTCAGAATTCACTACCTGACAACATTCTGATAGTGGATTCTGTTGTATTTTTTAAGTAGGATATAAAAGCCCATTTGTTTTGCATCTCCTTCAGGTAATATTTGTTTACTATGGTTTAGCAGTAAGCAGTCTAGACTTTAAGGGTGCTAAAGACGCATCTAACAGGCTGTTACTGTTCATGTAGGATCTTAATGCAAAGACATCAACGCTTTCTGTCAAGGCTCTTGCTTTGCATTCTCATGTTTCACTTCACATAGGCACATAGTTTTAATGAATTTTTTATTTAGAATATTTGCGTCAAGTACTGGTATTTACCACTAGTAATACAGTGTATTTTGCAGGACAAGGTAAAATAGCATATACACCAATGAAAGACATTGCAGAGACAGCAGCTGTGCTTCCAAACATTGTGGTAAGAAATTGCACTCCTTCTGACTTCAGGAGTATTGTTGTCACTGCTATTATGATGCCATATTCTCTAGTTATCACTTTGAACTGTGGTTTTTTTATCTGTCATTCATTGTGCAATGTTGCCATTTTGAACCTTGGGCCATTTTAATACCTTATTGCATATTAGTAGTTTGAACTTTTGCAGCTGACTAAAAGCATATAAGTAACTGCTGCTAAATCCATTGTGCATATAAATTTGTCAATTTGTGAACTCTGACTCAGAACCTCCTTCTAATAATAAAATGCATGAATGCATTATATTATGAACATCATTTGAATTTATTTACAAAGATTACAAGATTGTGGAGTGGGGAATGAGACAGAAGGACAGATAATTTGCCATGCAGTTTTGAATGGTTTAAAAGTAAATCTTAATGACTTTACTCAAATTTCTGAATCTTAATAAGTGTCATATTTTAAATCCCAGGCATGACTGTAAATGCAGTACTGTTTGGCAGTATTTTGATGATGATGATGATGATGATGATGACGATGATCAAAACGAAAAATATTACTCTGAACTTGCCTGGATTAGAAAAATAAACTTAAATGCAATCATACAACTTGAAAGATTCCCTAGGTCACTAAATGAAATAGAACAAAATTTGTTGCAAAATTCATAAGTGAACACAGCCGGAGAGTAGATGCTGCCGAGTGAAGAAAAAGGAAGAAACAATAGAAGAATTGGAGGGTGCAGCAAAAATGTAGTTTGAGGATAGAAAAAAAAACTGGGATTGTGACAGAGGTTGGCAAAATACAGCAGGCAGGAAGATTTGTGTTGGAAAGTGTAGGAATCAATTTGTCTTATCCATGTACTTATGCCTTATTCTGTCTCTTGATTGTCTCCATTGTGATCTGTTATTTGTAATGCGACCACCTTGGTTGTTGGCTATCATTGAAACAGCTATGACATTTCTCTCCTCTGAGACAAATTGACTGGTTTTGAGTCCTAGAATGCTTCACCTTCAAGCATTGTCTGTTCACCAACAACTGAGCCTTGAATGGCCACATCTGCTAGTCACAGAGCAATGTAAGTTTGGGTCTATGGGCCAAGTCACCTCATGAGGCTGAACAGCACCATGCAGTCTCCGGATCTGGCTATGAACGTTTTTTTTAATGTCAGCTCCATGAGGCATTCATGATAAAGTGGAACCGTCTGATACCAGGAGTGCATTGCTGTGTATTTGTAATGAGTTATCCTGCATTCCAACATCCTTTTTGACCAGCAGGATGAGTAGTGAAGAATGATTGTCTGCTAGTTAAAGGTGCACTGATCATATGCTGATTATCAGTATCAGCCAAAAAATTATTGGCCAAGTGGCCAACAAAAACTTTTGAAACACTTTCAATTAACCACGGCGATTCTTCTAGTTTTTGAGATTCTGAATCCAAATATGCAATCGGATTTCTCCGACTGTGTACCATTATGCTGTAATTTCATAAATTGTAGGGTATTATAAGTAAGGTTGTTAATACCGCTGATTTTAAAGGACCGGTTAACCGTTGAAAAAAAGACTGGTTAACCGGTCGTTTGCGGTAGCGTCTTTCCCACGACTAGCCTTGAAGTAGGCCAACGACTCTAGTAACTACCTATATCTATGGGCGCCTATCTATGGCTGCCTTGCATGCGTTTTGTGCATGCCACGTTTCGTCGTCGTCGACGCAATTTCTGACGCTCCGTGCGTGAATCTTGCACCGGAGATGAGGATTTCTTTGAGTCCGTCGGTTTGCTGAGGAGTTTTGGCTGTCCTCTACTGTTTGCGTCGTTTTGGAAGCCTCGAGTCGGTCTCACCGCCTGTGCAAGACGTCGCCATGTTGGCTATTGTTATAGTGCCATGCGATGATCGACGGTCGTTCCGGGCTTCGCTCGAGCATTCATCTTCGCGAGGACGGCATTCCGCTCTTCGGTTCCGACGTATCTCGTGCTGTCCTCTACCTTTCCACGTCGTCCTGGAAGTTCAAGTCAGTCGCTGTCCGTCGGGTGTGCGCCAAAGTCAGCCGCATCGGCTGCTGCGTGAAAATTCGGCGGGTTTGCGGTTGGCTGTCGTTTCTGGACTTCGCTGGATTTTCCATCTTCGTCGGATTTGCCGATTTCGATGACGGAACTATCTTCTTGCAGAAGACCGCTTCTTCAGGAACTTTTCCGGTGGTTATATCCGCACGGAGAAACTCCTATTACCAACTCGCGGACTTTCAACTTCATCTTCCACTCCTCGTTGGCATGTCAATGGGGCTACAGTTTTCCTTGAAGGACGGCTTCTAAAGGACTTTGCACCGGGCTTCTTCACGGCAGCAAAGTTTTTTTCCATCATCTCAGTGGATTTTAACATCGCCACCTTCTGAACTTCATTGACATGTCAGCGGTGTCAAAGCGCTTTTGATTTTGGATTTTAAACCATGCGTACAGCGCTATATAAATTGTCCTGGATGATAATAATAATAATAATAATAATAATAATAATAATAATAATAATAATAATAATATCTAATAATGAGCTGCGTCTTGAACTGCTTACCTGCTTACGTCAAAGTGCTTTGATGTTGCCAACACTCGATATAGCGTCATTTATAGGCCTGCCATTAGCTCAAGTGTCTTTTGGGCCCGTCCATATAGGCCCTATGGCCTAGTATGTATGCAAAAAAATGCATATTTTCACCCACCCCCTGTTGCACACCATACATTTTAGGGATCCCTCCCTTATGCATGCATACAAATTAACTACTCCTCCACCATGGTGAAAAATTAATCCACGGAAAAAGCAAAATTACCCATAAAAACAAAAAACCCATTGGTTTACAATACAATACAATAGAACTTCCATATGTTATTGTCTTGAGCACTGCCAATTATTTAATAACTGTAGGAACAATACTCCTGACCCTTTGTTTGACCGTGAGAAAGTAATTGTTTTTGAACCTGTTTCTGTGAATAAACCAGTCTTCAATCTGAGCACTTTTTTAATTGTTACATAGGCTATTTATAAATTTGTGCATACGTACGCATTCAGTCAAGACTCCTCTTCCTGTACGAAAATCTCCAAAATCCCAAACCACCTCAGTGCGTACGTACTATAGGGATGGACCCTCCCCACGATGTACTCGCAGATAAGTCGAGAAATTTATGCTTTAAAATTCGCTTTGAAACACTGACTCAATGAAATTTTCCAAATTTTTTTAAAGAAACACATTGCCTAATGCATTCCAGCTCTGACTCAATCGAATGTCTTGTAGCCAAATGTAAATGTAAATGTAAATGTAAATGTAATTAGCTATTTATATTGCAATCAATAAATGTTAGCAAGCGCTTACAATTAATGTCAATTATGTTAATTATTATATGCACAATTAAACAGGTGTCTTCAAATTTTTACGAAAGCGACGGGCGACTTTATGCTCCGTGGCGCTGGTGGAAGGGCGTTCAGGCATGGGGTCCGGCGTACAGAAGGCTCGTTGCCCCATGACTGTCCGAGATTTCTGGTATTGGCTAGTAGATGCTGATCGTAGGCCTGGTCTACCAATGGCGGTTGATGTTGGCTGGAGCAGATCGCCAGATAGGTCGGACAAAGGCCATTCTGTGCACAGAACATCAGCGTGCATAGTTTGTGTTGTATCCGTGACTGGACTGGAAGCCAATGGAGTTCGCGGCGCGCTGGGTGGCGTGGTCTCGAGGTTTTAGGTCCAGCACCAGGCGTTTTGGCCAGTGTAGACTTTGGGAGAATCATTATGCCCCACACTGTCTTCGCAATGCATTATGGGTAATAGCACTGTTGACCGTCTGATTTGCAATGCATTACGGCCCGGGTAGATTAAGACATTTTTGGTTGTTTGCCGTCGAGTGTATGGATCGCCATCTTGAATCGGCGCCATGACATCAACGTGACCAGTAGAACTGTAGATTAGACACACGCCCAAGAATACTACGACACTGTTTTCAGGTATAATTATGCAATTCAAAAAATCTGTAAGCCCTAAAATTTCCTTTTATACATGATGATTTATAGAGCGCCGTAGACATGACGAAGGCCAAAAACAAAAGTGCTTTACAGTCAACTAGCTAAATTGCACGAGGTCTTAAATAAGTGCATCTTAAGCATGCCTGCAAAAGTTCCAGCTGAGGTGGCCTTGGTCACATCGTCCGGAAGCACATTCCACAGGAGGAGGTTCCCGTGCGACATGGATCTCTCTCTGAGCTTCACTGTCCTCGATGGAGGAAGGACATGTAGTAGCGACCGACTGCTGGATTGAAGCTGGAGGAGTCAGTTTGTCTGATCCTGTCTTCGTACCAGAGTCGACAAGTACTCCGGGCAGGAGGTGTCGTGCAGGGCTCGGAATGTCAGGCCAGCAGCATTTGTATATGATTCGCTCAGGCACCTTGAGCCAGTGTAGTTTATCCCTTATTCTTTACTGAGTTATACAAGGGTCATGCAGTGTGGTTTCAGTTATTGGTTATTTTTCAGTTACAGTTACAATTATTGAAATTATTTTCCAGTTATAGTTACAGTTAAAGTTATTGTCATTTTTCAGTTACAGTTTCAGTTAATTATTTTTCAGTTATTTTCAATTAATCGCCATTGAACACGTTAACGAAATTTTGATGCTTTTTCCTAATGAGCAATAACTCTATATAATTGATTGAAAAATCTACTTATATTATGTCCATATTTTATGCATGTAGAGATGGCCATGAGTCCATTTTTTAGAACCCAACCCAACCTAACCCATCAAATCTCCAACTCGATAGAAGTTTCTCATAAGAGCGAAGCATAATAATATAAGTTTGCATGACTTTGAGTAATCTAAGTACACTAGCTGCTTGCTTGTCGAAATGAATGACGGGGAGCTTGGTTATTTTCCTACCTGATTTTTTGTAAAACCAGTGATGGGCAACTACCTAAAAAACATTAGTTAAACTATAACTAAACTTAATCTAGAAATAAGTAAGTTAAACTTTTTGCAACAAATTTTACAACTATTTACCAGATGCAACATGAACATTTCAGTCAATGAACCATTGAAATCATTAGTCATTGTCTATTTAATATTTAAGATAAGATTGTGTAGATATACCAGTCTTCTACCTTAGCAGTTTTCTAATTGTTAGGTAGGCTATTTATAAATGTGTGCATACGGACGCATTCAGTTGAGACCCTCCCCCTCGCCGTATGCAAAATCTCAGTGCGCACATACTAGACAGAGGGACCCCTACGACATTTAGTATAGGTAGGGTGTCCAGATGACTTTTTGCTAAAAGAGAACATTCAATGTCATTCATAGTGGAAAATAGAGAACATTCTGAACAAAAAGAGAACAAACAAATTTTAAAAAATTAATATTAATTTAATAAAATTAATTACTTCAATTCAGTCATTCATTTCCTCTTCGCCGTCTTCTTCATCATCACTTATGTATTTATCTGATGATTGGACACTCTACAAGAAATCCGCATTGTCAATAATACTCTTATAAAACCCCTTACAATTCATGTCCTTGAAATTGTGCGTTATCATTGCAATGCTTTTGACAGTCGAAGTTTTCAATCTGTTTCTCTCTTTTAATTTCTTTATTGTTACCAAATTACAGTGAGAATAATTAAAAATTAACTTCTACTTAACTTTATTTGACTAAAAACAAAAAAGAGAACAAAAGAGAACTTCAGTAAAAAAAGAAAGATTAAAAAAGATCCGACCTAAAAAAGAGAACATGTTCTCTTTAAAAGAGATGTTCTGGAAACCCTAAGTATAGGCCTACATTTGGTCAGTTAAAAGAACTATTCAACAACTCACATAACAATTCAAATTGGGATGGCTGGCGGGTTGAGTTATTTATAATCTACAACAGCGAGGCGGCCAGGGAGATGATGGGCGGATGACGTGGAAGAGTGGACAGGAATGAAAATTTCAGCAGCAGTCAAGAAGACAGAGGATCGACATGGTTGGAGGAAAGAAAATCATGCTGTCACCTTAACTTCTGTACATGAAGGAACAAGGAGAAGATGATGAAATGTTCTTTAAAAAGCCAACTTGACAAAGCAAAGCTGATTTCCTGCATAAAACAGGCCTGCATTATATTTTATAAGGCTATATTTAAACAAAACAGAAGTATAGTATTTAGAGTTTGGAATAAGGGATAGAAAGATTAGTTTAGGCTTAGTGCCAGTTCTAGGGTTGTTTGTAGTATTAGTCAGATTGGAAAGTTTTAAGTCAAATGATTAATTAGATTGTAGTCACTCTCATACGGAACTGAGATTATGCAGCGCTACCACCGCTTGAATATTAAGTTTAAAAGACTGTCTAATCTTGCTTAATAGCTGGATTAATTAAACGGTCCGAGAGGCCGGTCACAACCCTCCCTCAATGTCTCTCTCTCTCTCTCTCTCTCTCTCTCTCTCTCTCTCTCTCTCTCTCTCTCTCTCTCTCTCTCTCTCTCTGCTGCATCTCTCTCTGCCATCTCTCTCTCTCTCTCTCTCTCTCTCTCTCTCTCTCTCTCTCTCTCTCTCTCTCTCTCTCTCTCTCTCTGCCGGATTTATAATTACAGGTAGAATAATTTATGTTAGAGGGCCTCCTGCTATTTGTAAAAATGTTTTTGTATAAGCCATTTACTATTATAGGCCGCATCAAAGGGTCTTTTCTTGTAAAATCATCTATAAGCCACGGCAATTTGGCGTGAAAATACGGTAACTAGTTGCTCATCACTGTTACCATGTTAGTCCATTTTACCTCCTTTTCTCTTGTATAATAGGTATTATAATGTCTGTACTCTAGTCTGTATTATAATGTCTTTACTCCAGTCTTCTGGCAGTCTCTGAGTCATCATCATCATCTTCTCCTTGTTCCTTCATGTACTGAAGTTAAGGTGACAGCATGAATTTCTTTCCTCCAACCATGTCGATCCTCTGTCTTCTTGACTGCTGCTGACATTTTCATTCCTGTCCACTCTTCCACGTCATCCGCCCATCGTCTCCCTGGCCGCCCTCTTCGTCTTGTTCCCGACATCATTCCTTGTTGGATTGTCCTCTCCAATGTTGACCTAGTGTCGCTGTTCCGCTGTACGTGTCCGAAGTATTGCAGCTTCCTTCTTTTGCACATGTTGAGGAACCGTCTTTCCGTGCCTGACATTTTCAAAACCTCTTCATTGGTTTTCCTATCTCTCCAGCTTATGCTTTGCATGGTACGTAATGAGTACATTTCAAAAGCTTCTAAAACACGTTGGTCTCAGAGGTACGAAGCTCTCAAATGAATTCCAGATTGAAATGGATGTTCATAGCCCTGAGTCTTTTGATGATTTGTATTCTTTATCAATGTTGTATTCTTTATCAATCTTCTCTGTATTTTTCTTTTCAGAGTCCAACTTTCACATCCATATGATGCTGTACTCCATGCAACACTCTCGATTATTCTCTTCTTTGTTCTCATGCTGATATTATTGTCTTTCCAAATGTTCTTCATTTTTCTGATGGCAACCCTTCCTTTTGTCAATCTGGCCTTTATTTCTTCCTCTAGGGAGCAGTCTTCTGATATAATTGCGCCAAGATATGTAAACTTTCCCACTTGTTCCATTACCTTCTGATCTACTCTGATGGAAACTTTGTCTCCGTTAGTTGTCATTACTTTTGATTTATTTACATTTATTTGAAGCCCATATTTCGCACTCGCTTGTTCCACTCTGCTTACTAGTTCTTGAAGTTCCTGTGTGCTCGATGCCAGCAAAACCACATTGTCTGCATACCTTAGATTATTGATGGTTAGTCCTCCTAATTTGCATCCCCCTTTGAACCCTTCCAAAGCCACACGCATTATCATTTCTGCTATTATATTAAACAGACGTGGGGATATTGTACAATGTACAACCTTGTCTCACGCCCTTTTTTATTTTGAACCATTCTGTGACTGTTCCTATTCGTATGGCACCTTTTTGATTTTTGTACAAATTTGTTAGTAGTTGAACCAGATGTGTCGGAAAGCCCATCTCCAACATTATATACCATAATTTTTCATGAGGTACAGAGTCAAATGCTTTTGTATAGTCTATAAAGCAGATGTACAGTGGCTGCTGAAATTCTTTTGCCTTTTCCATTATTATTCTTAAATTTGTTATGTGATCCCTTGTGCCACGTCCTTTTCTGAAGCCTGCTTGCTCTATTGCAATCTCCTCCTCCATTTTATTATCTATCCTTTCCAGAATGGCTCATAGCAATATTTTACTAATGTGTGATATCAGGGCAATTGTTCTATAATTCGTGCATTCGTTTTTGTCTCTTTTCTTTGGTAACGGTATAAATATTGGTTTCAGCCAATCGCTTGGCCACTCACCCGTCTCCCAAATTCTAACACATAATTTATGCATAATTGTGATTGCCTCATCTTTTCCCAATTTGAGTAATTCAATTGGTATGTCATCCGCTCCCGCAGCTTTCCTGTTGGCAGTTCTTGATATTGCCTTTTCTATTTCTGACTTTAGAGTAGGTGGTTCCTTTTCCCCTGTATATGCCTCTGGCGTGGATGTTTCTGTTTTTTCCTCATCTGAGTTAAATAATTCCGTTCCGTACTCTTCCCATCTTTTCAATATCACTGCTTACTCTCCCAACATAATCCCTTCTTTTGATTTGATGCAACAGGTTTGAGGCACAAAGGTTTTTGTAAGCTGAGTAGTATATCTTATTTTGTAGCGCATGAAATGTATTCACTATTATGTCTCCTCCTTCCTTTATTAGTTCTACTGGGATATTGTCAATTCCTGGTGCTTTATTTATTTTTAGTTCTTTTACTGTTGTTTAATTTACAGAATTAAATTCAATATTTATTTTTTGTTGAGTTTGGCACAGAGTATTCCTTTGATGAACTTGTTAAGATGGCTGAAAAGCAGAGGGAAAAACTCATTGAGCACCAGCAGGTAATGTTGGATCGAACACTGCTTACTTCTGCCCTTCATCAAAGACAAAAGATACAGAAAACTCTGGCAACTGACAGAAATGAGAGAATGAGTGCAATAAACGAATGTATCATTGAGAAGGAGACTAAATACAAGAAACTTAATTCATTAAAGAATCTAGTTAAAGATCAAACTCAGAAAAACACTGACCATTGTAAGTATAGCACTATGCTGCACACTTTTTGATGTTTGAACTGTAACTGTTCTTTATGTTTTCACTTATGCTGATTCCCAAAAGGACAGTAGTTTTTGCATATCACATACAGTTTTTCACAAAATAGCAAATTATGACAAAAATTGACTTTTTACGGCTGTGTATAATTTTTATGCTTATACTTATAATTTAAGGCGCGTAAATTGCTGAAGTACCGTATTTTCATGCATATGCTGTGTGCGGTATATGCGAATTTGCAAACAGCGCAGGCACCCGCGTGGTATATTCGAGTGCGCGGTATATAAAAATTATTTTACACATACAGTTCCTTGCCAATATTTGTATACAAAGTGTCACCAGAAGTTGAATGGAATGAATAAAACCGTAAAGGTAAGATATACCTGTATATAACGCATAGCTAAACCATCTAAAGACTATGTAAGTAAAATTTATCTTATGGAAAAGAACTGACATTCAAATAAGAATTGTATTATCACCATTTAAATAATGATTTTTTTGAATGAATTTTTAATTATGATTTATTGAAACGAATTATCGAAAGAAAAGAAGAAGATTTATTGTTCACATATTGTTTCTTAGTTAATTTTTTTGGTATGGCACTTTCTGGCTGCCTTGTTCACGCATGCGCATGCCTCGGAAAATCGTCGTTCTTGGCAGTTTGCTGGCATCTTGCACTTAGTTTTAGCGCTAAGTGTGTGGACTTCTCATCTTCAGTGGTCCCTCTGCTCTTTCTCTGTATAGACAGGATTATAAGTCGCTCGTTTTTTACATCAGATTTTCAGGTGGAGTCTTATACATAGAGGCGACTTGACTTATCTATTGAATTTTCATGGAGATCACAGGTGAGCCATTTGTAATTAATCCATTATTTACTACCGTTTGATCTGTGACGCGATAAGTGAAAATTCGCTAATGGAAAAGAGCTGAATAGCTATAATTCGCTAATAATAGAATGCTAAATAAAGAATTCTTTAAATTAAGAGCATTAAATAGCTAGACGCTAAATAACGAATTCGCTAAGAAAAGCGCTAAATATCTAGAATTTGCTAACGAAAGAACGCTATATAATTAGAATTCACTAACGAAAGGATGCTAAATAACGAAATTGTTAATGAGTGTTAAATAGCTAGAATTTGCTCGCGGAAAAGCCGTAAATAACTAGAGTGCTAAATAATGATTTCTCTAGCAAGAAAGCGCTAAATAGGTAGAATTCGCTAACAAAAGCACTAAATAACTAATTCACTAGCAAAAGAGCATTAAACAGCTAGAATTCACTAGAAAAAAATCGCTAAATAACGAATTTGCAAGTAAAAAGGCTAAATAACAATAATTTGCTAACAAAAGCGATAAATAACAATTCGCTAACAAGCGCTAAATAGCTAGAATTCGCTTATGAAATTGTAGTAAATAACTAGAGCGCTAAATAACAAATTCTCTAACAAGAAACTGCTTAAATAGGTAGAATTCGCTAACGAAAGCACTGAATAATGAATTCACTAACAAAAGAGCATTAAACAGTTAGAATTTGCTATAATGAAAATCGCTAAATAACGAATTCACTAATAAAAGAGCTAAATAACTAAAATTTGCTAAAGAAAGCGCTAAATAACTAATTTTCTAGTGAAAGAGCGTTAAGTGGCTAGACGCTAAATAACGAATTCGCTAACCAAAGAGCATTAAACAGTTAAAATTTGCTATAATGAAATATAGCCAACAAAAGATCGCTAAATAACAAATTTTTTAATGTAAGAGTGTTAAGTGGCTAGACGCTCAATAACAAATTCGCTAACAAGAGAGTGCTAAATATCTAGAATTCGCTAACTAAAGAACACTAAATAACTAGAATTATATAACTAAAGAGCACTAGATAACGAATTCGCTAACAAAAGAGCTAAATAACTAGAATTTGTTAATGAAAGAGCACTATATGCAATATAAAATGAACAACACCAAACACCAGATTTTTTTATTTCATTTATTACGCAATTTGTCATGCATTATATGCATTCAACAGTGTCTTTTTTAGCGCAATCAGTACTTAAAACCCGTTTTACTAAGAGGTAATTTCCGATTGGGGCCGCGACTTAGACTCGGCAGCGACTTACATCCCCGTCATGCACGCTATATACGTGTGTGCACTATATATGTGTGTGCGCTATACAACTTTTTTAAAACATAAACTACCCAAAACTGCACGTTATACGCGTACGTGCGGTATACACGTGTGCGCGATATATGTGGGAAAATATGGTGAACATGTTGACGTCAGATGAATTTTAACACATTTTATTCATTCATTTTCCAGTGATGGTCTTGCGGTAAATGTATCTAGATACAAGTAGAATTTTTAATTTGAATGGCTTTGAGAAGTTGTAAAAATAGTGTTGACATCTTCTGCTATATATGTAGCAGTTATGTTATTAAAAAGCAGCGACAGAACAGTATCTGCTTTGTTAGGCAGGCGTATGAAGCATATTTTGAAAGTAAACTTGGAGATCAGGACAAATCACGGGCTCTGCATAAAGTCTGTCGGACTTGTGTTGAATCGAAGACTTTGACACAAAGGGAAAAAATGGTTGTGCCATTTGCCATTCCTATGGTGGTGTGAGCCTAAAGACCACAGCAATGAATGCTACTTTTGTTCGTGTAATTTGAAAGGATATTGTAGCATAAACTAACAACATCTCCTATCCAGATCTTCCCTCTGCAAGACAACCTGTGCCTCATGGACATGATCTATCTGTTCTAGTTCCTTTCATGTTTTTTGAAGCGAATTCTTAAGATGAAGAATATAGAAATAGTTCTGTAGTGAATGAAGACGAATACCATCCTGAAAAGGATTTGAATGAACCATTGCTTTTAATCAAAGTGAACTGAATGACTTGGTGAGAGAGCTGGACCTTATAAAAGACTGCAGAGCTTCTTGATTCAAGATTAAATGCAAGGAAGAAGAATTTTTACCTAATTTTGCAGTAGATGATGACTTGATTTTTTGTTATATCGTTTCTGAACTTGTGTGCCGTTTAGAAGGCTCTGGAATCAACTAAAATGCTGGTGAATGGAGATTGTTTATTGATTCGTCTAAAAGTAGTGTGAAAGCTGTTTTACTTCACAATGGAAATGAATATGGATCCATTCCAGTAGCATACTCAACAAGGCTAAAGGAAACCTATGAAAATCGTTAACCAACATGTTTTGACCAAGATCAGATACACAGTTTCCATTTCCGACGTCAATTTTTTCGTGTCTCTGGCGTCGATCCATTCGTCATCCAACGTGCATGTCTCTGGCATTGATCCATTCGTCAATCCAAACATGCATGTCTCTGACGTTGATCCATTCGTCGATCAAGTGTGGTCCCAACTTCCATTCATCGAGTAAGCGCTTGTGGTTGCTGCATCGATTCAAGAGTTGTGCAGTAGTGCTGTGTCTCTGGCGTTGATTTTTGCGTTCATTGTTTTGGTGTTGTTCATGATTCTAATCACTTAATTTGATGGTTCTTTATATTGTGTTGGGGTTGTTCCAAGTTTATGATGAAGTGAAGCATCCGGTTTGTTATTTTAGTTGTAAGCTTAATAAGCATCAAATTAATTATTCTATTGTGGAAAAAGAAGCATTTTATTTGCTGTTGGCTGTTCGAATGTTTTCAGTTTATGTTGGTTTTAATTCTGTAGTTGTTTACTCTGATCATGTTCCATTGCAGTTTATTAGTCGTATGTCTAATTTCAATCAGCATTTACTAAGGTGGAGTCTTGAGTTAAATCAATATTCTTTAGAGATTAAGCATAGGGCAGGAAACAAAAAATGTGTTACATGATTTGTTGGATAGGGTACCTGAGGTTTATATGTGTTTTTTCTGGGGTGTGCTGTTTTTGATTGTGTGTTAAAATTTTTGCTGTCTTAGTAATTTGGTATTTGTCTTGAATTTAGAGTTTTCTTTTGAATGTATGATTTTTTGTAAAAATCTTAACTGTAAGGGGGAGGGTATGTTATGAGATGCTCTCCTGGTTCTGGATTGTACTGATTTACTTACCTAGTTACTTTGTTTTGTGGGTTTGTAGTCTTTTGTTGTTATCTTCCTCTTCCGGTTTGATGTTGAGCTTAATGGATGTTCTGAGATTATATTTTATTTTAAATCAACGAAAATCTTATCTTTAATACAACATCGCATTGCGAACCCTCAATAAGATGACAAAAACAAAGTTGACAGGCATAAATGATAAATTATGGTTCTGATAGCAAGCAAACTTATTTAATTCATTTATTCACTGACTACCCGACTGATCCAGGATTATTTGAAATTGTTTCTATTACACCTTCACGTTTGAGACCTATAGGTGAACTGGACCATGCCAGTCGGGTTTTGATGGTAATCGTTATGAATTTGCATGTGATTGACTTAGGATTTATATTTCAACCAAACTGGTATATGAAAAAAACAAAAGCAGGATATGTTTTCTGTCATTGAAGTCAGAGAATGTTTTGCTTTCCTTGTATGTTGTTAGCTGATATTAAAAATGTTCACACTAAATATTCAGACATTTGGGCTAAACCAATCCTTGGGGTTTTTCTTCAGTGTTGAATATTTATTCTTTGTTGTAGGGTTGAACAGTCACTCCAACATCGATGTCCTTGGTCACCCTTTTTGTGTTTTCTCATCCATCTTCCCCTCTAGTACTTCTCTTAAGCCATGGATATGTTGCGGAGATATATCCCCTAAGTAGTTACCTGGATAATATCTGTGTGAATGATACACTGGCATTAATCAACGGGGCTCACTTAAAAATATATATTTAAAATACTTATACTTTTTAGGGACAAAAAATACCACCCGGATATATCCGAGCAAACGCATTTGCACATTCAAGCTGATAATTCAGCCAGGTATCTTTGCTGTTCAACCTATCAGCTTCCTGGTTAGCAGGTCATCTCCCAATTGACTGCTAAGTTTTGCGTCAACTCAAATGGTTTTGCAACATTAAAATGTGTTTGCAAAATTTAATACTTTCCAAAAGAGCATAAACGGTCTGATTGAAATTTTCTACACTTGCGGTACTTCTTTTCAATCGAAAACACAATTTTTAAAACACTTCAGCAACCCAACTGCAACCATCCTGTCGTCTGCAACCATCCTGTCGTCCGCCATCTTTACAATAGGCATTGCTACTTTTTATTCTAGGATCAATCGTGCAATGTCAGAGGACAATGTAATGGACTCATATGGGAATAAATCACCAGCCTTTTAGTCAGTTTTTCTTTCTAAAAAATGCTTTTGAATAAATTGATTTATGTTTTTTTGTTCAGTGAAAGAACTTCAGACGATGAAGTACAAATTAAGGAAGAGAGATGAGGAGCTGGCCAATGTCATTGAAAAATTTGAGACACTTAAGAAGCAGTTAAAGGAGTCTGACACAGAATGTTCATCCCATTTAGTCACTCATGTAAACATCACTTCTGCCAAAGTAGAGAATCTTAAGGAACTAATCATGGTTAGTAACTGCAGTTTATATAAATTACTGTGGTAGTATCCATTGCCTTCATCATCTATCATCACTATCATTGTCCTTGTCATTCTCTTCAGCCGTAAGAGCACTTCTATCAAGAAATATAAATCTTATATAATAATTTCCTTTGTCCATTAATTATGTCAGTCACGTTACACGGCAGATGCTGGATGATGTCGTCGCTATAGGCAACCAAACTTTATAATCGACAGAGTGTTTGATGAAGCATCTTCATTGCAGCTTGACGAAGCATCCTGAATGCCTGCACGTCGTGCCCCTCCTTTCACCCCAAACCTCCAGCCCCACCCTACCCTCATCGGTCCCAGCCCCGTTCCCAAACTCGCACAACCCCTTTCCTCCTCCCAAGCCTCCTCCCCGACCCCCATCCCCTTCTCCCAACCGCCTCGGCCCCAACCATCTCCACCCCACCAGTCCCAACCCCTCCCCCCAAATTCCCAAACCTGCACCACCCCGCTTCAAAAACCTACACAACCACCTTTTTTCTCCCAGACCTCCCTCTCTAGCCCATCCTCTTTTCTCCAAACTGCCCCGGCCAAAAACCCCTTCCCCGTTGTTATATATATATATATATATATATATATATATATATATATATAAATATATAAAACAACCACTATGGTGGCACCTATCTATGGCAGCCTTCACATGTTGTGTGTGCCTCGTTTGGCCTTCGTTTCTCGGCATTTGCTGACGCTCTGTCCGTGAATTTTGCGCCGGACATGAGGACTGCTTCTCGTTCGTTGGTTTGTTGAGGAGTTTTAGCAGTCCTCTTCTGTTTCACGTCGTTCTGGAAGTATCCAGTCGGTCTGACCGCTGCGGGCTCGACGCCGTCATGTTGGCTATTGTTGTAGCGCTAGGTGGCGGTGATCAACTGCATTCTGGACGTCGCTGGAGTCTCCATCTACGTGAGGACTGCGTTCAGCTCTTCAGTTTCTGACGCGTGTTGTGCCATCCTCTACCTTCCACGTGGGTCTCGAAGTTCATGTCGTCGCTTCCCGTCAAGTGTGCGCCAATGTCAGTCATTATTTAGTGGCTTCCGCATGAAAATTCAGTGGATTTGCGGCTGACTGTCGTTCTGGAAGTCGTCGGATTTTCCATGTTCGTCGGATTTGCCGATTTTGATGACAGAACTATCGTCTTGCGGAAGACCGCTTCTTTAGGAACTCACCGATGGTTACATCTGCATGGATAACTCCTACTACCAACTCGCAGACTCTTACATCATCTTCTGTTTCTCGTTGGCATGTCAATGGGGCTACAGTTTCTTTGAAGGACCGCTTCTAAAGGACTCTGCACCGGATTTTTCACAACAGCAAAGTTCTTTCCATCATCGCAGTGGATTTATATATATATATATATTTATTTATTCCCCTTCCTTACCTCAAAATGTAACTTTTGAATTGATTAAATGCAATACACATGTTCATTTCGATGTGTACATTATTGCGTTATTATATATACAATGTGTACTGAGCCGTGATATGTTGGTGGGCGGAGCTTGGCTGGGTGGCGTGGTTTTTAAGTACTGGTATATACAATACAAATGTACATATGTATGTGCATTATCGAAACATTGTTCCTCTGGCGTTATTCTTGGGCTAACAGTGAACCAACTGATGCGCTCGCGTAATTCCTCAATCGCAATTAATATATTCATATATGTAAACTACGCTATAACAAAGTCAAGATACTATATTTACTTAACTGACAACGAATGAAATGCGAAAGAATGACGAGACTCCAGAAGAACGAAGACAAGCTCTATATTCTCCAAAAATGTTCTTATTAATGAATTATTGAACTAGCCCTTTGAACAACCGTTTTTTTATATTGTATTTTATACTGGACTATTTATATAGCGCCGTAAGCATAGCATAACCAAAAACAAGGGCGCTTTACAGGGGGTATGACTCCCTAAACAGATGGCTTTTCAGTCTGTTTTTGAAGATGGGCCGAGCTTTGATCTTCCTAATTTCAGGTGGAATGGTATTCCACTGGAGTGGTCCGCCTTGGGAGAAGGCACAATCACTGAGGGTTGGAATCTTTAGCGGCTTCGGGACAGCGTGGTCGAGAGAGGATGCTGATCTCAATGTTGACCGTCTAAATGTGTCGCTAGCGGGTGTCAGGAGTCGCTCCAAGTACTTCGGACTGGCTTGGCCGGTGATGATGCTGTGAATTATTAGGTATCTTTTAAAGATGATTCGCTCCTGAACTTGGAGCCAGTGGAGTCTGTCTCTCATTAGAGGTGTTATGCTCGCCCGGCGATCCTGACGGTAGATTAGCCTGGCGGCGATGTTTAGGATGATCTGGATTTTGGATATTAAGTAGTCTGGAACACCATAAACGAGACTGTTGCAATAGTCAACAGCGGAGACCACCTTAGCGAGAACACACAGTAAGGTGGCAGAGGTGGAAAGTGTTTTCCTGACTTCCCGGATCCTACAGAGTTTGTACATGCAGCTCTTTGTTAGGCCTGCGATGTGATCAGCAAAGGAAAGTGTAGTGTCAAGTGTCAAGTGTGACACCAAGGAGTCGTATTTTATCAACAGGCTCAATCGCTTCTCCCGCGAACTGGAATGGAGACCGGTCAATCAGATGTAGCCTGCTGGGGGCAGCAAACCAGATAAATTTTGTCTTGCTAGGATTTAAGAGTAGTCTGTTTTCTAGCATCCATTTTCATATGTTGTTGATGCAGTCTATGACTCTGTCTTTCGCCGCTGATAGGTCATTGGGCGTCGTTGCCAGGTAGACCTGGCAGTCGTCAGCATATGTGTGATGGAGTACGCCATGTGCGTTGATCAGCTTTCCAACATCCGCGATGTAGAGTGTGAAAAGCAGTGGTCCAAGGACCGAGCCTTGTGGGATCCCGCTGATCAACATCGTGGGATCTGATGTGGCCCAATTTATGGCCATGAACTGCCGGCGGTCGCTAAGGTAGCTGTGAAACCAGGCTAGAGCAGGGCCTTCAATGCCGTAGGTTTTTTCCAGTCTGGTCAGAAGGATGGTGTGGTCGACCGAATCAAACGCAGCCGTGAGATCCAAACTCGCAAGGGCAACCAGTTTATGGTCGGCAACAAACTCAATGATGTCATTAAGGACTTTTAGCAGTGCAGTCTCGGTCGAGTAGTGACTCCTGTAGGCCGACTGTAACTCAGGCAGAATATTATTTTTGGTCAGGTAGGCTACTATTTGATCGGAGACTATCCTTTCAAGCAGTTTAGACAGAAACGACAGGTTTGATATAGGTCTATAACTGGCCGGTTCGGATGGATCCAACGTGGAGGCCTTCAGACGAGGTCTGACAACGGCACACTTCCAAGGTGTTGGGAAGTGACCGGACTCAAGTGAGACATTCAGCAGATCTGTCACGAAGGGTGCGAGTGGAGTAATGCACTTTTGTAGCAGCCAGGTCGGGAGTGGGTCGAGGAGACACTGCTTCAGAGGTCCCACATTTCTCCTTTGTCCCATATGTCCCACATTTCTCCTTTGAACCCATAAATGTTATCTCCCACATTGTCTCCTTTGCCCATATGTCCCACATTTCTCCTTTGAACCCATAAATGTTATCTCAAAAAGGTAAAGGTAAGGGTAGATCTTGTACTGGAGTCCGAGCGTTGGGTTCCAGCGATTATCTCCGGTCTAGGCAATCAGCGAAGTAGGTGGTATAATCCATTAATCTGGGGTAGGTTGCCATAACTTTATCTTTGACCCACGTTTTACCTCGCAGCTCAACGCTGCTCAGTTTACCACCACCCTCTAGCGAGCAAGGCTGAGTTGACCTTAAGGCTCCTGCGGGTATCAAACCCATGACCTTCTGCTCCATCGTCCAGTGTTGTTAACACTGCTAACTTCCCGCCATATAAAAACTTATCTCTTTTCACAGAATTCATGCTATTTTGCCACATTTGTCTAAATATAGATGACAACTTCTTTATCAACACTTTTTGTTTCTGTACCAAGCGCCTTCAGTTGACTCATCTGTGAATGGGCGATAACTCTGTTGAAGGAAATTGGAGAGTTAAGGACAATTCACTGCAAAAAATCGGGTAGTAAAACAGCCAGTTTTTGACTGGTAAACAGCAAGTACTAATATAAATACTAATTGATTTTTGTGCCATTGACATGAGGACCTGACCTTATCATTGTAATCTAGTTTGATTTGCTTACCATAAACCAAATTTTTCACACATCTGGCTATAATAATAATAGTAGTATTAATAATAATAATAATAATAATAATAATATTATTATTATTATTATTATTATTATTATTATTATTATTACAAGATTAAAAGGGTGACATGTCCAATAGAGGTGCACTGATAATTGGCCGACGCTGCACAACACAATTTTTGCTTCCGTAACTCTCTTATAGATTTTAGCATGCTGATCATGAATATCATTTAAGAATTTTCCAAGCATGTACAGTTTTTTGCAGAATATTTATTTTTACAGTTTTTTTACTCTATTTCAGTCAAAAGTGACAGTAATACTTTTTTGCAAACTGGGTTTGCCCTGGCATGATCAGGCCAGACTGGAAGCTGTTCTGTGAAAATTTGCAACACACATGTGCAGTCAGTGACGTAGCCAAGAGGGGGTTTTGGGAATTAAAACCCCCCTGGCTGCCGAAAACAAATTATTTTTATTGAGTTTCCATGCATTTTCTATGTTTTGACGTGACTTTGGGAGCCAACCTCCCCCTTGGGCATAGAAAAGTAGAATGTAACGGTGTTTAAGAGGCGAGGACCTTTATTTTTTGGTTGTCAGGGAAAAAAGAGATTATTATTATTATTATTACTGGTATTATTCGACGATTTGTGAAGCGCCGTAACATGGCCATCGGCCAAAACCAAAAGCGCTGTACAGTCAAACAGTCAACTATACGATATGGTGAACAAATGCGTTTTCAGCTCTTTAGCAAACGTTTCAGGTGAAGTAATCCCGACCAGCGCATCAGGGAGGCTGAGGGAGCGCGTTCCACAGACGTGGGTTACCGCGGGTCATAGAACGCTCGCCAAACTTCAGAGTCCTGGCCGGAGGAGGAACGTACAGCCGGTGGCGGCTGGTAGATCTCAGCTGGAGACGGCACCCAGTCGTCATTAGATGATAAGGTTTTTTTGCTTGTCAAGATTTTTTGAAAGTTAGTTACAGTCAAAAGTGAAAACCAAAACCCTCTTCTGGAAATCCTGGCTACACCACTGTGTGCAGTGGCAGCTCCAGGATATGGCAAGTGGGGGGCCTTTGCAGTGCAACTTCTAAGCATGGGACCAACTATTTTTCATAAACCTGGATGAGTCTAGTTCAGAGGTTCCCAAACTTTTTGGATTGCGGACCCCTACTTTGTTCCCAGCTTAGCTCGCGGACCACATTATTTAACAAGTAAAATTTACAGTTAATATTTAATTAAAATAACGGGCAGACTATTCCTACAACACCAACACTTTCCCTAAGACGACATGCTACGCATAATGTAGGCCTACAATCAAACACTGAATAAACGTTGTTACATCACAGATAGATTGAACACGCTTATTTTTTTCCAAAATCAGCTACTTCGTCAAATTCTCTTAAATATAATTACTATTAATGAGATGGATGTGCTTGCTTTTTTGCACAAACTTTCAATTCTTTATTGTATTTTGAAAAGCATGCACGCACGCAAGTCAATTTCAGCGAAAAGCAGGGCCGCTGAAAGAAATTCCGGGCCCCGGAACAAAAAAAATTGCGGGGCCTTAAGAAAAATTTATCAAGTCTCAGAAAAACCTGACAAGCAAAAAAACGTTATCAACTCTCCAAAACAAGCCTGACAAGCCAAAAAACGTTATCAATTCTCAAAAACACCCTGACTACCAAAAAAACCTTATCGTCACCGGATCTGGGCCCCTGAAAACTCCATAGGCCCCGGTACAATGTACCGGCTGCACCCCCTCTCCTCAGGCCTGGCGAAAAGTCTCGATCTATACATCGTTTTGATGTTTGTTTACTTATATTTAATATAGCTAAAATACTAAAATCATATGAGGATTTTATTTGTGTTTTTGACATGTTCTTTACTGTTTTTTTAAATTTTCTCAATTCTTCTGTTGGCCATTATGGCCTAAGCTATATAGGGGGCCTAACTCTGCACACCTTTAATTTCTTCTTTATTTCTCCAAGAACAGGTGACTGGTAACTGACTAAGCATCAGTACGGAGCAAAATATTTCTTTAATTAAACAAAATCTGTTAGAAATATCGTTCTCAATAAGGACCTTCTATAGAATAAACTGATGTCGTCTGCTGGGCCCTCTTGCATGCTTTCGCGAGGCCTCCTTGGTTTTCCCCCTTTCATCGCTATTATTATATATACTCCGGCTGGAGGTGTAGGCCTATATCTAGATATTATTATGTTGCTTTAGTATATTATATCTAATGATTTATATTAACTATTAGTCTATTATATAATTTATTGTTATTGGTGGAACAAAATTAATGAAACAAAATCGGTTAGAAATATCGTTCTCAATAAGGACCATCAATAGAATAAACTGATGTCGTCTGCTGGGCCCTCTTGCATGCTCTCGCGAGGCCTTCTTGGTTTTCTCCCTTTCACCGCTAATATTATACTCCGGCTGGCGGTGTAGGCCTATATCTAGATATTATTATGTGACTTTAGTATATTATATCTTATGATTTATATTAACTATTATTGTTATTGGTGGCTCGACCGACACACAGAATTTGAGAACACAGACTGTCAATACTAAAACTATGAAGTGCTACTAAATATTTTGGGAGGCTCTTGCTGTTTTTGAGCCATAGGCAAGGTAGACACGTGCCTAAGGCCCCACGATATATGATGGGCCCCAACGGGGGTGAAAAAAGTTTGTTTTCTGATGCTCGAAAATGTTGTCGAGCACAACAAAGTTCATCACGTTTTTGGTGCTTGATCTTTCAATTAATTTATCCACCAAAAGTTGATAAGCAAAAAAGGTCAAAACATAAAAAGGCTGGAGCACGCGGGGCCCCTAAGATGCGTTGGGCCCTAGGCACAGTGCCCAATTTCCAACACATAAAGACGAGCTTGTGTGAAGCTAGTGACTGAAGCCAGTGCTGTAGTATGTGGACCAATTGCAAGAGAAGGACACATCAAGTCAAAGCAGGAATCTTGCAGATGCATGCCATATTTTATTGCAAAATCAGAATGTCAAAAGCAACTAAAATCTGTGGTTTCACAGTAAAGCACATATAGTGTTATTGATCCGGTGTGTACTGTACTTGGCATATTGTGAGACATAACGAAGTTTACCGTTGCACTATATACTTATGTGAATCGTAATAGAAATTGTTAGTAATTCTTTTTGCCTCTTTACAAAAGCACAGTTTTGGATACGGTAATTGTGTAGTTTATATTATTAAAATAACACAGTTGTACATAAATAAATATATATGCCAAATATGTGTTAATTGCACAGAATACCTAGAACTTCATTGTCTCTGGGGATACTATTAACATTCACTTAAAAATTCGAAATTTTCACTGAACAAATCTCTGATACCTTGCACAACTTCCCAGACTATTAGAATTCTAAATTCAATTTTTTTAAAATTGCATACTTTTCACTCCACCCTTAGTGTACAGTGTATAATATGTATGCATATCTTTCATTTTCAGAAACTTAAGCATCAGAATTATCAGAATGCTGATCATTTACGAGGGAAACAAGAAATTCTTGTATTTCGACAGCAACAAGTGGCAGATTTTATTGCAAAAGTTGAAAAATACCGAGAGCGATTAAATTCTATGCAGCAGAAGATTCAGCAGAGGATGAATGCAGATCAACAGGTTTCTGTTTTCACTTCATCATCTAAAGATTGCAAAAGTAGAGGTTCAATAGTTGATTTATTAACAATAAATGGTGATGCAAAATGCAAAACTTTGCCACATAATTTTAAATTTGCCGCAGTAGGACTGTTTGACAAGATGTTGGATGTTTCGTGCATGAGCCCTTCAGAGACAAATAAAAGAATGAGTTCTCAAAGATTTCTGGAACAAAACTTCAGTCTGATTGGAAGAAGATATTTAGACTCTACAACAGATATTTTTGCAGACACAAGCCTACATCAGGCAAATAGAATGAATGTGAGCAATAAATATGAAGCTGAGATAGCTCCAATGACCTCTTTTGTGCCAGAGAACTCTGATATATCTGCAATTGCACCTGTTTTGCACAACTCTGGTACTTCATCAAAACTTATATCACTGGCAGCAAGTATTAATCACGACTCGAATCATCTTTTAATGAATCACTTTGCCCCTCAGCCATTTAAAAGCAAATACAGTTTTGCAAAATATTGCTCATATCCTGTTGACTCGCCTTCATCCAGCAAAGTAACCGGCTTGTCTATTGGATCAGCAAGCATAAAAGAAAAAAAATTTGATTCAAAAGAAATTATTATATCTGACCCACCACAGACATCGTTTCTTCAAGATGACAGATCCAAAAGCTTTGATGAAGCAGTATTGAGATCCACATCCACTTCACTGGAGACAAAACACGAGGAAACTGATAGCATTGAGCTGAATTTGATTTCTGTGACTGAGTCTCTCCAAATTCTCAATATGTCAAATCCTTTACAGCATGACTCCAAATCCAGCATTCTGCAGCTTGTAAATTCTAAACAGTTAGCCAAAGGCATTTCCACTTATATGCCTTTGCCAAAGTTGGAAGATGCAGTTGTAAAAGAAAAATCTAAGAATGATGAAAAAGCAGACAAAACCATACTGTCTTATCAGTATTGTGAAGAAGGATCTGTGCATGCGATGAAAGAAGCTGAATCTTTGTGGTCTATGCAAGGTGGCCTGGAAGTAGCAAATGAATCTGAGAGAGAAGCTGTCCATGACTTACCAATTGCTGCTGTATCAAATCCTGGAGCTACTGTTTCAATTAAGTCTACTGTTAATGATGTTACAAGTGAAAATAGCTTTCTCATATCTGTACCTGTTGGTGGCAAAGATACTGGTTTTGGGTCATTTCAAGAAAAGCTTTTGCATAAGCCAAATGTCCCTCGACCAGTCCGTAGACGAATGTCGTCTGGTGACATGTCAGAAGATTATATGGCCATTGATTCTTATGCTGTTGATTCAGATTCATTTAGA
Organism: Metaphire vulgaris; assembly: GCA_018105865.1. Taxonomy (NCBI): domain Eukaryota; kingdom Metazoa; phylum Annelida; class Clitellata; order Crassiclitellata; family Megascolecidae; genus Metaphire; species Metaphire vulgaris. The sequence continues at coordinate 11,928,184 of CM030850.1, forward strand.
AGAAAGAATTGTTGTTTAACTCAACCGTTTAAAAGGCAGGAGATCAAAAAAAGAACTGGTAGGCCAAAGTTGATACGAAGAGTCAGTTTTGAGCCTTTAGCACTTCTTCTTGATGCATCACTTGAAGGAGAACTGGACCTTGTTGAGAAAACTGCTCTGGAGGCAAGTCAGACATTGCAGACTTACTCTTGTTTGAATTATGAATTGCTTTTTAAATTATGTAATTTTTAAAAATGTTGTATGATGTACAGTACGTCAATAAAGCATTTTGATGGTGCTTTTAAAAGAAATTAATCACTGCACATTATCAGGATATTTTGGTGATATAGGTCAGTTTTCTTAGAATTTTTAGCATTACAAGTATAAAGGTTGGATTCAGAGAATTTGGACATTTATTCCTCAAAAATCCTGCTTAGTTTTCTGTATTTGTTAAAAATGTTTTAATCATAGCAGTACAAAATCAATTAATATAACATTATTAGAATTAATGTACATTATCAAGTAATGATTTTGTCACAATATGAAATATTTTCTATTGCTACACAGCATCATGGTTTTGCAAATCAAATATGCAGTTCATCTCTCATATTTCTGCCAGAATATGCGATAAGGGGTCATCCAGAAATGATGTAATGCAATTTTGGCACTTTTTACCCCTCCCCTATGTAATGCAACGTAACAAAAGGTCAGACCCCCTAAAATACGACGTAACAACGGGCCTCCCTCCCCTTTTCGTTTTCCGAAAAGTCTCGACAGGCAAAAAAAGGTAATTCATCTTTCTATTTTTTCCCTCTCCAAACATACTGACAAGCAAAAGAAGGCCATCCTTATATTTTTCCCTCTCTAAATACCCTGACAAGCAAAAAAAGATCATCACTTAAAAATTTTGTGTTGCATTATGTCACATTTACGGAACCCCCCCTTCCCCCTCATCACACTTCGTAACAAGTGTCCGGACCCCTCCCCCTCCCAGGCGCGTTACGTCATTTGTGGACGAGCCCTAAAACCTGTTGCATGTGGAATGTCTTTTGGCTCTCTAGTCTATACTCTTCGGAATGTATACAAGCATTTTATATAAGGAAAAGTAGAGTAATTTCTGTTTTATGAAAGGATATATTATTATTGTTGTTGTTATTATTATTGTTGTTATTATTATTATTATTATTATTATTATTAACCCCTTTACTGTTTATCCCGAGCAGGACTCAGGTTATGTAATTGGCGCTTAGCCGTTTACCCCGAGAGGGACTTGGGCAGAACTTTGCGAGCCTACAGCTAACCAATGCACATGGGCTTGGCTCGTTATTGTACATATGGGCTTAGTATCCATTTATTTGCCAGAAGGCACTTATTTATTCAAATATTTATGCCGCTAACTCTATAGAATACTGATATTTTCCAATATGACCCTTGGACTTTGCCTGTAATGGTGGTGCCTTAGCGACCGGAGATTCAATCAATCAATCAACTTCTATAGCGCCACTATCATGATGCCCAGGGCATCAGCCGATGGTGCACGAAATCCAAATAGAATTGGAGCCAGGTCAAGCCATGTGGCAAAATTCCTCAAGAAAGAGGAATAAGTCACAGGAAATCAAAATCGAAAGCTCCTCTAAATAGAATAAAAGCAATTTTGAGGTTTCTGGTCATAATTGAAAGGCATTTTATGGTGTTGAACTGGAGTTACCTTGGTTCCAGTAGTGGCCTTTCACATAGCGTTTGTAAGACTTTATTTATTCTTTTGATCTCCAAGTAGAAATTCAGTGATTGAGGACATAAAGTGATAAAGGGATACCAAGTCTGACCTTTATATACATTTTTTAAAGTTTTCTTAGCTTCTATGCTCCAAAGTCGGAAGTGTTTAAAATATTTTAAAGTAATGCATTGCCATACTAAAATACTTGGCTGCCATGGTAACAGATTAAAAAATTTTAATGGACAATGAAGGGTTAAACTGAAAATTTATTGTGTGCCATATTACCAAATGTCAGGAGCAAGGGCACATTACAGAGTCCAGCTATACAAATAAATTAAATAACAGTTATATAAAAAACAAAATGAATGTAATACAATCTAAGGCAGTGGCATAGCCAAGGGGGGTTTTGAGGGTTAAAACCCTCTTGGCAACCAAACATTTTTTATTGTGATCACTATGTAGTGTACACACTCATCATTTGCCTATTTATCTCAATTATTGAAGTATAATAGCTGAAGACTTTTTTTGCTTGTCAGGGTTTTTCCAATTTTCATAAGTCGGGAATCACGGGAAACATACCCCCCCTTTGGAAAATCCTGGCTATGCCACTGATATAAGGCGCATGAATATGAAAAAATATGATTTTTGGAACAAACATAATGAATATTGCTTTGGTAGGCAGTTGGAACATTTTTCTCAAGTAACTTTTTCAAATATTTTGTGATGTCTTGATGATCTGCTTCTAAATAAGTAAGAGTTTATTGCTGTAAATTATTTTGGCACCTTGGTTTGAGTTTTGGTGGGCAGCCTTCATTATGTCACATATTCATGTGCCTTACTGAAGGTGCAACGCTGGTGGGAATCAATTTCTTATACCTCAACCAACTAATCACTCCGCTAGGTATTCGGCTGGACTTTCATTTGCTGTTCCTCATTCTCGTACAGTCATCGGCACTACCAGTAGTTGTTTCTCAGATGTACCAAATTTTTTACTGATTCATCAAAAGATCGTACTAAATATTTACTGTAACATATAATAATTTTAAAATTTAATGTGAAGGCTGATTTCAAGATCAAACAAGATTAGGCGAAACTCCAAAGTCAACAAACAAGCTCGCATTTCAGCATTGACTTCACAAGAGTTGAGACCTTACTTTGCCACAGCGACAACTTTTCATGAAATGACTTCAGTTTTGATGTTGCAGTGATTGTGTTTGTCCTTGAAGACTTGAATTCCACAAATTTAATTTGTCAAATAAATTGGTGAGAAAATGAAACTTCAGCCAGCAGATCTTGCCATGAATACAGAATCTTAAGTCTCTTTTTCATCCTGGAAAACGAAGTAATCTTGAGTTGACCGAAATGTCTCAAAACTTTTCCTTGTGAAAGCCAACGAACGTCGGTATGGTATAATAGGCATGACAATTATGAAGCGAGTAAGCTGTAGGTCTGAATGAAGTGAAGTGTCTCGTTTGGGCATGAGACTTTTGGCTAGCCTAGTAGAAGGTGAAAGAAGAGGTAGAATGTGCAAATCCTCTGTGCCCGCACAACACAGCCACACTACAGACGAGACCCCTGCAAGTAGGCTACTTTTACATGCTGCACAGAAACTGGGTGCCTTGCCATGTAGGAGAAGGAAAATGCCAAAATCTAACCAGGCACAGAGCAACAGCTGTAGCTCAGTGACTTAGGCAGTCATCACTCCACTTAGTCTTAATGGTGAGGTCACAACCTTCCCCCTACCTAACCAAGGGGATGAAATATCAAGGGTCATCGCCTCTCAATGACTGCTCTGATGGTGCTTGACCAGGACAGTTCCATTTCCGGAACACAGGAGCCTGATTCACCGAAATTCGGTCTTACCATGATGCTGAAGAGGACCAAAGTCATGCTGCAAGCTTCCAGCAGGCTCTTCGAGGTGCCTCCAGTCATCAGCGATGGAAACATCTTTCAGCCCACAGTGAAGAAGTTCTGCTACCTTGGCAGTATCATGTCTCACAATGCCAGCCTATATGATGAAATCTGTGCACGAATAGCGAAGGCCAGCTCCTCCTTTGGAAGGCCTCCAGACGGCTCTGGAACAAACACACCTGAGCACAAAGGTGGCTGTACACAAAGCAGTTGCATCGACTTCGCTCCATTATAGATCAGAAACGTGGGTGCTATGCCGTTGACAGGCGCACAGACTTCGCCAGTTCCGTATATTTTGTCCGCATAAGATTGCACTGTCATATGGCAGGATTTTTCTTCTTCTTCTTTAGCTGCTCTGTATTTCTATGTTAGCAAGCATGGATTTCCACTTTGTTCATGCTTGACATCCTCTTATTACTGTAATTTGATGTTGTTCTTTACTCCCTCAACTCTTTCTCATAGGCAGTCTACATAGGTGTTTCTCTGCCTTCCTCTTGCTCTTTTCCCCTCCACTTTTGCGATTATTGCCAAAAGCTCCAGGCCTTTCCTTCCTCATTATGTGTCCGAAGAAGGAAAGCTGCCTTTTTTGATGGTTACCATCAGACTTATTTTTATTCCAATTTCATGTAAAATCTCTTCATTGGTTTTCTTTTCCGTCCATGAAATCTTCAGCATCCTTCGTAAAAACCAAATTTCTCTGGCTTCCAATTTCTTCTGCAAGGCCTTGGATATAGTCCATGTCTCTGACAGGTACAAGAGGACTGACCAAATGTAGCTTCAGAGCACTCTTAATCGTGTCTTCTAAGAGATTTGCCTATTTGTAAGTATCATTTTGAGTTCCAAGTATGCTGCCTTGGCCATTCCTATTCTTGATGTCATGTCTTTCTCACATTTCTTGTCACTGGTTATCATACTGCCTAAGTATTTGAACTGTGCCACTTGTTTGATTTCATTGGCTTATACTGCATGTCAGTGTTACTTTGCTCTTGGTAATCACCATGCAGAAAGTCTTTTTATATTAATCTTTAAGCATTTCTTTTCACTTTTTAATGCTAATTTAGTTAGAAGTTCCTACAGTTTTTCCTCTGGCAGGATAAATGACAGGATAAGAAACCCAAAACAGAAATACTACAGCTTTGCCACATAACTGGCATGGAAGTCTTCCTGTTAGTGACCCAACTTAGATGGGCCAATCTGGCATGTATGGATGATCACCTCCCTAAAATCTTTCTACAGCCAGCTGCAGCAAGGAGCCCCCCCCCTCGGCAGACAGAAAAAGCCCTACAAAGATGTCCTGAAAGCCAATCTGATGAAGTGTGACATCCAACTAAAGGATCTGGAGGCCATGGCCTTGGACAGGTCAGGGTGGCAATCTAGATGCATGAAATTGGTTGCAACAATTGAAGCCAATCGAATACGGGACAGGGAGAGAAAGGGGATCTGTGAAAAATGGCAAAAACACGTGAGAATATCGCTTTCCCACTCAATACCTGCAGACGTGGCTGTGCTTCAAGTATTGGTTTATACGCACACAGTCACACTCATTTACGTCTGTGATCAGAGATCCATCGTGTCAACGGCTCAGTTCTGTTTCTGTTGTTGGTAGCGTGTATCATTTCTTCCACAGGCTTCACTTCTATCCTTTCTGATAGCATGCTGTTTGTAAATGTTAATCTTCATTTACTTTCCCCATTGTTATTAAGTTTTTCAACCCATTTTTCCTCATTATATGTTCAGAAAGTTTTAATTGTCTTTTATTGATTTTATTAGTTTCCTACTGGTGTTTGCCAATGCCAACACTTCATTTGTCTTCTTCTCTGTCCAAGATATATTCATCATTCTCCGTAAAAACCACATTTTGTCAGCTTCCAGCTTTTTCCGTTTCTCTTGAAATTGTCCCGGTCTCAGCTCCATGTATCAACACTGTCCAAACATAACACTCTGGAACAGGGAGCTCCAGAGTACAGCCGGATACGGCTTGCAAAGGTGTGCAATCTGGCTTGTGATCTGATGTCGATAAGTTACAAATTTGAGATCCAAACGGCTTTGATGTTGACATTGCTTAAAATTTTTAGGCAATGTCAGCATTGCCTGATTTCACACTTTGACTGTAACACACACACACAAGTCATATATAATATATATATATATATATATATATACAGTGCTGAAAAGTCAGCTCAACGCGCCGGGACTGAGTTCTGGCACCTTTTGGATCATGAAAATTGTGTCCATAATTTTTCAATATTTGTTCAATATTGTAAAAGCACCGTGTACTTGTTGCAAAACTATTAAGTTAAGATTTAAAAAGCTCCATTTAGAAATGTAAAATGATGAGTTCTGACTTAGTTCATTAGGTTAGGGTTATGGTTGATCATCTGGATTGTTTTAGAGAGTTTCTGCACCTTTTTCACAGACTTTTCAGCAACTATATATATATATATATATTATATATATATATATATATATATATATATATATATATATATATATGGCAGGTAGCTTAAAAATTGGAAATGCTGGACAAATTCTGACTTCAGATTTGAAATTAGCACTGTCAATTTCTTATAAGTCACATGTTTCATCACAGTAGCAAGATTTCTGTTTTTTTGTAAATGGAACATTCTATGGGTGCAACAATTGTACCCACTTTTCAGTGTGTGGAATGTATCTTTTGCTTTCATGAAAGAAGTGTTGATAACTCTTACCATTGACCAATATTGACTCAGATGTGAAATAATTAAATTCATTCATGCTAGTCTGGAACTAAAAGTTTGAGGATTGAGATTTATTGCTACCAACCAGTCAATGTTCCTCTAATTCTTGATGGTCCATGACACACCTTAAATTCATCTTATAAACAAATATCCACTTGACTAACTCTTTGGGCAATTTTTCTTCTGAAACTCTGAAACTACCACAGCACGCTAAGTGTTATGAACTCACTGATGACTGATGACCTTTTTCTGTCTTTTTGGTTATCATACAAACGGATAAACATATTAAATGGTCAAACTGATCACCTTTTAAAAAAAACAAATATATCATTTCATAAAAAGAAATACCTCCATCAACTTTTCAATTTTTTTGGCAATAACAAAATTATTTTTGGTAGCAATAAATCTCAATTGTGGGCGTCAAACTTTTAGTTCCAGACTAACATTGCAACCAGTGCTTAATTAAACACAACTGACTCAATATTCTGTAGATAAAAATCCTGTGGGGTTCATGAAAGTGATAGATAAGTTTCCACACAGGTGTGCATTTGTAATTTTGCACCCATAGAATGTTTGAGAATGCAAAAAACTATCATGGTCTACCTGCACACACTTGCAGACACACGCACATTCACACATTTGCCTAAATTGGATTGCAATTTTTTTGTTTTGAATCATTAGGTTCCTGATATAAGTATGTCAAATGATGAAGGAATCACAGCTTTACACAATGCTGTCTGTGCTGGACATTTTGACATTGTTAAATTTCTAGTGCAATTTGGTTGTGATGTTAATTCTTCAGATAGTGATGGCTGGTAGGTATATTGAACTATAATTTGTTGCCATTCAGAATTGGTGTTTGTGAAATTTAGCATTAGAGGATATGATGGCACAGTCATGTTGCAATCTTTTCTTTTCCCAATTTTTATGGGTGAAATTTTGAAATTAGTATATTAAACAAAATTTATCATCATTGGTTTGTGGCTTGGGTCGTTGTGGTCACTCTCCACTGTTCTCATCTTCTGCGGCTTCATATGCCTCGGTAGATGTTATTAGGCTGTCATGAGATATTTGGTTTAGCCAGGTAAGTGATGGTCTCTTTGCATGTGTTTGCATGTGACACCTGAGGGCCTGTATCCACTGTCAGCCTGAAACCCAAGGTGGAGGGCAGGGTTTGCTGGGGCGTCTTTGGACAACCTTGCTACATGACCGAAAAGTCTGAGTTGATGTGAGTGTACGGTTGGGCCTAAGTTGGTTTGACTGGTGCATCTATGGATTTCCTCATTCCGAATATAGCTGTACCATGTTTTGCTGAGGATCTAATGCATATTATATTTTATGGATGTGGAATGATTCCAATTTCATCTATTCAGCCTTTGTCAGAGTCCAAGTCTCACAGTTGTATAGCAAGACAGGTAGTATGCAGCAACAGTAGATGCAGGCAGGTCACTGCAGATATACTAGCCCTGCCTGATAAGTGCTACGCCAGCAAACTGCTCCCAACATGTCTCCTTATGGAATGCTCCGACATCCTAGCGCTGTTCATCGTGGAGCTCATCAACCACTCGCTGCTGCTTGGTGAGGTGCTGCAGACGTTCAAAGCCTCCTTCGTTACACCGCGGATTAAGCGACCTGGCCTAGACACTTTAAACGTAAGATCCTATAGACCAATCTCGAATCTGTCGGTCCTGTGGAAGCTGCTTGAGCGGATAGTCTCCAGGCAGGTCACGGACTATCTTGTGTCCTCTGGCCTCTTCCCTGAGCTGCAGTCCGCCTACCATGCCTATCATTCCGTGGAAATGGCAGTCCTCAAAATCACCACAGGCATCCTACGTGAACTGGATGAGGGTAAGCTGGCTGTCCTCGTTCTCGACCTTACGGCCGCATTCGACACGGTGGCTCACTCAATACTACTGCGTCCGCTTAATGTCTCTTATGGCATCAGTCACGTGGCCCTCAGATAGTTCTCTTCATAACTTGATCGCCGTACACAATGCAGGCGTTGTTTCAACTCCAGCACTCACCCATCCCACGTTATCTGTGGTGTCCCGCAAGGATCTGTTCTTGGACCCATCCTGTTACCCTATATGTGGCTGACCTGATACATCTCATCCGTCAACACGGGCTCCAAGGACACTTGTATGCAGTCGGCACCCAGATATATGGAGGCTGCTGGCCCTCGGAGACGTAGCAACTGCTTGAGCGTCTCACTCGGTGTCTGGATGAGATGGCAGACTGGCTTAAGTCTAACAGGCTCCAGCTCAGCATTGCCAAGACCGAGGTCCTCTGGCTCACCACTGACCAGCATCAACAGCAGCTGCCGCGTTCCTGTATCAGAATCAACGATCTCGAGCTACGCCCAGTCACATCTGTAGGGAACTTGGGCGCCTATCTTGACAGTGCAGCGACGATGAAGCTGCATGCAGCTAAGACCGTTGCAAGCTGCATTGCCTCTCTCCAGCTGATCAAGAGTCTACGTTGGTCAGTCTCCCAAACCGTCCTCAAGATGCTGGTCATAGCTCTAATCAATGTTCCCTCTAAGGTGGGCGCGTGGGCGCGCGCCCACAAATGGGGAGACATGCACCCAAAAAAATTTTATTGCCCAAAAATATGAAAATTTGACAGAGGTATTTCATTTTTATGAAATTATATATTTTTAAATTTTTAAAAGCTGATCACCATCACAGCTTGACCATTTAATACGTCATATCCATGACGTCTGATAACCAAAAAAGAAAAAAGGTCATCAGTCATCACCGGTTCTTAACACTTGGCGTGCTGCAGTGATTTAAGATTTTCAGAAAGAAAAATTGCCCAAAAAGTTAGTCAAGTGGAGAATTGTTGTCCAAGACGAATTTCATGCGCCACGGACCATCAAGAATTAAAGGGAACATTGGCTCTAGTCCTCACCAGACTTGACCATGGATATGCCGTTCTTGCTCGATCGCCATCCCATATACTCGGCAGGCTGCAGTCAGTTCTGAATGGGGCTGCTCACCTAATTCATCAGTCAGCGCGTTGTGAGCACGTCATTCTGCTACTTATTGATCTATACTGGCTGTCTGCCCCAGAGCGCATTAAGTTTAAACTATCAACTCTCGTTTATCATTACCTGCATGGAACAGGACCGAGCTATCTGGCGACCGAGTTGCGCAGCGTCTTGGGTCTTGAAGGCCGTAGACGACTGAGATCCTCTACCACGGCTGAACTAATTTGTCCCTAGGGCATGTCTCGTCACTGTCGGTGATCGAGCTTTTCTGGTAGCTGCTGCGCGCGCTTGGAACTCACTTCCTGCAGATATCCCAGAGTCTCCATCACTCGACACCTTTAAGAAACGTCTCAAATCTTGGCTCTTCAGGACTAGTTATTTAGTTATGTAATTTGTTCACGCAGTTTATCGACTAGTCACCACACTAATCTTGACTTTACTTACTTGCAGATCTTAGTCAGGATACTTAGGCCCAATTGATTCCAGACACTGTAATGAGGACCTCAAATGACACATCTCCCTTGTCTCATCAGCCCTCTTCTCACTCAGCAACATCTGGAGGAACCAGATATATCTCTGACTCGAGATTCTTCTGTACAAGGTCCTCGGGATGTCAGTGCTGCTTTATGCCGCAGAAACATGGAAACTACTTTCCTCAGACCTCCACAAGATAGAAGCCTTCCACACGAAATGTCCCTGCTCCATCGTGGGAATTCAATGATATGGCCTTATCACCAACCAACAGTCCTTACCCGAGCTGCACTGCTTCCAATCTATCGCTGAGCTACTAATCAAACACTGACTGGCCTTGTTCGGTCACTTTGCCTGCCTTGACGAGGATGTCCAGACTCATCGGATCCTTTGCTCCCATCTTGACGTGTCATCTGGTCATCGTCTCAATCCTTCCTGGAGATGCTTTCATGGTTGACCAAGGATTCGATGGATCGATCAACTCTGCCATGAGAACAACAACACTCCTCCTACCATGCTGTGGCGTTATGCCTTCCTCCATGGCCAGTGTTGGCCACGGTTATGAGGTGACACAACAGCCTTCCACTGGCTACTCGAGAAAATGATTAGTTTAGACACTGAATCAAAATAAATTTTCAGAGTAGGGTGGCATTTCAGGTAATCTATTTTCCAGTGTTTTTCCGACCTATTAATAGAAATCCTAGATTGTGACCCTACTGTATAAGTAAGTAGGTTAATAAGGGGTCATTTATAAAGTATGTCACGCTTGAGGGATAGTGGTTTAAGAAATTGTGACAGTTTGTGACAGGGGAGGGTTAAGGACCAGTGTGACATCACATTTTCAATATAAGTAAGACCTTAAATTTACCTGATAGGAGGTATAGTAAAAGATGTTGTTTGCCTGAGATATATAAAATTTTAGGTCTCAGTTATATTCATTATCATTGATGGAAGTTGAATATCTGTTTCGCTACTGAAAATTGAACGAGAAACTTGAATATGTTAAATAAAAAATCTGCATGACATAATTTATGGACCTATGGACAACATTTTAATGGGGGTCCAAGATTTGTGACAGTTTATGACAGGAGTAAAAAAATTGCCAAAAATAGCATGTCTTACTTTACTAATTCAGTGGCCTGCCTTATTTTAAACAAAGCTTTAAGCTCATATGTCTTTCCTACATAAACTTGTGTGCAGAGTGTTGAAACTTCTGCACAACATATTCTGACTTCAACACCTGTCAACGCCTACAATCAGTGTCCATCTTTTCTCTGTCATAGCATCAACGATTCAACATGCCATCATCAGCAACTATGGCAAAGACACTAGAAGCATTTAGATGAGAACTGAAAAATCCTCCAGGAATTGACGTTGGCCCCCATTACTTCTCAGACCTGGTCTATGCCAATGACACCACCCTCTTTTGGCCTCCTAAAGCTGACGTCCCCAAATATCTCTCTCGCTTCAGTGCCGCCACAACTTTTGTTCTGAAGGCCTTCTCAAAGAAGACACGGTTACAGAACCTGAGATGTGGCCCTCCACCTTCAGTGGTGTACATTGACGGCAGCGAAACCATAGAACCAACAGAGAGTTTCAAATATTTTGACAGTACCCAGTCGTCAAATGGACGCTCTGTTTGTTCGTAGTTATTCCAAACATTGATCGTTGTCAAATATACTGTATCAATTGCTAGGTTCCTAGCAGTCCTTGTACGGTATTACAATATGCAAATAAGAATCACTTTTTGTTGTTATTATTATTATTATTATTATTATTATTATTATTATTATTATTATTATTATTCAGATGAGCTGCACAGCCACGCACCTTAGAGGAAATGTTGGTCTGTATTACAGAGTATAGTTGTTGGTATAACTGATCTTTTTCCATAAGTTATAATGTAAAAATGTTAATACCTATGCATACTACCTGACAGCTAAATTTCAATGAGAATTGCTGGAATAATTAACCTGGATAATCACAATTGTCTTTTAAATTCTGCTTAAAATTGGAAGAGTACAGTTTCCCCCGGCAGCGGCCGTCATTATGCCATAAAACAATAAGCCTACATCATTTTTAGCTATCAACGACAGAATGTCTATTGAGTAACCTAGACATTCACAATTTTCTGGGTAATTCTTTTTGAAAATTGATGTCCAAACAAAGACTTTTTCTACCACCGACAGTGTAGGTAAAATCCCGGTTATAACGAATTATATGCAAAAAATACAGCTAAATTAGAATTATGGATGTTATGTAGGTGCCTGATTACCATGAGGAAAAAAAGTTTTTGATTTTTAAAGTCTCACCCTCTGAAATTGTTCCTTTCTATATAAGAAAGCAAAATGCAAAGTTTTTTGGAACAAAATCTGTCAATATTTAGTGGTTGCACAACGCTACTAAAACAATGCCTTATTTGCATCGAACTTGCCATAGAACTAGAATCAGTAACAATTCTGTCAAGTTTATTGGTTTTACTGTGTGACAATTTTCAGATGGTTTTTTAGTTCTGATATTGTACATAATCTATGCTGATCTTTGATTATATAATACACATTACATATTCAAAGCAATATTGAATAGGCTACTTTTAGTGCCTTTAGGTATTGTGATACTGCTTGGTCTTCCTAAGATTCCAAACGGCACTGGATAAGCGCAAGCATCAGCAGTGTTCCATTTGATCAAGAGAGGAAACTCACAAACTGCATTCATTCAATGTGTTTTGATACAACAGCCACTAACACTGGAATGAAGGCTGGTGCAGGCTGCAGCAGAAACTGTTCACTGAGATCTCTCCCTTTAGCCTGTTTATTTCATGTCCACAAGTTCATAGTTGCCAGCATGTTTGACTTGTTGATGGGCTGCTCAAGTGGGCTTAATATCAAATTATTTGAAAGATTTTCTAAAGAATGGAATCACATTGATTGTTCTAAACAAAGCTGTAACTCATATGAAGACAGACACCTGATTTTACACTTTGAAATTATAAAACATATTCTGACTTCAACACCTGTCAACGATTCATTCATCAACAGCATCAACTATTTCATCCCAGAGATGACTACTGCAGAGTTTCTGGTGCTCACCTCGCTGTTTCTGGGTGATGATACTGCTGGCAACAACCCTAACATCCATATCAATGCATCTGGCGAAAACCATCCAGGAATTGACGTTGATGGGCAAAAATTTCTCAAAATACTATACAGCCAAAGATCCACCTGTTTCGATCACAGTTCAGACTTCCCCAAAGAACTGGCAGGTCTTCAACAGATCAATTTGGTTGTTGTGAGAATTTATCTCAAGGCATGGTTTACCTGTACCTGTGCCTCCACCTTCAGCTCCTGGGAATGATCTACAATTGCCATAGATCTCAAGTATATCGTTCAACAAATGATTTTGACAGTGACGCAGCAATGAAAACGCTCAAGTGTCGTTATGGTATCCGAATGAAACAACTGATTGGCGTATACTGTTCAATTCTCAGTTCTAGCAGTCCTCTGCAGCTGAAAAGGCAAACATTGTCTCTGCTCTGTCAAACGTTGGAGATTCTATTCCTCTGGCTATTATTACCTTGAAAGACATGCACATTGGAAATAACAGCTGAGTCACTTTGTCATCTGCCAGCTCCAAACATTTTCTTGCTTCGATGAACATTTCGTGTGATTTTCTGTCTCTCAATACATCCATTTGGGACAGTAACAAATCATATTTGGCAGCTCAGTCACTTGTCAGAGAGCTGAAAGTCTGATCTGCAGCAGAACGCGTGTTGTCTTTGAATCCAGACATTCAACTCAACAATGACAAACCAGGAAGAGCAAAAGCAATCTTCGTTACAAGTCGTTGAACTTCATTGAAAAGTCAGGACAGGTGGTACCAAATAAAAATCAGGCATTGTTCAGGTGAGCATCTCGACCCCAAGCCAGTGACTTGACACTGATATTTGACAGTTTCTGAAGGGCTCCAAAGATCAAGCGAGAGGATGCGAGCACCGACTGGAGGCGGTTTAACTGGCTCTCTGACATTGCGAGGACTATAATGCATTGGACAACGTTTGGATAGAACAAGCGCCAAGGTCGTTGTTAACCCCTAAATACATCATTAATAATAGTAAAATTTTCATATTATTCATTTGAGCTGTATATGAACAAAATGCAAGAGGAAATGTTTCTGTATTATTCTGAAATTTATTTTTATTGGTATAACTAATCTTTTACATAAAATTGTATGTAAAAATGTTATTTTTATGTATAATATGCACCCAAACCTTGTAATCAATTAATTAACCTGGATAAAGTTGTCTTTTAAATTCTGATAATATGGTAATAGTTACACAGTTTCCCCGGCAGATGTGCTTGGACTCATAAAACAATGGAAGAGAAATCATTTTGCACTCATTTCAGAATGTCTATTGAGTCATAGTCAATGATCACACTAAATTTTTGTGTGATGAAACAAAGTTTTGCATCCCCATAGTGTTTAAAATCCTTAACTTCATATTCGGATGGCCTCTTCTCTGCATATTTTACAGCTATCTTAAAACATATTTGTTTCCTCCTTGTAGTCCTGGTTTATTTTTATGGCTAATTTTTTGCACCCACACTTGGACCAATTTTTTAAGGGAAAAAGTCATCGGCTACAGTCTGCTCTGTAATAGTTAGGCACTCTGTATTTGTGGTCTGAGGCGTCCCGATGAACACCTTGGTTTGAAATGGTCTTGCACTCAAATTAATTTGAATTTGAATTGAATTTGAATTTTAGTTGTAAGTGTGGCCATTGTGATTCCTACCTAGCCTAGCCATTTCTTGAATGAATTGAAGCACACAGCACCAGGATTAAAGCCCCTGACATCAACTTGATCGCCGCCTCTTCATTTGTGCATACTGCAGTATGCATACCATGTATGAAGGGTCTGGATCAAAGCTAATTGTTCGTTTGCAGGCTGACAAGTCAACACAGCTATGTGGAATTTACAAAACCCCATAAAATTGTCAACCTGAAACATTTGGACAATGCATAGAACTGGTCACCAGATAGAACTATGCAAATAAAACATTTATTTAGATGAATGAATTTTGGTTCATTTTCATTTGTGGCTGTTTATTTTATTAATTGCTTACTTTCTGTGTACCTAGGACTCCACTACACTGTGCTGCTTCGTGTAATAGCCTTATAATGACACAATTCTTAATAGAACATGGTGCTTGCTTATTCGCAACAACATTCAGTGACCGCGAACTTGCTTCAGACAAATGTGAAGTCGATGAAAAAGGTTATGATACATGTCGCCAGTATTTGATAGGTTAGTGCTTATTCAGGATTTTGGAACCTGACAAATGACTCAAATTGACTACTCAAATCTTAGTTTTTTCCGAAATTAAATTCATGTTTGCAATTTTTCCAATTCACAGGTTATATATCCTGACCTCGATTTGTCTATCCACCTATATCTAACTTTTGGGTAAATTTACCAAGCATAGTATGTGCAAAATAATTAATTTATGTGTAACTGTGGGTATTATTTTCAATATATTTGTTTATGTCTAAATAAAAGTTATGCTCATGATGTTGTAAGATTGTTGATTTATATTTCATAAATATTAATTAAATATTCAGATGAATGCTTCATAAATACAAAAATTAAAGATTACAGCCTAATTAAGACTTTTATATTGTCAAGAATGAGCGTTTTCTCTTTTTAAAAATTTTCTAAATCATCAGAATCAATCTGGGAATGTGAAAATCGCCAGTTTCTGTACAGTTAAACTTTGTTTTTCAATCAAAACAATCTGTAATTAATATTAGTGACATTAAATATAAAACTATTTACCTCAAGAGGACTTTGCTTACTTAATTTTACCAGCATGTTCATTTGTAAGAATTAAGACTAAAATGACTTTAGACACTTCAAATCTTTTCAAAAATTTAAAAGTCACATTTATCCAGCATAGGATATTGACATGAGTTAAAGCGCTACTCAAATCTTAGTTTTTTCCTAAATTCATGTTTGCTATAGAAATTGTCTAGTGCGCTTAAGTATACTAAGACAACTGTGCATAAAGATCTATCCACCCATATCTAATCAAGTGTAGAAATCTGACACAGTGATCTCTGCCATTAGTGGATATTTATGCATGTATGTGTATGTGTGTGGGTATATGTTCACATATATATTTGTTTATGTGTACATATTGAAAATGATATGCTATGATGTTGTGAAAGCAATGTTGATAATTTTCTCATATTGAACTGAATTATTCAGATGAATGCTTCTGAATATAATGATTAATGTTTACAGCCTATTATATAGCTAATTAGCAATGTTATTTTCAGTTTTCTCTTTTATATGATATAACAGACAACCAGTCAAATGGGCATAAACTTTGTATGGGATAAATTGTTTCCAACGTTATCAGCCATAAACTGGGCCCAAAGTCCGGGAAATTGTTTCTGTAATTAATATTAGTGATTCAAAAATATTTAAATCAACATATCAGATAAATTTTACCAGCATGTTCATTTGTAAGAATTAAGACTAAAGCGGACTCTGCTGGTCTTTTCATAAGGAATTTAAAAGCACATTTATCCAGCATAGGATATTGACATGTGTTAAAGCGCTTTGTTGCAAACCAAGGTCTGTTCTGTTTAGAAATTGTCTGTAAATTAGTAACTAAATGTGGTCCAATTTTCAAGATAACGTTAGATCCATACTAGAACAAGTGTAGGGTCTGACACTGATCTCTGCCATTAGTGGAGACATGGCTGTACCAGGACAACCACCTTATAACTACCTTTGCAAAAACGTTACCTGTATATAACTAGGTTATTTTCCATAAATACATGGTTATTGTACTAGCACCACTGCCTTATAAACACCTAGTTATTTATTTATAATTGACAACCTATATAGTGCAATAAGCATGACAGTAGGTCAAAGTCAAGAGCACTTTACAGCAAATACAATATCTGATATATTAACCCGTTAAAAAGTGTGTTTTGAGTCTTCTGGGAACATTTCAACGTTATCAGCTTCTTATTTGGGCCGGCAGTCCGTTCCATGTCCAGTTTGGCTCTATGCCCTATCTTATATGCACTCTCTTGGCGGGGTGGTAGAAAATACGAGCTCGGCCGAAAACCAAGGTCTGTACTGTTTAGAAGTACTATATCTCTACCAAATGTGGTCCAATTTTCAATATTTTTGATTTATTTTGTTCCACCAGCATTCGTTTGTACTTTGCCGCTGACAATCCGCAGCCAGTGGGTTACCGTCTCTCACAATTTTGCTATGGAGCTTAGACAAAAAAATTCACTTGGATGCTATTTTAGGTCACACGAGTGGACCCTTCCCAAAAAATTTCTTTTTGGCACGGATGACAATCCGGAGCCCAAAAAAATACTAAAGAATAGTGTATACCACGTCTTCTTAGCTTTCATATAGCCGGAGATATAGTAAGTTTTTAAAAAATACACTATTTAGTTTTGACTAATTTTCCAGCACTTTTTAACAAAAATTAACAACATCTAAAATTTAAATCCCCGGTTGACAGGTTAAGCAAGTGAGTCTTGAGTCTTCTAGTGAAGTGTTCAGGAGAAGTTGTATCAGTATTATTATTAATTATTATTATCGGTAACGTCGTCTGATAGTGCGTTCTATAGGGCCGGATTCTCGCGAGACACTGATCTCTCCCCGAATATCACCATCTTGGCCAGATGAGGAATGAACAACCAAACTTGACCGGAGTCGTGAGCACACTTCGGTCATGGTAGGCCTGCGATCAGTTCTGTTAAATAATCCGGACAGGTGGAATCACGCAGCATTCTGTTTGTTATCCAACATTGCTTGTACATGATCCTTTCCGGGATCCGCAACCAGTGAAGCCGATCTCTCAGTAATGGTATTACATGCTCACTCCACTTGGCATCGGAGATCACCCGAGCAACCATATTTAGGACTGACTGCAGCCGATTCAACTAACAGTCTGGAAGCCCAAGCAGAATGCTATTACAGTAGTCTGTTCGTGTTATGATGGACGCCCTGACTAGCTGTATCAAAGCCCCAATAGTGAGGTAGTGACAGATCTTCACGATCTTTCAAAGATGATAGTAGCACGATCTGGCCAAGTTGCTAATGTGACCAATGAGCGTCAGAGATTCGTCCAAAGGGACTCTCAGTAGGCGCAACTCCTTCACTGAGGCGATATCCGTGCTCTCAATCGAGAACTGAGTCCAGGGGATCATGCACGTCCTCCTAGGGGAACTTATCCAGAGAAGCTCTGTCTTATCCGGATTCAAGGCTAGCTTATTAACGACAGTCCATCAGTCTACATGAGAGATACAGTTGAGTAAGCTGACCCATATCCCATCAATCCCATCAGGTGAACAGAAGCCATATATTTGGCCATCATCCACATAGGCATGCGATGACAGCCCTGCCGAGATGATGCTCCCTACGTCAGCAACATAGAGGAGAAACAACAGCGAACTAAGGATCGATCCCTGAGGTACCCCAAAGTGGGCCGGACAAGTGGAGGACATCGAGCCATTCCATCAGACCGACTCCATCCTACCCATCAGGTAACCTCTGAGCCACGCCAAGACTTGTCAACTAAATCTATAGGACCTTACGAGATGGTGACTAAGAATATCGTGGTCAACAGTGTCGAATGCAGCTGACCAATGAGCAGAGGAGGGCATGTTGCCCGTTCGCAGACATCAACGATGTCTTCAAAGACTCAGGATTGTAGTCTCTGTAGAATGACCCTGTCGATAGGCAAACTGGTCTTTTGGTATAAGATTCCTGTCTAGGTGGGCAACCAGCTGCTTGTTCACCAGTCTTTCGAGCACTTTGGAGAGGAATGGCAGATTAGAGACCGGTCAGTAGCTCTTCACTTCAGCACAAGTTAGTCTGACCCGTTTGAGATGCAGGCGAACAATTGCATACCCCCAGGACTCTGGGAATTCACCACTTGTTATGGACTTCTCCAGGAGAGATGTCAAGAACTGTGCAAGCACATCAAGAGAAGCCTTCAGTAGCCATGTCGACAGTGGGTCACTCAGACAGTGCTTGTTTGGCATCAATCATACCATATCCACAACCTCTGCCAGAGTTGGGACAGAGAACACTGAGGAGTGGGCCAGAGTAGAATGAATAGGATGAAAGTCCAGCATTTGATGTCCTCTCCCAGATTGCACTTATCTCCTCATCTATGCGTGTACTGATGGTACTGCTATGCTGTGAAATCCAAGGATTGGCTAGGGCTGGTGGCATCTGCTCCAAAAATTTTATGAAGGTGTCTCCAGGTATCCTTGGAGTCATGCTTAGTAGAGTCTAGTACCTGTCTCCAGTGCTGACATCCCTTCTTCACCAGGCACCTACTTGCTCTGAGGGAAGTGTGCCAGGAGTTGCATGCTCCAGCTTCACTTTCCAATCCTTTACATTTTCACTAGACTCTTACCTTGACATGCTTCACACCAAGCACACCTACAGTCATCATCGTAGTATGGCCAACGGGGTCTAACACGCACTGACATCGGCATCACTAGAGCAAGCTCATCAAGAATTTTCGTTATCACTGAGTGTTCCTGAGTGGTAACTTCTCAGCTAGTTCGGAGGCTGACTTCCCTTTTTCCACAGGTCAATTTAGGGCTGACATCTGGAGTCGCGAGATGAAGTGCTCAAAGTAGAATGCTTCCAACTTCAACACAGCTTCCTCCTGTACACTGGGCCCGGTTGTAAAGTGTGCAGTGACTGTCGGATCAACTTGTGATCAGACAACCCAGACTTGATCACAGTAACTTCCTAGGAGCATCCTCCTCTGATGTTATTACAATGTCAAGTAGGCCTCCTCGGCCACGTGTCGGCTCGGACACTAGTTGGCGCAACTGGAAGGACTGGATAATCTGGGCAGACCTCTGACTGTCTCGTTCAGCAGACCTGTCAAGGCATATATTAAGATTCTTGACAACCAATATAGCGCTTTTGAACGCTATGAGCGATTCAAGAAAGGTCGGTAGTTCTCTGAAAAATCGATCACTGACCGCCCGCGACCCCAGTCAGTAGAGAGCGGCGAGGACGTGCGACTTTTGTTGTCTGCTGATCCGGCAGCATAGATGCTCAAACAACTTCAACTTTAACCCAGTTGTTATCTTGGAGAAGTTGATACCTGGTTTTGAGACAATGGCCAGACCGCTGTGGTTAGTGAAGTGTGCGTCATCGAGCCTCGTGCCACCCAGTAAGTACTTCTGCTTGCAACCTTGATGTGACATTTGACTCCTCCCTCTCTTTCATTAGTCACATAAATTCAGTCTGCACAATTTCTCATCATCATATTCGGGACATCTATTGCATCAGACATATCTCCAAGCCTGTTCTTATTCAGTTAGCCAATGCATTGGTATCTAGTCGCCCAGATTATTGCAATTTCCTGCTTTTTGGCATCACAAATTCAAATATGCAGAAACAACAGAGAGTACAAAGTTCCTTAATTAGAGTCATATCCAAAGCTCCCAGATTCGAACATATGTAATGTAATGTGACATATGTATAGCGCCTCTTCTATTTCTACTCAGAGGCGCTCCTAGCATTGGAGTCGCAGGGTAAAGTAATGAGACTTCAGCTTTTGCATTGAGCAGAGCGAGGGAGTAAGAAGTGATTCCTGAATGGATGGATTTAAGGCATTCCAGAGGGAGGGTCCAGTCACTGCAAAAGCCCGATGCTGGGATGCTGGGACACAGTGCGTGATCTGGGGACATAAACATTCTTCTGATCAGTGGAGCAGAGCAGGCGATGAGCAGCAGAAGAGGGTGATTTGAAAAGCTCAGTAATGTAAGATGGTGCCTGACCTCGAAGTGCTGCAGAAACAATAATTACTTGTTTGAATTTAATGCGGTCAGAAATTGGAAGTCAGTGGAGGGTGTTAAGCATAAAGTCTGAGATGCTAGAATAGCAAGGAGCTTTAGCCACAAGACCAGCTGCAGCATTTAGGACAGATTGTAGAGTGGAGAGCAGGCTTTTGGGCAGGCCAAGATAAAGAGAAATGCAATAGTCTAGCCTACTAGCCACAAAAGCATGAACCAAAGATTTGGCTGCAGATAAAGAAAGCGAAGAACGAATAACCCTAATTTGCCTAAGTTGGTAAAAGCAGGATCGAGAGAGTCTGGCAAAATGCTCCTTGAAGGTCAAGTTACTGTCAAAGTAAATACCAATGTTTTTGATACAATTTGAAAAAGATAAATTAGGAGAGAGTTCAGTAAGTCATAATCAATTTTTGAGTGCAGATATTTAGTACCAAGCCAGATAAGTTGAGTTTTATCAGGGTTCAGTCGAAGTCTATTGGAAAACATCCAATCCCAAAGAGTTGGAAATACATTGTCTACTGATTGAGTGAGCTCAGTATAAGAAGAGTGAGGGCAATGTCGGTAAATTTGAATGTCATCAGCATAGAGGTGCACAGTGAAGCCAAATGAGCTAATTAAAGAGCAAAGGTCAGCAGTATAGAGTATGTACAGCAGAGGACCAAGCACCGAACCTTGGGGAACACCAAAAGGAACATGGAACCAGTTTGAAAATGCCAGTTTGAAACTGTCTAGCTGGAATGCTCACTATCTGAATACAAATCATATAAGAATGGTTAGAGAGATAGGATGTAAACCACAGAAGAGCTTGATCAGAAATCCCAAATAAGAGTTTGAGACGTTTCAACAATATATCATGATCAACTGTATCGAAGGTGCCTGAGACATCAAAACAGGCAAGCAATGTAAGTTCAGACAAGTCAGTGGCAGAGTAGACATCAGAAAGAATTCTAAGAAGAGTTGTTTCAGTTGAGTGAAACCGTCTAAAACCAGATTGTGTGGATGGAAGAAGGTTTTCAGTATTCAGATAGTGTATACAGTAACTCCAGCTAGACAGTTCCTACATTGGCTTCCTATCAAATACTGAATGAATTATAAAATTTGTCTTTTAGTATTTAAAACCATATTATATAATGAACCCTATTACCTTAAGATGCGACATCCCTCAACCTACTACTCACTCCACTAGGTATTTAGCAGGACTTTCGTTTGTTGTTCCATATTCTCACACAGTCATTGGCACTAGTTGTTTCGCAGTGTGTGGCCCTAAGCTTTTAAAATTGATTACCAATATATGTTCGAACGTGGTCGGCTTAAATTTGGTAGACAGTATTGTGATGCTGGTCCATACCTCGAAACAATTGCCAGTCTTCATTGGTTGACAGAGTTCTCTAACAAGCCAAGTGTCGCTCGCCCTCGGATGAGCTGCCTCAACGACAATTGTGTGACTCGATTGATTATCATTCCAGTCTTCACCAGAATTTTCCACCTCTTGTCAGATCTGATGAGTTCGGCTATGGGAATCTAGCCAGCGACAGATTATTCTCGTGGGAATTCAATACCAGATTTTGCCACGTCATGAATTCTGTCTACCATTGTGTGGAATCTCAACATCTTCCGTTCTTCACTGTCATCTCTGTGTTGGGAAAATATCCTGCAGAAGATCGCTCTCTCTCAGACGCTGGATTTCATTATCATGGCAAACTCCTTTTTCCCATCTGAATGGATTTTAAAGATCATCTTCCGATCTGCAGAGGTGTCAACACTGTCAACAGTGCTTCTGATGCTGGCCTTGCCATGTCTGCAGCACTAACCACAGCAGGAGTGCTTCTGAGTGACTTTTAATTAAGACTGAGGAGGTGTTCAAGATGATGAAGATGAATGAATTAATCACATTCATAAATTTAAAGGCAGCATTGGACTCCATCAACTGTACCACATTTTGGAAGGCCATAAAGGGGATTGGCGTCACTGACCCATACTCAATCTAATCGGAGAACTGCCTACTGGCATCCATACATTTGGGCACTGACCTCTCTGACCCTTTTCAGAATTTATCTGGTGTACGGCAGGGCTGCATATTAGCACCAGCATTAGTCCGTCATGCCATGGAATTGCATCATGTCCAACATATCAAGTTTCATTGGTATTCAGCTTGGCAACTTTCAGTTCTCTGATACAGGCTATGCAGATAATGCTGCCTTGCTTGTGGAAAACAGGAACAATATGCTACATGCCCTCCTATGGCTGGAACAAGAAGCATCAAAGCTTGTATTCATTGTCTCTTGGTTGAAAATGAAGGCCCAGAATGTTTGCTGCAGGTCCCACTAGGGCCACTATCAATGACTAAACAGTATCAGCAGTGACCAGTTTCTGCTCTCTGGGTTCAATACTTACCTCTGACTCCAACTCGCATGACAAACTCCACAGGCGTATTAGTATTCTATCAAGTACTATGTATCAGATGAACCATGTCTGGAACCAACCTGCTCCAAGCATCCAAACTAAGATCCACATCTACTCTTGCTGTATACTACCTGTCCTGCTTTAGGATTGTGAGACTAGGACTCTGAGAAAGATTGATTGGAAGTAATTGGACTCTTTTCACACCAATAACTTATGCCAGATCCTGGGTGTAAAATGGTACAACTTTATTTAGAATGAGGAAATTTACAAATGCACTGCTGAAACCAAGCTCAGCCCAACTGTAAGTTCATGTCGAGTCTGACTTTTGACCCATGTAGCAAGACTACCAGAAAATACCCCTACGAATGTTATCTCATCCTTGTGTATAAAAGCTGTCAATGCACCAAGGAGCCCGATTTAGTTAATCTTAATGAACATTTATCGAGAACACTCAAATAAAATGAAATAACTATTATTGATCAAACGTTTTAGTATAACATGCATAAAACCAGTCATAAATAATTGAAATTGAAACATTTCTATTTAGTTTTACTGTAACTATTGGGAGCCCATGTGACCCCCTACTGCGTGACCAGCTGCACTGACTTTGAGCCCGGGAGCACATTATCCAAAAGTGCTGCTGGCTCACCTTCCGAGCATTAAAGGACCCGCACTGTCCACAGTACCTGGCTGAGCTAGTCCTAAGATCAACTTCGAACGCACGGAGGTCAGCACTTCGTTGCAGCCATTGTGTCCTACTGCTCATCCCGCCTTCATCGCAGACCCCGAAGTTCGGAGACAGGTCCTTCTCATGTGGGAACTCATTGCTCTGGAACGCTTTGCCAACCACAGTGACTGAGGCCAACTCAGCTGGGCTGTTCCTGAGAGAACTAAAAACACACCTTAGTTTAGGATATGGTTGACTGTGTGTGCAGCGTCCTTGTTGTAGGCCTTAGCCTAGTACACGGCGCTATAGAAGTTGTCTTGAAATAAATACAAATATTGTTTTATATTGTCAAAGCAGCTTAACAATTACATTATTCAATTTTAAAAATATAAAAACAATTTTGAAAAATCATGGTAAAAGGGTTCAGAAAGAAATAATACAAGGCACAATGCCAGGATCACGAAAAGGCAGACCAAGAAAAAAGTGGGAAGATAACATAAAAAGAATGGACAGGACTCACTACAGAGCAGGCAACAAGAACAGCAGAAAACTGCAACACTTGGAGGAAGGCAGTCCACAATGCAGTCAATCTTCGGAGCGAAGACGGTTAAAGACAAGACAAGACAAAATGGGTTAAGAGAGCGATGTAATTAATTTATTAATTGCTTGGCTTGGACATTGCTCCCTCTATCTTATATTAATAAGAATATATTTAGTTGAGCAAACATTTTAACATGTAGAAATTATTTAATAATATTTAATAAGAATATATTTAGCTGAGCAAACATTTTAACATGTAGAAATATATTTAATAATATTTAATAAGAATATATTTAGTTGAGCAAACATTCTAACATGTAGAAATATACTAACATGTAGAAATATATTTAAGCGAGCCAGTCTTTTCCATGGCCAACTATATGTGGCACTATAGCAAACAAGAAACTCAGTCAAGTCTGGTCAAGAACAAGTCATTTTGGACAGAATGCTAGGACATTTGCAAAAAATGTATTATATCCGAAAGAAATCATGTAGTAAAACAGCATAGTTTCCCCATCATTTCTGAACAAACAGCTAGTATACATACACATATTTTTTTGCCCTCGGTACTTAATTTCTGAGGGTCTTATAGAAAAAAATTGTCCACCGAGAGAGGTGAAAATATATAAAATAGAAGCGTTCAGCTCTCGTCTGGGTTCAAATAGAAGACAGGAAAAGTTTCCTGGAATGCAGTTATGTGTGTGTGTGTGTGTGTGTGTGTGTGTGTGTGACAGACAGACACAATTTTTAAAATATATATAAAAAAATTTTTTCCCATTTTACTTGAGAATAATTTTTAATTCCTAACATGTTTTATTGCCTTATTTTCATTTTAATTATGATTTAGATTTGCAGGACAGAATGGGTTTCATAAATGATACTGTCATTTATGCTATTTTCGATTATGAAGCTGAAAATGCTGATGAACTTAATTTTTCTTCTGGTGATCAACTTCTTGTGTTAAGGAAGGGAGACAGTTGTGAACAGGAATGGTGGTGGTGTTGCTTGGGAAATAATGAAGGATATGTGCCTAGAAACCTTGTTGGGGTAAGATAAAGCCATAATTATTCTTGACATCCTAATAAAGAAATTGGTTTCAAATTTAGATGAGATTGTCAAATTTGAATTATATTAATAATTTTCCAAATTACTATGTTGTTTAATTTAATTAACTATAAGAAATGTAGAAATGTATGCACTAAACATCTGGCACCATTCTTCATACGCTTCATAACTGAAGATCATGTGTACAGATTTTGTTTATTATAGCAGAATTCTTTGAATGATTAGTTGAATGAAGATTGATAATTTGCAAGTGTAAGATATCAGGTCAGGACAACTGGGTACTGCCGATTGGGCCCTGGACAACTGGGCCCGGCAACTGGGTAACGGGACATCTGGGTAACAGGACATCTTGGCCCCATACAATAGGGAAAGAGAGAATGGTGTTGATGAATGGTGTTGATGCATTTATATATATATATATATATATATATATATATATATATATATATATTACGTAGGTGTCAACAGCCTGAATCACAATTTGTCTCCATCTTTCTCGGTCCTGTGTCGCTCTGATCAGTGTGTGCAGCTCCGCGTTCCCCCATTCTTCGATGTCATCCAACCACTCTCTTCTTGGTCTCCCTCTTCGATTTTCTCCATCCATTGTTCCCAGCATGATCTTCTTCACCAGTCTATTGTCTTTCATCCTGCATATGTGCCCAAAGAAGTTCATTTTTCTCCGTATCAGTATTTGCACAATGTTTGTTTTGTTCCTAATTCTTTCTCGTATCGTTGCGTTCTTTATTTTCTGTTGCCTTCTGATGTTCAAGATTCTTCTATAGCATTTCATTTCAAAGGCTAGTAGTCGGTCTTTGTCCCTCTTCTTTATGGTCCAGGTTTCCAATGCATATAGTAATACACTAAAAATGCACGTTCTTAGTATTTCCAGTTTTGTCTCGACTTTCATGACCTTGCTTTTCCATATTGTTTTAAACCCTTCCATTGCTCCTGTTGCTTTTGCTATTCTTCTTTGTATCTCCTGGCTGCAGTCATTATCCCATGTCAGCAGGCTTCCAAGGTATTCAAATTCTGTTATGTGTTCGATTTTATCTCCATTTACTATTATGTTTACCGTGGTCTCTTGTTGTCCAAACACCATTGTTTTTGTTTTTTCTGTGTTTACCCTCAATCCCATAGGCTCTGCAGCTTCCACCACACTATTGAGGCTTTCTTGTAAGCTTTTAATTTCTTCTTCTATTACCGGTAGGTCTATGTCGTCTGCGAATCTCAGGTTGTTTACCATCTCTCCGTTGATCTTGACTCCTTTTCTCTTGTTCTCTCCTGCATCCATTACCCTTTCTAGATATGCAATGAAGTTAATGGTTGAGACTGGGTCTCCTTGTTTTGTTCCCTCTTTCTGTTCAAACCATTCTCCTAATTCTTGTCCTACTCTTACTGCTGCCTTTGCGGTTGTATACATGGTTTGTAGCGTTCTTGTGGCTTTGCTGTCTACCCCATAGGAGTCCAAGGTTGTCCAGATCATTTTGTGTTTTACTGTATCGAACGCCTTCTTGAAGTCAATGAAGCAGTTGTATATTAGCTTGTTCTTCCTCCATGCTTTCTCCGCTATGAGCCTTAATATCAGAATTTGCTGTGTAGTGCTTCTGTCCTTTCGGAATCCTGCCTGCTCTTCTCCCATGTATGGTTCTATGCTGTTCTGTAGTCGTTCTAGTATCACATTTAGTAGTATTTTTGTCATGTGGTTTATGAGGAGCGATATTGTCCTGTAGTTGCCGCGGTGACCGGAAGATTTGGTAACGGAAGATTCGGGACGGAACATTCGGGACGGAACATTCGGTACCGGAAAATTCGGTACCGGTCATGGAAGATTCGGTACTGGAACATTGGATAGGGAAGCCCGCTGGGGCTCATGCCACCTTATTGCCCCCTGTGGGGTGGGCAGATAAGACCGTTCTGTCAGTCAACACAGGAATCGTTCAAGACGGGCAGGGGAAACGCGGGAAGAAGGGAATAACCAAGAACTACGATAGTAATCGCGTGGGGGGGGGGCGGTCCGAGAGCCGCGCGGCAGACACGATGTTAATTCCACCACGGCACCAGTGGAATCCATTTCGAAGGTTGTGTGCAGGTGCAGGTGTGTCCTGTGTGTGTGTGTGTGTGTTGCCGACGTTTTCGTTTTCATCTTGTTTGTCGTTCTCGTTCCTCGTGTTTCTCGCAACATCGGTACAGGGCATGCAACCCTCTTATTGAATGCTGGACCCCTCATGGAAATAGAATCTGAGCTTGAATTGTGACAACTGATCGACGCTTTCGTGTTACTCTTATTTTACTATTTGAGAAATATTAACTTTGAATATAGGATTTGACGTATAAGTTTGCAGAGAGCCAAAGAAGTCACGCGCGGGCACTGGGCACCGCAACATCGGTACAGGGCATGTAAACAACCCCATTTCCAAATATGTAGTTTAATGTCTATGCATGCAATGCATTCATTTAAAAGTAAGTTCAAATACAATGAGCAAATTCAGTCTACATGAAACATTGAAAAATTAATACTAAAAGTCCACACGATAAGTTGCAAAGGTTCAGATGATATAGCTTAAAAGCAAGTTCAAAGTTGTCGAATATCTTTGCGTCATTTACTATAGGGCCTATAAGGTACAGTTACATAGTGTTACTTCATATTTTGACGCTGTGCTATAAATCTAATAATAATAATAATAATAATAATAACAATAATAATCATCATCATCATCATGAACTGATTATGGTGGCATATCGTACAAGTACTACTAGGACACCTTACAACTAAAAAAAACAGTATATCCTACAACGATCAATGTGCTGGGTAACTACGAACAAAGAGAGCAGTTTTAAGTTCTCGTTTGAATGCTTCTATTGTCTTTGCCATAGTTGTTGATGGTGGCAGGCTATTCCAAACTTTGGCAGCCGCTACCGGAAACATGCGGTCACCAATGGTAACGTGGCGTGTAGACGGAACAACGAGAGTAAGACTGGACGCAGATCGCAATCGTTGACGAGAGTTGATGTCAGAAGTCTTGCAGAAACCAGCCGACAGATACGATGGCGCCAGACCATGAAGACACCGATAAGCAAGGATCGCAATTTGTATTCAATCCGCTGTGGAATACGAAGCCAGTGAAGTTCATAAAGAAGCGGTGTCACATGATCTGATCTTCTGGCTTGATAGACGATGTGCTGCAGTATTGAGGACAGCCTGAAGTCTGTCAGTAAGTTGCCTTGGTAGCCCAGCCAAGAGCACATTACAATAGTCCAGGCGTGGCATAACCAGAGACACCACTAAACTTTTTACAACAGAAGGTGGAATTGAGTTCTGAATGCTTCCAATTCTTCTCAGGATTGAGAAGCAGCAGGATGCCGTTTTCTGAACATGTGTTGTCATGGAGATGTTAGCCTATTGGGCAGTGTTTAGTCTCGACTCTTGAACTCCAGGGGGACTAACAAAAGCTGGGGGAATCAGCTAAGGGCTGCTGTTAGTTGATGTAGTGTGCCAAAATTTCTGGGGGAATTTGAAATTTCCAGGGTGAATAGGTCAATTTTCTTCCGGAAACAGCCTAGATTAAACCCTGCTATGCTTTACATGTAAAATGTACTACCGTAGCATATCTATCTATTCTATGGCCTTTTCTATAAAGTCGCATTAAACAGCTCAAGTTCCCTGCACGCATTGCGAGTTGAAACATCTGTTTGCATCTATTAAATCGGCGGGGGGAGCAAAAGCGCGCCTGAACGCTGGGTGTCCACTAATGACGCGCGACAGTTAGGCCTAAAGCGGACAAATATCAGCAGCAGGTGAGGCGTCATCTTATCTGTATGTCGGTACCGAATTATCCGGTACCGATTCTTCCGGTGCCGAATCTTCCAAAAGTAAAGTTTTGGTACCGAATTTTCCGGTACCGAATGCTCCGGTACCGATTGTTCCGGGAACCAGTTGCCGCATTCTTTAATATCTCCTTTCTTTGCTATTGTTACTATTATTGATTTGGTCCATTCTTCTGGCATCCCCCCTTCTTCCCATAACTCCTTTATGACCTGATATAATTATTCCTCCAGATGTTCTCTGCCTGCTTTCAAGACTTCAGCAACTATTCTATCTGTTCCTGCACTCTTCTTGTTCTTTAGCTTCCATAATGCTCTGTGCACCTCTTCTCTGAGTGGAGGTAGCGTTTTGTCCTCCCTCGGTGGCGCAATGTCTTTCAATTTCTTCTTGATCTCTTCTTCTTCGTTCGTTGTCTCTAGACATTTTGATGTGTGAATTCTTGCATTTTTTGAAAGCACTGGACAACTTCTAATGGTTTTAATAATTAAATTTATGTTGTTACATGAATTGTACATACTACTACTTATATTATAATAATTCAAACATGGATCTACAATGCAGGGTGGCACAAAAAACCAGACTATATTAAATGCAAACCTAAATGTGACTAGTCTGGTTTTTTGCACCACTCTGGATCATTGGTACTATTATGGTTTTTCCCCATTCCTCTGTTGATTTTTCTTCTTCGAATATTTTATTGCATCGGTTGTGGAATATCTTCACTGTCAATTCTTCTCCTGCTTGTAGCATTTCTGTTGGTATCATAACTGTTCCTGGAGGTTTTCTTGGTTTAGCCTTTTTATGGCTTCTTTTATTTCATCTTCTG
Source organism: Metaphire vulgaris (assembly GCA_018105865.1). Taxonomy (NCBI): domain Eukaryota; kingdom Metazoa; phylum Annelida; class Clitellata; order Crassiclitellata; family Megascolecidae; genus Metaphire; species Metaphire vulgaris. Next base: position 11,958,149 of record CM030850.1, read on the forward strand.
TGAAGTTTGCTATTTCTTCTCCATTATTTTCTTCTCAGTTCTGCTTCTTTATGCTGTTGTCTTCATTTTAATAGTCCATTGTGTTGTATAATTCTTCAAAATATTCTTTCCATCTTTTCATTGAGGGTGCAAGGGGTGCAGCTGCACCCCCTGGAAGATAAGGCTGTTTTTATTTTTTTTGCTTGTGAGGATTTTTAAATAGAAGAAAGAGCGATGACCTTTGTTTGCTTATCAAGGCTTTTAGGAGGCTAAAGTAAAGTTAATGATGACCTTTTTCGCTTGTCAGGGTTGTACGAGAGTCGATTTTTTTCCATTTTCCCCCTTGTCACAACTTTTATCTTAAGAAAATCTGCACCCTCTGCTGAAAATTTGTTCCGACATGCATGGTCTTTTTGGTTTTTGCCATTCTTGTCTGTTATTGTGTTTGTTTTCATTTGGTATTGTCCACATAATTCTTTGATCATTTGAACTATACAATTTTCTTGTATAGTTATGTAAGTGTGACTGTTCTATTTCTACAAATACGATATATAGATAAGATTAAGAAAGTCATGGATAGCACAAATAGTACTGCAATTGAGAAATGAAAGTAAAAAAACTAAAAGAAAAGAAAGAGAAATATGTCAAAGGAGCCAAAGAGGGATACAATAGAATAACTGTTGTGGCTGAGGTCGCCACAACATAATCATGCGAAGTGGTTGTAGTTTACTGTATTTTCACGTCAAATCACCTCTTACGTTTATAGGCCACTCCACGTTTATGGGCCGCAGAAATCCAGTGGCATGTGAATGTTTTCATAGATAAGCCGCACATGAATATAGGCCACATACCCTGATGTTGCAGTATCGTTATCTATACATGTGCAGTTATTCCCAATGGAGAAAGAGAGAGATGTGGAGGGAGAGAGAGACAGGGAGGGAGAGATGGAGGGAGGGAGGGAGGAGATAGAGGAAGAGAGATGGAGAGAGAGAAGGGAGAGAGAAAGAGATGGAGGGAGGGAGAGAGAGAGATGGAGGGAGAGAGAGAAGGAGAAAGAGAGAGATGGAGAGAGTTATTAAGCATAAATAAATCTTCTATCTTATCAGCATTCATAAGACAAAATGATCCATCCATTTAGTACATATGCACCGAGGGTGAGGGGGTTTGGGATTTAGAAGATTTTGCATAGGGGAGGGGGAGGGGTCTCGACTGGATGCGTACATACGCACAAATTTATAAATAACCTACGTGACAATTAAAACACCACCGAGCTAGAAAACTGGTAAATTTACACAAACATTTGATTTGAAAACATTTACTTTCTCACGGTCAAACGAATAGTCCCTACTTCCTTGTAGGCCAATATTGTTCCCATGGTTATTATATAATTGGCCGGCAGACTTTGCTGAGGGGGAGCGTCTGTGGATTGTGTGCAGAATGCTTGTAGGCAGCGGCCTATTAAAAAATAAACGTATGCAGTGGCCAGCAAAACATAGTATTAAAAGCGAATTCTAATATGCTATTTTTGCGTACGTACTACAGTATATGGATGGGCCCAAAGAAGAAATGTAATCTAGATCAAGTATTTTTATAGCCCAGGGCGTGAGAAATGCGTTAAATGAATTATCTGAATTATTTACTGTCTAATCTTGCTTAGTAGCTGGATTAATTAAATGGTCCGAGAGGCCGGTTCACAACCCTTCCTCAATGTCTCGAGCGACCACGGCCAGCGAAGTGAGTGGGGGAGAAGAGGGTCGTCCAGTGAATGCACTGGGCCAACTGCCTCGTTTCTCTCTCTCTCTCTCTCTCTGCCGAATTTATAATTACCAGTAGAATTATTTATGTTAGAGGGCCTCCTGCTATTTGTAAAAATGTTTTTGTATAGGCCATTTACTATTATAGGCCGCATCAAAGGGATTCTTCTTGTAAAATCATCTATAAGCCGCGGCGATTTGGCGTGAAAATATGGTAATATAGTTTTTAATCAGAAAGTCCAAGACATAGATATTACTGCAATGTCACTTCCAGCTATCATCTCATCTACTCTACTGCACTAACTGTCTTGCAGCTGCTACACTGCCTGCAGCTGCTGACTACGCCTACCGGCAGTGGCGCTACCTAGCGGCCGTTTGACTGCTGGCCTACACTGGTGCATGACTCACACTTGCTTTAGTGGTCACTATAATGACTAAAGAAATAATAATAATAATAATAATAATAATAATAATAATAATAATACTGTGATTTTAAGTGGTTTAGGAGGCTAAGTAAGCCTGTGTGAAAACCACTGATGTAACCATCTGCATTTAACAACCTAGTTTATCGAGATAGTCTTTGAATCCATTTACTGTTTCAACAGTCACTCCCACCTCGTCCAAACTGTTCCATTTGTCCACAACCCTTGCACTAAAAAAATTTTTCTTTCTTGGACCAACCCTCTGCTTAAACAATTTGCATTTGTGGCCTCTTGTGCTGCTATAGTGTGCCAATGTAAAGAATCGATCGTATGGCACGCATACTTTCCCAGTCATTCTATCAAATCTCTCTCTCTCTCTCTCTCTTCTCCTTTCTAATGTTGTCAGTCCACAATATTGAAGTCTTTTTTCGTAGCTTAAATTATGGCATCCATTGACCATCTTCATTGCTCATCTTTGCACTTTTTTTAAAAGCTCCATATCTTTTTTCAAGAATGGATTCCATGCCTGAACACAGTATTCTAGATGAGGCCTTGTAAATAAAAAGGATAGGTAAAGAGTGCAAAAGAAAACTGGATTCTGGAAAAATGTGCAGAAATAAAACTTAAATAATGATACAAGGAAAACTTAAATAATGATACAAGGAAAACTTAAATAATGATATAAGGAAATTCTAATTCTGAATTATATTTAGATTTACAAACTTTATATCAGGCAATAATTAATTGCTAATTATCTAAATATTGATATTATAATTTTGGTTGTCTGAATTGTAGTTATTCCCAAGAGTTGTTCCTCAGACATTGCATAAGTATCGACATCCTTTATAGGACACAGCAATGGATTGTATCCAGGACAAGATGAACATGCCAACCATAATTTTTTTAAATGTTAATAGTAGAGCTGTCAAATTGACTTGTTAACTAACGTGTTAATGAATTGTGATTAAAAAATTAATGTCGTTTAAAAATTTTGACGCAAATTTTGTTTGATCAGTAAAAGAGTGATCAAATTTTCAATTAATTAAAATTCCACCTTTGGTTTCAGTATGTAACAGTGGCATTCAGAGGGAGCCGGTGGGGCGGTGACCCCGGGCATCCACCAGATGATGACATTCAAATTGACTTGGCGACCCTTTTTTGCTCAGCAACGCTTTTTACATGAAAACCTTTAAAATTATCGATTTGGCCCTGGGCATCCACACCAGATAAGGGCATTCAAATTGTCTCAGTGACTTTTTTCTTGTTAACATCTAACACTGAGGTGGCGGGGGGCATCCAAATTTACTTTGGTTCCGGGCGGTTCAACATTGGGAGTGACTGGGGATGCATCCCTCCACCAGCCCACCAAAATGTGTCTTCAGTGGAAGATGATCATCTAAACGGATTAGCCGGGATTAGCCTTGATGTATGTATATCCACAAAGTTATGGACATTTCATAATCAATGCCATTGTGACGGGCGCCTATCTCTCTTTAATGGTTATCGTTATCGTCTAGGGGTCTTTAGTATTAATGGAGAATATTTTATCTCCTAGGCCAACCCTATCAACATTAATTCTCTAACAACTTCCTTCTTATGAAATACATTTTAATCTTAACTAATTAATATCTCTTCAGCAATAGCGGTCATCAAATCAAATTAGTATTCAGGACCTACAAATTGTTCACTAAGCAAAGCGACAGTACTAATATGGCAACACGTCGCTAACGACGCTAAACTACAACAGCTGACTACTATCAGTTTTGAATCAACAATAAAACAAGAGTCCTGCAAAACACAGTGACTCTATCAAATAGTTCCTGATAACCACAACCGTCATTTATTTAAAGCCGATACGATTATAAATATGTAATTCAACAGTTTAAATAAACAAGAAAACAATCTTTTATCGTCGCCGAATTCTCTTCCGATCGACCTTACGCCTTCGCCGCCGTTCCATCGACCTCGTTTTAAACACCAACCGTCGACGCTTTTCGTCGTCCACCAATCACCGTTCTCCACGCTCGTCAACTGCCGAAACGACGTCTTCTTATTCGCTGAAACGATACATAGAAGCAAGCACACACATAGTTAACTTATGCATCAATCTATGCTAATAACCTGCGTAGTAAGGCGCGAAATTGTTACCATTACACCCCTAGTACACGAGCCTACGGGATGGATCATCACGTCAATTTCAAAAACCCAAAAATCAGGAACAATCTCTGAAATGAGCTTGTGAAGAACAACTTATACTTCTAACAACTCAACTAATAAACTTGGGGTAACGGTAGAAGACATCACCTCGAGTCAAAAACAACCACTCCACAAAATTGAGCAACTCCTTGTAGTTATATTACATTACTCAGTATCTTACTTACACTAACTTAAACTCTTATATCCTACGCATTACTTACACCACATTACTCAAATAAAAACCTAACTACAGTATTGACCTTACTTAATCTGATGGCCTGCTAAGAATATCTGGCAGCAAGTTATCTCTGCTGGGCCTATGTCTTATCTCCAAAATTATTGGAATACTGATAGCTACTAAAATGTATATAGGTTTCCTTTCAGGTCTCATGAAAATTACATGGTTTAGAAACCACGACTGCTTTTGCTTATCCTTAGACTGGGGCTTTAGTTCCAGTATCAGAACCAATAATTCATATTTCAGACCATAGTCCATTAAGTTACCAAGTGTTAACTGATTAACTAACAATTGTTTCTCTTCATCCTTGGCAAATTCAATCTTGTCAGGGCATAACGTATATGATGCAACATACATTGGTTGGATATCAGTATTCAGCGTAATTGTATGTGAAATAATGTCAGTTTTTTCAGGTTTATTACTGATACCTTGCTTGTGTTTCAGACTTAGAGATTTCAACTCTTGGAATTGATCACAATCCAAATGTTTTGCTTTGTTTTGCAACTGTTCTTCAAAAGAACTTGGGGTTTCAACAGAAATCTCAACTGTGTTTACAGTTTTCTGTTCAACTTTAGTATAACTTAGAGAAGGTTTATTAGGCCTCAACTGATATGATCCTAATGCAACATGACTAACATCAACATGTAACAACCTTTGAACTGGTTTGAACTTTACTGGATGTACTTTGCCATTAGTCAAACAACTGGTTGAATCATGTGCATCTGTTTCTTTTGAAACATATAACTGTCCTGAGTTTTCCTCAAGACTTGGTGTTTGCTTGGTATCAGTCACTAAATTTTGACTAAATTCAGTGACTGGGACAATTTTTGTAGGATTTTTACCAGATCCAGGGTTAACGTCAAAATCTGGATGCCCCGCCAGGTTCAAACATGCAAATTCCAATTCATTTGGACCAAGCACAACCTTCATTGCATCTTTGTCCAAGGACATGTGAATAAATGACTGACCACAACTGCTGATCAAATCCTTCAATTGGTCAGACATGATTCCAAAAACTGTATCTGGTAAGACACTTTTCAGACACAGAAACTGTTGAACAGTCTTAACAAGCCTGTGACCTAAAGTCTGTGCATCACCTCTCTTATTCCAACACATCTCTGTGAACAATTCACATATATTCAGAAGTGAATGCAAAAATTTGCCCCCATATTCATCATAGTTGGGCAAACATCCAATGATACCCATCATTAGACAATCCATATTGCTTACAAGAGCAGAGAAATTAGGCAATATATTAATGTCTGAACAAACTTTGGGACTAAACTGTGAATCTAAATCACAATCCATATTAACTGGGTAAATTGCATCTTCATTCAGAAGAAAACAGAGCAAGTTATTAGACATTCTCATGAATTTCCCATTTATCATATGGTAATCAGTTGTAGGACAAGGTTTAGCTCTGTTAATTTTCCTCTGTACTGCAAATTCATCAGGTGAAACCACTTCTAACACAACTGGTTCACTAACAACAATCTCTTGAGAAAAAGTCAAAGAATCCTTGGACGGAATCAAATTATTGTCCATGGGATCAACAGAAAAGCCAATTAATTCCTTTTGCTGCACAACATCAGGCTTAACTGCACATAAATTAACAACCACAACTTCAACTGGGTTAAACGCATGAGACACCTTATCATTGGAGGAAACAACATGACAAATAAGAGTTTCATCAAAGAAATCATTCAAGTGCAAATCGGTGTCATCAAAATCATACGCATTATCACAATGAGTGAGGCTATTACGTGGTTCAACCACTAAACCTGTTGATTCACTCACACATAATTCTTCAAAAGACATGTCACCAGGAACATCAATGAGTGTATTCCTACACAACTCATCTTCATTGAAAACCATTGGATCGAGTGGGCAATGCAACACCATCGAACCATTCACCACCCCATCATCATGAAAACCAATGTGAAACTGTGGATCAACAACCTCCAACGATTCACCAGAAACAACTTCATCATAAAAACCATTTGGATCTGCATCACAGGAAACAGCAAAACGTGGATCTTCATCAGAACCCGACAAATTTCTCTCAAAAAACTCCTCTAAATTAAGCTCTGTATCATAAAATTCATCTGGCTTGTGGGTGACATCTTCCTTTCGACCCAACAAGTCCTTCTCCAGTTCAATTAATGATTTAGTTTGTGCCCTAGTAACAACACACGACTCAAACGGATCATCACTGCCACGACAATCAACGTCTGCACCAATCAGGACATCAATGGAATGTGGCAAACGATCAATCAGCCCACACAACACCTCTCCATTGTTATACACACAATTTAAGTTAATCAACACCAACGGAATCTTCACGATTTCCCCGGTGATACCACGAATCATTCGAAATTCACCTGTATCTTGATATTCACTTGGATTAATTAGTTCTTTACTAATCAAAGTCTGCGCTGAGCCGGTATCTCGAAAACAGGTTATTTCTCTTGACTGATTGTGTTTGTTAAAAATTATTGCTTTGGAGCAGAATGGTCTAAAGCTAGGATTGACTGTATTCAAGTTATTTGTTACCTGCTGTACAAAGTTAACATTGGAATCAGGGAAATTTGTGTTTGGACCAAACTTAGCAGTTTCTTCTCTTTGTTTTTTTCAAAGCAAAACATTCATTCACAGTGTGATTTTGCTTGTGGCAAAAGCACATCTGGGTGAGTTGAAAACAGATTTTTGTCCCTCTTGTAACCTGATGTTCTCCCCTGTGTGTTAGAATTGGACGAATTTCTAAAACTTGTATTAGTCCCAGGCTGCAATGCTCTGATTAGCATTGTGGTCTGGTTGAAATCTCCAGTTCATATTATGGTTTGCATTGTCTCTGCCAGTGTGAAATTTGTTTGTTTGATCTGAATTAAATTCTGGTCTGTATGCATTTGAATTGAACCTGTTTCTGCCAAATGTGTCATTAGTAGCAGAGTAGTTTCTATGATTTGCTATGAATTGATCTGCTAATCTAGCCAATTCTGCAAGTGTTTGTGCTTGTTTGTCTAAAAGCCAAGACTTTAATGCACTGTCATTAATCTTAGACAAAAATTGCTCCATTTTAAAAACTTCTTTCAGTTTTTCAGGGTCATCTTGAGCTCTTTGGCCCACTATCCACCTTTGGAATGGCCAATTCAACCGGGTTGCAAAGTGACTATACGTTTCGCTTGGGTCCTTGGAAAGCTGTCTAAACTTAACCCTATACGCTTCTGGGACCAATTGGAATAAGTTCAAAATAGCCTCTTTGACATTGTCATACTCACGGGCTTGCTCCTCTGTCAACTCAACAAAAACTTTGATTACCCTCCCAGTGACTTGTGACTGTAGCACTGAAGGCCACTTAGTCTTATCTATTTGAAAACTTATCATCGTCCTCTCAAAAAGTGTTAAATAAGAGTCTATGTCACTTGTCTCACTAAATCTAGGTAAAGATTTTTTCGCATTCTCTAGGGACTTATCAGAACCCCCCAAATTAATCATTGGTTCACTTACTCTCTCATTTTGTACACTTAATTTGTGCATTTCAATTTTTTCATTTGCTTCTATTTCTCTTTGTTTGATTTGTGTCTCTAACTCTTTTGTGTGTCTCTGAGTTTCTAACTCTTTAAGTTGAGTTTGTGCAGCTAACTCATTCTCTTTAAGCTGAAGTCTATGTATTTCTAATTCTACTTCCAGTCTCTTAAGGGCAACTACCTCTGATTCTACAGGTGGCATTGTGTTTGTTTGTTGGGTGGAGTTTCTGCTACCCACACTTTCTCTATCATCTCTGACTTCATTCATCACACTACAGCTCAATTTTATCAAATGGGATTGAAGCTGACATTTTGTCATGCCTTTTGTGACAATTCCCTTGCTGGATAAATTTGTTCTAAGCTCCTCTAAGCTCATTTCAAGGATTTCTTCCAAGGACAAAGCTGAAGGTAAATCTAAGCCTATTTGTTCTGAGGCCATGGTAACAAATTAGCAAATACAATTCAATGCAATGCAACACAATCACAAACAATAATCTTCCTGCAACCTACAGTTAATCAGCTACAATTAATTTTGGCTGGGTTTAACTGCTCCACTATGAGCTAGGTTCAAATCCTGCGGCACTAACTCCCAACTACCAGAAGGCGAGTAGCGTCAAAAACACAGGTTCTATCCCGGACGCGAGTCCCCAATAATGTGACGGGCGCCTATCTATCTTTAATGGTTATCGTTATCGTCTAGGGGTCTTTAGTATTAATGGAGAATATTTTATCTCCTAGGCCAACCCTATCAACATTAATTCTCTAACAACTTCCTTCTTATGAAATACATTTTAATCTTAACTAATTAATATCTCTTCAGCAATAGCGGTCATCAAATCAAATTACTATTCAGGACCTACAAATTGTTCACTAAGCAAAGCGACAGTACTAATATGGCAACACGTCGCTAACGACGCTAAACTACAACAGCTGACTACTATCAGTTTTGAATCAACAATAAAACAAGAGTCCTGCAAAACACAGTGACTCTATCAAATAGTCGTACGATTTCGCTTCGATACGATTATAAATATGTAATTCAACAGTTTAAATAAACAAGAAAACAATCTTTTATCGTCGCCGAATTCTCTTCCGATCGACCTTCGCCTTCGCCGCGTTCCATCGACCTCGTTTTAAACACCAACCGTCGACGCTTTTCGTCGTCCACCAATCACCGTTCTCCACGCTCGTCAACTGCCGAAACGACGTCTTCTTATTCGCTGAAACGATACATAGAAGCAAGCACACACATAGTTAACTTATGCATCAATCTATGCTAATAACCTGCGTAGTAAGGCGCGAAATTGTTACCATTACACCATCAACAAATTTGCTTCCAGCAATAGAAAACTTGAATTTGCACTATGACTGTTCAATTTACACTATGACATTGTTCAGCCATTTTAATGGCTTTTATATATTGTCAATTCTGAACATTATATTTTATAAATCAAATCTACAGATTTCTTCTAAACCGTTTACATATAATTCCTTTGACAATTGGGGGGATCTTCCTAGAAATTCATTGCATCCCCAGGGCCATGTTAAGGCAGGGGCTGAGGGGGGCTGCAAGCCCCAGGCCCACCATGAAATATAGGCCCACCGATTTTCCACCCCTTTTAGCGAGATAACCTTTTTTGGCTTGTCAGCATGTTTTGGAAGGGAGATAACATTTTTTGCTTGTTAGCACAATTTGGAACGGAGATAACCCAAAATACGAAGCAAGATTTTCAGTATAGGGGACATTTTTTTTCTCAGCCCCAGGCCCACTCGGACCTTAATCCTGTGCTTCCCCCTCCACCAAGAGTTCTTGGAACCGCCACTGGCCCCGGGCATCCACCAGGGGCATAGAAACGGGGGGTATATCGGTATATATGTTACAGTCAAAGTGTGAAATCAGGCTATGTTGACATTGCCTGAAATTTTTAGGCAATTTTGACATAAGCCGTTTCACTCGGGCAATGTCGACATTGACTGAAATTGTTAGGTATTGTTTAACAATGCCTGAAATTTGCTCAGATTTCTCTCTCTCTCTCTCTCTCTCTCTCTCTCCTAATGAGAACTTGCAAAATTGTTATGATAAAATAGTTAACAACGATAGACAATTGAGGTTTGAATTTTACGTTATTGTTCAAAGATTGAATATACTTTTCGGTTTGCGATCTGCCACACGAGTTAAATCTAGACTTTATAATAAATTATGTTCTTGCTACTGGCTACCAGTTCGAAAACGGATTATTTTCAAGATAATCTCACTCGTAGATAATTGCCTAAGGCAGTGTTTATTCTAGCCACCTAAACATTGGGGAGAGTTGAACATGTTTAGAGGGGGGCAACGTCTGTCATGTTTGACAAACAAAAAAGGCCATCCTTATATTTTTCCCTCTCAAAATGCCTGACAAGCAAAAAATAGTTTTTCTTGACAACCCCGTCGTAAAATGGGGATTTTACCCCCACCCAAGCCAAAGAATTCCCCTCAGAGAAGAACTACAATAAACACTGGCCTAATGTCTGAAGCTCCAAACTACCTTATGAGGGACTGCAAACTACTGAGTGACATTGGCAGAAGCCGATCGATCAGCACGAGGTCTCTATCGACGCGAATACTTTCACTTCCTCACACAAGAACCAAAACCGGTGATCGTTCCCAGGCCCGCCCGAAGTGGGGGTGCAGGGGTGCAGCTGCACCCCTGGAAGAATGTAGGGGGTGCAATGCACCCCATGGAAAGATGATGGTCTGCACCCCTCTGTATCCTGAAATACAGGGGGTGCAGAGGGGTTGCAGAGTGTGAAGAAGACCTTTTTTGACATGTTTAAGCTTTTTGAGGTAACTGAAGCTCCAAAACTACCTTATGAGGGACTGCAAACTACTGAGTGACATTGGCAGAAGCCAGAGATGTAGCAAGTACACAATGCTTCAAGTACAAGTACAAGTACCTGGCCTCCGAGTACAAGTACAAGTACTTGCATTCCAAAAACTCCGAGTACAAGTACAAGTACCTGGCCTCCGAGTACAAGTACAAGTACAAGTACCTGGCCTCCGAGTACAAGTACAAGTACAAGTACCTGGTCTCCGAGTACAAGTACAAGTACCTGGCCTCCAAGTACTAGTACAACATTTTTGACATTGACATTTTTTTCGCTGACATTTTGTCCCCATGACATTTTCTACATGACATTTTGTCCGTGACATTTTGTCCGAGGACAGTTTGTCCGGCCACGAATAAAATTGACACTATTAGCATCTAAATATCATCACAGTTACACTAAAAAAGAGATGATAGTCTTGCATCGGTCATATTAACCCTATATGCGGTCTCGCGATCAAGCCAGCTTGGCTAAATACGCGTTTAATTGGTGCGCCAGAAGCAGGCACACTAAGGTCTCTAATTAATGGCTGCATTATACAGCCTGTTGAACTCCTTTCTATTAACTTCACTGTTCCAAAATACGATGGTGTTAGTGGCTTCATCATAAATATCGTTGAGTTCCAGGTACTTGGCCATCTGTGAGGATGTGCTTGTCATTAGCCTAAAGGAGCAGCATTACTGCATGGTACCATTGAAGTACATGTAGCCAAAGATGTAGCAAGTACACAATGCTTCAAGTACAAGTACTTGCATTCCTAAAACTCCGAGTACAAGTACAAGTACAAGTACCTGGCCTCCGAGTACAAGCACAAGTACAAGTACTAAAAATTTGTACTCGAGTACAACTCGAGTACAAGTACAAGTACCAAGTACTACATCTCTGGCAGAAGCCGATCGATCAGCACGAGGTCTCTATCGACGCGAATACTTTCACTTCCTCACACAAGAACCAAAGTCGGTGATCGTTCCCAGGCCGAAATAATCGAAAATAATCGAGCGTTGGTGACCTTTTTTGCTTGTCAAGGATTTGAAAGAGAACAATTTAACTTCGGAAAAATCTGCACCCCTGACCCAGGGGCGCCCATCCCTCTGGCTGCTGGAAGCAGCTTTCCCCCATCCCTGTCTTCCTTTTCCTCTCCTACCCCTAAACGGAAGTCCGGCAGGGATTTATCTACATCACATTATTATTATTATTATTATTATTATTATTATTATTATTATTATTAGGCATATTATTATTAGGCATATTATCATCATCATCATCATCATCATCATCATCATCATCATCATCATCATCATCATTATTATTATACGAAAAAGTAGCCGTATAAGACTCGACACTATAACCCCGGAAAATTTTTGAAATCAATAGATGCTCGTAGGTGAGTTTCATTGCGTTTTGGACATTAAGTCGCACACTTTGGTGCACCAGGATAGGTCTCGTACCAGTAACTTCTAATTCTTAATTTCTGGAAAATTACAACAGTCACAAAGCACTATTAAATGTAAGTTGAACTATGGAGAGATATCTCAGTAATTGCGCTGGCAAACTATTCAAAATTACCTGCAAATTATCTATTGGCAATATGACCACATTCAAATGCAAATAAAATAAATGTTACTTTTAGTATTTATTTTAAAAATTAGATTTCTCCAACAACCACACCTGCATTAATTTACATAGATGTTAGAGGCATTAAAGCTGCAACAACTGCAAATTGGGTAACTAGACTTAAGACAACTGACTGAAACAAGCAAATTATAATTATTATTATTAACAGTATCTAATTGCACCGTTTCACAGTTTTGAATGGATTGTAATTTGTTGATGGAGGTCTTTGGAAGGCTGCAGTAGTGGAGGGAGTTGCAGTAGCCTAATTTGGAATGTAAACTTCACGTGAGTCTATTAGTTTGCTATAAACGATTTATATTTCACAGGAGGTTTGCACTCTTCATCATTAGAATGACTACGTAAAACTTGTAAAAGTGACAATAATAATAGAATTTTATGAATGAATGATAATAATGAAACAGAACTTGAATTGAGTACCGGTAACTTCGCGGTAAGCTTGTATGAAGTTACAAATTGCACTGCAGTAAAACCAGTAATCGTGCAGTCATTGAGGGACCTATCGAATTAATATACTACGACGCCATACCAAAACTCAGGGGGGGAATTTCCCCCCCCCCCTAGGTTTTTCAGGAAGCATTTGCTTCCTTTCCCCCTTGTGTGGGCGCCCCTGCCCTGACCCATTTGGGGCGGTCATAACTGGGGCGGTCATAATGGGGGCGGTCATAACTGGGGCGGTCATAAACAGGACGGTCATAAATGGGGTAGGTCATAGCTGGGGCGGCTACCATCTGTAACCCTATATCCATTCAGTGGCGCAAACCTTGTCAGAAAAACGGCCATGTCCTAATTTTTCAATACAAAACACATTGGCTGGGGTACCATTTTTTGCATGTCGCTTTCAGGACGCTAAAGAAGCACAAAACTAGCGATGACCGTTTTCTTTTAAGACCTTTTAGGACGTTAACGATGCAAAGAAGCACAAAAAACTATTGACGTTTATAGCATTTTAAAGTAGCAAACACTCATGTCCACAGCAATAAGGGCATGGCCTCTCCAAAAAAATACCCGGTCAGGACATATGGGTCGCGTTTGCGCCGTGTTCCCATTATAACAGCTCCACAACATTTGGCTTCCCCCATGGGCAGATGATTTAAGCTAGAACACAAAACCTCAGGCCCGCCGGAACGAATTTTCATCAGGGGGTGCAGATTTTCTCCAGATAAAAGCAGTAGCATCATTTCACACTTTTCTTTGGGGCAAGATAATTGTTTGCAAATTTTGGGCAAATTTTGGCAATTTTATGGCCAATTTTAGCAATTTTTGGCTAATTTTAGCAAATTTTTGGCGATTTTTTGCACATTTTTTGCAAATGTTGGCAATTTTGGACCAATTTTAGCAAATTTTGGCAATTTTTGGGCTATTTTTAGCAAAATTTGGCAATTTTTGACGAATTTTAGCTGAAAGGGGGTGCAGCCCATCTTCTTTCCAGGGGGTGCACTGCAGTGGCGGCTCTAGGATTTGGCAAGTGGGGGGGCCGTTGGGTGGGTAACTTCTAATCATGGGGGCCAACCATGTGTTGTTTAATGTATTTAGCATTAAGTATAGGGTCCCAACTGGGGGGGCCACTGGGGGGGCCAGGCAGTCAATAGGGGGGGCACGGGCCCCCTCTGGCCCCCCGGTGGAGCCGCCACTGGTGCACTGCACCCCCTACATTTTTCCAGGGGGTGCAGCTGCACCCCCTGCACCCACACTTGCGGCGGGCCTGCAAAACCTTGCTTTGTTCATGAATTCAGTGTTATAATAAATTTGAAATCTGTTTAACAAGTAAAAAGTCTATTTTGTAGTCTTTTCCAAAAACTAAATTTTTTAACCTTAAAACCAGCCACATAAAATATGGTTACCGGTAGTTTGTGCGTGAGGGAGTCAAATTGACATAAATTTTTAGGTGGGTCGCTGAAAGTTTGACACTTGTTGACAAGAGGGGAGGGCATAAAATTGTTGACGCCACCTAATATCTAGTTCAGTGCCGGTGACCTGTCATATAAATTTATTTTCCCCAAAAAATTATTTCATGGGCGGTTCCTGCGGTTGCTGGGGAAATAAAGTTATGCGGCATACGTATAAATTTATTTCCGTATAAATTTATTTCCTCCTATCAACATAATATCTACAAATAGCATATACAGTAGCATACAGTTGGTAGCAGGTAATAAATTTATTTCCTGCACATAACTATTACCTACTGTTGGTGAGGAAATAAAATTATAGCCGGTAATAAATTTATATCCCACACAAACTAAATAGCCTTACTGTTGGTCGGTAAATAAAATTATAGCCGGTAATAAATTTATTTCCTACACATGACTATTTAGCCTACTATCGGTGGAGAAATAATAGCAAAAGTCGCGTGACCATCCAAACCTGTGACGTCACACGTGCCTCATGGCTCCACCCATATAATTGCTTCAAAGATTGTCATTGGTTGGGTTGCCTGCAAAGAATTCCCAAGTAGGAAAAAATTAATGGTAGTTGTTGCTATGGGAGGGAGGTTCTAATCTTGATTGACAGGTTATCTGCTGACCAATCAAAATCTGACCAGGAATTTAGGAAATAATTTTATGGGGGAAATAAATTAATACGACACCTGATTAACTTTTGTAGGCCTGACGCAACAACTTAACGAAACTTTAAAAGGCCCTCAACCCTCCAAATTTGAAGTTTCAAACCTTTGCCAAAAATTATAAAAATTAATTTCAAAATATAGAAAATTTCCTTAAATATATTTATTAAAAATGAAATACATTGAGTGCTGCATTTTTAAAATTAAAATTCATTGTTCATGATTTAATATAATTTATTTAAAAAATAATAACAATTGAACCAGTGGGTCTGGCGAGAGTGCGCCATGGTTAATACGGCACTGGTCTAGTTGCAGACCAACTCTTTTATAAGACATTTAATAAGGGGCTGTCCATCAATTGTCAACAATTTTGGGAATTTTTGACCCCTCCTCCTTGTCAACAACTGTCAACTTTAAGTTACCCCCTATAATTACGTCAAAAACTTTTGACCCCCGCCCGCCCAAGATCACTGACAGGTCCCAATAACAAGGTTATTATTTTTGCGGTGGTGACAATTTTTCCCTGTTTTGCTCATCAAGTGTCAAAATGTGGTGGTGATGACCTTCTTTGCCATGCCTTTTTCCATCATAATAAGTAGTATTCCATAAAATTTCCTATTTTTTGAGTATTTGTAAAAAGCGAAATTGTTGACGTCAACTTCTCTTGACCCCCCTCCCCCTGTCAACAACCGTCAAACTTTTTCAAACCCCTCCCCTAAATTGTTGACGTAATTAATGGACAGCCCATAAGCAGACCAGTTACAGTATTACAAAAAATATATAATGCATAGATTTCAGCAGTGATGGGCAGCTAACTAAAAGACATTAGTTAAACTATAACTAAATTTAAACTAGAAATAAGTAGCTAAACTTTTAGTTGCAAATTAACTTTCTAAAATAGTTAACTAGGCCTAAACTAAAAAATATAGTTACACTTTTTGCAACTAATTTTGCAACAATTTCCTAGGTATCAGCTATGTGTTCATGAAAACATAGACAATGCTCGCAACACGAACATATCAGTCAATGAACCATTGAAATCATTAATTATTGTGTATTTAATATTTTAGTCTTAGTCTAGACTGCAGGAACACAAGTTTGTCAAGTTTGTTTGGAAAAGATGACCCGGAAAAGAATAGATTGAAAAGGGACTGTTATTGAGAATTCGGGACACCAACTAAAAAGTTTTAATATTTAGTTATTAACTAAAATTTTTCAGTTAAACTAGCATTTTAACTAAACTATTTATAATTAATTAAACTATGAAGATAACCAAAAAAATTGAGTTAAACTTTTAGTTAGTAACTAATTAGTTAACTAATTAGTTAAATAGTTAGCCCATCACTGGATTTCAGAAGGTATAGCAGCAGAATTGCTGCTATACCTAGCAAAAAAACAAGACCACAAGTGAAACATGACTAGGTTTATTCTGATTGAATATGAATTGTCATTACACCGAACACTATAACAAACATCTACGCCATTACCTACACCTAATCATACAGTGGCGTAGCCAAGTGGGTTTAGGGGTTAAACTTAAACCCCTTGGCTGCCGAAAATTTTTGTTAAAAAGGAGTTTCTATACATTTTTTATTTTGGGACGCGATTTTTGGGGTGAAAACCCCCTTGGCTATAGAAATGGTGAAAGAGGTGACAACCTTTTTGCTTGTCAAGATTTTTTTGAAGTTGGTCAGGGGGTCAAAACCAAAACCCCCCTTCTGGAAATCCTGGCTATGCCACTGTAATCATATGAACAAACTTTCCTACAAATGAGCAAGACCAAATAGGAATGACAATTCTAAAAGCAAACCCATATATAGAAGGAAATGGCAAACTGCGTTAACTATTAAACAAATTTCCAATGTAGCTTTTCATATGTGTTAGTGTGTGCAAGCATGTGCATACTTGTATATGCAATATAAGACAGTGACAATACTGTATTATCTCGGGCATAATACACACTTATCTGAAAAAATCGGCGCAAGGCCTGGGTGTGTATTATGCATACGAATAAAATTTTCTGCACTTCTCAGCCAAACACAACACTTGTATGGACCACTGGTATCAATGCACCGGCCAGAAGGGGTGTTGTTCATTATTTTAACTTCTCTAGTTAGGATTTTTGAAATGTCAGTAAATTTTATGTAGCATTAATAGCAAAATAAAAGAAACGCCATAAGATTGTTTTGTGGTTTTCAACACAGGAAAAATCAATTATTATCATTATTACCATACTACCATTTCATTCCATAGATACACCCTGTGGAAATAAATATGTAAAAATTTTAAAATCAAAGTCAGCAACTGGCTCTTTTATGCAGAGTAAAATTGCAAAAGCCACCAAAAAGGCTCTTCTAAGTGGAGCAATATTTTATCAGGAGGTCTTATAAGTGGTGCTGACTATAGGCCTACCAGTATAGGCTAACAGATACACTTAACACCAAACATAACTCTAAAATAGATTCAATCACCAATAAAGGTATCCCTGATGTAGGGTAAGTAAAATCTTGTGAATTTCTATAGTGCTTTCAAAAAGTAGCACCACAGTGGTTCCTTATTCCTAGGTGGTTAATCTTAATATGAAATAGCTATAGTAGTATAGTCAAAGGTGGGGATCAGTCAGGGATGGTCATTGTGGTTGGGATGCTATAGCTATGGAGGAAATGATTTTTTGAAGAGAAATGCCTTTAGTTTAGACGAAAACACTTGAGTTGAGATGTTGGAAGAAGTGAAGGAAATTTTGACTCAGAATTTGTTATTTGACATTGGTGTAGACAGCAGAGGGATGCTGGAATTGAGTTCCAAAGTTCTGGTGCAGCATATGAAAAAACAGTTACAAATGTTGAGAGACAATTGATTCAGAGGATGAAGGAGAGTGACATGATCAAGTGGATTGAGGATGCTGTGACAAAATCAGATTTTGTAGGTAGACTGGTTTTGATGTTTGAAGCGAGTTATAACTCATTTGATATAATTTTATATTTAATGCGTTCTACTATTTTCAGCCAGTATAGAGATTTGAGTCATGTTGTAATATGGCGGAATTTGTTGATTTGACAACTGCCCGAGCTAAAGCATTTTGAAGCTATCGGAATTTACATATGAAGGCTTTTGGAAGATTGGTAGACAATCAGTTGACCGTCCTTGCTACCAAACAACTCATTCACTACATTTATGTAACTAGGATGTTCTAAGTTCTTTGAAAAAGTGCAAAGGTTATATTTTCAGGTGAAATTTTGCATTCATATTGTAAATATGATCGAAAGTCAGGGTGCATATAATACACAGCTGCATATTATTTCTGAGATAATACAGAAGGATGATCATAGAGTTTTGACTAATGCTACTATTAAAGAGTAAACAAAAGTAAAATTTTAGAGAATCTTGAAATAAGAACAAGGTTACTAGAGCAACAACTTTAGACCTACATTGTAATTGGCTGTAAAATGTAAACAATTTTAAGGTTCATGATATATTTAATATAAACAAGAGTAAAACTAAGTCTTCTCTCACCAAATAAACTTTTTTTATCATACAAGGCATCTAATCTCAATTAAAATCATGCATTACTGGACCAAAGAATTATATATTTCACACAGAATATTTTCTCTGAAATTCAGATCACTTGAACCCAGTGCTTTTCTACCAGTTTTTAATTTAAATTAATTTAATAATCTTTATGGCTTTCAAGTCTTTACCAGCTTTATAAAAATGTGCAATAGTCCACATTTTAATGAAAGCTTCAATTACAACTGGCTATTTAAAAAATCGGACATAACGAGGAGTTATGGCACCACTTTTCATAGAAAAAAGCACTGCCTAAACACACAATTTTAAATATATCTTAGAATAAGATTTCTCAGCTTCTGACTAAGTAATTAAACGACATGCATTTCTTTCACTCTAATTTTGACTGTACTGGTAATTTCTCAGTTTCTGTCACCATCAACATTTCAACTGTCCACCTCTGTATTTGCAGTTTAAACAAGCATAATCTGAAAATTTAATAATGCAATTTCACAGTTCTAATCACCTTTTGTGGCATCAAAGAGTCAAAATTTATACAATGAAAACAGTTTTACTGTTAAATATGGTTAAAATGATAGCAATTGTTCTATTATAATTTCAAGACTGACAATAATATCAAAATCAGTGCAAATGCTCTAAGAGTTTACATAGTCCTGATTTTCATAAAATGAAGAGAATCAAGTCATCATGTAGCTGACAGCAAGCAGAATGCTTTTAATGCTTTTGTAAGCAAAAGAGTTAAACATCACATAACACATTATCTGCCGGATTCAATAAATGATTTAAGATAGATGTTCGATGGTGATTCCATATCACATCCCTCTCTTCAATGAAGATTTAAGAGGCCTGAAAAAAAAACTCAAGTGCAAATTGACGAAAATTTCAATTAAATCCGATCAAGGCAACAATATTATACTAAAACATGGCAAAAATGACAATTTTGGAAAGATGACATAATGAAATTTAGTGACATAGTGCAATTAGTATTACCATATTTTCACACACATTGCCCCAGGCTATAGGAGTTTGTTACAAGGCAATGCAGAGGTGCGAGCAATCTGGATCGAATACTACAGAAATTGTGTCAACAGGCCGCAGCTCTTTCTATCGCAACTCCTCATACTGTACCTTCCCACCCATTTCCTTTCCCTTCTTTCCAAATTACCCATACCCACAGTGCTTAACAGGCATATGCACTAAAGAATTGTTGTATCACCTGATGCAGCAATTTCATGCATGGCTGAGCCTCTTTGGCAGAAGCAAGCCCCACTGGGCCCCAGCAAAGCCCTGGGCCAGGTGGCTTGCAACAGGTGGTCTGTTCACCATTCATGGTATTAACCTGATTTGTTTATTTAAAACTTCCTTTATGCACAATTTCCACAGAGGTGAGTATAAAATTTTTTGGCAAATGTATAACATCAAAACAATATGCTGAACATCTGCCTCGCACGACTAACAATTTGAATGTCTAACACACCGACTTGAGCCCTTGTTCTCAGAGAATGCCACAAAGGTATCAGCTTATTTGCTGCCAGCTGTATTAAATTACAATGGTTGCCACAGCTGTCAGGAATGTTTGCAGCTGTCCACAGCCTAGTACCAGCGCCTAGTACCAGTGGTATGGCATGGGATGGCACCGCCTAGGGTGAAAGAGCCGTGTGAGGAGCAAAACAAAAGTTCATCAGCATTAGCGTTTCTCCTTCATACCTTTGCTTTGTCAACGCTATGTGAGGAGGCTATTTCTCTTTCTTTCACTTAGAATTTTCTGCCCCTACAATACAGTGATGCAGACTAGAACTAGATCACCTCTTCCTGCTTCTTTAAAAAACTATAAAAATTAACATTAAAAACCGTAATTAAAATTACAAAATTTTGAAGTAGCTCCAGCGCAAAACCGGCACTTCACTTTAACATTTGCAAAAATTTCAGATTTAAAGTAAAATTACTTTACTGGCATTAAACTTTCATTCAAATGATTCAAATTTGAATAGTTCTAGTCTGTGTCACTGCTTCCTCAAACCTGTAGTCAATCATCCTATGGTCAATCATCCTATGGTCAATCGTCCTATGGTCAATCGTCCTATGGTCAATCATCCTAGAACCTAAATATCTGGGGAGTAGTATGACTGAAGATGGCAAATGTGAAAGAGATATAAAAGCAAGTATAGCCATGGCCAAGAAAGCATTCTGGAAGCAAAAAGAACTTTTAAGCAAAAATCTAAGCCTGGCTTTTAAAAAGCATTCACTTGAAATAATATTTATTCTCAGTATTTCTGTATTCCTGTGAATGCTGGATATTTGCTAAAAAAAATTGAGAGTGAAAATACAGGCATTTGAAATGTAGTTTTATATAAAAACTACTAAAAATCAGTTGGTGAGACAAAATATAAAATGAGACAGTACTGCAGAAGACTGTGGGAGGAAAAATTGTTGCTCAAAGAAATAACCAAAAGAAAAATCCAATATGTTGGACATGTCATGAGAGGGCCCTGCTGTGAAAAAGCCCAAAACATTCCAGAGGGAAAATATGAAGGTCCTAATGCTAAAGGAAGACCAAAAATATTTTACTAGATGACATCAAAAAATGGACTGGTATCGAAAACTATGGCGCAATGAAAGATATGCCGAGGACCGATTTGGATGGAAAAAGATCGTGACTGTCAACCTTCAAGTCGAAAATGGCACATGATGATAATGATAAAAGCCATCACAACTCCATCATTTATTGTTGTTTTATTATGCTGTGGTATTCTCATACTAAACCAGCAATAATTACAAAAGAATTCAACTTACCCTATTATTTTTTTAAAGACAATTTCTATAGAGCCGTGCACTAGGCTAAAGCCTACGACAAGGGCACAGCACATACAGTCAACCATATCCTAAACTAAAAAGGTGCATCCTTAGTTCTCTCAGGAACAGTCCAGCTGAGTTGGCTTCAGTCACTACGGTCGGCAAGGCATTCCAGAGCAATGGGTTCCCGCGTGTAAAGGACCTGTCTCCAAACTTCTGTGCCTTTGGCCCATTATTATTATTATTATTATTATTATTATTATTATTATTATTATTATTATTATTATTATTTGAGGTGCACTGATTGTGCCTTTGGCCCATTATTGGCTAGCCAATTATCAGCCTCAAACAATAGGCTGATTATCGATTATTGATTTTTTAGAGTTTTCTTGTTCATTAGTGAGTTTGACAGACAAATGAATTGGAAAAATGCTATCGCAACATTTCGTCCCTAGTTCACACTCACCGGGCGACTGTACAAGACCTGTAAAAAGGTTTAACAACAGTGAAAAAACTAAACTAAAATGTACCCAAAAGCAGAACTACAAAAATTTCCCCCTTTACTGGAAACCAAAATTTGGGGCTAGTGAAATTTATAAAACAAGTGACTAACAAATTGTTTCTGTGGTGAGACAAATGTATTTAATAGTAAGTAGAGTTCAAAGCACAGGGTTCCCCCTTGAGACAGATCTGTCCCCAAATTTAGCTGTATTAAACGAGGGGAATGACTAGTTGAACACGACAGCAGCATCATTTGAAAGTAATTCATTCAGGGATCCAGAGCCAGTGACGGTTGTCCTGAAATGATGGTGTCACATGTTTGTTCCACCTTGTCCCAAATATCAGCTGAGCCGAAACATTTAGTACTGATTGAAGACGATTCAGCTGACTGTCGGGAAGTCCAAGTAAAATACTGTTGCAATAGTCCACGCATGACACTATGCGCGAGGGGCTGAACCAAATCCTTAATCTGTGTCTGTCAGACAGTCAATGGGTACAGGCTATGCCCCCAATCAGAGATGGGGGGCTGGGGATTCGCCGGGTGTCTGCGCTTGCACCGTCTGCCTTCTTGGCTTCAGCTGCGAGCACCCGAGATCTCCAGTCGGCCATTCTTCTGAAGACAAGTCTGCCTACGGACCCACGTGAGACCGAGATCATCGCCCAGTGGAGGGTAATGAGCCAAATGGATAATCCGGGTTCGGGCCCTCTCCACAAGCAGTCCACTTGGGATCGCCCTCTGATTCTCAGGGAATATAACCACCTGCTCCAATCTGACCAACGGCAGTACCATCAGGTACGTCTTAGGGCCGTTTCATCGGAGCATGCCGGGGACTGGCTGTATGCGCTGCCCATCGCTTCCTGTGGACTGCGCATGGATGGCGAGGCAGTCAGAATCGTCGTCGGCCTCCGCCTCAGTGCCAACATCTGTGAACCGCACATCTGCCCACGTGGGGAACAGGTGTTGGAAGTCGGTTCTCATGGTCTGTCTTGCTCACTCGGCCCAGGTCGCGTTCCATGTCACACAATGATCAATGATGTGGTCTACTGGGTGCTACTTCGAGCAGGCATTCCATCTGTCAAAGAACCACCCGATCTCTCGCGTTCTGACGGTAGAAGACCGGACGGCCTCACCCTGATCCCATGGCATGCTGGCCGTAGCCTGATTTGGGACGTAACCATGGCAGACACAGTCGCTGCCACCCACCTACCCATCACGTCTTTGTTGGCAGGTGCTGCTGAGGCAGCAGCAGTTCGCAAAAATAACAAATATGCAGATCTGACAACAGATTACATTTTCTTGCCATTGGCCTTTGAGTCCTTCGGCCCAGTAAGTCTCAACGCACAGCTCTTCATAAAACAACTAGGTCGTTGCATTTCAGAGTCTTCCGGAGACAAAAGGGAAGGAAGCTTTTTGTTTCAGCATTTGTCCATGGCCATGCAACGCTTCAATGCAATATCTTTTCAAGGAACTTTTTCCGTGGCCGACCTCGAAGAACCTGACGAGAGTTAACACACATTAATTTTTGTCTCCGGACAATTTTTTTTCTCATAAGACCTTCGGGAATGAAGTACTGAGGGCATACAAAAATTAATATATATACATATATATTATATATGGGCTATATAATGGCATAGAAGGGAAAAGGTCATAGGTCAAAAGGACATATCTTCAGTTCCGGTTTTAAGTTTTTATTATGATAGTAGAAGCCCACGTTGTTAAAGGGCATATTTAGTTTATTTATTTAATTTGAATAAAGTATTAAATCTGTAATTATTCCGATGTACCGGACTATCTGTTGTGTTGTTGTGCTAAATAGACTGTGAGGCAATAGGTTTGACACTGCATAACTTCAGTGTCCTGACAGGAACCAGTTGCACAATGCCAAGTATTCCAATAATGAAGTGACCTGTCTTAATTTTTCATAAATTTTTGAAAACTCATGTAAAATAGAAATTTGCTGCAGTTATTCAGTTATGAAAGTCATCAAACTGTTCAAAACACATGCAATTATAGTAGATAACATCAAGCAATAGCATGCACACATGTAAACTCTTCCTGAGCTTTATATTTTAGGATATTATTTAAAACTTTGACTAACCTAGAATGAGGCGGGTCCAAATGAGGCTGCCTCAGTTTCTCTTGTTTGGTGCTATGACGAGATTGCTTCCAGCTATTTTTTTCATCTATAAATAAAGTCCTTAAAGTCTGGAATAAATGCTTAGAAATCATTTATTAGAAATTATAAGAAAACTTTTGAAGTCGACAAAACTGTTAGATGGGTGCCCAGTGACAGATTAGCACAAGAATCAAACAGACAAGACAATCAAACCGTTGCAGGGTGCTTCAACACCTTAAGACTGATCAGAAGCATTCGCCGATCAGTGTCTAGTACTGTCCTCAAATCGCTGGTCTCCTCACTGACCAAGCTCGATTATGGTAATGCAACTCTTGTAGGGATACACAACTACCTACTTAACCGCCTTCAGTCGGTTATGAACACCGCTGCACGAATGATCTACAAGGCCAAACTCGGGGATCATATAACACCACTACTCCGTGACTTACATTGGCTGTCTGTACCAGAACGTATTAATTACAAGCTTGTGACGCTGGTCTTCTGCTGCCTGAATGGTGCAGGTTCTGCGTATCTGACAACCGAACTGAAACGTGTCGCCGACTCGGAAGGTTGGCAACGCCTGAGATCCGCCATGTCTGCCTTACTGGCTGTTCCGAGGACGCGTCTCTGCACCGTTGAAGACTGCGCATTTCATGTGGCTGCCGCTAGGGTCTGGAAATGCCTACCTCCATTTGTTCAACTTTCCTCTTCACTTAAAATTTTCAAAAAGAGGCTAAAAACTTGGTTGTTTCGCACTTGTTATGAACTTTAAATCTGTAATGTGTTCATGCAGCCCACCTGTGGACGAGTCACCACAATAATCTGAACGTTACTTACTTTACAAAACAACATACATTTGTGAATAGCATAATGTCAAGCATCACTAATTTTATTGTTATTATTAATTGTTATTATTGTTATCATCATCATCATCATCATCATCATCATCATCATCATCATCATCATCATCATCATCATCATCATCATTTGTTACGTGGTTGTTGCCCAATGTCCTTTTCTGCTAATGCAAACATCTCTTGATGCTTGCAATGGTCTTATTTGTCTTTTCAGTTTTATTCTGATGTTTGCAAGAACGAGGCTGTCTGAATCTGCACCTTGGAAGACCTGACACACACACACACACACACACACACACACACACACACACACACACACACACACACAGTGTAATGAAGAGCAATAAGTAGAGGACTGCTTTTTGTTTCTTTGGAGTGCATAGTTGTTAATAATGCATTAGACACCTGGCTCATTTTCATGAGATTTTATTGTATATAAATAAAACGTTTCTAGCTTTGCAGATATATAATAATAATCATCTTTATTCTTGACAAGTTGTGTTGTTGTGCTAAATTTCAGCATAAAAGTAGTACACAACCAGTAGTTTTTTTGAAAACTCATGTAAAAGGAAAACACAAATCAACTGAACAAAACTAAATAATAATAATAATAAAATAAAAATAATAAAATAAACCTAATAATAAACAAATAAACTAAGAACAAACTTTACACAGTACAGCCTCTGCCCTCAGACAAATTCTAGTAATGCACTGAGCAAAGTACAGTGGCTTCTTCTCATATCTATTAACAAAGGATGCTTGTCGCTTTTCTACAATAGCATGCATACTATCCAAACCAAACAGTCAGGACTCTGATATACTTCGACATTATCTGCCTCACATGTTTTAAAAATTTTGCACACAACTACTATGAATCAGTCTGTCAAGAGCATTAAGAATACTTTTGTTTGGAAATGTGGCTTCCATACCATACAATACAATAGGTAGACAATAGCTCTTTACCAGGTTAACGATATTAATTCTGAAGGACGGCAGCTCTGCCTGAATGGTGACTATACAAGCAATTAAACGTCTGGAAAAATTTTAATTTAGCTTCGAAATAGATAACCCGAAGTGCCTGCCCTTTTCAGTGTCACCCCGAGATACCTAATTTCCTCCACAAATGGCAAGGCAACACCATCCAGGACCAATACAGCACATGCGATATTGCAACGTGTCCCAACCCTCATCACCATAGATTTCTTCACATTAAATTTCAAATCCAAATCCACAAAGTCATTGGTGCAAATATCCAGCATGTGCTGCATGCCGGATATAGAGTGTGACACCAATAAGATATCATCAGCATACAATAAACATCCAACAAACAAATCATTGATATAGCAGCCATATCCAGAATTTTGCAACTTTAAAAATTACATCATCAATATAAACAGCAATTAGTTTGCAAAGGGCTGTCTGAACCCCTCCTTTGTCGCACCATCCAGCCACTACAGTAAAAGATTCTGATAAGGCATTAGCCCATCTAACCATAACATTACATTTGGAATACCAGTTGAGTAAAACTTCAATGAAATACCAAGGGTTTTCCTTTGTATCAGCTTCAAAAACAGCCCATAGTGACTAATTTTGTCAAAAGCTTTCGAAATGTCAAGAGCAGAAATGACAGCTGTGCATGAATTTCTATTGAGATAACTTATTACCCCCCTCAATGTGTATAAGGCATCTGAGCATCCTACCCCAGTTTTGAACCCAAACTGCAGGTCAGAGCTCCCCAAAAAACCCCCAAATTTCCCCAGTAATACATGCTCAAAAATCTTAGACACTACTATAATACTATATTGATTTATTGATATCTGAAAAGCAAAGAATCATCACCCTTGTGCATTCGTGACCAGAAATTGCATTTTCGTGCTCCTTTGCATCCTTTCATCTTATCCAAAGTATTATGTAACTGATGAAGAACTTCATAGCTTAAATCATGCACAGCATTACGAAGCTGAAATCAAAAATTTTGTCAATTGAAAAATTAAATTTCAAACTAATGATTCAATAAATTGGTGTTGTCTCATCTATCTGATAAAGCCATTTTACCACAATATTGCCTCTTTTGCAGTAATGCTAAATTTTAATAGTATCATTTTAGCAGGGAAATTCAGTCAATTATATAGCATTTCTTTGAAAATAAAATGGTCAAAATTTGGTGATGATAACACAAAACCTCCTATTAATGACCTGGTCTCACATACATTTCAGCTTAGTAAAAATTATTCTGTTTTAGACGACCTGGCAACTAGAGGGGACGTCACAGGAACTGACGAGCTCTTGATAGAAGAAACAGCTGCAGCTCTGAAGATAATGAAAACAGGAAAGACGCCAGGGATAGATGACATTACAACAGAAGAACTTATTGCAGCCACAACAGGAACCGGATTGGATAAACTACATGAATTGTTTACAGATATCTGGAAGAAAGAAGAGATTCCCACAGATTGGAAAAGAGCCTTAATTGTACCCATATATATATATATATATATATATATATATATATATATATATATATATATATATATATATATATATATATATATATATATATATAAAAGAAAGGCAATAAACTGGACTGTAATAACTGTAGTGGCATCTCTCTTTTGTGCCACAACTACAAAATTTTTGCCTCAATCTTATTAAGAAGAATTCAAACTAAAACAGATGAACTGCTATAGGAAGAGCAGGCAGGTTTCAGAGCGAATAGAAGCACCATCGATCAGATATTCACCCTGAGGCAGCTGGCAGAGAAAAACTTAGAATTCAGTTCAAGCCATTATTTATGCTACATTGACTTCAGAAAAGCCTTCGACAGTGTATGGAGAGGACTTTGGTGATCCATGAGACACTTTGGTTACCCTGAGAAGAATGCAAGGATTCTAGAATCCATGTACTCTGACACAATAAGTGCTATTAAAATGAACAGCATGCTGAGCGATTGGTCTGATACAATTGTTGGCATCCTCCAAGGCTGCATGCCATACCCTATGCTCTTCAACATTCTTTTAGAACTTGTTATTGCAAGAGGTCTACATGGTGTGAACACAGGAGTTACTGGACAAATTGTAAACAACTTACGATACACCGATGACATTGCTGCTTAAACAAATCAACACAAGGACCTACAGATCTCTGTAGAATGCATCTCTAAAGAGAGCAGCAGATGGGGCATGAAGATCAATACCATGAAAACACAGACTCAACACATAGCAAACCCACCAAAATGCTTCTCTATTGCTACAGATGGGGGCACCTTTGAAACAAGTCAAGCAGTTCACCTACTTTGGAGGAGTCATTGATGAAACAGGAAGATCAGACAAGGATGCCTACAGGCGGATCAACTTAGCTTGCAACGTCAGGAGAATGCTGCAGAAGATATGGCAAAGTGATAGCATTAAAAATAATTAACCCCTTTAACGGCAACCCCGAAGGTATTTGTCATCCAATGGCGGCATTCACAGCGGCATTCCCGAATATATTCGTCCGCTACTTTCCAGGCCGCTAGTTAGCCGGCAAAACATAAGTTTACTATATATATGAAAGCTAAAATGATGAGGTATACATCATTGTTTAGATTTTTATTGCTCTTTCTAACCATCTGTGCCACAAAATAATTTGGGAGTATGGTCCACCCTACATTCTAGAATAGCACCCCTCAAAAAAATTTCTCAAAGCTCACCAGCTAAAATTTTTGAGTGGTAACCCTCTTTGGGTGAGCAGCAAAGTTGTAGGAGAATGTCACTGTGACAAAATAAATCAAAAAGTTTGAAAAATCGGACAACATTTGGTAGAAATATATTACTTCTAACCCGAACACCCTATGTTCTGACAGACAGATAGAGAGGAGTGGCGACGCTGGATTATGGAACCTGTCTTTGGACAGAGCACCTGAAGAAGCAGAATTAGGTGTGTAGGGGGTTAGGCAATTTCTTTGTGGACTTAAACAGCTGTCACATGAGAGAAAGTTTGTTCACAAGTATAGGTTAAACCTCAAGTAAGGCAAATGCAACTTTCTTCAAACAAATAAATGTTTCAGGAAGGGATGTCCAGCATTTGGAAATAACAAAATTTTGATGTCCATAATTCTGATGTCTTAAATTCAGCATGTTGCATTTCAAAATTGTCAACATCAATCCACTTAAAAAGAGCCTGATAGCCGGATCAAGTAATTCAGGTTTGATGAGGCATGAAAATATGGGTCCATGAATCTGAAAGTCTTGACTTGGCAAACTCCACTCCTAAGTGTCTCAATGTATTTTTGAAGCTTATCTGTGTTCAAGGCAAATCAGTGTGAATGAGCTTTCACATTTGGGAAGTATTTGAATGCTTTGGTGTGGATATCACGGCAAAATATGTCCAGTGTCAATGCAAATTATTTCCAGTATCCAAACAGATCAAGTAAGCTATTGTTTCACCCGGTCCTTGTAAATACACGTTTAATTCATTCAAATGTGTCATTATGTCTGTCAGAAATATCAGCCTCAACATCCAGTCCTCATTTAATTGCAGGAAATGTTGTTCCTTTTTACCAAAAATACTTTAATTGCTCCCAAACAGCATATCAATTAATTATGCGTGCCTCAATTGATCTTGTCACATTCTTCCACATAACAGTTTTGACTTGCTTGCAAGTTTTTGTCGATTAATAATTTTTCAGTGATTTCTTTGAAAATTGCTGCACGTGCCAGACGTGGCACGTGTGCCGTTGGTTGCCTATGCCTGCTCTAAAGAAAAATTGTTGCCCTGCACAATACCAGTGGAAGTCTCAAACCTGGTTTAAGTAGCCCAAATCACGACCAATGAATAGACTTATCAAGACACAGGAATCAATGGTGTTTTACCACCTAGAAGTCAGAAACTTTCAGAGTTGATGTCAGAAAACTTGTAAATACTCACCAATATAAACAACAGGACAATCGGGACAAGTATGAGGCCTGCATAAAATTTGTTTCACAAAAACAAAATATGAACCCAGCGATTAAGAACGTATACAATTTGCAATTTGGCTGCTATTTTTTAAATTTATGTTTCTACATAACTGCCTCAATAGTCAATATCTTCTTCTTCTTTCTTTCCTTCTGTCTTTCCCTATTGGGTTGAACGATGGGTCTGAATGAGTTCCTTCCACTTCTGTCTGTCTCTTGCTGCTCTGGTCAATTGGATGAAGTTCATTTGCATTTCTTCTGCATCCTCTTTTAAGTTTTCTATCCATGTTTTTCTTGGTCTTCTTTTTCTCCTTTTCCCTTCCACGAAGTTGTATAGTGATTTCTTTGGTCAATATAACATTAGTCAATATAACATTATTTTTTACCAATAAACAAGAACTGCAACTGGTCATACAGTTTGTGCTGAACCGGACTGACTTCTTGAACATGACTGGGATTATGATTCTACTTGGAGTGACTATTGACTGATGCCAAGTGCATTACTAAGATGGCGCTATAGAAGTTTTTTAGTCAATTAGGCTGTGCTGAAGCATCAGGCCTATCTCATGACACCTGCATTTATTAGCTTTGGCATTAATAAATACTGAATTATGCTAAAAATGACAACTGTTCCTGCCTGATATGGATCTTTTTTCATGTCATAGAAGCTAATGAATCCAGTTATAAATTCACAATATAGAAAATTGTGAGTTTCATTCACTGTTCGAAGACACCAGTAGGTATTGTTATTGGAATTCGGACAGAAACAAAATGGTCCTTCTGAAAGCAAACAGAATAATTTCAAATTTAGAAATTTAAACCTTAAACAAATGACTGTGTCTTCAGAAGCTGTTAGCGTGGTTTCATTAGTCCTTTGTTTGTCAACTGTGAAAATCTTCGAAAGCCTAATCCTTTTGAAATTGCCCTACTCCAGCAGTTCCCAACTGGTGGTACATGTATCCCTAGAGGCAAGTGAGCTGTTGTAAAGGGGTACATGAAGGAAATAATACTTCATTGGCTTCCAGTCCAGTCACAGATACAACACAAACTATGCATGCTGATGTTCTGTGCACGGAATGGTCTTTGTCCGACCTATCTGGCCGATTTTCTCCAGCCAACATCAACCGCCATTGGTAGACCAGGCCTACGATCTGCCTCTACCAGCCAATACCAGAAACCTCGTATTCGGACAGTCATGGGGCATCGAGCGTTCTCGCACGCTGGACCCCATGCCTGGAACGCCCTTCCACCAGCACTACAGAACATAAAGTCGCCCGTCGCTTTTCGTAAACAGTTGAAGAGACATCTGTTTAATTTGTGCTTATAAGCATGTGCATGGGCTTATAAGCTTTGAGCGCATTTGCTGCTTTGCGATTATTTGCGCTATAGAAATGTTCGTAATAATAATAATAATAATAATAATACCGTATTATCTCGGGTATAATACGCACTTTTTTTCAAAAAAAAAAATGCTAAAAAGTCTGGGTGCGTATTATGCATAGGAATAAATTTTTTTCACTCTTCAGTCAAATGCAGAAGCAACGCTATGGTACATTCCCGTTATTGTTAGGTATGTAGTATTAAGTATACCGCATTTTCGCGCATATAAGACGCACCCGCGTATAAGTTATATACCGTATATACTCGCGTATAAGTCGAGAAATTTATGCATAAAAATTCACTAAAAAATGCAGAGTCGACTTATCTGCAAGTCAATGCAATTTTTCAAAGAATTTTGGGAAAGAAACGCCATGCATAACGCATTGCAACGTTAGGCTATGCAGCGGAGGTATTCTATTGTTGTCGTTGGCGTTGTTGCTTCATTCGATGCAAAATGTGTAGTGACTGGCAGAGATGTCTGTTGACTCTTTCTACGGCCCCATTGGCTTGAGGTCGGCTACGATGTTACTCAAAAAGTTGGTTACACGGTCACTTAGAAATGCTTTTGGGGGTCCATACTGACTGATTATCTGTGTGTATAGCACTTCCGCTATCGTTTCAGCTCGTTGGTCCCTCAGCGGAAAAGCTTCCGGGAAACGGGTCAGACTCTCGACGCCTAAGAGTAAGTGCCAAAATCCTTCGTTACTGCGAGGAAGTGGACGACTGCTCCCACAGAGGATCACCACAGCGATTATGACTTACCTTCGCCGCCGCCCTCTGGCTGGGCGCAGCCGACCTTCAAGCACTTGGACTCGGTGTTGGCCCGATTTCAATGTTGACCTGGCACAATTATGCATTTAAAAAACATGTAAATCTCTAAATTTTCCAAGTCGACTTATACGCGGGTCATAGCAAATTTCTTACATTTTGGCCTAAAACTGGGGGTCGACTTATCTGTGAGATTGACTTATACGCGAGTATATGATTAAAGGTGGTCCGTTTTGCCTCTTTTAAACTGGAAAGTTGACTGCTGGTTCTCAAAATTTCAGGTGCGTATTATACATAGGTGTAAAGATTTTTGCATTATGATAAATTTCGAAACTCAGGGTGCGTATTATACACGGGTGCGTATTATACCCGAGATAATACGGTAATAATAATTGACATTAATTGTAATGCGCTTGCTAACATTAATTGATTAGGCACAATAAAAATAGCAAATTAAATTTTATTAATTTAATTAAAAAAGAAATTTTAAAGAAATTTTAAAGAAAAATAGAAAAAGAAATAATGATCTAAAAGTTTGGTGAGAAGGGTAACAGTCAATAAGTATAAAGAGGGAATTTGAGTTAAATCATGGTTATATACGGGGCAGACATCATGTAATTGTAGCAAAAGAGCCTGTGGAAGGAGTCCAAAATTACTGAGAAGCAAAAAAAGATCGTCACACTTTTTACAAGAGAAAACGCGACGTAATCTCAAAAAATTTATTTAAATGCCAATATTAAAAATAACATACTGTAAAACTAAAAAAATTATCTAAAGTGTTGTATGTTACGTGCCTAAGGGTATGCGTGAACTTGTTTGCTTGGGGGCACATTTTTTAAAAAAGGTTGGGAACTGCTGCCCTACTCAGTATCACAGAAACTCTATTTGGTAGTATTGAAATATACCTTGAGAAGAGAATAGTAGTGCAAGAATCATCAATGAAGTTAATTTTCGTATAGACCTTCAAATTTCCAAATTAAAATTTGAAACCAAATATTCAAATTATCAAAATGAATTTAATAATTTGAATCATAGATGGTAGTCTTCATTGATAACACCTGCAGAATTTATCATCATTATGTACACTATAAATTCTGAGATGATGGAAAGCGTCACACAAGCGGCTGCTATTGGGGTATGCAGCTGGCACTGACCCTTATGAAGAGAGATTTTATTGCCAACTGTCTTATTGTTTAAGAGTGGTAACCTTCCAGTGCCAAGCACTCATATTCACATGACTCAACAAATTGCCATTCTTAACAGCTTTACCAATATCTTGCGCTTGGTTTCTGCACCAATCACAGGAACCATGTCCGCTTGCTGTTCTCCAAAGAGATGATGCTGCTCTCTTCATTTTCTCTGTGTCATTCTGGATATTTTCAGTCGGTTGTTGCCACTGTGTCTGGTCTGCCATTTTGTCCACCATATGGTCGACCCTAGTCACACACTGATGGACTGCTCTTCCAGTATTCGCTTGGACTTTCATCTCCAGTCAGATCTGCTGAGTTCAGTGACGGGTTATTATCTTGCGAAAACATGCCAAAGCCCGACTTCTACAGTATGGCTTTTGTTCATGACAACATACCCATACTGGCATAGGCAGTATGACGCAGCAGTTGCCATTATGTCAGTATTGATATAGCTTTAGAGATTGCAACTCCGAGCTAATTTTCTAGCTCCTGGGATTTGAGATTGAATGGCATGGGATCCTGGGATTCTGAATTTGTTTTGAATTAGGTCATGTTTACAGATTTGTCAATTGCTTAGGCTTACTACTTGCAAATTTTCAATACAAATTGGTACTCCTTTCCATAAAATTTGCTGGTCAATGGTTGAAAATAGAAGTGCAAATAATGAGATGTTGATGATATTTATATTTTTTATATAACAGTGCTGCCACTAATAATTAATCACTTGCCACAGGACACAAATGCTCACTCAGTGTGGTATTTGTAGGAGAGAAGGGGAAATTCATGGGCAATGCCTATTGACTTGTCCACTTTTTAAATAACAAGGAGAAGGAGGAACTGGGGAAGTGGTAAACTTTCCCCCACTGGTCTTACTCAAATACCACCCTGCCGTCACTTACCAGTCCAAAATGGAGCAACTTTCCAGTGTTCATTGTCCATACGAGAGCACTCCAATCCCTCAACGTGACAATTTGGGTCATTTCGTGATCTGTACTGACTAAAATCCACACCGTCCCAATTAACTTTTTGTGACATACCTAAAATGTGCAAATGATGATATCAAGAAGCAATGAACCTTAACTACCATATTTTCATGCGCATTGCCTGTGGGCTATAGAATTTTTAAAAAGCAAAAATGCCAGGTGTGGGTAATGTGGAAGTGCAGGCAATCTGGATTGAATTCCACAGAAACTGTATAAAGAGACTGCAGCTCTTTCCACTGCAACTTCACATAACCTTCCCACCCATTTTCTTTTCCCTATTCCTTCCCCAATTACCCATGCCTGTGGTGCTTAATAGGCAAATGCACTAAAAAAGGCATTGTTTATTTTTATTTATTTATTGACAATTTATATAGTGCAGTAGAAAAAGGCTAAGGCCTACAACAAGAGCGCTTAACACAGTTCATATCCTATGTTAAATAGGTGTCTTCAGGTTTCTGATGAATGTTCCAGCTTTGTTGTATCTCCTGATGCACCATTTTCATGCATGGTTGATCCTCTTTCATAGAAGCAAGCACCAACAAAGCCATGGGTGAAGGCAGGCGGGTTGTTCTCACAGAACACCAATAAGGCATCATCTCATTTGCTGCAAGCTGAATCAAGTTACTGGTATGTTGGTTGCCCCAGCTGTCAGGAATGTTTGCAGCTGCCCTCAGCCTTGTACCAGCATGACCAGACACGGACTCTAATGGGATAACATCTCCAGCCCTGGGTAGCTATTGCCTGTCTACTCTAATGGCATTATGGTATACGAAGAAGGTACCAGGTATAGAAATGATGGGGGATGCTTAAGGCTATCATAGACGACAGTTCAAAGAACATGGCCAGCATGCGGGCAATGGGAGGGTGCGGGCTTCCTGATTAAAATTTTACAGTATATGTATATTTCTGGCGAGCTATATAGGCAGGTGTGAAAAATCCACTGGTGTGCGTGAAACTACGGTAACAGACTTTCCTCATCTGAAAGCAAAATAAAAACAGGAAATGCTTTCTTATAAATAAATTTTTGTCATCGATATAACAGTTTCTCATATCGTTTGGTTAATATTTATTCATGTAAGTTAGGGCTGCCAAATTAACACGTTAAAGAATTGACTGCGATTAAGAAATTAGCACAGTTAAAAATTTTAATGCAAATTTTGTTTGATCAATGATTAACCCCTTTACCCCAAGCTGGACTTGGGTTACGTAATCAACGCTTAGCCGTTTACCCCGAGAGGAACTCGGGCAGCACTTTGCAAGCCTACAGCCAGGGCCGACGAGAGGGGGACAGAGGGTACATTTTTTACCAAGGCCCGGCGATAAACAAAGGGCCTGCGCTGAGCAGAAAAAAATTATTTCAATGTAAAAGATGTAAATGACGACTTTTTTTGCTTGTCAGCAATTATTTAATATGATACGACCTTTTTTCTTTTTGCTTGTCGGGGCGTCATTTGGAGGAGGCAGGGGCCACACCCCAAGAAGATGAAGAATTCATTTATAATGTATTAAATAAATTAATTAATTAATGTAAAATGTGTAAAAAAAATCACCAAAAATTACCCGAAATTTGCAAAAAATGTCAAAAATTTACAAATGTGCCAAAATTGGCCCTAAATTTGCTAAAAATTGCCAAAAATTTGCCAAATTGGCCAAAAAAATTATGTTGCCCCAAAGAAAAGTGTGAAATGACACTACTGTTACTTGTCAGCATTTATTTAATATCAGGGTAAAGGATAACCTTTTTTTGCTCGTCAAGGTTTTGAAACAAGAGGCCCGGAATTAATATTTGTCCCGAGCCCGTATTTTCTCTCGACGGCCCTTCCTACAGCTAACCGTTGCACACGAGTCTGGCCTGTTATTGAACATATATCGGCTTAGTATTCATTTATTCACCAGATGGCATTTAATTATTCAAATATTTATGCCGCTAACTCTATAGAACATTGATATTTTCTGATAGGACCCTTGGACTTGGCCTGTAATGGCGGTGTCTTAGCGACCAGAGATTCGTTGCCATGCGGCAAAATTCCTCAAGAAAGTGGGGATAAGTTGCAGGAAATCAAAATCCAAAGCAAACCTAAATAGAATAAAAGCTATTTTGAGGTCGTAGTTGAATGGAATTGTACGGTGTTGAACTGGAATTATCTTGGTTCCAGTAGCAGCCTTTTGTGTAGCGTTTGTAAGACTTTATTCTTTCGATCTCCAAGTAGAAATTCAATGATTGAGGATGTAAAGTGATAAAGGGATACTAAATCCGATCTTTATATCAATTTATAAAGTTTTCTTAGCTTCTACGCTTCAAAATCGGAAGCATTTAAAATATTTTAAAGTAATGTATTGCCGTACTAAAATAAATGGCCGCCATAGTAAGTAAGTAAGTAAAATCTCGTAAACTTATACAGCGCCCCGGAAAGCAGTACAGCAGTAGCTGCTTATTCTTATGTGCTTAATCTTTCTTGAAATAGCTATAGTCAAGGTGATTTGACGGCCGGGCAAAGAGGTCAGTGTATCTATGAGGTGGCAGGTCAGGTTGTTGTTGCTATGGGGGAAATGACTTTTCGAATAGGAAGGTTTTAAGTTTAGACCTAAAGGCTTGAGGAGAAAGTGAAGGAATTAAAGGAAATGAGGATTCGGAGCTTATTGTTTGACCATGTCGTAGGCTGCGGAGGGAGGCTGGAATTGAGTTCCAAAGTTCTGGTGTGGCGGATTTAAAAATTTTAATGAACGGTGAAGGGGTTAATAGAAAGGTCAATGTTTTAATTCATTAAAATTAAACCATTGGCTTTGCTGTTAAATGAACACTGCTGCAAAATTGTCATTGATATAACAGTTTAACAGATGAAACCAACCAACATTAACCCTTCCACCGGGATCCCCAAGCTCAGCTCGTCCAACGTCATGCCTTCGTATTTTGGATCCCCGAGCTCAGCTCGTCATGAAGTTCCGTAGCGTTTCGTCGGCCGCACGCGATATATCATATACATTTTATGCTATAAACAGCTTTAGTAGCCATCCATTTGCTAGATGGCACTAATTTCTCAACTATAAAGGCTCTAGAAGTTTAGTAATATGTACTTCTTGGGCCCGGGGGTCACCTTGAGCTGGGTCTTTGGGTTAGAATTGATCGATCTATACCAAATGTTGGCCGATTTTCAAAATTTTTGATTTATTTTGTTCCACTGATATCCCCAGGGGAAAAATTTTAGCTACG
The DNA here is from genome assembly GCA_018105865.1 of Metaphire vulgaris. Classification (NCBI taxonomy): domain Eukaryota; kingdom Metazoa; phylum Annelida; class Clitellata; order Crassiclitellata; family Megascolecidae; genus Metaphire; species Metaphire vulgaris. Next base: position 11,995,590 of record CM030850.1, read on the forward strand.
GAGCTTCAAAAAATTTTATGGGGAGGGTTTTTTATTTTAGGCCGTAGAGTGGACCCTACCACCAAATTTTTTGTTTTGCACGGATGGACAGTAACACTTTCGTTTTGTGAAGTAGCTACCTTTATGAGTTCGTAGTTTTCAGTTTAGTAACCAATTACCGTATTTTCGTGCGTACTGCCCGCACCCCGCAGATCATCCACACCTGCAGATAGCCCGCAAAAAATATATATTCTGTAAAGATTTGAATCAGAAAGCCCGTAGCCCCGCATTGCCCGCACGTTTCAATTCACGGTGACGGGTGGGAATTGGAGACAAAAGTAATGGGGTGGGGAGGGGATTGGCCGTCATGGGGTAGGAGAAGGGCTGACCAGGATGGGGTGGGGCAGGAGTCTTATCCCCATGCAGACCTCTACTACCAGTCATGGTAGCCTGGAATTACCTGGCCTTTGCGGATGGATTTGAAGTACCATCGATTTATACCCTTGGGGCCTTGGGTATTAGAAATGGTGCTATAGAAGTGCATTATTATTATTAAGTGTACTGGCTACTTTCTTTCTATGCAGTAATGCCATAAGAGTACTGTAGACTAGACCCCTGCACGGGCCGGGCGGCCCGCGGGCCAGGCTCAAAAGATTGTCAAATAAAACGGGCCGGGCCGGATGAGTGACGGGCCGGGCTGCCATAAGTCGGCCCGCCCTCTGTTTAACGTATTAAGGAACCCCCGATCAAAGGAACTTGCCAATTGTTTCGGTATAACGAATTAAAATGAATCCCCTAAAGATGAATCACCCAGTCATCTTTCTCGTGTAATAAATACTCCCCACCTCTTTATTCTCACGAAGAATATTAACACCCTCTGAAATGTAATAACTCCCCTATAGTGATATGCAGTAAAATGTATAAATGGAGTCATCAGATATGAAACTGTGCCAACGCACAAGAGATGGAATGACGTAATTTGGGGCAAGTAATGTAGGGGAGTAGAAATTCTAATCCCGTACAGTCTTCAAAGGCAGAGTCTGACCGATTATATTAGCATTACGCAATACGCATTGTCCTTCTTGTCCAGATACGTATTCTAGTGACTAGCGTTGGGGCCTGTGTAGTGCCAGGATCGCTTCAATGTATTGTTTGAAATACTTTGATCTCCTTGCCTTCGCCTTCTCTTCGTCACTACGTGGAAATCTTTAGACAGACAGACAGTCAGACAGACATTCTAGAACAGTGAGCTATCTTACTGAACGTTGCAACACTTGATAAATACTTGGTATTTATCCAGGCTCCCTTGGCCTAACCAAGCAAGCCGATTCTCAGTCGGCTTACTCGGCTATATGTAGTATTTAATGTGACTAAAATAGCTCCATCTGATGACGCTGATCTCTCTAGTAAGGCGCCAGACTTGGAAGTCTTTTAGTAAGAAGACTAAAACGTCAACTGAATCATGACTGATTTCCCAAAAGTTAGGTTGCAAATTGTAATCGCAAATGAGCAGGCCAGGCCGGGCCGGAAATTTGGCGGGCCGAAACGGGCCGGGCCCTAAAGAAAAAGCAATGAAACGGGCCGGGCCGGGCCAAAAGAGTGCCGGGCCGGGCTGCCATAAGTCGGCCCATGCAGGGGTCTACTGTAGACGGCATCAGCTGCCCGGGCTTTGTCATATGCCCGGGCTCCTTGTTGACTCTGCCCGGTAATTATGCCACTACGTGTCTATGGTGCTGGAAACGTTACCCCATTGCCGGTAGAGTCTGAACAGGGCCATGCCAGTGGTGTAGGAAGGGGTGGAGAGTCGGGGACTTGGACGGCTCGTCCCTAAGGGCGGCATTTTTGAGGGGTAATAAATCTGTAGGGGGCGGATGATTCTAAGTGGAAGAAAAGAAGTCTGTTCCTAGTGTTGACAAAGCAAAAGGAATGAAGTAGAAAGGCTAGCGCCGATGACCTTTTGTCTTGGTCCTCATGCAGCTCTTCCGCCCTGGGTGGCGCCAACCCATGCTATGTCACTGAGTCATGCTGGCACAAGGCTGTGGGTAGCTGCAAACATTCCTGACAACTGCGGCAACCAACGTAACTTGATACAGCTGGCATCAGATAAGCTGATACCTTCGTGGTGTTCTCTGAGAACAAAGGCCCAAAATCTGTGTGTCAGGGGTAATTGGGAGTGGGGGAAAGGAAATGGGTGGGAAGGGAATGATGAGATGCAGCTGAAAGAGGTGCGGTCTGTTGACACAATTTCTGTAGAATTCGATTCGGATTGCCCGCACCTCCGCATTGCCCGCACCTGGCATTTTTGTTTGTTAAAAGACTGCATAGCCTGCTGGCAGTATGCACGAATACGGTACTAGAGCAATGTGATTGTGACTGAGAAATGTCTGAGTCAGTTCTGGATGGCAGATGTGTGGTAAATTGCAAATATGAACCTTTCCTCCATATGACTTGCCATAGTATTTGATAAGGTAAATCCCACTCTCGGCAATTACTGCCTTGATATATATGAAATGTGACAATATGCACACACACTTGCATATTCAATAATATGACAAAAAGAAATTTATCGAAAAAGTCCAATGCAAAATATAGCAATAAACACTCTGAATAAATAAGGAAGCCCTTCTCTATCTGACCTGATTCAAAAGGCAAAGTGGTTGAAGCATCTTCAGAGCATCCAACATCGGCCGTACCACAATTATACTTTGTTGAAACTCCAGTCTGTTGACCATTTGTTCTATTTCTTTTGTTCTTCTTCTTCAAATACCTTACTTGTTCCACTGAAAATTGTAAGAAGAAAAAGTCACATAATAACTATCAATTAGTTTCACAGTATTAGCCAATGTCACGAAAAAATGAAATAATCCAAAAATTCTGTAATTTCATGATATTTCCGTGTGGCATCTGAAATATTTGTACACATGGCGGCTAAAGATCAGCAACTTAAATGGTAATTGCATACTCCGATCAATGCTCAAGTCTGGCTGTAGACAAGATGAAAGAGCACTCAATACTATTACAGAAAATCTGAGAAATCTGAGAAAAGAGCAAGATATTTATCATGTGTGCAACTCAAATAGTGCAGAAAACCCAATAGAGTGCAAGACACATATGATTTATTCATAATTTATAAAGATCAAACTTCAAACATTAACTGAAACACTGTGTCGAAACTTTTTAAAAAGCTGATTTACCACTCAACGTCAATCTTTATTACAGCAGTTTAGAACATTCCTGCAATTTTCTGATGACTTATATGTATTTAAATATTACAAATAGCCTTCAATTGCTCTGTTCTTACATTTGTTCAAGTAGAGCCTGTCTGTTCGTGGTTTTCGATGATACACTTTATCCTGCTTTTCACTGTGTCTACCTTCCACCTTCCAGTTCTTTCTTTAAAATCAAAAAGTCTCAAAATAAAAAGAAAATTGGCACAATGTGTCAAACAAAAGATTACAATAAATAATAAAACATTTATTGCGGTTTAAAACTTTAAAAATGATGGCAAAACAAATCATACCAGTAATACTGATAAAAAATACAAATCAAATATTAAACTCAGCCTAAGTAAACTGGAAGCTAAAAAGTATACCATAAACAGTTGCAATCTATAAAATCTATTGTCTTTGATGTTGTCATCTTGCACACTGAAGGTTGAGACTGTTCCATTCCTTTATGTCATCCAACCATCTTCTCTTTGGTCTTCCTTGTTTTTGTGTTCCTTTCGTTCCTCCAACTATGACCATTTTTATTAATTTCTCATTTTGCATCCTACAAATATGTCCAAAATGGCAATTTTGTTTCTTTAATCTGTTTTTACATTCATTTGTTTCTTACCCTTTTTGTCTTGCAGAACACTTAGAAATATCTGAATGCATTGGCGGCACACATGAAAAGATATACCATTTTTTTCTGATGGACTGGTTCATTTTAAAAACTTTATCAATCATTTAACATATAATATTTTCCAAAATTCAACGTGAAGGTTGTGCCTGCTTTTGAGAGCAAGTAAGATTAAAGTGAGGCTTCAAAGTCTACAAACAAGCTTGCATTTCAGCGCCGATTTCAAGAAGCCTGTTTTTTGAATATTTCATTTCAGTCAATGCTGGAAATTGAAACATACAAAACCAGGAAGCTGCAAATGGCAGAACTGCATTGATTGCTTTAGAACTGATTGCAGGATATGACTTCTTGATTGAAATTCAAAACTCATCCGGGCTCTTTTCGGGGAATGTGGTGGACTGCACATATTTATCATTTTTAAAATTAACAACCTGTTCTTCTGCTTCAGTAGTAAGAGCAATTATAGCTTCACTGATTCTTAATGGATCTATCACCCAGCCATAGACATCGCTAGTATACGATGGGAAGTAATGCTGCAGAGCTAATTTCAGTTCTCTCAGCAAGTCCAACTTTCAGAAAAAGCAAATGAACAAGTACTAGTCTACATGTATTTTGTGGATTTCAAAAAATCATTTGACTCAGTAAGGCATGAAGAGCTGTGAAAAAGTATGATAGAGATGAGATACCCACTGCATCTAATAGAACTGCTGACCAAACTGTACAACAAACAGAAAGCAAAAGTCGAGGTGGCCAGAGCACTGTCAAATTGGCTGGAGGTAAAAAAAAAAGAGTTAGACAGGGCTGTGTTATCGCTGTACCTGTTCAACATCATGGCGGAAAAGGTAATGAGAGAAGTGCTGGACGGTTTCATGGGTGGTATCAGAATAGGAGGGCAAATGCTGTCAAATTTAAGATATGCAGATGACATCATACTCATTGGAGGTTCAACTGCAAAACTATAAGATCCCGTGTCCAGGGTGGACGTAATAAGCAGAAAACACAATATGATGATCAATATTGCTAAGACAAACGTAATGGCACTAAAGGATAAGAACTGCACCATCAAAATTCAGAATACAATATTGGAACAGGTCACCACCTTCCTGTACCTAGAGTCCATCATATCACATGACACTTCAAGTAAAGCTGAAATAAGAAGCAGATTTAATAAAGGACGAACGGCAGGAGCATCACTAAATAAGATATGGAAAAGTCACAACATCCCTGTGAGCACAAAAGTCCGGTTAATGAGATCAAAGGTGTGGCCGGTCACTACATACGGCTGTGAAAGCTGAACAATAATGAAAGAAGATGAACAGCACATACAGGCATTTGAAATTAAAGGCCTAAGGCAAATAATGAGAGTTTCTTGGACAGCAAAGAAAATGAATGAATGGGTAATGGATAAAGCAGGGGTGCAAAGAATCCTACTGGAAACAGTTAGAAAATAAAAACTGAAATACTGGGGACATATTGTGTGAACAAAACAGGAATGTCTAGGAATAAGATATCTGGACTAGGAATGTCTCTGTCAACCTACTGGAAACAGTTAGAAAATAAAAACTGAAATACTGGGGACATATTGTGTGAACAAAACAGGAATGTCTAGAGAAAGAAATAATACAAGGCACAATGGAAGGGATCGCGAAAAAGAGGCAGACAAAATAAAAAGTGGAAAGACAACATCAATATAGAGCAGGCAAGAAGAAGAGCAGCAGACCACAACACATGGAAATACACAGTCTGCAATGCAGCCAATCTTTGGAGCAAAAACAGTTAAAGACAAGAAAAGACAAGTGTGTCCAACATTTCAGGAATGATTTTCTTATAGTGATCCAAGTTCTCCTGAGATCTTGCACAAGTCTTGGGATTAAGACAAGACATAGTGAATAAGTTTAACAGTTTAAAGAAATTTATGACTGACAGCCATGAAGTACATTCATGATCTGTGACATCTAAAACATTTACATTCAAATTTATTAATATTCTCATAACAATTCAAATGGAACACCTGATCAATGAATAAACTTCTATGATGCCACTATCATAATGCCCAAGGCATCATTCAATAGTGCACCAAATCCAAATTGAATTAGAGCTAGGTCAATCCGGAAAGAACAGTCAGAACAGCAGAGAAGCAATCTAAGGGGATAAGCCAAGTCAAACAGGCATTTCTAAGACCAAATCTGAAAGATGATAAATTCTCAGTTATACAAAGTGATATTGGTAATGAATTCCAGAGCCTAGGGCCACACACTGAGAAACAACTAGAGCTAATGACTGTACAAGAATAACAATAATAATAATAATAAAAATAATAATAATAATGATGATGATGATGGGTTAGGGTTAGGTAAAGGGTTAACTTCATCATTAGAACTAGTACAATCAATGAACAACCGAGAGAAATGGAAGCCCACAGTCGCCAGCATAGAAATGCATGGCACCTGACAAAAGAAGATAGGTAAATCTAAATTTTAAAAACTTCACGGCATTCAGAATTATAGAGCTTCCATTAAAACAACCAAGCATTATCATGTTAAATTTTTTCTTAAAAATTATACTGGTTGCCTGCTAAAAACAGAATTAAATTAAGGTCTGTAACTTCTGAAATTTTATTAAGAAAGTTATTGCTAACATGCTAAATTATTCAAACACATTCTCGCTCAAAAGATATGCAGATTCTTTACTCAATGTACCCAGAACTAATAATTAATAAATTGCTGAAATATGCCTTTTCTATTGCCGGCTCAAAAATCTTGAACTCTTTCTTTTGTCTGTTTGAGTGTTCAGTTGACTGTGCACCTTCAAAACAGACTAAAATCACATTTCCAGTTGGCATTTCTTCAATTGCTTGTTGGCTCACTGTTCCCCACTCTGATTTCCCTGACAATGAAATTATCTTTTGTGAATAGATTTGAAGCAACCTACAGAAAGTTTGAGCCAGTGCTATTTATGAGCATAATTATTATCATAAATGCTTTGTGCAATATTAACTAATCAATTTTAATTTTATCTAGTAAACATGCCAGCATTTGGATTTTAACTCTTTGGCTTCGTAAGCCGATATTTTGGCATTATAACGAATTGGTTACTTGGACTGTTGGGATCAAAGGGTTAAGCCTGCAATATAATTACCACATCTTAGTGCAAAGATGCTGAAAGGTTGTTACCTGATTAATGTATTAAACTTTTAAACTTTACTGACAAAAAACAAACTAATGACAAATGCAATTTAATTTATAATATTATAATTTTCAGTATATACTAATAATTTATTTCATGCATTTAACTCACATTCTTCTGCTTCCATCATCATCATCATCACCATTATCATCACCATCATAATCACTACAGATGCATTCATCTTTGTCTTCTTTTGTATCAGTGATATCAAAGGTTCTTCTTGGCTCCAAATCACTTTCTTCTCTATTTTCCTCTATTTCAAGTATTTCTTTTGATTTTTCGTTGTCTTCTACTGTCAACTCTACTGCTGAGAGAACATTGTAGGTTGACGTTGTAGCAACATGACTATTGTTGATCCTGAGATTACTAAAAGAATTATCCTCAGTGGATACTTCAACAGTTCCTCTGTAACCAAGATCTTCTGATAAAGGAACAGTTGGTTTTGAATCAATTAGATGCTTTCGAATGTCCTGTTCCAAAAAAGAAAAATACAATGTCATTTATAAGCACATTAATCATCACTGTGTTATCAAGTATAATGCTGAAGTTATGTTTAAAAAGACAAAGTTACCTTAAGTTGTGATATTCGATCTTTGTGTGCCCTGATGATTTTTTCAACTCTATTTTTCTGTAATTCCCACTTCTGAACATCTGTATATACATAACGCTCACAAGTAACTGATTCATTTACTGAAAGTCTGCAAGGAATTGCTACACCATCCATCTCTAAAATAAATAAAGAAACAAGAAAATTGTCCTATCATAAAACAAACTAATTCAAATGAGGCATCATCAGAAATAACAAATTATGTATAATAAAGCAAAAATGACTTAAACAAAGTATAATGTTCTGGATGTGCAAGTTAAGAATAATGCATGCATGCCTGTACTTACAGCATCAAATGTACAACTTAATCCTTTGAACATGATGGGCTGGTAAACTGCTGAAAATCATCTGACAATGATCCAGCAGGTCGGTATACTGGCCTCATACTATTCTGCTATAACCCTACAGGTACATTGAGCAGCTGAGATTGTGTCCACTCCTCTAGTGACCTAAGTTAGCTTCTATGAACATATTTTTATACTTCTCCAAATATATGTCTCTGATGTTCTGTAAATGAACACCAGTAGTAAAGTTGACACCCATGAGTAGTAGCATATGTGAAAAAAATTATCATTAAAGGAGGCTGTAAGGATGGTAGTAGACAGGATGATAGCAAACATTGACAACAAAAGCAAAGATGTTGTTGAAAGTGATGATTTATTTACAGAAGATGGCAAACCAGATTTATTCAGTCTCTGGTGGACTAATGTCTAGAATATTTTACGAATATAACACGTGCATTATATGGGTGTTTACACAAGCCGTCGACAGTGGAGGGAAATTTTGCTTAAACTTCAATTTCCAAACAGAATTTGAAAGAAAATTGTGATTGTCTAGGTTACTCAATAGAGATTCTATTATAGACAGCTAAACAATTGATGTAAGTCTATTATGGCATTAGGATGACTGATGGCAGAGGGAAACTTTGCCTACATTTCTAATTCTAATCTGAATTTGAAAGACAATCGTGATTATCCAGATTACTGAATAGAGAATTCCCAGGTGAAATCTTGGGTGCATATTATACATTTGCATTAAAATTTCTACATTATAATAACTCTAGAATCTAAGGACACGCATTATATGCAGGTGCATATTATACCTGAGATAATATGGTATTTTGCAGATTAACATTCACATACAAATTACCATAATTTTCTTTGTCTGTCATATATTTTCTGTCATAAAGGTAATGTTTTCTTACATTAAAGCTTCATAATGGAACAAATAAAGGAACGAATCATATAACTGCTGCTCTTATTCTCATCACAGTACACAATGTGCTGTTTAACTTTGAATTCCAGATGTCAAAAAATTTCAAATGGAACGATAAAAGCAAAAATACTTCCAGTTCATCCCAACGAAGTCGCCAACTATCGCCCTGTCTCGAACCTCCCTTTCCTGTCGAAAGTGTTGGAGAGAGTAGTCAACAGGCAAATGGTAGGCTATCTCGAGCTGAATGGTCTCATGCCTAAAGAGCAGTCAGCATTCAGATGAGGTCACTCCACGGAAACCGCCATACTCCGAATCTACAATGATATCGTCGATGCCACAGCGAACGGTTATATGGCCCTTCTCTGCCTGCTCGATTTGTCTGCGGCGTTCGACATCATCAACCACAGTATCATCTAGAACTTACCTATGGAATCAAGGGTAGTGTTCTAGCCAGGCTCAGTGACTACCTCACCGAGAGAACACAGTCTGTCCGGTGGAACGGCGGCCTGTCTGCCTCGTGGCACGTCCTCTGTGGTGTACCTCAAGGGTCTGTACCCGGACCTCTTCTGTTCGTTTTATACGTCGCAGACATAGGTCACATCATAAAGTCGTCGGGATTCGACGTGCACGCATACGAAGACTTCAGCTTCAGATCAACGAATGTGTCATAAAGATCAAGCACTGGACAGTCGCTAATCGTCTCGCTCTGAACCTTGAAAAGACAAAGATACTCTGGGTCACAACCCCCAGAAAGGCACACCTGATTAGTCACACTCCGCTATTGATTGACGAAGTTGCCATCTTTCCGTCCACTGAAGTGCGCCTTTTGGGAGTTCTATTTGACGAAACGCTGACTTTCAACGGTCATATCAGCAATGTAACCCGATCCTGCTACTATAGCTCCAGCGGATAAGAGAGAGACACAGCCATCTCCCCAAGTCGACTGAGATTTTGCTAGTTCGTGCATGCGTCCTCACTAGGATTGACTATTGCAACAGTATCCTCTTGGACCTCCCCACCAGTCAGCTGAGGTGCTTGCAGATGATACTCAACGCCTCGGCTTGTATGATCTTTTGAGCTAGACGGTGCGAACATGTCACCCTCTACTGAAAGATAAGCTGCAATGGCTGCGTATTCCGGAACAAATCACCTTAAAGAGAAGTTTGATCACATTCCGAGTACTGAACGATCCAGGATTCCCTGAATACTTAACTGAGCTGGTCCACAAGACACAGCCCACCGAATGGAGCATTCAACTGTGATCCTGCGACTTTGTCAGGCTGGTCATCCCTCCACCATCCAAGACTGCAACATTTGGAGAAATCCATAACCCACGGGAATCCCATGCTCTGGAACTCGCTACCTAAAACTGTGACCAATGAGACCAACATTGATTTATTTGTCAAAAAAATTTAAGACGCACCTGTTTGATATCTCATACAAGTACAGTGTGTAAAGCGCTTTTGCCTTAAGCCTCTGACTTTGTTACTGCGCTATATAAATTGCCATATAAACTAAACTAAACTAAGTTCAAATTTATTTGCCAATTTCAAGCAATTTCACCTGATCACAAATTTTTCACTACAGCCATGTCTGTCTGCCAAGTTGCATATGCCAACATCTATGCACTTCCAGAAAGTATGACCTAAATAGACCTGTAGTAATAAGTGACAAGTGTTAAAGTTTCACTAGTTTAAAAATTTCAACCTTACACCTTGAATTCTGGGAAATATAACAATCCAATAAGAAAAATCTCATGTTATTTGCTATAGTATCGAATAACTAAGAAAACAAATTATAAAATATAAATTATGATTAAATGCAACATAAAAATTGAATTTAAATATGCAGCAATAAAATCCTTTACCTAAATCAGTTGGCGTCCATCTATCAGAAAGGTCAATTTTCAGAGAATCTCCAGAATCAACAATGTCATCATCTTCAGCTTACAAAAAACACATGGTTAATCATTGAAATCTCATTGTTACCAGTACTTTACACAGAATACAGAACATTTTCAGTGTTCCAGAGCAAGCTATGGTATCTCATGGCAAAGAAATAACAATAAAAATATACTAAAAATAATTCAAATTAGTCAAAAGCAATAACAATAACCAATTATAATTAATAAATTTAAATGAATATAGCCGGTATCATAATCAGGGTCACTGACTTTTTCAATCATTCAATGGTAAATAATTGCCTAGCTAAAATTGTCCTGCAAGGTAAATGATAATTATGATTATCATGCAATCCACATACTGTTTTCTACCTCACATTGGTACAAAAGCACGTAATATAGAACTTGTTTTGACCAATTATGCCTGTCTATAATAAATGCTGTAACTCATTTTTTCATAAAAATCCTATTAAAGTCAAAGTCAAAGACCTACCCATCTGCCAAAACAAAATAATTTACTACCTGACTTATTTCACATAGAATGTATTGATGTAATACTTAACCTTGAAGATAATCAGTGATACAATCAAGTTGTGCTTATTGACCAGTAAGTAAGTAAAATCTTGTGGATTTATATAGTGATTTTGAAAGCAACACAACAGTAGCTTAGCCTTTCTTAAATAGCTATGGGAAAGGTTAATGATCAGCCAGTCAATATATATGAAGGGCAATGAGGCTAGGTTGTTATATCTATGAACGAAATGATTTTAGAAAAAGGAATGATTTAAGCTTAGACCTGAAGACAAGCGGAGATAATGCAGGAATTATGGGAATAGAACTACGTTTGTATGGAGCAGAGACAGGTACTATAACCAAGGCCATGCAAAAGAAATTGGAAGCCACAGAATTGTGGTTTCTGCAAAGGATGCTGAAGATTGCATGGATGGAAAAGAAAGACAGTGAAGAGATTTTGAATGAAATTGGAATAGACTGAAGTATGATGGTAACCATAAAAAATGGCAGCTTTCCTTCTTCGGACACATAATGGAGCATTTGGCAATCACTGGAAAAGTGGGAAAAAGAGCAAGAGGAAGGCAGAGAAACACCCATGCAGACTGCCTATGTGAATGAATTGAGGGAGTAAAGAATAACATTGAATTAATAAGAGGATGTCAAGGTCAAACAAAATGGAAATCCATGGTCGCTAACGTAGAAATACACAGCACCTAAAGAAGAAGTGTTTCAATGATTTTTGTATGCAAAAGTGCTGCTAACTGCTTTTGAAATATGTTTAACCACATGGAAATGTGGATTCAGATGTTTTGGGTATCAGTCATTGTTCCATTGTCAATTTTACAGAAACAGCAAAATAACACAACTGCTGCATACCAATTCAATTTCTGCTGCTGTTTATACTGCTATTGTTGCTGTGCTGTTGCTACTTCTGCAAATTATAGACACTACTAAAAGCGGTTCAAGCCCATATAAAAAGCAAGCTATGTAATGAATATGATTAAGGCTATCATTTATAAGCTCACTTACAATTTCCATGTCGTAGCTGTCGTTTTCCAAATCTTTTGGTGCGTCGGTTTATAAATCTTGTCTGAATCATTTTAGCTAAATTAAATAGGACCAAAAATGTAATTATTAACATGCAAAAACAGGTAATTCAAAAACATATAATGCAAAAACAGGTAAGAATTCTCATGTGAGTACATAACAACATCATCCTGCCATGTATTTTTACTCAAAAAATGCATTCTTTACCTTTTGCCCTTGCCACTAAGTCAATCAGTATGCTCCTATGTAGCAGGACATCACAATTTCACCATTATCCACAGAACCATGCCACTGCCATGGCCATCATCAACACACACACATACTGCGTGTATGATGTACTGTTTCACTGCTGTACTGATAAATGAAATTGGTTTTATAAATTGGTGACACAGTAGTAGTTCAATTAAGCTATAGTTTTATTCAAATTACTGTTTGGCAAAGGTTGGAGCAACATTTGGGAAGAGTTCTATATATAAAGTAAAGTAAAGTAAAGCACCCGTGAGCTCACGCCCGTAGGGTCCGTGTGATCCCCGTATTTAATAGCCAGCAGCCCATAGGTGGCTAAGCCATATCGGCGGACGGTGGCCAGTCTCTTCCGCCAACCTATGAAATGTTGCCATTGCTACTCATTTGATGTTACTATCGCCTCTAGCGATTAAGGCTGAGTCGACCTTAGGGGCTCCTACGGGATTGAACCCGTGTCGTCGGCGTGCCTGCCCAGTGATATTACCACTCATCTATCTTCCCGCCCCTATATATAGTTAATGCCTATTATTTGTTTAGAAATAAAGAGTAAAGATATATTGGTGGTTGACAATCAAAAGTTAAAGTCAAAGTCCTTCCCGAGCCTCACGGGCTCATGGGGAAGCGCTGATCTCCATTGCTATATCTCTCAGCCAGGTCTGCAATGCCACGGATACGGGACTAGCCTAGTGCCTCGTGTAGCGTACCTGTTTGACTTATCGCATAGATTTTTACCACTGCCCCTCATTTTACCACCACGAAAAAGAGGCCGAGTCGACCTTTAGAGCTCCTGTGGGACTCGAACTCATGACCTCCTGCTCCATCACCCAATGTTGTTACCACTCTGCTAACTTCCAGCCCTTGGTTAACAATAACATTCAAATAATTCTTATTTGAATGATGCACTTCTGCTGCCCATTGGCTTTACTGACAGTAGGCAGATTTAATGCATAGAGCTGCACTTCCTTTCAGGGTTCCTGAGCCTCAAGAATTCACATACACAAACACACATGCATGCAAGCATGGCACACACGCACAGACACAGTGAGCCAGTCAAAGCCAAACTCTTCTTAGTTTGGCAATAACTTTATCAAATTTAGACCAGGCTTGATAAAACTCGGTAGCAATGAAGCTGAGATTATCCCCCAACACATCTGCATACAGGTTGCTCACTGCATCTATTATTTGTGGCAACTGTGTTTAATGAAAGAAAACACACTCCAATTATTAAATTACAATTTACATGACATATATTTGGCAGCAGTGACCATAGTGAGTGGATGACAAGAAGCATCTCCTGCAGCAGAATGCCATGTAAAAAAAGCCTGACCCTCTTGTCAGTGAAGAACATAAAGTCAACTTCTGCTGACGATAAGTTGGGCAACAATTACTGCCTTGATCGCATCGAATGAGCTAGGCAATTGGCTGCAGTCAACTCCTGCACACAGCACTTCTTCAGGCACTTCAAATGCAGGTTTTATGAATAATGCACTGGACAGAAGTCTTCACAGTGGCACCACCAGTTACCCTACAAAATTACCAAATTTGTATTCCAATTGCAGCTAAGAAATGTGACAGCACAGATGAAAGACTGATTTGCACATGCCCAACGTTCAGAAAGTTAGCAATGATTTCCATTGTTGCACCCAAACTGGGCTGCATTAGTCGCATCTTTCTTGAGCAGTATATCAAGATGAACGACGTCTGCTACCATGAAGTGCTGCTGCAGGAGATGCTTCCTGCCATATGTTCACTATGCTTTTTCTGTCCATGCACATTTGACACTAACACTATTGTCACTGCTGCCAATGTATAGCATGTACTGTAAATCTTGAGTAAAATGCACACGACTTTCTGGGGTGCAGATCAAAGGTAAAATCGATTTTCATGAGTATAATACACACCCTTAAATCTCACCCTTAAATCTCCACACTTGGTAACATTTTACTTAGCCACCATAAGTTTAATTATTGTTGACAGAACTGTGAATGTTGCAAATGTCAAGAGATTCACTGGTAGAAGTTCCTGAGCCTGTGTTTACTATAATGAACAGTTAGTTAAGTTGCATAGACCGTCCGCATTCATGCGACTTAACTAAGCAAAATAGGTGACGACTTATTTTCCTCTAGCTTGACAGGATTTTTCAGAAGCTGCAAGTGCCATTAGTACATATTGCCCCGGGTGCTGGACATCCTCACTACGCCACTGAGTGTAGAATCACAAAAGCAAAAGGGAGCAATGTCTGGCTTCAGGATAATTTTAGAAAGCAAGGTTGTGAGTAGAGTGACATGGTAATGGTTACAGCGGATTTCCCACGGTAACTACTACTACTATTATTATTATTATTATTATTATTATTATTATTATTATTATTATTATTTAAGACAAATTATATAGTGCAGTAACATAACTGGAGCTAAAGTCAAGAGTGCTTTACAAAGGAGTCACTTATAGAAGAACTGTTTTTGGCCAAATTGTCCCCATTACCACGGTAATTACCGTGATAATGGGGACAATTTGGCCAAAAAGAGTGGTATTACTGCGGTAACGGGTTCTTGTCATGTGGTAATACCGCGGGGATGGGGACATTTACTATGGTAATACAGCAGCAACGGCATCGGTATTATCAATATGATAATGATAATATTGATGACACTGTGAAGGCATTCTTGCTTTTCTGCATGTAGAGTATTTAGTAACCAAGTAGGTTATCTGTGAAGCAGGTATGGATGGAATTAATACATGGTGCTAGAGCAGCCGACTGACATAGTAATGTGCCAGAACTACTGCCTAGTACTTCCTTTTCCTGCATCCCTTTTAACTTGTATTGTCTTGAGTACATGGCTTATTTTTCATCACTCAAAGTTATAAATCAGGACAGAGGGTTTCGGTGACAGATCCTTCTGGCGCAGAGATCCTGCTTCGTGGAATTTGCTCCCAAAGACAGTGACAACTGAGACACTCCCTGATCGGTTATGGAAACAGTTGAAGATGAATTTGTTTAACAGCTCGTTTTTGTAAAGCACTCTTGACTTTGCTCCGATAGCCATGTTTACTGCGCTTAAGAAATTGTCCTGAAATAATTATAATAATAATAAAATGCAACATCAATAAATTGATTAAAAGTAAAGTGAGTAACTATCTTTCCAAACGTATAACCGAGTGAGTGATGTGTGGCTACAAGAAAGTTGCACAATGGAGGACCGCTGCACTCAGCTGATTGTTGATGCTGTTGTCATTCTTTTTTTTTCATAGGCTTATGGGAAATGGAAGAAGGAGGTACAGCACAGTCTCAGAAAGGACAGGATATGATAGAAAATACTTGATATAGAACTTATTCACAGACATGGAAGAGAAATCACTTTTTGCTGCATCACTGGTAATGAGTTCTATGAATTCTTTTTTTGCAATCTCAGGAATGTTTTCAACTTTAACTGCGAATGGGCATCTGGCATCTGACTAGAAAATATGCTGACATTTCTTATTCAAGCATTTGTGTTTTCTGATGACAGAACTTATTTTATTTCTTGCTTCAGGCTCAATTTTATTTTCCTTGAAGAACGCTGATAAGTTTAGCAACATGTACGTTCTATTATCAGCCAATTTCTGTTGCATCATCATCATCAGTGTTTCTGTCTTTCGACAGGTCCAGGCAGTGTTGTGCGTTACTGCATTACTGTAACGCGTTACTGTAATTAATTACTTTTTAAAAGTAGTTAATTACTGTAATTAATTACTTTTTTTGAAAAGTAACACGTTACAGTAACGGATTACCTTCAAGGGGTAACGGTAACGCAAAGTAATGCTAATAAAAGCGTTACTCCAATACCGACGGACAACGCACGCAGACACCATATACAATTTTTCATAGTCATTTTACAAATTATATAGCTAGATTTGATATTAATTACCGTCACTTTGGCACTTGGTCAAGGTTGGCCAGTCTAGCTATTTTTATAAGCTCTATTATGTCTATGAATGACTCAGATTCATAGAGGTCATTCATAGAATTTACAATGGCTGCCTCGTCCTTGTCGTCGTCCTTGGAGGGTCGGTCCTTGTCCTTCGGGAGTCTGTCCTTCTCTTTATCCTCGTCCTTGGCTTATCACTCCTTGTTAACATCACTGGTATATGGCCTATAAATTTTATTGAAATCACTACACACGCGGTCGAGATATTAAATGTTAAACATCGGTCCACCTTTTACTTTTACACTCTTTGTAGACTCCTGTGAAACGATCAGTCCACATCAATAACAGAACAGTGACTGAATATTGAGTAAATCTAAATATTTTCTGTTATGAATGTACTTTGGGTTTTAAAATCCATTTTATGTAAGATTTTGTTGGTACAATGTTTTTTTCCTTCCATTATAGATGCAATGAAGCCATCAGCCATAACTGTGCTGTGTTTATTTGAAGTAATCCTTAAAAGTAGTTAATTACTTTGACGAAGTAATAGTAATCAGTAATAGATTACTTTTGTGATGTGAGTAATTAATTACTATAATAGATTACTTTTGATGCTAAGTAATCAGTAATCAGTAACTAACTACTTTTGAAAAGTAACGGCACAACACTGGGTCCAGGTATCCAGTTTTCCCACTCCGATCAATTGCTTGCTTCTTCTTTGAGTCCCTGATATCCTTTATTCATCATCCACTCCAACATCATCTTTCTCGGTCTACCTCTCACTCTCTTTCCCTCCATTTTTCCTTCGATTATTGTTCTTTGCAGAGAGTCATGCCGGAGGACATGTCCCATCCAATTTCTCTGCCTTTTCCGGATTGTATCTATCAGGCTTCTGTCTTCCTCTACCTTCTTCTTGACTTCCTCATTTGTCTTACGCTGTGTATTTTACTTTTAGCATTTTCCTCCAAATCCACATTTCAAAAGCCTCTAATCATTTTATATCTTCCTTTCTCATTGTCCACGTCTCCGCCCCATACAATGCCACACTCCATATCAATGTTTTTACCAATCTCTTTTTTAGGTTTAGTTTTAGTTTACTTTGCATCAGCTCCTTTCTCTTATAAAGCTTCCTTTGCTATTGCTATACTGTTGCCAAAGCTGAGATTTCATTTGGAATGCGGTGATCTTTTCAGAGTAATCTAGACATGTGGCATTTGATCCTTGAAGTGACAAATGTAACTCATTCAGAATGCCAAATATTTTGACTAAGCAAAGCCATTTTCAGTAGTTGGTTTTTGTCACAAAAATTGCCTTGAACTGTGATTTTGCATGTTGATTAAGGAATATCAAGCAGTCTGGGAGTTCTAGTGGATGAAAACTTAAACATGACTCAACATATTAGTAGTGTGGTAACCAAAAGCTTTTATGAATTGCGTCAGCTGCGAACAGTTGTCAACGTACTGATCTCAGAAGCTGCTTCTATCCTGGTACATGTATTCATAAGCTCAAGATTAGACTATTGCAACAGTCTTCTTATACATGTAACCGTAGAACAAATCAGACGTCTCCAAATGAATCAAAATTCTGCAGCAAGGCTTATTTCCGGGACGAAACGGAGGGAGCACATCACACTGATACTTCATCAGCTACACTGGTTACCAGTTAGAGATCGAATAAGCTTTAAAATCATCTCCCTTGTGGACAAATGCCTTAGGGGTGAAGCCCTGGAATATTTAGTGAAATACTGCAAACAAATAAGAACTGAACTTAGACCTGCGGGATTACGATCCAATGACACACGAAAATTAATTACTCCAAGAACCAAAAGCAAGATTGGCGATCGATCATTCAAGGCACTGGGACCAGCGACCTAGAACATACTTCCATCGGACTTCAGAGATGTTTCGACCTCGCGTGCAGTTTCTCTAACACGACTGAAAACTTATTTCTTTAGCAGCGGCGGTGCATTTGTTAAAATAGTGCCTATGAAATGAACTGAACTGAATAGCTGGAGCACCATCTGTACAAACACTGCAAACTTTTTCCATAGAGATACCATGAGTTTGCAGAAATTCCATCAAATATATTACGTGCAGTAGTTGAAGTTTGAGTGCCTTACAAAAGAGGAACTCGTCTTTAAAACTGCTGCTATTAACCTCTTCACCGGGTGCAACTTACCCCATACATCAACGGCGAACTTTTGTTAAACGGACGCGTCGCATCCGAAACATCTTGTGCTATAAATCACTTTAGTATCTATCCATTCGCTAGATGACACCTGTTTTTACCTAATTCAGCTCTACTGTGCTAGGAATTTGATATTCTTTAGACCGAGCGGTCAAATCTTGGCCTGCGCTTGTAGGAAATCGCTGGATTAAAACTACTTGCTGGGTTAGACTTGATGTATCTGGACCAAATGTTGGCCGATTTTCAAACTTATTGGTTTATTTTGTTCCACTGACATTCCCTTAAAACTTTGCCGCTCACCCGATCGAGGTAACCACGGAAAAATTTTTGCTACGGAGCTTTGAAAATTTTTTTGGGGAGGGGTGCTATTTTAGGCCGTTGAGTGGACCCTACCCCCAAATTTCTTTTTTTTGCATGGATGGTTGGAAAGAGGAATAAAAAGGCTAAACAATGGTGTATACCTCATCTTCTTAGCTCTTATATAGCCTGAAATATCGGAAATTCAAAAAAATTGAGTTTTCATTTTTAAAAATTATTTCCCGGTACGGTGACGGCGTCTAAAAACTTAATCCCCGTTGAATGGGTTAACTGAGAACAGTTTCAAACATCTGTAGATTCATCAAGCTGGATGCTAAATATTGCAAGTGGAGCAGATTTCATTTCATGGACTACTTGGTAAAGGATAGTATACCAGAGGATATTTATCCTATTCTTCATGCAACAGTGTTGTTAAACAAGAATATTACATTCAATTTCGATGCATATTCATCTCCAATCATGACTCAGATGATAACTTTGTTTGCAGTTTCCAACCTCTGTGGCTAGAGTGTGAGAAGTCTAGCTTTGACGTAACCTCTTCTCATCAACTGTGGTGTGCTGCATCCAGAGACTCAGAGGTGCTCTGCAATGTTCCCTTCCCCTCTGCTGCTTAAAGAGTGGACCAAGAGGAGGAGTCACATTCACCTGCATCCCTGTAATTAGAACTCTCGTAGGCAGCTCTTTTACACTTGAATGCAGATGTCAATGAGAGAAGACAATGAGCAAATGAAAAACTACCAAAGCTAGCAAATTATGGCAGTGATATAGTTGTCATTGTAAAAAAACAATGAAGTTGAAACGGTCCAAAATGTATTGAAGGAACTATAAATGACAGCTGTAAGCTAGCAAATTATGGCAGATTGTTCAGTGATATAGTTGTCATTGTAAAAAAACAATGAAGTTGAAACGGTCAGGATTTCAACAAATGCTTCAGCCGAATCAGACCAAACTGGCTCCATTGCACCTCTGACTGAAACTGATATTTCAAAATCATAATTTTGCTCTCCCAGGATCCATCTGTAAAATATAACTGCAAATCAGACACAAAATCATTTTAACAGTAAAAGCAATTTTATAAAAATGAATACTGACGTTGGTTAACATTCTTCTTGAGAAATATGAGTTGGCGTTTCTTCTCCATTAGGTGTATTGGATTCCCATTATGTGGACAACGACATTGAGATGACAAAGGTTGATCAGTTGATGTTTCAGAATCATTATGCCGACACTTAAAAATCCGAAGTTTACCTTTTTCATTTCGGCGACACTGCCATTCCTTAAACACAATGGGGAAATGTGTACTCTGTTGCCTATAACTAGGAAGCAAATTTTAAGCCACATATATTCAATTATAAATCCAGTGAATACCTGGTACATATATTCAATGAAACTTCATAAGCTTCTATCAAATTAAACTAAACATTGTTTGGCATTTTGTTTACATTCAAATTCATCATCATCAGCACATAGCCATCCGGGCTGTAGTGTCACCTTCTGTCCATGTCCTAGAAGTATGGCACTTTGCCACAGAGCGGTAGGTGGAATGTTTGAGTCATGGTGTAGCTGGTCTATCCACTGGTTCCTTGGCTGACCACAAGCATGTCTCCAGGAGCAGCTATGACAATGGCCAGATGACAGATTGATGTAGCACTAGAGTACCAGATGGGCTGTAACATTTTCATCCAAAGAAGCCATATGTCCAAAGAGGGCAAGGCAGCATCCAGAAATCACTTTAGTCAGCAATGGTAGCTCTGCACTAGAGAGGATGTCAATGTGAAATTTCATCAGCAGATTCCCATCATCAGACGCAGACCTTTGGTGTGAAAGGCCTAAAGTGTTCTTAAGTCTTCAGACTGCAAACTCCACATTTCAGCTGCATAGAGGATGGTGGGTAGGACAAGCGTGTGGTATATGTGTATCCTGAGTCATAGTGAAGAGTCCCTAGTCCCTCCAGATCCTGTTTAGTGAGTGCATGGTAGAAGCTGCCAAGCAGATACTACTGATTTCATGCAGTATGACTTCAATGTTTAATTACATGAATTATATATAATCTAAACACCACTTAGATTACTTTTCATGTTCAAGATTGCAAGCAAATTTAATTTGCTGAAATAATAATAGGTAAAGGTCCCATACATGGGTGGTATAATCCATTAATCTGAGGTAGGTTGCCTTTACTTTCCCCAGATCCACGTTTTACCTTGCAGCTTAACGCTGCTCCTCATTTTGCCACTGCCCTCTAGCGAGCAAGGCTGAGTCGACATTAGGCTCCTGCGGGAATTGAACCCGCGACCTTCTGCTCCATCATCCAGTGTTGTTACCACTTTTCTAACTTCCCATCCGAAATAATAATAAAACAGCTAAAACACTTAATAAGCAAAGTAACGAATAATCAACATACACACACAAACACATATGCAAGCACATATACATACACAGCACACCCAAAATATAATTCATAAATCATAAGCACAAGCACAATGGACATAAGCACAATGGACATAAGCACAATGAACATAAATCTTAAGTACAATGAACATGTAAAAAAATAAGTTGAAAATTTTTATAAATCCTTAATTATACTATATTGCTTAAAATTAACATATTAACAGGAATACATTAATCATATTAGATCAATACCTATTGCTAGTTGGAGACAAGAGATACCAAAAGGAATATAATTCTCGTAAGTCGGTATCCTACATACAGATAAGTAGGTGGAAGTCCAAATGTCCAAATGTTGGTAATTTGGAAAGTATATTTAATTAGTTGTAGATTAGTATGTAACAGGAGTATAGTATTGATTACCTAATCTCTTAAGTAAATGGGTAGATATACAAATCATTTATTATTCTAAGATATATTGTTTTATTTTATATTTAAATTTATTTAAGTTTAATATTTCAGTAAGCATAGTAGATAATGAATTCCATATACGTGGACCAAAGAATATGACTGTGAATAATCTGATGTTTGTATGTGCATAGGGAATGTTAAAGTGCTCATTAGTTCTCATATAATAAGTATGTAGGCCTATATTTTATTAACAGTTAAAAATTTCATTTCATAAAATATCTGCAGTAGCAAATTGTTAGTACCGTATTATCTCGGGTGTAATACGCACTTTTAAAAAACTGCTAAAAAGTCTGGGTGCGTATTATGCATAGGAATAAATTTTTCTTCAGTCAAACGCAGAAGCAACGCAATGGTACATTCCCGTTATTGTTAGGTATGTAGTATTAAGTGTACCGTATTTTCGCGCATATAAGACGCACCCGTGTATAAGATGCAGGTTTTGATGATTTGTGTTTAAAAAATTATGGATAAGACGCACCCATATACCAGTAAAAGACGCACCAAAAGAGTCAAATAGTGAGTCTCTATTCAGTTACCTGGTTAATTACAATCCTATCTCACCTAAATGTGGCTGCCCATAGAAAGCAAGAGATAGGAGAGAGGAGAGAGAAAGAAGGGAGGGTAGAAGAGATTGCCTTTAATTGGAAGTTGAATCCCATACCCTGTGGAGCACCATAGGAGATAGTAGCCATGGATGTAACAGGACCTCACCCCAAGAAGTCATGGGAGATAGTAGCCATGGATATAACAGGACCTCACCCTAACCCTGTCTATTGTGGAATCTATTTGGAATTCTGATTAAAGGTGGTCCGCTTTGCCTCTTTCAAACTGGAAAGTTGACCGCTGGTTCTCAAAATTTCAGGTGCGTATTATAAATAGGTTTAAAGATTTTTGCATTATGATAAATTTAGAAACTCATGGTGCGTATTATACACGGCTGCGTATTATACAGTGATGTTAATCCTTGTCCTGGTCCTTGTCCTTAAGGACTCCTTAAGGACCAATTTGAAGTCCTTGTCCTTGTCCTCGTCCTTGGGGAGTCAGTCCTCGTCCTTATCCTCGTCCTTGGGGGTTCGGTCCTCGTCCTTATCCTCGTCCTTGCAGATCGGTCCTTGTCCTGGTCCTTGTAACTTAGTCCTTGAAAAGTCCTTATAAGGACCAAATTACTTGCATACCATTTTCAATTGTACTGATAATTATGTTCCAAGGTAAGAGTAGTATGTGGATTTATATTTTGGCTACATATTTGCTTTGAGTTACTCTAAATGTTTAGTCATTGTTTCCTTTATAATACCAGTTGATTCTTTAGCAGAATTCTTTGTTTCCCTGCGATGTCGGCTCCAGTTGAACGAGTGTTTTTGCAAAGTGGTCTCATAATTAGGCCTCACCGTGTGTGCATGACTGATCAGCTGCTGGAAATACTTTTTCATTTATTATTATTATTATTATTATTATTATCATTATTATTATGAAACTTGACAATTTCTTAAGCGCAGTAACAGCCATAGGTGGCTAAAGTCAAAGGCGCATTTGAAATGCAACATTGCTGTTGACTACATTATGCTTAAATTTTTTTTGCTTTTCTAATTTTGTGATTCGAAATGAAATCGTGTTTGGTTTTTCCTTTCTGACTTTTTTTGTCTGACAGAGGTTGGTCCTTGTCCTTGATCCTTGTCCTTGGGGGTCAGTCCTTGTGGTCCTTGTGCTTGCGGGGTAAGTCCTCATCCTTGTCCTCGTCCTTGGAGGGTCGGTCCTCGTCCTTATCCTCGTCCTTAGGGGTTCGGTCCTTGTCCTTATCCTCGTCCTTGGGGGGTCGGTCCTTGTCCTTATCCTCGTCCTTGGGGGGTTGGTCCTTGTTAACATCACTGGTATTATACCTGAGATAATATGGTATATTTATACATGAACACAGATGTTTGCTGTTTATGTATTTCAGAAATATTAAGAATCTTTAAATGACTTGAATAAGTTTGTAATATTAGTGTAATTATTTTCAGAGACAACCTTTATTAGTCCTGAATTTCAGAGTGCATTATCTTCAAATGATAATAGCTCACACTGCCACGAGCACCTCTCCAAGCTCACCACCAGAATCATCCTCAACGCTTTACGCTCAAGACTTCACTCAGGTAGTTATGTGCAGCTACTTGTCCCACCTCCAGCCATGACAGCCAAGTTCGGTGAAAGGTCGGCCTCTCGAGGGAATCTGATTCTATAGAATGCACTACCCAGCAAATGTCACAACAGCCAATTCTATCATCTCATTCTGGAAGAATCTAAATTCTCATCTGCTAAGCACCTCATTCAAGTGACATCTGTTAAAGCACCCTTGACTTTGCCCTTCATTGTGCCACAGCACTACAGAAGTTGTCTTGCTAATAATACTATTTAGTGCATGCATAATAAATCGTCAAAGTAAATTATATATTTAGTAAAAATGAAACAAACTCGACAGTTTTAAAACTGCAGTCAAATGAGACAGCAATAGAGAAGTTACAAGTGGACATATGAACATCGTATGAATAAGTTACCTTGTCACCATCACATGGAGGCTGATACTCTGGATTACTGCAGATATCTTTCAGCTGTTGGTCTTTTGTGTGCACCGGAACCAAATGATTATAATGAGCTTCTAGCTTTTCTTGAACTTTGAGTTTCCTCATAGTAAGCTTCCTAATAGCAAGATATCAAATTTCTTTAAAACCACAATCTGATCCATAACTGAGTAAGAATTTCAGCATTCTGCTGCTAAATTATTCCAAAAGACTTCCCAAATCTTTTCATTTCATTAATACTGAAAGCATGCAGAAAATGGGCCAATTTGTAATTATAGATTACACACATATGTGAGAAACATAAAAACCACTCTTCATGTATGAAGAATAAGAATACCAAGACATGATTTTTAAAAACAGGTAAGGTTAGGTCTTCATCCTCCAGCTGTGTCC
This sequence comes from Metaphire vulgaris, assembly GCA_018105865.1. NCBI lineage: Eukaryota > Metazoa > Annelida > Clitellata > Crassiclitellata > Megascolecidae > Metaphire > Metaphire vulgaris. The sequence goes on from CM030850.1 coordinate 12,020,343, forward strand.
AGCTATCAACTTCTCCATAACATCTCTCCAAAGTTCTCTGTCCTTAGCAATTTTTTCCAAGGTCATTCGGTGTCTTATGTCTGTTTTTCCAATGAGATTCAGTCCTCTTCCAATCCATCCATCCATCGTCTTTTCGGTCTTCCTTTAGATCTTTTCCCCTCTGGTTTGTAGTTGAAAATTCGTTTTGGGCTTTTTATTTCTTCCATCCTTAGTATGTGTCCAGTCCATTTCATTCCTCTCTTTCTGATTGCTTCAATGATGCTTATTATTATTATTATTATTATTATTATTAGTAGTAGTAGTAGTAGTAGTAGTAGTAGTAGTAGTAGTAGTAGTAGTAGTAGTAGTAGTAGTAGTAGCAGTAGTAGTACAACGTACTGATTAATGTGGTAACTCGTCCTATAAGAACTGCGTGAACACATTACATGTTTGTCTTCATGCCTTATTATTATTATTAAATAATAATTATCATTATTCTGATAATGATGATTTTGCTCTAGTTTATTGATTCAAATGTATTATTTAGGGCATGCTTTCTGAATATTATGTAGTCTACATTGGATATTTGCAGGTTATTTCAATGCACTGTTTTAACATGGTTCATTTTAACATGGCCATTCAAAGTTAGTCTCTCAAACAGCGTTATATCAATGCTGTACTGCAAATGTGTAAGTCACATAAAAAAATTAACCATAATAATTAGGTGAAGGATGAAATAAATTCATGCCAGCTAAGGTTAATACGAATTAGCAACATCCTTATTTCCTGTTCATTTTAAATAATATCACTATACCATACCCCCGTTCGACAAGAAAAGTGTCTCTCCATATTTTCTTTTTTCGAATTTCTTCACTGTTACAAATTATTCAAAAAATGTAATATTCAAATGTCATACTAATTAGTAATTATTGAATAAAATCAATCAACAGCTGTAGCAACTATATCATAACAACAGCTGCAGCCTAACAACTTGTAGCAGTTCTGTAATCACAATTACCGCATGCACTCGTGTTAAAGTCGAATAATTAAGGCCAATTCACAGGCTATATATCCTGACCTCGACTTATACGCGAGGCACTAACTGTTGGATAAAGTTTCCATGTACATAGGATGTCGAAAATAATTAATTTAGCTAAAACTTTGTGTAATTAATTACTTCACTTCGACTTATACCCGGGTCAATGATTTTAGACACCTTCAAATCCAAAAATTTAGGGGTTGACTTATACTTGGATCGACTTTATCGAGAGTATACACGGTATATAATGTTTTACAAACTGATAAACAGTAGATCTGATATAAATTAAAAATAAGATTTGTACTGGAATGTACAGTGCCATATTCATTAATCACATAATGACATATATTTAGGATAACCCATTCCTTTACTGGCAATGATGAGAATTCTCATCCACCATTAGTGCTCATTGTGCAGCAATGATGAGAATACTTGTCATCTACTTTCCAGACCAGGGTTTCCCAAACTTTTTGGGACTGCGACCCACTTCAGCGGGTTTTTAATTTGCGGTGACCATGCAAACGTTGTGTCAACTAAAAGTGGATAAATCACTAATCACTTTAATATAGGATTTGAATGGATTGCAGGTATATAAATTTCTTAAAACAAAGCCTACTTGCAACTTTGCAAGGCTTGTGACATTATGGCGTTGGTTAGAAAATGACACTTTTGAATCTAATTTCACACCACCCCACTACCCCACTACCCATTGGAAGGAACCCTGCAACCCACTTCAGGATCATGAACCATGTAGTGATAGACCTTATTACTTTTTAACATTTGTTGATGCAGATCTTAACCCGTCAAAGGGGGAATTAATTTTTACAAGACGTTACCAATTTGGGTAATAAATTTTGGAGAATAACGTTATTTTGAACTGTGAACATGTACTTTTAAACTTACTATATTTCAGGCTATATAGAAATTAACAAAGATGTAATTTGCATCATTGTTTAGCATTTTTATTGTAAAATCATCCATCCGTGCCAAAAAGAAATTTCAGGGGTTGGGTCCACCAGCTACAGGCCAAAATATGACCCCCTTCTAAAAAATACGTTCAAAGGTCAATAAAAAATTTTTTCTGTATATATCCCCTCTAGGTTCAGCGGCAAAGTTGTAGGTTGGTGTCTTTGGAACAGATTAGTGCAAAAATTTTGAAGATGGGACCAAATTTGGGGGAGTTATGGTGTTTCTACACCAGGCACCCGTTATACTACTCGGAGAAGTGAAATTTTTTTGACAGAATCTCAAATCTGAAACACCTTACCTTGCAGGCTATATAGAAGCTACAAAGACATGGTTTGCATCATTGTTTAGCATTTTTATTGTACTGACCATCCATCCGATATAAAAAAGAAATTTGTACTGGAATGGGTCCACTCTCATTAACCAAAAAATGACCCCTCCCAAAAAACCCACGTTCAAAGGTCAATCAAAAATTTTTTCAGCGGTGACCCCTAGGTTCAGCGCAGCAAAGATGTAGGTTGGTGTCTTTGGAACAGATTAGTTCAAAAATTTTAAAGATGGGACCCAATTTAGGGAGTTTGGTGTTTCTACACCAGGCACCCGTTGTGTCAAGAAGTGAAATTTTTTGTGAGAATCTTGAAATCTGCAGGCTATATAGAAGCTACAAAGATGTGGTTTGCATCATTGTTTAGCATTTTTATTGTACAAACCATCCATCCGTGCAAAAAGGAAATCAAATCAAATCAAGAAAACGTTTTTAAACGACACACCGTGGTGGAAGAGCAAAACAGTTGCACGACGTTTTAAAACGAACCCTGCAACCCGTCAGGATATGATTTCGTAGTGATAGTTTATAAACGTTTTAACCCTTGTAACGGGTTAATATTTTGACATAAAATTGATATTTTAGATGGTATAATAGCAGGATATGCACATTTGCCTAAACAAAATTTTGGCTTTATATGACCCGGAATTGGATATATCGAAACTCAGATATAGCGAAGTATTTATCACAGTCCTTTGAGCTTTGATATAATGGGGCTCTACTGTAGATTGTGTTCTACAACATTTTTTTTGCTTTTTTAATTTTGTGATTCAAATTGAAAACGTTTTTGGTTTTTTCCTTTCTGCCTCTTTTCTGTCTTACAGAGGTTGGTCCTTGTCCTTAATACTTGTCCTTAAAGGTCAGTCCTTGTGGTCCTTGTGCTAGGGATAAGTCCATGTCCTTACCTTTGTCCTTGGGGCTCGGTCCTCGTCCTTGGGAAGTCTGTCCTCGTCCTTATCCTCATCCTTGGAAGGTCAGTCCTTGTTAGCATCAATGTAGTTTTAGCCTCAAACACCACAAGAACCCCATTCCAACTGCAAAAATCTCAGATTCAAATTTGATTCTTCTCTAAAGTTCGAATCACAAAAATCTCAACTTTCAAAAGCGTGCTATGTTCATATTCATGGCCTTCGCCACCTACGTCCTTGCCTCGATACCAAAACTTCCTTCCGAATTGCCACTTCAATAGTCCACTCCAAATTAGATTACTGCAACTCCCTCTACTATAATCTTCCCAAAGCCTCCATCAATAAATTACAATCAATTCAAAACGCACTGGCTCACAAATTTACTAAGTTACCAAAGTTCTGCCATATTTCACCCATACTAAAATCATTACACTGGCTTAAAACAACTGAACATATCCAATACACCCCTAGTAAAGTGCCCTTGTCTTTGGTTATGCTATACTTACGGTACTAAATCAATAGTCCAGTATACAATACAATACAATACAATACAAGATAATAGCACTTACAAACAGATCACTTCAGTCATCAAAACCTGTCTACCCTAGAACAATTAACACCTCAGCCCCCTCGACCCACACAAGCATCATCTTGTTTCACTCTTTCATGCCGCTGAATCAGTCATCCCTGAAAATCTGCAACCGTGCCTTCTCATAAACAACACCTGAACTTTGGAACTCGATTCTAGTTGTTTCCTTCCTCAGCGGCGCAGCCTTAGACACTGTCAAACAATAAAATCTGAATTCTCATTTCCCATAATTACTGCATTATCTCCTCATGTCTTCAGATCTAAGCTTAAATCATTCCTTTTTCCAAAATCATTTCCTCCATAGTTATAATAACTTAGCTTCACACACTGCCATTTGGATGTTGACCATTGCCTGGCTGATAATTCACCTTTCCCATAGCTATTTCAAGAAAGGCTAAGCACCTAAGAATAATTAATCAGCTACTCTTGTACTACTTTCCAAAGCTCTACATAAATCCACAATACTTACAAAAGCAACATCAATATATTGTGAGTGAAATGGTGATCTTTATTAACCTTTTCCTCGGGTTACCCATCTTAAGACGGCGGCGGAAAACTTTGACCAAACGGGGTTAGCCGTCTATAGACGGCGCGCTATATAAGCGACTGCGTACTGCGGACCTGCACGATTTTCAAAAATCCAACGCGGCAACCGAGTTAGCTCACATCCATTCGATAGGCGGCAGCACCGTTTTCGATAATACTGACTATATATGCAAGGGATATTGACTGTAGACTGACCAAGGCTGGAAAATGTATAGGAAAAATCTTCAGCCGGAGGTTAGAATGGCCATAACTACGCCGAATATGGTCCGATCTTCCCAATTTTTGCACTATTCTGTTCAAATTACACCTCCCAACAACTTTCCTGCTCACAGTTGGAGGGTCACCGCTGAAAATTTTTTTTTATTGAGCTTTGAAAATTTTTTGTCGGAGATGGTCCGATTTTGGGGTGTAGAGTGGACCCTACCCACAAAATTTTTTTTGCACGGATGGTTCGAAAGCCCAATAAAAATGCTCAACAATGGTGCAAACCGCATCTTTCTAGCTTCTATATAGCCTGAAATATACTGAGTTGTTCGGTTTTTCACATTGAAAATCCGTTCGCGTAATTGTCATTTCAGCAAGCAATTGGTACTTGGGTATGAAACTCCATAATTACCCCAAATATGGTCCGATCTTCAAAGTTTTTGCACCATTCTGTTCCAATTACACTCCTCTAGAACTCTATCACTCACATTTGGGGGTTTACCGCTGAAGACGTTTTGCTATTGACCTTTGATCAAAATTTGAACAAAATGTTGGGGAGGGGTCCGATTTTGGGGTGTAGAGTGGTCCCTACCCCCAACTTTTTTCTTTTGGCACGGATGGATAGAAAGAGCAATAAAAATGCTCAACAACGGTGCAAACCGCATCTTTCTAGCTTCTATATAGCCTGAAATTTAGTAAGTTTATAACGTATATGTTCACGTTTTCATACAAACGCCTTTTCCAAAAGTTAATTCCCCCGACACGGGATGACTTTAAAAATTTAATTCCCCCTTTAAAAGGTTAATAGTACCTTTTAATTTCTTCTGGTCCTTCAAAAAGCTTCATAATTGAGCTACCATCCATGTGGTCTGGCACAGTAACTCCAGCAATATCTAACATTGTAGGTGCCAAGTCCAGATTGAGAACAACATTCGGAATTCTGAATGAAATACAAACAGAATTTTAAAATTTAGTAACAAATCCAACACGTGACAAAGAATTATCGGTGAGCTACAGTGAATCGACAACTTTATCAAGTAAACACATTACCTAACATTATGAAAGCAAACTCTGCTGTATTTTTCAAGCATAATCTTAAGACCCACATATTTCAATTGGCACTCAGGTGACATTTGTTAAGTGCCCTTGACTTAGGCCTTTGAAAGATACCAGGTATCAGTAATCGATGGAAAAAGATTAACAAAGAGATAAATGGAGAAGTTTCGTGTCTAGCTGTTGCCGATAATGAGCTGGTAGAAAGCAACTATGATGATGATGATGATGATCAAATACAGACTGTTTGTACAAATTGTCCATAAAATTTGCCTACTGCTTAAGATTATAATATATATATACTTAATATAACTTAACACTAGAGCTGGAAGTTAGCCGAGTGGTAACAACACTGGTCGATAGAGAAGAAGGTCACAGGTTCAAAACCCGCAGGAGTCCTAAGGTCGACTCAGCCTTACTCACTAGAGGGTGGACCTTGGCCTCTGTGTACCGCAAATACTTTTGACCTGTAAACAGCTTGGAAATGTCGGGTTGGGGGAGGGGAGAGGCTGTCTGTTTGACCGTGCGGCCGACCTTGGCCTCTGTGTACCGCAAATATCTTTGACCTGCAAACAGCTTGGAGACATCGGTCGGGTTGGAGTAGGGGAGCGGCTGCCTGTTGACTCAATTTCAGTGTAGATCGGCCATTATTAGGCAATTCAAGAAATCTGTAAGCTCCTAAATTTCCTTGTCGACTTATATGCGGGTCATAGCAAATTACATAATTTTTGACCAAAAACGAGGTCGACCTATCTGTTAGGTCGACTTGTCCGCGAGTATGTAAGGTAAATATAGTTACCTAATATTTCCAGGTATCTTTGGTCCTCTAATCAAGAATGGAACTTTAATATCAAATTCATAAGGCATTGCCTTTCCCTTTACCAATCCATACTGGCCCAAATGATATCCATGGTCAGAAGTATAGATGACGTAAGTGTTATTTAGCTCATCAAGTTCTTCCAGCATCTTGCAAACCTGTAAGTCATAAAATAAAAATAAAATGTCAAATATAAGTGCTTGATAAGTCAGAGGGATTAATTTCCTCTCTTAGTCAAGGCTGACAGGTGGCCAAAGTTGAAAATTTTGGTTCATAACAGTCCAACCCCTAACCCCCTATCGCTCTAACCGATCTCAAATGATTGTCATGAAGCATTCCTGCTCAAACTGGTTCCATGTCCCATGTTCTGGTTTTGGCGCCGTCACGGTTGCCCGCACGTGTTTGTACGTGCCACGGTTTAGTTGCCGTTTTCGGCATTCTTTCCGATGTTATGCGCTTGGATTTTACGCCAATCGCAAGGACTGAGTTCCACTTGGTTTTCCGGCGAGTCTCTTGCCGTCCTCCTCTTTTCCACGTCGTTTTGAAAATTTTTAAGTCGGTCGCTGCCGCCGCTGAGTGGATCGCCATTGTCCGCCATGTGCAACTCAATGGGACCGCGGCTGATGTTCGTTCCAGACTTCGTTGAAGCCTCCATCTTCGTCGGATTTGCCGATTTTGGTGACAAACTATTCTCTCGCGGAAGACCGCTACTTTGGATTCACCGCCAGATCTTACCGTGCGGAGAACTACTACCAACTCGTGGACCTTTAACATCATCTTCCGTTCCTCGCTGACGTGTCAATGTTGCAGTTTTCTTGTGAAGGACCTCTTCTTAACCCCTTAACCGTGTATTTAACTGTAACTCAATGTAAAATGGATGGATATATCCGGGATCCCCAGTTAAGGGGTTAAGGACTTGGCATCGGATTCTGTCACAGCATTGAGTTCTTTCTTTCATCAGAGTGGATTTTCGAATATCGCAGCCTTCTGACCTTCAATGACAAGTCAGTGTTGTCAAAGCACTTTTGATTTTGGATTTTTAACTATGTTACAGCGCTATATAAATCGTCTTGGATAATAATAATGTTGGTGTTCCCCAAGGTTTGGTGCTTGGTCCTCTGCTGTACAATGTACATACTCTATACTGCCAAAATCGCGTGACGTCATTTATGGACGGCCCTAAAGGCAAATTGCGATATATCTGCAATTTCGTATAATCAAAATCAAATAAACATGACGCTTTAGGTAATCCACGCGCCCACATCACGTTTTGTAATGTTTCGTCAACTTTCGTATTTCACGAGTCATGAACCACCCTCTATCAAACCAATGCTACTCGGTTCGTATCCGGATCCGGCAAATAATACATCCAAATACTCGGATTCGGTACTCGGTTGAAATCGTCCACTCGGTTATGTCCTAATTAATACTATTATTATTACAAGACGCAACTAAGGTGGCATATCATACATGTACTGCTAGGACACCTAACAATCAACATAAACTCACCTTTTCCACTGCGTCATCAACTGATTGCAATGTCTGTAATCGTTTCACATGAAGCAGGTCTGTGAAAGCAATTTGGACATCTGACATCTTGTTAGTGTATTGAAGCAACCACTGTTTGTCAGGATTTGGAGCAAAATTCCAACTCGGTGTCCTACAAGATAATACTATCAAAGTCCTACAAGATACTACTATCAATGTTCAAATGTTCATCACAAGACTGCAAGTTAAGCTCTATTCTGAACATATTTATCTAAAATTAAATGAATATTGTTGAACCCTGTCAGCCTGTATCTAAAAACCAATAGCCCTGTATCCCTGAGCCAAAAACTATACATTTTCACAAATTATTTACTATTAATTTTCTACTTTTAAAACACATAGCCACTAAGAATAGCATTTCAGAATAGTCAATTTCTTTGGAATAGTCCACTTCTAGGGTAAGTCAGCATACAGTACTCTGCTAATGCTGTGTACCAGGATATAAGTTTATGCGATCATCCCGCTATTGTGGGAATTCAGGGATTACAATTTTCCGCTCATCCCGCTATTATGAGTTCAAAGGGTTAAGAATCTCCCAGCAGCATTTTCTACACTCAAAATTTTGCCTTGCTGATTAGCAAGAATAAGTTACTTTTTGTTAACAGTAGGCTATCGATCATTCTTTTCTTCCATGCCTTCTATAAACCGCTTTTCAACAGTTCTCCAGCAAGGAATGTCTGGTAACCATTGCTAGTCTCTTCATCTTGTGGTGACATCTTGTTATTATTATTATTATTATTATTATTATTATTATTATTATTAGAGTGACAACTTATATAGCGCTATCTTAAAGCTCAGGCAGTGGACGAGAGCACTTTACAACAGGTTCCATAAGAAGTACTAAAAAGGTGCGTTTTCAGTTTTTGGGCAAATCGGTCGGGGGAAATCTCCGACCTGATTTCTTCTGGAAGGGAATTCCACGTTACCCCTTGAGAAAGATCTGTCCCCAACTGTGCAGTCTTAGCTGGGGGAGGCACCACAAGTCTTAATCCCTGATTAGATCCTGTATCCTCGGTAACTAAGTTTTCCAAAGATCTCTTTATATTTTGATATTTCCCTTTGCAACAACATATACATTTCTTCTCCAAAGACTGACTTGCACCTGTTATATGATGGTCCTTCTGCAAGTTCTGCTCTGCATATTGATTATCTTACTTATTTCGAGTGGTGTTGCACTGCTAGATTGCAGCTGTGTAGTGAAGAGAGTCTTGTGTAATTAGTATTTTTTCCGGTTTTTGTTTCTTCATGGACTGTTTAAGGAATCTTTACAATTAAATTCATTTTAAAGTCTATCTCATCTTCAAAATTTCTTATCATCAAACCCATCCGTCAACAAATTGCGAGCTAGACAGAAAATAACAATGCCTCAAAGCATCATTTGGAAGTCAACCAAAACAATTACATCCGACAATTTATCAGAAATCTCATAGCTGAATCAGTATGCACTTATCTTTAACATGACCACTTTGAGAACCTGGCACTGCAGATCTTGCAAGTACATAGAAATCACCAACAGACATATTCTAACCAAAGCAATAAATCACATTCTGCAGAGCATGCATGCACATATGGTTGAAACATGTTTTCCACTCAAGTCTCTATTTGGGATCCATCAACAGATGGTGCTCTTTTGCTAGGCACAAAAGCAGACACAGCCTGGCAGCAACCAAAGAACCAAAGAATTAGAATTCACATATTGTCTGGCCAGTCTTTTTTATCTATCAAACAGTCTGGTGTCTGTGTCTGTTTGCCTGTCTGTACCGGCTAATCTCGCTTATTACATGGTGCAGCCATTTACAGTTTAAAACCACTCAAACAAATACTTCAAAGAAAGGTCATATCATCAAAAGAAATATCTATTAGTATCATCAGATGCATAAATGCATATGAGATAACTGTGTTTCTAACTTTAGTCCTAGCAATTCTTTAATATAAAGTGTCAATGATTTTGATCCAATATAATAATTATGCACTGTCACAACAATTTATGAAAATTAAAAAAACCGACATTTGCTCCACAAAGATCATGTATTACATCATAGTCAAATATAATGAAAAATGAGAGAACAGTTTCATTAGTAAGAAATTGTATTATCGGAAAGTACCTCAAATAAGTACTCACAGGGGTTAAAAGTCACTGATTTTTATTTGGTGCCAAGGGACACAAATTACACTGGTCTACATCAATTTTGCTGACTTGAAGACAACATGTGATCTTTATGTATTTTCCCCTGCTGAATCCAAAATCACACCCATTTCCTCCCATCACGTCCAGTTTTCCCCCACCCCCAAACGCTGTTTACTGATTTACTGTTTACAGTAATAACATGGCATTATGCATTATAATTCTTTAGCTATATTGAATATGCAAAAAGATAAGGATGTGCAAAAGCTATGCTTAATATGCAGTGGACATAACTATTTAATAACACAACAGTTTAATAGGCAGTTTTAAACTGCAGACGTCAACATTTTATGGATATAGGCCTATATAAGCAGCGTGAAACCGACGGCAGCATTCAGTCGTTCATGAGGCTTACAAGTTGCAGCAAATGTAACTATTTTAACTAGTTTTCTGTAGAATATGTAAACCAGCACTTGAACACTTTTAGTGCAGGAATGATCCTGACAAATTTTGCTACATTTGTGGTTGTTTTACAGCACCTAAACAAAGGAGAGAGGTGTTTGAATTTGTGCATAAAGCTTATCATGCATATTTCGCAGTTAAATTGGGTGACCAGGAAAACCTTGGGCACCGCATAAAGTGTGCAGGACATTTGTTGAAAGCCTCAGACAGTTCATAATGTGACTAAAGGTCAGAGTTTTCTCTGTCTTAGCTTTCTCTGGTCTTAGCTTTGGAGTTCCAATGGTGTGGCGAGAGCCTCCAAACCATGCATGTTGATAACTGCTACTTCTGCCTGGTAAATATTTCAGGCATGTCCACAAAGACAAAATCATCCAACCAGTACCCAAATCACCCCTCTGCTCTGAGACCAGTTGCTCACTGTGACGAAGTTCCTGTACCTATTTGCACTACTTTGGATGTTTCTGACAACGATGAATTTAGTCAGTCAACAGACACGAATGGTGAAGATTTCATGGCCTCAGAAGTTGACGCTGGAATGAACCAAACATTCAACCAAGCTGAGTTGTAAGACCTTATATGAGATCTAGATCTGCCGAAGTCGTCAGCAGAGTTACTGGGTTCAAGACTGAAGAAAAAGAACCTGTTCAGTGTTGGCTCCAGGAACCACGCTTATGTATCATGGCAGAGAGAATGATCTTTTGAAATATTTCCATATGGAGGAGGAGTTTGTATACTGCATCAACATCAAAGGACTTATTGAATCAATGGGATGTTATAGTTGTAGACAAGATGCTTTTTACGACCTGATTACTGATTTACTTGGCAACTTAAGAGTCGAGAATTATGACCTTTCAGTTCAAAAATTCAAGATTGCTTTTCGAAGACTGGGAGCAACATGAGTGTCAAGTTGCATTTCCTTCATAGCTACCTGAACTTCAAATCTTGGAGCTATGAGTGAAGAACAAGGAGAATGCTTCCATCAAGACATCATCACCATGGAACGTCTATTAGATATCAAGGCAGATGGAACTCAAACATTATGGCAGACTACTGCTGGTGTTTACAGCGTGACAACTGTGACCATAACTATACCGGAGCATCCAAAAAGAGAAGATTCCTTTCTCAAAACTTAAATTTGAAGCAACTAGCTATTGCTCTTATTGCTCTCTTTGTTTAGAAGACAGACTCATTTTGGCTGAATAAAAAATATTACATTTATCGGTTCTTCAGAATTTCCTATTTTCCATTATGTTTGACTTTAACACCTTTAATTAAAAATTCTCATTTGTGAAAAAATTTGACGTAGTAATAATTTTTGACTTCATATCTGGAATCAGCACCTCTCAATTAAGGTAAAATCAGCAAAAATACTTAAGTCAGCAGAAATTTTTTTAAAAATGTAGACCAGTGTTATATGTCGAATAACCGAAATTCAAATTTTCTATAAAAACGTTTTGTACATGTATCCTCAAGATAAATCAATAACTGATGCAATTCCAGTAACTAAAACTGAATCATAACAGTTTCAAATACTGTATTTTCATGCATATAAGACATGTGTTACACGATTTTTTACATGATTTGTAATTGATGAGTCTTATATTCGTGGGCATCTTATCTAAAGTTTTTGGAACACAAAAACTGGCATCTATGTCATCATCGATAAATAAATCCAAGACTGCCAGTAGATTCTCTTCTGATACATCTGAAGTCCAATAAGTTGAATGCCTAATGGCCGATCAGTCAACATACATAGTAATGCTATTTAAGACATCAACAGGGTATGAAAATGCCAATCCAGTAATTAGATTAGCCGATGGCTTCACCTAAAACTGTCTGATAAAGAGTAGCAATAGACTATTCAGGACCTACCCAGTAAACATCAGAGTGAAACTTTGCTTAAACAAATAATTTGAAGTGGAATTGGACAAATGATTGTGTTTGCCGAGGTTACTGAATAGAGAGAATCATACTTAATACTTAAACAATCGATGTAGGCCTATTATAGCTTTAGGACCGTCGACGATGGAGGGAAATACTTCCAATTCCCAATTCAAGGCAATTTCTGTGTGTCTGCCAGTCTCTCTCTCTGTCTGTCTCTCTCACTCTCTCTGCCAGAAGCAACATTTAAGTGAATGAGGATTGTGAATAATCAGGATTATGAATAGATTCCGTATATCACTTTGTTATTATGAAGAGCATGACTGCAATATGCCCAACTCCCAACATTAGGCACAATGGCATATAACAAATTGTCAGCTTAATTAATAATAACTAGAGCTGCTAATGATTAATTTAAGTTTAATAGCTAACATTTGAAAAATTAATGATTAATAGTTAATTTCAATTAATTCAAAAAACTTATACATTGGTCACAAAAACACAAGATTTTATTGTTCAATTTTCATATGCCATCTGATAACCAACTACACACACATACACATGAGCCAAATTGAAAATATACAACACGATAGTAGTACCTCAAATACTACATGGTTCTGAGATATGGACGATAAAAAAGACTGATGAAAAAAGGCTAATGGTGGCAGAAATTTACTGTTTGAGACAAATACTGAGGGTTACCAGATTGCAAAAGATAAAAAATGAAGCTATCAGATAATGGATTGGGCTAAAAGATAACATTGCGGATAATATCAGAAGAAGAAGATTAACACGGCTTGGACATTTGTGCAGAATGGAAAACAACCGATGGTTATACAAATCTGTACACACAAAGATATAGGGAAAGAGAAGAAAAGGAAGACCGATAAACAGTGGATTGACATCATAAAGGAAGACCTCGAACTCAGACAAATCAACATAGCAGAAGCTGAAAGACAAGCAAAAGAAAGAAAACATTAGAAACATTTCCTATCTAGCTATTGCCGCAATTAGGTGGCAGAGAGCCGAGATGATGATGATGCTGTTGTATAATAACGAATACTACTACTACTACTACTGATGATGATGATGATGATGATAATAATAATAATAATAATAATAATAATAATAATAATAATAATAATAATAATAACAAAAACGACAATGTACTTTAAACAGCTTTCTCAGTTGGCTTCTCTAATACGTCTTACTATTTCCTACTCTTACTGATTTTTAAATGACTTGATCTTTTGCAGGTCAATGTGGACTACCATAAAACAACACCCTTGTATATTAGTACGTGTACAATAAAAGTGCAGTATTATTATCATCATCATCAAAAAATTATTATCATCATCATTATCACTAGCACCCTGTTTAATCTTTCCTGATTTTAAAATCCAATTTGAAACAGCAGATGGAAAGCAAAACAATAAATGAACTAAATTATTACCTGTGGCTTCGAACTCCAAAGAATTTGTTCTGATACTGGGGAGCTGCATCTTCAGGTCCATGAGGAGCTGGCATGCTTAGGACCATTGCAGCAGGTCTGAAAGCAACAGCTACCATTGATTGAACATTATGAGTACTCAGAAATGTAACAACTCTTGCTTTCAATTATGATAAATTTCAATGAATGTCAAAAAAGGAAAAACCATGTATACCAAGAACCAGTTCTACTAATTTACACAATGAAGAAAAATCTAAAGTGGAGTAATCAGTCAAAGTCTATTAAACAGTATACAAGCAGTAAAACTGCACTATAGGCCTATGGCTATTGGTCCCAAATTAATATATTTGCAATAAAAACAATTTTAAAATTAGTTAACTTTAAATACACTCTAGAAGCACTCCTTGCCTTTGAGGAAACCACTGCTTTGACTCACGAAAGAACTCCACACTACGGTTTGCAATGAGGTCAGTTAAGTAGTCTTTATGGTAATCATCTTCATGTTTGATCTTCGTCATATTGTGATTGACTGTGTAGTTATAAAAGCGTGTATTGCGAATGAGACCCATCCATTCTGTCCAACCAGGAGGAATGTAGTTTCCCACATAATCATTAAGATATTTCCCAAAATATCCTCAAAACAAAATGAGTTTGTCAGTTAGCTCACCAGTCAGTTAGTTTATCAGTATTTTCCATAAAATCTTTATAATAAGAGGATACTGCATCCAAAAGTGCTACAATTAAGCATCCACTGCAAAACATTTGAAATGAATAAACAAAAGTAAACATCAAACTGCTCAATTTCTTCAAAGAAAGCACAACAGTAAGATGGTAACGCCATTTTCTCCCAAACATGATTATTCCAGGGCAGCACGATGTAAGGGGTGGCAACTTCCGGTTTTGGCGCCGTCATGGTGGCCAGCACGCGTTTGTGCGTGCCACCGATTCGCCGCCATTTTCGGAATCTACCGACGTTTGGCGCTTGAATTTTGCGCCAATTGCGAGGACTGTGGTCTACACATCAGTTTTTCAAAGAGACTCTTGCCATCCTCCACTTTTCCACGTCATTCTGGAAGTCGGTCACCACCGCCGTTGAGGAGTCCGCCAATGTCGACCAAAATGGCTGCCACGAGAATTTCAACGTGACTGCGCGTGACGGTCGTTCTGGACTTCGCCGGAACTTCCATCTCCGTCTGATTTGCCGATTTCGGCGACGAACTATTCTCACGGAAGACCGCTTCTTGGATTTCACTATCGGATGTTACCGTGCGGAGAACTCCCGCTACCAACTCGTGGCACCCTAACATCATCTTCCGTTCCTCGTTGACCTGTCAATGTGGCTACAGTTTTCTTACGAAGGACCACTTCTAAAGGACTTAGCACCGGATTTCTACACGGCAGTGAGTCCTTTCTATCATCTGAGTGGATTTTAACATCGCTACCTTTGGACCTTCGGTGGCATGTCAGCGTTGTTAAAGCGCTTTTGGTTTTGGTATTTTACTATGTTACAGCACTATAGAAATTGTCCTGGAATAATAATAACAAGTAATGTTGTTACATAACTTACACTAACATTAAAATATGTTACTACAGTATAATCCTGATATATCGAACTCACTTATATTGAAATCCTGCCATATCAAAGTTGAAGCACCAGTCCCACCCAACACAATGTTAATAAATACAAAAGAGACCCTGATATATCAAACTCGCCCACTTCAAAATCTTGCATATATCGAAACTGCTTTTAAGTCCCTGTCGATCAGAAAGCCGTTGGATATATCGAAGCTATGTTCAGTATATCAAAGTATATTTGTTATCATGGTACTTTGAGCTTTGATATAACAGGAATCTACTATAAACATTTAACATTGGTCAAGAGCCCTGGAAAATATTTGTCTACCTTACCCCTTGAGTGTTTCTGCTGGCCAATGGATACTTCTATTAGGCCACTACGCTCAAGCCCAATTGTCCACAAGAGGCTAGGCAATGAAAGGGGAAAGGCATAGGGCACAGGTGGTGATCGTGGGAATTTCGGAGGTGTCAGGATACCACACTTCTGAGCCAAAGGGTGTCCAACAGATTCTGGACACCCCCACATAAACGTTGCAATTTTAGCATCTACGAAGAGTTGGGTCAAGTTTGGCTGTAAGCTGCAGTCTATGAGGCTGTAGTATATGCCTAGGTTAGACACTGTCCATGTCTGCCAACCTGAAAGTTGACCTAAACCTAAATGACCACCTAGACGATTGACTAAAGACGACCTATAATTTCTTTAATGAGCTTTGAAAGTGTGACAATTCTTCTACAAATGCTGGGGATCGTGAGAATATCAATTGAGAGATGGTGGTCAACCCCAAAAAGTGTCAGAACCATTGATGTCAATGAAGAAATTGCACTCCCAAAGTAAAAATACTTATTATATATAGGGTCATTCCGTGTCAAATCAACATGCTTTTGAAAAAAATTGGACGTCACCGTCTCAGATTTTGATGAAAACTGGCACAATTGTTCATCCCCAAGAGTAATGTTGAAAACCATAGTATTAAAGTTCTAGGTCAACTCATGTCCAAACTATGGGTCGTGCAACTTTGGTCGACCGGCGCCAACTCGCAACACTAAAACCGTAATATCTCCACTTCTACGATAGCTAGAAACATGATCTTAGCACCAAACTTTGGCTCTTTGAAAGTTCTATCTGGGCCAATCAACAGCTACACCAAGAGTTTAATACCTAAAGAACAGAAGCCGTGTAGAGCACGAACAGGAGTGGGCCCAGTGCCGACCCCTGTGGCACACTGCTCATGATGCCCCAGGTCACTGACTGTGAACGGTCCGACAGGTAATCCTGGAGCCACGCCAGGGCTAGGCCTGTGACGCCAAAGGTGCATTCCAGTCGTCGAGAGAGCGTGTCATGGTCTACCATGTCGAAAGCAGCCGAGAAGTCTAGGAGGCATAAAAGTGATAGCTCTCCATTATCCGTTGCACCGACATCACAGTTGAATATCTTGACGAGGGCCGTCCCAGTAGAGTGACCTTGGCGATAGGCCAATTGATGTTTTGGCATATGTCCGTTCCTCACAAGATAGGCAACGAGTTGCCTATTCACCAGTTGCTCCAGAAGTTGAGACGAACGACAGGTTTGAGACCGGGCGAAAGTTGGAGACGTCTGACTGATCCAGACCTGGTCGTTTTAAGTGAGGGCGGACAATGTAATGTTTCCACAGTGTCGGGAACTCCCCGCTTGAAAGTGATGATGAAAGTAGCGCCGTCAGAAATGGCGCCAAAGTGACAATGGCATCTTTGAGCAACCTCGGTGGTAGAGGATCGGACAGGCACTGTTTGTTAGGCGATGCCCTGACACATGAAATGACATCTGATATTGTAGGAGCCTCGAACATTGACAACGAGGATCCACTATACTTGTGGTACTCGGCTGGGCCCACTCTGGCCGTCTTGCTCCTAACGCCGCTGACTGTCATCTATAAACCGATGGTAGTCCTCGGCCGAGAAGCTGGAAGACACCTGGGAGCGGTTCCACTCTTGCCAAGCAACCTGTTGAGGTGCCACCACGTTTGTTTAGTGTCAGAGCGAGAGAAGTCTAGGACCCTCACCAGTGTTGACGCCCCTTCTCCCACATGAGGTGCCTACTCACCTGGAGTGCTGATCGTCAAAAAGACCGTGTCTCCTCTTCATCACTAGCACCTCACCTGGTACGATAAGCCTTCTCGAGCCGACGGGCTCGTCGGCGGGCCTGCTGACACTCAGCATCATAGAATGGTCGATGGAGGCGTGGGCAAATGGAGACCTCGGTCACAGGTGCGAGATCGTCTAATATCGTAGTCAGGACCAATTGATAGCAGAGCGCAAGTTCGGTGGCTGTTCTGCTGGGGTTGATCAGCTGACAGAACGGTGAGAGCTCAATACGCTCAGTGAACCTCTCGAGACTAAAGTGCTTCCAGGTCCTACGACAAAGCTTTATGTATGGTGGACGAGGACGATAAATAGGTGTCGTCCATTTAATGAATTTATGGTCAGATAGACCAGACTCGACCACTGTGATGTCAGTCGGGGCCTGATCGTCGGCCGATATCACCATGTCAAGCATACCACCCTATTTGTGGGTCGGCTCTTCAACGCACTGGCACAGTTTGTAGGCCCCGATGAGTTCCTCGAACTTCTGGCAATGATTGTCAGTGAGTCGTTTGAGGTGGATATTGGTATCTCCTATGACCCATATCGCACTGTTGAATATCGCCAACGATTCGAGCAGGGCAGACAGCTCGGCAAAAACCATTCGCTAACACTTTGAGTCGGGCCTGTAGATGGCTGCCATGATGAACGGCTCATTGTCGCTCCGGACCCAGCAACACAGGTGTTCAAAGGTCATCGGCGTAAGCCCAGTATCAATCTTTGCGATGTGAATTCCCGGCTTGGAGATAACCATCAATCCTCTGTGATTGATGAAGTGAATGTTGTCAAGCGCCGTACTGGGCGAGATGGTCCGGGCCGCTTCCATGACGTTCAGGCCCAGGCAGCACAGTCTCTTGATGGCGACACTGTAATCATGCCAAGTTTCTGTGAGTACCAGGGCACCCAACCCGTGCTCATTGAACAGATCCAGCACATTCTCGGTCTTTCTGTTGACCGAACGTATGTTGAGTAAGCCTACGTTAAGACTTCTTGGTGGAGGAGTGCCATGGCGTTCTATTTGCAGACGGACTAATGCATCAACTCCTGATCTGGACAAAGGATGCTGTTGTCATCGCCGAGGCGAGGTGGTCATGATTGGTATGGTCTTCTGGATACACCTACCGGCCTTGCATCCTCATTGATTGCCCCACCGAGGTGCACGCCTAGTAAGGTGATCGAACCGACGACAAAGAAAGGCCGGACGGGCAACACCTGTCTCAGTTCCAAGGTTTAGGAGCTCAAAGCGAGTATAAGTCCAGGCTGTCATAATTAAACACAGCTCCAAAAGTCAGCGTAACACAATGACGGTTGAGGTAGCCAGCTGTTATTACTAGAAACACCACTCTTGGTGTATGCAACGCCACCTAGTGACTGCTACCGAAAATGGCCTAGCGAGCACCACCCCTTAATCGACTGAAATTAGTAGTAGATTCCAAGTCTTCCTGGTCGAAAAATCCAAGAGTATATGGATGCTGTGAAAGCACAAAATCGGAATCTAACGCACTGTCAATGAGAGAGTCGCTCAACTCGAGCAAAGATGCAAAAAATCGAGAAAATCTGGCAGGCACAATGCCTACAGGCAGCTGTATTCAGCACCCCATAACAAATATATCCACTGATGACTTTCATCGACATATTGATGATAAAATCAACAACATTCGCAATAAGACGTCTTCAGCTGCGCCTGCGATGTTCACCCACTACACTAGACCTGATCTTGTGGAATTTATAGGTACAACAACTGAGGAAGTTATAGAGCCTGTCAGATCATCGTCGAACTAGTACCGTCTCCTGGACACACTTCCTACATGGCTCCTAAAAGACTCATCGATGTGCTTGCGCCGTTCTTGAGGACACCGATGACCGTCTCTTTGACCAGCGAGGAGTTCCTGCTGCCATGGAAACGGGCCATTGTCACATCATACCTCAAACAGCCAGGACTCGAACAAAATGATATGGTTAACCATAGACCGGCTACACGAGATGATGAAGATATTTGCAATAATTTCACGCTATTTCTTTGAAAGTAACTTTTCCAGACCTCGAACTGAACGAGAGTTAGACACACAATTATTATTATTATCCAAGATGACTTTTATGATGCCGTAAGTTGCCCGTAACAAAGCCAAAGTCAAAGGCACTTTGACATCGTTGGCATGTCAGTGACGAACGTAGGATGACGATCTTGAAAGTCCATTTTGATGGAATGAAGGAATTCGCCACCTTGACAAATACATTGGTGAATCCTACAAAAAGCGGTCATCTGCAAAAGAAATGTTCACAGCAGATAAGCCAACTAAGCACGCAAGAAGATGTTGAAATTCTGCAGAGGTGTTGTTAGGAGATCTCCACACAGCTTTAGTTTAGTAGGTCCGGCTATAGTGTTTCCGGCCCAACCAGGCTCACCCTATTCAGGACGGGGTCAGTCATGGGATTTGTGAAAAATCATGCTGTCACCTCAACTTCAGATCATTAAGGAACATGGAGAAGATGAGTTTAGTAGTGCTGTGTGAAAGATTATTTTCATTTTGCATATCTTTTCTGTATCTTTAGCACTTTATCATACAAAAGTTTATTATCCTTTCATTCACCTGTTCTGTATCCAGCATCCTGTAAGTAGGTTCCAAAGTTCTTCGGTTCATATGTCTGTCTCCATTGTGGTGATGAGCAGTTGTCATTGTTAGTGTATGTGTTATGATTATGAACATACATTCCAGTTAGCATTGAACTGCGAGAAGGGCAGCACATTGGTGTTGTTACAAATGCATTTGGAAAAGTTGCACCTGCATCTCGCAGGTATTTCATCGCTTTTGGCATGAAATTCAAAGACCCTAAAAGAAAATTGCACAAGCAAAACTCACAAATGTCAGACAAGTTGACACATAACCACTATTATTATTATTATTATTATTATTATTATTATTATTATTATTATTATTATTAGTGAAAAACTTGCCCAAGTTCACTACACAGTGGCTATGATCAGATTTGAACTTGCTACCCTCCAGCTGTATGACAAGAATCCTACCACTATTCCATCATGCCCCCTCAATACAAATATAAACGGCTTGGGGAAAATTCTACTATCTCTTCAAACACTGCAAGCAATGAAAACTAAGAAACAAACCAAGTTCGCTGTCCTGATCATCTGTTATGATGAATACAATATTTGGCTTTTCACTTTGTTGAACCCTTGGAGATCGTAACTTGTGTGACTTGATGAAGGCTGGTTGTGGCCGGTCCTTACTTCCTCCAGCAGTTGAATGGATAGGCTGCTGCTGCCAAGCAGGATCCTGATGAGTCATCAGCACAAATGAGTTAAAAATCAATATCACCAAAGATAACCACAAAAATGGCCGATGAAGCATGAAAAACATTGCAACTGATCACATCAAAGCAAACAGCAGGTGGTTATCTGGATTCTGAGCAACCAGAGAACAATTTCCCTAAAATAGCAAAACACAGTCAATTGAAGGTGGCAAAATAAAGAAGTAACAGCAAAATACATTTCACCTTATTTATTATTTTTGTGTTTATCACAGACCATCTGAATTGTTGAGATATACAAGGTCCGCTGTAAACAGCAACACCATATTTTTACATTTATTATTCTACGATACAACAAAACCTCATCCTGTCAAAATAAAAAGAAGCAAAGAAATTATAACAAATGGATCAATATACTATTGCAGTGGCATATATTTATGTAAGTACTAAATGTTAACTAGTCAAAAATGATGGGGGGAGATTGGCTATTCCCTCATTTCATTTCATTTCTGGACAACTTCATAACTATTTGTGTGCTTATTATTTGCAAGACTTCCAAAAAACGAATATTCAGCCATGGCGAATGTCTAGGGCTCTAGCCAATTTCAGCTGGTCCTTAGTCCTTACAAATAATTACATTCCAGCAAAAATGATGATATTGCTAACTACCGTATTTTCGCGCATATAAGCCGCGGCTTATACGAATTTTTACACAATTAGCCCCCTTGGAGCGTCTTATACCCGGGTGCGTCTTATCTAAATTTTTTGGAACATGAATAACTGTGCCGACGGGTCGCCTAGAGCGCCGGCGGCTCACCTTGAGCGCCAACGGGTCTCCGGGAGCGCCGCCGGGGCGCCGGGACGCCGACGGGTTGCCGGGAGCGCCGACGGATCGCCTAGAGCGCCCGGCGGTCGCCTAGAGCGCCGGCGGGTTGCCGGGCCAGTTGCCGACGGCCGGCCGAGCGCACCGGCCGGTCGCCGAGATCGCCGACGGGTCGCCGGGAGCGCCGACGGGACGCCAGGGAGCGCCGACGGGTCGCCGAGCGCCAAGGGTCGCCGACGGGTTGCCGGGAGCGCCGACGGGTTGCTGGGTCGCTGGCGGGCGCCGACGGGTCGCCGGGAGCGCCGACGGGTCGCTGGTTGCCGCTGACGGGTCGCCGAGCGCCGACGGGACGCCGGGGCGCCGACGGGTCGCCGAGAGCGCCGGCGGGTTGCTGGGACGCCGACGGAGCGCCGACGGGTCGCTGGGGGGCGTTGGGCGCCAATGGGGCGCCAGGAGCGCCAACGGGCGCCAGGAGCGCCCGACGGGTTGCGCGGGAGCGCCGCCGGGGTTGCCGGAGCGCCGACGGGTCGCCGAGCGCCGCTTGACGGGGTCGCCGAGCGCTTTTGGTGCGCCTCTTATATGTTGGTGCGTCTTATCCATAATTATTTTAACACAAATCAACAAAATACGCGGGTGCGTCTTATACGCGGGTGCGTCTTATATGCGCGAAAATACGGTAATGCGTTTGCCTAGCTTTCACTGGGACCACCAACATTGTTTTAGGAAAGTCCCGCTTTGACCCAGTTTTACGGTCAGTGGCCCAGCTCGAGGCAACAATCACCACACACAATGCATTCTGGTCTAGTAAACAATGTGGTGGAGGTTTGAATGATGAGTTATAGCATTGTTGACGATATTATTATTATTATTATTATTATTATTATTATTAATCCTCCTTGGCTGACTATGACTCCTTGGCGTCACACTCAACACCTCACTTTCCTTCGCAGATCACATCGCAGGCCTAACAAAGAGCTGCGTGTACAAACTCTGCAGGCTCCGGGAAGTCAGGAAAATGCTTTCCACCTCTGTCACCTTACAGTGTGTTCTCACCACTGTGGTCTCCGCTGTTGACTACTGTAACAGTCTCTTTTATGGTGTCCCGGACTACTTAATATCCAAAATTAAGACTATCCTAAACGTCGCCGCCAGGCTAATCTACCGCCAGGATTGCTGGGTGAGCATAACACCTCTTATGCGAGACAGACTCCACTGGCTCCAAGTTCGGGAGTGAATCATCTTTAAAAGATGCCTAATAATTCACAGCATCATCACCGGCAAGCCAGTCCGAAGTACTTGGAGCGACTCCTGACACCCGCTAGCGACACATTTAGACGGTCAACATTGAGATCAGCATCCTCTCTCGACCACGCTGTCCCGAAGCCGCTAAAGATTCCAACCCTCAGTGATTGTGCCTTCTCCCGAGGTGGATCACTCCAGTGGAATACCATCCCACCTGAAATTAGGAAGATCAAAGCTCGGCCCATCTTCAAAAAGTATAGATCAAATTACAGTTAGAAATTTTCTATTCCTGTAGAATTATTTGTTTAAGTCTCTTTTTAAACAGTGTTACGTTTGGTATATTTTTAATCTGAATAGGGAGATTATTCCATATGTGCGGGCCATGTATTTTTAATGTAAAAAACCTAGTGTTAGTCCTGCAAATGGGATGGACATTTTATCACAATTTCTTACATTGTACAATGTACATGTTTAGTTATAGGCTGATTTATATAGCACTATTTTCCTAGTGGGCTAGAGTCAAGAGTGCTTTACATTGAATTAAAGGAGTGTCCAAACAAGTGCGTTTTTACTCTCTTAGTGAATATTTCCAAGTTGGTCGCGTTGGTGACACAGTCTGGTAACGCGTTCCAGAGAACCGGGTTCCCTCAAGTAACGGAACGCTCCGAGTTTGGCTGTCCTCCAGGGTTTCTTTTATTAACTGTTTTAAAATACTCTTCTGGATAAAATATTTTGGGTAGCAGATTATTTATGTATTTGTACATAAAGATCACACTTGGATGTTTATAAATATTAGTGACATTCAGTATATTTAGATTTTTATAAAGATGACTAGTACTTGAATACTTATTTGAAAAGGTTATTAGCCTAATCGCTTTGTTTTGCAAAATTTGAATTTTTTTCTGTAAAATATTTATAAGTATGATTCCATATTATCTTACAATAGGTTAGGCAGGGGTGTATCAGAGTGAAATATAATTTCCAGAGTTTTTAATTTACAAATTTCATTATGTGTCTAATAATATTTATGTTTTTGGATATTTCTGAGGCAATTTGATCAGTTTGATTTTTCCAGCTAAGATTTTGGTCCACCAATACTCCAAAAAATTTAGTCACTGTTTTTTGTTGTATTTCAACATTATTTATTTTTAATTTAGGAGTGTTTAATGGTATAATTTTTGGCTAGTGTGAGAGATGATAAAGTTAGTCTTTTCAGTATTCAAGAATAAATTATTTTTATGAAACCAAGTTCATATTTTTATTAATTCATCATTTATCTGAGATATTAAATCATTAATGTTATTGCTACTTGTTATTCAATTTGTATCATCTGCAAATAATAAAAATTTAAATAAAGTAGAGATATTTGGTAGGTCATTTATAAAAATAATGAATAGTAATGGGTCCAGAATAGAACCTTGAGGAACTCCATAATTTATTTTTAATCTTTTAGACATAGTGGAGTTTATTTGAGTATATTGCATTCTATTGTTTAGATAACTTGAAAACCATTTAAGGGATACTCCTTTTATTCCATAGTAGTCTAATTTAATCTATTTAGGAGAATTTTATGGTCTATTACATCAAAAGCTTTGGTGATATCTAGAAATAATCCAATAGTAAACTTATTTTTATCAAAATTAGAAGAAATTATGTCTACTAAATTTAATAGTGACATGTATGTGGAGTGATTTGGCCTGAATCCAAATTGTGAATTAGAGAGTATTTCAAATTTGTTCATATATTTAAGTATTCTGATAAACATGGCCTTTTCAAACATTTTTGAGAATATTGGTAGGAGAAGGCATTTGCTAAGTCATGCCCCGTTTGTGGTGGGAGATGCAGCCATTGCTCCCTCCGAGAGCTTGCGTCTTCTGGGAGTGCTCCTAGATGAGACTCTATCCTTTGAAGCGCACGTTAACAATCTGATACGCTCCTGCCACTACCAACTGCGGAGAGTGAGGTCAATTCGATGGTACCTGCCAGTGAGCGTGGCTGTCAAATTAGTGCGGGCCCTGGTACTGACACGAATTGATTACTGTAATGGTGTGCTTCTTGGACTTCCGGATACTAGACTGAATCGCATACAATCAGTGCTGAATCAGGCTGCACGAGTGATTTTCGGCTGTCGCTGGGGTGACCACGTCACTCCTCTCCTTAGAGATCGACTCCACTGGCTCCGTGTTCCACAGCGCATTGTCTACAAGCGCTGTTGGCTTACGTTTCGGGCTTTGCACGATCCATTCTGTCCTGATTATCTAACTGTACTTGTACAGAGATCGACTGTGATCGAGAGGAGATCGGTTCTTAGGTCCAGTCGGAGAGTGCAGTTGTTGGTCCCTCCCCCGTCCAAGACCCCTAAGTTTGGGGAAAGATCATTCGCACGGGGGAATCCCGCCCTGTGGAAGTCTCTTCCAGACAATGTGACTGGAGCAGTCTCAGCTGGACTTTTCATTAGAAATTTGAAGACATATTTATTTAATATTGGATATGAATTGTGTTAAGCGCTTTTGTTGTAGGCCTTAGCCTTGTCTACTGCGCCATATAAATTGTCAATAAATAAATAAAAATAAATAAATTGGTAATATAGAGATTGGTCTATAATTTGATAATTGGGATTTATCCCCTGTTTTATAAATAGGTATTACCTTTGCAGTTTTTAAGTCATCTGGGACTAATCCAGTTTCAAAAGATGAGTCTTTTATTTCAGATAAAATATTTGATATACAGTGAGCTGATTTAATGATAATTTTCTGATATAAGTCATCAAAACCTGTGGTGTTTTTACATTTAAGATTAATTATTATATCACTTATTTCCTGAGGAGTAACTGGGTATATGGTAAAGGATTTATTATTTACATTATTTGTTAGTGTATCTTTAATGAGTATATCTGACTTGGGGTTATCTTTGATAATTTTGGAATTTAAATTATTACCAACATTTACAAAATATTCATTAAATTGATCCACTATAGATAGTGTGTTTTCATTTTCATCAGGTTTCATTAATGGAGTTTGCGGATATTCAATTTTATTATTTTATTTAAAATTTCATTTATTAGTTTCCATGTTTTACTGGTTTGGTGACACTTAATCACGCGACACTTAATCACGCAACAGTTAATCACCAACGCTTAATCATGCGGACACTTAATCACGTGGACACTTAATCACGTGGACAATTAATCATGCGACACTTAATCACGTGACAGTTAATCACATGGACACTTAACCCGTTACAGGGGTTCGACGTCTTAAATCGTCGCCCGGAAATCATATGCGAACGGGGTCCGACGTTTTAAAACGTCACGCAACTGTTTTGCTCTTCCACCACGGTGTTAATCGTTTAAAAACGTTTTCTTGATTTGATTTGATTTGATTTCCTTTTTTTTTGGCACGGATGGATGGTAAGTGCAATAAAAATGCTAAACAATGATGCAAACCACATCTTTGTAGCTTCTATATAGCCTGCAGATTTCAAGATTCTCGCAAAAAATTTCACTTCTCCGAGCAACGGGTGCCTGGTGTAGAAACACCATAACTCCCCCAAATTGGGTCCCATCTTCAAAATTTTTGAATTAATCTGTTCCAAAGACACCCACCTACAACTTTGCCGCTGAACCTAGGGGGGTCACCGCTGAAAAAAATTTTTTATTGACCTTTGAACGTATTTTTGGAAGGGGGTCATATTTTGGTCTGTAGGTGGGCCCAACCCCAAAATTTCTTTTTGGCACGGATGGATGGTAAGTACAATAAAAATGCTAAACAATGATGCAAACCACGTCTTTGTAGCTTCTATATAGCTTGCAAGGTAAGGTGTTTCAGATTTCAAGATTCTCGCTAAAAAATTTCACTTCTCCGAGCAACGTGTGCCTGGTATAGAAACACCATAACTCCCCAAATTGGGTCCCATCTTCAAAATTTTTGAACTAATCTGTTCCAAAGACACCCACCTACAACTTTGCCGCTGAACCTAGGGGTCACCACTGAAAAAATTTTTAATTGACCTTTGAACGTATTTTTTTGGAAGAAGGGTCATATTTTTGGTCTGTAGGGTGGGCCCAACCCCGAAATTTTTTTTTGGCATGGATGGATGGTAAGTACAATAAAATGCTAAACAATGATGCAAACCACATCTTTGTAGCTTCTATATAGCCTGAAATATAGTAAGTTTAAAAAGTACATGTTCACAGTTCAAACAAACGCTTTCCCCCAAAATTAGTTACCAAAATTGGTAACGTCTTGTAAAAATTAATTCCCTTTTTGACGGGTTAATTATGTGACATTTAATCACGCGACAATCACGCGACAGTTAATCATGCGACAGTTAATCACGTGAAAGTTAATCACATGTATAATTGAAAGTTAATCACATTTATATGAATTTAATCACGCGCTATGTATATCTTCCTGAATCCGCCTTTAGTTAATCTTTATATGAATTAATATCTTCGGATGGCGCCTGCTTTAATCCCTTGAGTCTGTTACTGACCGCAGTATCTTTAAACAAAGATAGCAGGGTTTTCTCACTCCATCTTTAAATGTTAACCTCTTCAAAAGAGATATACAGTAGAAACTTTAATTGCTGGACTTTGTTTACATTACTAATCAGTCAAATTCGCAACTTGCCGAGCGCTTATCCCACCAAGGGCGGCAGTCTCTGATGTAGCCTCAACTGACCACAAAACAACAAAACTACGCGAAAATATTGAGAACTTATTTAAATACATCTGTAAAATTGCAAAATGTCGCTTCTAATTTGTTCTTTCATTATTTATTTTTCAAATAAAGTAGAAATTTTAGAAGGTTTGGACCCACAAACCGAGGTGACTAAATGTCGCGTGATTAAGTGTCACATGATTAAGTGTCGGTGATTAACTGTCGCGTGATTAAGTGTCTCACGTGATTAAGTGTCACGTGATTAAGTGTCACGTGATTGAGTGTCCACGTGATTAAGTGTCGGTGATTAAGTGTCGCGTGATTAAATGTCCATACACCGTTTTATTAATGTTGTTTGCAATTTCCTCAAATTTATCTTCATAGCATAGTTTCTCTGCCTGTTTTCTTAAAATTTTAAATTTATTGTTTATACATTAAATTTCTTTTTATTTTCAGGTGAAGAGTTTTTTTAAATATATTTGATAGATTTTGGACTTTTTTAACATGAATTTATATAATGCTGGAGTCATCCATGGTTTTTTTATAATTCGAAGTTGATGATTTAGTTTTTAATGGAAAGGATTCGTAATAAATATTCTGATAAGATTCAAGAAATAGTTTATAGGCTGAAATGGGATCATGATTATTACATAAATTTGAAACATCATTCCAGTTAACAGAATTTAATTTATTACAACATTCATCAAGGTTCATTCTATTTTATTTATTTCCCTATAGATTTTATTTTAGATAATATTAAAATGCATATCAAATCAAACTAATTACGCAGCACAGCTTCTGCATCTTCATACAATGTAATCAGTTATGCTGGCTACCCCGTAATAGTGCTAGATCTGAACTCCGAATTAATTTCGTCATGCTCTGTCCATATTGTGCTCATCATTGATCAATCAATGTCAAACTGCATTGAAACTACAATGTATGCTTTTTCTATTGACAATTGCTTCTCTTTAGGCAGGGTAGATGCACATTTTAAAAAAGCAGCACCTTTTTATTCTACTTAGTTATCTTTATAAGGGTAGCAAATAAAATAGATTCCAAATATAAAATGCCAGTACTTGTTAACTCAGGATTTGACATTCAAAGACAAAACGTTTCAGTTAGGACACTGCAATTACACCTTAACGAAATAATCACTGGCCTCCACATACACACAACTTTTTTTACTCAGTGTTACTGATTTGCCACTATCAACATAGCCAACAGCATATCATGGACCAAAAATGTAATAATCAAGGTCCCACTCATTTCAATGTCATTTTCAATGTATACCACTGGACAACAACAAAACTGTCTGCTACTTAGCAAATTTCATATGCCCTTTACTAAATCAAGTGTGCTGATTGCAAATCTATAGTTGGATTTTTTCAATTATGTAGGAATTTGTATGCAAATTAACTCAACTATATAATATTATGCAAGCGTGAGAAAAAATTTTATATAGCTGTCTTAGAGCCCCTATAAAACTTAATCTTGCTCCAAAACTGTGAAACATTAAAAAATGTAGGCACATTAACAGACATTAAATAGAAATTTCACTTATGTCTTAACTCCATACACATATACATTTCAAAAGCACTGTCACCCCAAATATTGGGACTGTAGGGGTCTTGATATGATGGAAATGTCCTGACAAAATCATTCCCATGTTCATCACTAACATTACCCAAATTTTCCAGGAAAAACTAGGTGAGAATGTAAAAAAGTGTGTATTTAGTGATGTTAGCAACACAAAAGAAACTAGAAATGCTTAGCCATACATTTTTGTTTTTAATATTCTGTGCTCTGTGTATCAGTGTCCAGCAATAGTCTTCCAGTTCCATTTTCTTCAGAAGCATTGCTCCATGCTGGCAATGTCTCACTGAAATTTTCACCATGTCTGTCACTGAAGGCACCAAGGTTCTCTGGAAAGTAGTCCAAGCACAAATGAAGAAAATGTATCTTCAGTAATACATTGAAGTTCAGCGACTTCTATGCCCTGGCTGTAACACGTGTTTTTCATTTACACAAAAGCCATGGCTAAAGGAGAACTATCAATTAACTTAGATGGTAAACAGATAAAGCATGATCCCCATCCAATGTACATTGGTATTACGTTGGATATGACACTGAGCTATAAAGCCCACCTAACTAAGTTGGCAAACGAAATCAAAAGCCATATCAATCTATTATTGAAACTTGCTGTATCAAGCTGGGGAGAAAATGCCAGCATGCTGCAACAGTCGACATTATCACTCTGCTACCCAGCTGCTGAATACTGCTGCCCCATCTGGTCCCATTCGTCCTATACAAAAAACATAGACACACAGCTGAACTCTGCCATGAGACTTATCTCCAGAACACTATGGCCAACGCCCTTGCCATGGTTACCTGTCCTAGCGAACATCCCGCTCAAGGCCACAGCTGACAAGCTACTAGCCACAGCTGACAAGCTACTATGCAAAATATAAGATCAGAAGGACTGACCTCTTCACAAGGACATATTTAATCATCCACATCTTCAGTTAAAATCTTGTCAGCTTCTGTGGCACAACATGGACCAAACTGATGTAAATGAACAGAGGCATCCTGACTGAAAGATGGCTCAAATGGTCAATTAATGTCTTGTAGATGACCCTGCTATCTGTCAACCAGGATTCTATACTTTTCCTTGACATCAATGGTGCTTGCTCAACTGCTTCTGGACATCACAAGGTCAATGCAACTTTTGCCACAAACAATGGGGGCTAATCGACAGCAGTGACCTACGCCCCTGCGGTGCGGTGCAGTGCAAACCATGTCTCACTTCGTTGACGCTTGTCCTTTTGGCATCAAATGCTTGCTTCTTGATAAGGAATCCATATATGGAATGAACAGCAAGCGAAAATTATAATAATTTCATTCACATTTGAAGTTAGACTCTGCTTCATTTCTGTTCTCAAACAGTAGTTCCAGTTTTTATTCTCACAAAATGCAAAATTATTCATTATTAAAGCATCTTTATTATAAATAAAGGAAATATTATGGTCAACATGTTGTTCAATGCTTGTAGTCTCATATATTGTTTAGGGTCCAGATGGACTTGAAACTTCTCATGGTCATGAAATAGCAATTCATTAAAGAGTCAATATGAAGCTGAGTCATGAGCTTTAATTGGCCCTGTGGGCCAAACGCTTAATCACGGCCATGCTTAACATGACAGTGGGACTGCTCCTTGCAATTCACAGACATTATTAAGCCTAATGTAAGGACAGTAATGCAAAGTTTTCCCATGCCCGGATTTGAGCGTTTGGGGCGGTGCTGATCTCCGGTCTCTTAGGCATACTGCGAGGCAGGTGGCATACACCCTTAACCTAGAGTAGGTTGCCAGTCAAACATCTAGGCCCGCACTTTACTTTGCAGAAAAGGCTGCTCCTCATTTGATGTTACAACCACCCTCTAGCTAGTAAGGCTGAGTCAACCTTGGGGGTTCCTACTGGACTTGAACCCATTCTGTCATCATGCCTGCCCAGCATGCAATCACTTCTGCCATCTTCCCGCCCCTTCAGTAAGGACAGTAACATAACATAAACACAGACAGTCACTTAATTAATATTTGCACAGAAGAGTGAAGTCAAGAATAATTAATTCTCATGTCCAGATTCTGCTCACACCAGCATTGAGCTTCTTATTCATGCATATACATTGATCCTTAGCATTGTCTAAACTACCTCATAAGTAGACAACCCAAATGATTGGCATTCAGACAGATCTAATGTCTAACTTGCTGACAGCCCAATTTTGTAACTTTAAGAATGCATTGCAATCAAATAACCAAAGACTGAGCCTGGGCTATTCTCCGAGCCACTCTCATTCTCCTCACACAGGCATCCTGTTCATATCACTTACTGATAATAAATGTCCGAATCTGCTCATAATTCAACTTTTCTTAGTATTTACAATAGAAACTCGTATATTTTCTAAATAAATTCCTTAAAGCATAGCCAATTAGCCATGCCTCCTACAGAAAACAATTTAGTCAACAGCAAAATGTGGGTGCTGAGGCTGAAACACTGGAACTGGGGTCTGCAGTCTCATATGATCAAGTGATCATAACTTTTATGTAAAACACTAACTTTTGATTTGCCATAAATCTAGCAACTTTAGCAGCAAAATGATTTAAATGCAGCAAAAGTTAAATTATTTTGCATGAAAAAATTACATCAATGGTTGACAGCAACAGCCCTAGAAATGTGGCCTCGATTTCTTGTTTTAACATATTTTTATTCATACTTCTTATCTAATCAGTAGCATCAAAATCAACTCATGACTTCAGTTTCTCCACCAATCCACACAACCCAGTGGCTTAAAACAGCCATGGAATTGTACATGTCTCCGCAACTGTCAGATCTTATATAGTCTTGAAAATAACTAGCCCATATTTGGTTAATATAATTCTAATATATTGGGAGGATAGACCAACTGGTCCACGTCCAAGCACACACACACACAAAAAATTGGAAAGCAGCACATAAATGGTGCATAAACAGAATCAACACAAGTGCTGAAGAAGTATGCAAACTGTCCATTCAGTGAACAACACTCAGCGTGGGATCAATTAAAGTCTAATACAACAGGTCATGGCAGCCTAGTATAAACAGGTTCCAATTAAATCTTCAAAAGAGATCTCCAGATACAGGAACAAACAAGCATGCCTTCTATAATTTCTACATTAATTATTGTTTACACAACCCAGTGGCTTAAAACAGCCATGAAATTGTACATGTCTCTGCAACTGTCAGATCTTGCTTCATGATATTGCAAAGGCTCAGAGAAATATGAGTTTTTCCCATAACTGAATTTTCCAGCTTGGTGACATGTTTTTTCATGCCTAAAGTGAATTACTGTAATAGTCTTCTCTATGGCCTACTTGACTATGAGTTGAATTGCCTGCAATTGGTGCAGAATGCTGCTGCAAGGCTTGTCTTTGGTGCTGACCACATCACCCCACTAACTCACCAGCTTCACTGGCTCAAAGTTCGAGGGAGAATTGAGTATAAACATTCTCTTCTCGTCTTCAAGGCGATAAACCAGATTGCTCCAGAGTATCTTCAGGAATATTTTGCGCCGACAACATCATGAAGGTTGCAGTTGTCCTTGCGCTCAGATGATCAAAGTCTTATGAAGATATCTCACTGTAAACATCATTCGGTTCCAGGTCATTTGCAGTGTCAGGGCCACAGATATGGAAGAATCTATCTGACGTCAGTGAAATCATCCTGTTCTCTGTCATCCTTCAAGAAAAATCTAATGTTCCAAAAATCTTATTCTCTTCTGCCTTAGATTGTTTTCCATTAATTTTTTTTGTTTTTATAACATTATTAATGTTACTTTATTCATTTCTATAGCTGGACTCTGTAATGTGCCCTTGCTCCTGACATTTGGTGATATGGCACAAGAAAAATAATAATAATAATAATAATAATAATAATAATAATAATAATAATAATAATAATAAATAATAATAAATAATAATAAATAATAATAAATAATAATAAATAATAATAATAATAATAATAATAATAATAATAATAATAATAATAATAGAAGTCATCCAGATTCTTAGTTCAGTTTGCTAGAGTCTAAAATCGCTTTGAATGGGCCTAGATCAGTAAAAACTAGAAAAGCCAATAATTATTGAGAAGATAGTCTGGCTACCCCTGCTGGTCCTCTTTCTGTATTTCTATGTGTCACAGCAAGCTTGCTTAGGGCTCAAAATTATAGCAACAATTTGCTATTAAATGACTACTCTTATCATCAGAATATCTGGGTTCAATCATCCAAATTATGGACAAAATGATAACATTCCACCTCTTTCCTAAGATGGCAAAAATAAATAAAAATTCACAGGCATCCGTCAATTGCATGAAATGAAGTACCGTATTTGCACGATTATTACCCGCGGGTAATACAAGAATTTACAAACCGCAGCCCCCCCTTGCGGGGTATATTCGAATGCGGGTTATACTGGAAACTTAAAACTAGTAGAAAGTCACACAAATGCGGTACAAGACGATTGAAAGAGCGACAGTGATCTAAGTTATGGGACCTCGTCCAATGGTAGCCGGGATGCCATTAATTTAGTCACATGACCAAGGGGAGACGCGTGATGATTGGCCATAGTGATAAAACCCCATTGACATTTCGATTACAAATATCTTAATAATTAAAGCAAAATAGATCTTAACTATTACAAATTTTGAGTCAGAAAGCCATGAGCTTTCGACTGATAGCTCAAGTGGGCCTTAAAGCGGCCTAGAAGAAGAGATTAGGCGAGCCGTATTTTAGTCAAACCACATTCACCACGCCGGTGCAAATAGGGTTATAACTGCTTAAATAATCGTTATAAAAATCTTATTTACGCATACAATTGCAGAATAAATGTCGGTGCATCGTTCAACAAGGGTGGATTTGTGCAGAAAGGTGCAATAAGTGCACAAACGAAGTGTTTGAAAGCAGTCGCGAGCGGTCCCATGGTCGCATAATAAGCTTCATCAAAAATCAGTCATCACTCTTGAAATATACGACCCAGTGGCTGAATCGCCGCTTTCGCTCACTTCCTGAATTATTTAGGATCATATTTAGTGGCCTTTATTGTTGGATGGCTGTTAATTATCTAAAAATCAGAGTTTTGAAAGCCTAATGGTAAGGATAGCATCTCCGGTAGACGGGTGGCCATTACGCCCATAGATTTCAGTAACCAGTGGTTTTCACACAGGCTTACTTAGCCTCCTAAACCACTTAAAATCACATTATTATTATTATTATTATTATTATTATTATTATTATTATAGCCGTATATTAAAAAATTCAAATTCTGCACGTTTGCACGTTTGCTTATTTACTTCAACTGGAGTTCCATAAAAGCGGACTTTCAAGTTCATCATACGTTCGTCATTGACATGCCGACGTTTTCAAAGCGTCTTTGGCCATGTTGTGGCGCTATAGAAGTCTCGGAAATAGGAATCTTGTTTGTCTGGCCATTCGTACGCCGTTTGATGATGTTAATGACGACAACGGCGGCGACAACGATGATGATGATGTTTTAGGCTGACTATTAAATAATAGTTTTCTATGTCTGCCGTCAAATTATATAATAACCGTGGAAACAATACTCAGGAGTATCGGAGTCGCCATCCTTTGCTTGACCGTGAGAGAGTAATTGTTTTTTAATTGTTACTTAGGCTATTTATAAATTTGTTTGCTTGACCGTGGGAAAGTAATTGTGTTCAAATCTAATGTTTGTGTGAAGTTGCCAGTCTTCTGCCTCAACGGGTTTTTAATTGGTACGTAGGCTATTTATAAATTTGTGCGTACGTACGTATTCAGTAGACTCCTCTCCTCCCCGTACGCAAAATCTCCTAAAT
Source organism: Metaphire vulgaris (assembly GCA_018105865.1). Classification (NCBI taxonomy): domain Eukaryota; kingdom Metazoa; phylum Annelida; class Clitellata; order Crassiclitellata; family Megascolecidae; genus Metaphire; species Metaphire vulgaris. The sequence goes on from CM030850.1 coordinate 12,055,327, forward strand.
CCCAAACCCCTTATCCTGAGTGCGTACGTACTAAATGGATGGACCCTAGATGGCAGCAGTTACTTTATTACCGTGGTGTAGTATCTATGCGAAAATAATTAGTTTATGTGCAGCAACCTCTAATATCGGCTCCTCTTATATCGCTATGGTCCATAAAAATAGGCATATTATTGTCCAAATTAGAGCATAGTAGGCTATTTTCTTTTAATAAAGAGAGTAAATATGGCACTTCATACGTCCGTTGGCAAAAGTTTATTTTCCGTGCGACCATGCATTTCGGTACAAATAATTCCCCTATCGTAAGAATTTTACTAAATTATACCGGTTAGCGGTTTATTGTCAGAAATAGATAGGAAAATACAATTCTAGAGTATTTTACTTAATTTGGGTGAAAACTTAGGAAGGAAACATGATGTGAGGCTCTGCCCTTCGGATATATTGACCGTTGCCCGTTAAGAAAGGCTAAGAGTATAAGAATAAGCAGCTACTGCTGTACTATGCCCAAAGCGCTATATAAATCCACACGATTTTACTTACCGGTACATACCGTACATCATGGCGTCGAAACCTTCAAATGCCTGAAGACTAGTAAATGCGGGTTATATTCGCGTGCGGCTTATGCTGGGACGTTAGAACATAATTCGTAATTTTCCGCGGGTTATACATGTATGCGGGTTATGTACGTGTGCGGGTAATAATCGTGCAAATACGGTAAGCTGCTAAAAATGTCCCATTATAGTTTATTAGTCATATCTATCTTGATCAAATAAATAATTATAATTATATGCCATTGGTATGAAAATTAATACCATCACATTGGTATTTACTATCGTATGAAACAAATTAGTCAAAGGCGCTATGGAAGATTAAAAAAACTGTGAAAATTTCAAATAAATTCAAAGTAGGTCATGAAATCTGGAAAGTAATATGCTCAACAAGCAAGTTTAATCTGATAAAAATTACTGATAAAATTACTGATCTGGAGAAATTCTTTAGGGTCTCACCTACATTCTTCATTAATTACTGCATATTTACCTCAGAGCAAAATTTTCTGGGGTTCATATGAACAGATTGCATATATCAAATGACTATGCCTATCACAACAATGGTATCAATATTTAAATATCAATATTTAAATTAATGCACATCACAAAGGACATTTGAAATAAATTTCTTTTCAACTAGATTATACACCTACAAATTACGAAAACTTTCATCCCCATTTGCCATATGCTTTAACTTGATAACTGATAAAATCATTGTTTAAAGTACATGTTTCTGACAGCAGTCTCTTTTGTCAATATACAAGCAATCACAAACATTTATTCGATTAAATATATTTCAGTGCAGGTCTCACAGTGGCTGCCTCCAATGGATGAGACTGCTGAGACCTACTGGGCACACCTACTAAAGGTTGTCAAACCTAGAAAAGTTATCAGCCAGTAGTTACCACATTTAGTTCTTGACCTTTTATCCTTTCCCTCTAAGGAGGGCGCGTGGGCGCGTGCCCAAAAAGGGGAGACATGTGCCAAAAAAAATTATTTTCATTGCCCAAAAAATTGCAGATTTAATTTTTCATGAAAAATTATAAAATATTCAAAAACATCATCACCATTTAACCTGTATATTGTTTTTAACAACAACCAAAAAAGAGAAAGGTCATCACTGCTTTCTAACACTTTGCACATGGTTTATTATGGTCGTGACCTTAATTGTATTACCAAACATAATTTTATTTCTTTGCACTAAGTAAAACTGCTCAAAAGTTAGTCAACTGGGAAATTGTTGCCCAAGTGAAATTTCATGCGCACATGGACCCTCAAGATCGTTATGGTTATGGTACTGGACAACTTCTATAGCACCATAGCATGGCGAAGGCCAAAGTCAAAGGCACTGTCAACAATGCTGATAGACCAACATGGAACAGAAGATGTTGGTCTTGAGGGAAAATCCGCTTAGATGGCACGAAAGTCACTGCCGTGTCGAAATCGGGCAGTGAGCCCTTCAGAAGGCGGTCTTCCGCAAGAAGACGTTTCGTCGAAGAGTCAGCGAAAACGCAGAAAGGATGTTGAAGGACCGCATGGATGCTGGGAAAAATTATCCGCGTGGCGAAAGTCAGGCGGCGAATCCTTGAGGGCGATCGTCTGCGAGACAGTAATCCATCGCCGAACTTGGCGGGAACCGACTGAAGATGGAATTCCGCTCGTGAACCACAACAGCCTTTGCCCTTTATAGCCTGTAGACTATGTTGACAGGCTGGTGGCTTAGATAAAATGGCGGGCCAACCACGCTGACAACACGGGCGACATAAATCCGATCCATTCAACGCAGAGAAAACGCAAAGACAAATTAGAATTAGAGGGAACATTGATCCTTGCATAAAGTTATGATTCTATCCTTCCAGTTTCTGGTTACACAACCGTCCACCATACTTGAATAAACATGAAATGGAAGACAGAACTGACAGATCTCAGGAGTTCTAAAGAAATGCCATCAAGTCCTGCAGTATGTCCAACTATTAGTTTCTTGATGGCAGATATCACTTCCTCTAGAGAGGGCTCATCAATGTTAGTGTCTATCTGCTATCTTGGACAGTCTCTTACAAGCCAGGCTATCCTACCATCTCATCATCATTATCGCCTATGCCCAACTGAGTTAGTGGATGATGAAGACAAAGACACATTCCATAGCCAACTTTAATCTGTAACTGCATCAACTCTTCCACAATACAGCCTGGCCATTCTCTATGATCTCAACGTTGTCTGGTCCAGCCACCGACAATAGTGGTGTGGTCCACCTTTCGGCTCAAGCGACACAAATGACAACTTCAACCAGATCTCATTTCTCTGCGTCATCCAAGGCCTCAATCCTCGGCTCCTGGTTTTGGCCCCTTGACATTCATCACTGGACCTGACTATCACACAATGGCCACACCAAAAAGGAGATCGATCACATCTTCACAAGCCAAATGGACAGGAAACTTTAAAATACTCTTCATCTACCAGAGCCTGGACTGCCACTCATAAAACTGCTGGTAAAAAATGCAAGAGGACAAAGAATGGGAACCCTCTTCCCACCACTTCAATGTTCAAGATTTGTCCGAAAGCATTGATATCCAAGCACACATGCTGTGACGAATCGATTTAATTGCCTAGCAGACCTCCTTGATGATGTTGATTCCCAGTGGTCTGCACTCTATTCCATCCTCACTGAATCTGCAAGAAGCACAATCGAATACAGAAGTCACATTAGTCAACTGTGGCTTTCTGAAAACACCTTCCACAGCCTCAAACAGAAATTGGAGGCCAGATTGAGAACAGACCACAACGAGAGAAGGAGGCTGCACGGAATATTCAAGGCAAAAGCCAAAGCAGACAGTGCAAATACCTATATCACGAATGCCAGATGAGGTTGAGGAGAATCTCCTACACAGCCGCACATGATCACTGTTCAAGACCATATGAATGCTCGGCCGGAGGCCATTGCACCTTGCCAACGTTCACAACAATCAGCAAATCAGATGGCTCCTTGTCCAACTCTATCAATGAGGTCATAGAACATAGAAAGGAGCACTTCTCCAATACCCTCAACTTTCTTCCAGTAACAAAATCCAGTGACCTCAACTCTGAAGCACTCGCGGCTCAGCCTGACATAGACATCAACACTGATGAGCCCTCTCTGAAGATGTCTTGGTCTAATCCAACTAGCCTCTAACCTCTGTAGCATTACATTAGCATACACTATCTCAGTGCAATTTTGTTACAAGATAGTGTTATTCTATCAAACCATTTAAAGCAATGGATATCTTTGGCAGCAACCTGCAGGGCCCAATTAACCATTAGGCTAATTAGGCTACAGCCTAGGCCCCAAATTTCAAGGGCTTCCAGATTTTAAGGGCCCCCAAACCACCAATTGCAACCATTCTTTGTTAGTCAGCATACATTTGATTATAATTGAACTGTGGTCTACTTGTTATACTGCTTAGGCAACATCTGTGTAAATATGCCTACTTGTAGCTATGGCAATAAACACAGTCTGGTGACATCATCATCAATTGCTGCATATTGGGCCCCTTTGCTAGAAAAACAGATCCTTGGGCCTTAGACCTCAGTCCTGTGATCTTCATCACTTCATCCGTTAAAGACCCTCTAATGTCATTTAGCCTAGGGCCCCCATATAACTCTATCCAGCCCTGGCAACCTGATCTTTTGGTCGACGGATCTGGGGTGCCAGATACTGCTATTTAAGCATGCAATAAATCTCATGTAATAAGTTTAATATAATAAATAATAACTCTTGGATATAATGTACTGCAATGTACGGTTCCGTGTGATGCACTGTTGTATTGAATATACCGTACCTTGGATATTACGTATTAAATTATTTTAAGACCCGTCAAGTACATTATAACGAAGTTCTGCTGTAACAAGAACAACAATAATAACAATAAAAATAACAATAACCAGCCATCGTGTTCTACTGGTTATCCCATCTCCGTCAAAGACGGTGAAACTCAGTGAAAGATCAGTCACGTGGGAAACCCAATCCTCTGGAATGGTCTAACTGACTATGATACTAGCTCGAACACTTGCACCCAGTTCGCGAAGAGCCCTCAAATGTATCTGTTCAGATCATCATATGATTGTTAGGTGTGAAGAGCTCTCAACTTAGGCTTCGCCTTGGACATAGCGCTATATAAATTGTCAAAGATAATAAGGTACCTTCCCGTTATCCGGACCCCAGAGAAGTATAATGGCTTTTCAGTCAGGAACCTGACCCTAACCTAACCCTGACCATAACCTAACCTGACCCTGACCCTAACCTAACCCTAACGCCTCTCTAGCCAACTACACCATCCCTCTACTGGGGTCCGGATAATGGGAAAGAACCGATAATAATAATAATAATAATAATAGTAGTAATAATAATAATAATAATAATAATAATAATAATAATAATAATAATAATAATAATAGTGCCACAAACATTACATAGCAACAATAATAATAGCAGCAGCAGTACCAGTAGCAGTACCAGTAGCAGTAGCGTTGCAGTAGCAACAGCAGCAACAGCAACAGCAGCAGTAGCAGTATTGATCGTCATTTTCGTCTTTGTACACAACAAAAATTAACTTTGTAAAGACAGAGCGTTAATCTAAAAAAGTCGATAAGAAGTTCTTGACAAGTAGTTCAGCAACTACCTACCAGAATATGCAGCAGAATGCTCAATGTGTGCGAACAGTTTTTCTGACAAAAGTTTCTCTGGTCGAAACAAAACAACCACTAAACACAGTTAATTTCCTATACGCTGCCGTAGTGAGAGAAGACTATATTTTCCAAAAGACGGCTCGTTAGGACGATCACTTGATGCTAAAATTCTATTGAGCGATTCGCTCATAGGAAAACCTCTGTTCGCAGAACTGATAATTATCAGGTACTCACATACCAACACTCCAGTCTCCAACAGATTCCTCAGCGAATAAACTAAATGATGTACGCAGTGATGCCAGTGAATTTTTCAAACAAAGCCCAGATTGCGTCTTTAAAAAAGCCTAGAAAAGCCCAGATTTGAAAACGAACCCTAAATCTTCTAACACCAAGTTCAAAATTGCAAAAAAATTCAATGTCGCTCTGACCTTTTGGTAAATCGAGTACTCATCTGCCCCTAAAAAGCGGTGATGACCTTTTTTCTCTTTTTTTTGCTTGGCAGACTTCCTTATCACGTTGAAAATACACATTTTGAAAGAGTGCTGGACAGTGGACACAGTCAACCGAATCAAATTTCAGACTCCGAATGCCAAATATTGCAAAATTAATCCATTTTCAATACATTTTTAACAAGCCCTGATTCCGCGATAAAAGCCCAAGATCCCCAGATTAAGTACGAAAAGCCCAGATCTGGAGGAATTAAGCCCCTGCTTCACTTAAGGATTTCGTCGGCGAACTTTGTCGTTGAGTTTGTCGGCAAACAAACCCACCAACGTTTAGTCTTGTCTGGAGGTAAAATATAAGCCATGCCTACAAACGCTGATGTAGCTCACAAACGACAAATCCCACAGTCCCCACTAAATAAAACCTCCGCACTAAGTAGAAACAAAATCTCGTTAATTTCTCCGCTTTCAAAAGATGCTATACCACCTATGCTCAATCTCAAATGAAGTAGCTATAGTTCATTCATGCCGGGTCATTTAATCAAAACAAGTGGGCAGGATGCTATAGCTATGGAGGAAATGATTTTATAAGAGAAATGATTTTAGTTTAGAAAAGAAAAACATGAGGAGATGTTGCAAAAGAGTTTGTTATTTTTGGCTTTGATGTAGACAGCCAGAAGGATATTGGAATTGAGTTCCAAAGCTCAGGTGCCGCATTGATTGCAAATTTTTGAGAGATTGATTCAGAGAAATTGACGGAATTGAGTTCCAAAGCTCAGGTGATATGAAAAAGCACGATTGCAAATTTTGAGAGATTGATTCAGAGGTCGAAGGAGAGTTACATGTGAAGATCAAGATCCAGGTTGTTGTGGAATTATCAGATTTCTTAGGTAGACTGGTTTTGATGTATGAAGTGAGTTATAAGTCATCGATATTATTTTATATTCAATGCGTTCTGTTATTTTGAGCCAGTGGAGAGATTTGAGTAATGGTGTAATGTGGCAAAATTTAGGCGATTTAGTTACTGCACAGAGTATTTTGAATCGATTGGAGTTATCCTTTGGAAGATTGTGAAACAGTGAGTTGCAGTAGTCTAACTTAATGTTGAAGTGTGGCTTTTAATATCAAGGTAAAAATTTTTAGATCACTGTGAGCATAACAGGTTTTGATAGTTGATATGTGCCTTCAAAATTTAGGGAGGAGTCAAAAGTAAATCCAAGATTTTTGTAGTTGGAACAGGGTTATTATTGTATCTGGGGCTAAAATCAGTGTTTTTCAATTTTTTCAGTTGTTGTGGCAGTCCAAATTTTGTTTTGGAGGATTGAGGGCAAGGATTAGCTTTCCACGATGAGATTGACAAAATGCTGATTCTAGTTCAGAGATTGATGCCTTAAAGGAAGATGGAGTAAACGAAAGAAATAATTGAGTGTCATCTGCATAAAGTTGATGATTCAATTTGAGAGATTGATTAAGGATGACAGTGGGGTAGTGTAGAGACTGAACAAAACCGGTCCAACTCTAGTATAGATCGGAAGGTTGAAGTTTGATTCTGGCAAAACTTGAAAGATCTGACGTATGGAACCAGCAGTGAGCTACAGAAGATATTCCAAACCAGAGGAAAGGCGTTTCAGTAGGATTTTGTCTATAGTATCAAAATAGAAAGATCATAGAGACCAGTAACTCGTTGAGAGCCAATGGCAGTGAGGATATTGTCATAAATGTATGTGAGGACGGTTTCTGTTGAATGATGTTTTGTATAAACGGATTGGTAGTGTTGTATAAGGAGTTTTTGACAAATGCTCAGTTAGTCTGGAAAGAACGATTTTCTCTGTGAGTTTGGAGAGGACAGACAGGTTTGAAATGGGGCGATAATTGTTGAGATCCTCTCTGTCAAATTTGGTTTTTTAAGAAGTGGAGTTACGAGGAATTTTTAAATGAGGATGGGAATGTGCCTGTGGAAAGAGATAAATTGATAATTTTTTAATAGTTGGTACTAGGGCAGAGGCACACTGTTTGAGAAGTTGGTATTGGATCAAGACTGCATTGCTTGTTTGGAAAGGACTGCAGGAGTTTAGATACTTCTTCCTCAGTCACAGGAGTGAAGCAGGAAAAATTGGAATACTATACCACTATGCGTAACAACAGTTATGTACCTGGAGTGGAGAGTACTTTCTCAGCGATCTCAAGCCATATCGCCGGCATTTTATCACTTTCCTTATATAGATCTTCGCGACAGTCCCATAAAATGGGTTGTGCCGCGACTTCACTAAGGAGGTTCAAGTCGAATTCACTCATGCCTGAGGAGAGGGGGGTACAGCGGGTACATTGTACCTGGGCCCATGGAGCTCCAAGGGGGCCATGTGAAGGGTTAGGGTTAGGGTTATTATTAGTATTATTTCAATGTGCAAGTTTACTTTCATTTTCTTTATGAAAATAATTTCGTTTTTACACTGGTGGCCTCTGAAGCGCATTACAATTAATGTTCAATTAAAGTAAATAATAACAAACACATTAAAAATCAGTCTTAATGAGATAAATTTGGTAGGTATAAAATATGATTGACAGCGCTACAAAAACAAAGCCGTTTTAAAGTTGTCAGTTTTCGGAATTCGGTGACAGACGGTGCGTTATTATTAAGTGTTAAAATTTGCAAAATGTGTTTTAAATTAAAAATATGAACTGTGATAATTAACGCCATTAATTATTATTACAGTACTGTTCATATTATTTAAATTTGGAACTGTATGAAACATTGTTTTAAGCTGAAAATCCTCCATGATTATGGGTCATGTTCTTCGCTGCCCTTTAAGCCTGGCCTTATAGTGCACTGTTCGTCATGTTATGACTTTTTCAGTTAAAGGGGCTCATTAAAAATTTGCATTAGGGCCTAAAAACCTAGCTACGCCACTGATGCGCTTGCTAACATTAATTGATTATTCAGATTAGGCGCAATATAAATAGCTAATTAAATTGAATTAAATAAAATTAAATTGAGTTTTTGGGTCTGCGTCGTGCTTTCGATATTTTGTAAATTGAATTAAATATTTTATAATAATATTTCAGTTGAATCACTTCAGTTTATGAAAGGTTACGAAATGCGATGAAGTCATCTCAAAAATCAGGGTTAACTGATTAACTGTTATGAGCTTGTAATCAATCTAGTATTAGGCCTAAATTCGTTGCTTACGTATATTATTTCATTATAGTTTAAAATATTGTCATTTCGAAAAGCTTTTAATTTCATTATATTTCAATAAATTTTCTTGTGAAGAAAAAATTGATCCAAATATCCTGTTTATTGCTAGGGTTAGGGTTAGGTTAGATATAACCCTAAGGGCCCATACACCTTCCATGTACCGGGGCCCGGAATTTCTCTCGGCGGCCCTGAAATCACTCTTCGACATGTTTCTTGTAATATTCCCGTATCAATTTAAAATTTTCCAACGTGTTTCGTTGTTTTTGTCAACTCGCGCGCTGACCTCGTCACACGTCGTCACAAAAAGTCAGGCCCCCTCAAATATGACGTCGCAACGCGTTAACACTCTTCATCTTGTCATTTTTCCAATGTCAACATTAATATTTCAAATCAATTATTTTCTTGAATGAAGCAGGTATTGCAATGAACTCGTTTGAAAATATTCATTATAATTATTATAGTTGAAACGATGCTCAGAAGCTTTTACAATTTTTAAAAAATATGAAGTATAATAATTATAATTAAAGTACGTTCAATTTTGCGGTAACATAACATTGTTGCGTTTTATGGTGGTGGACCACCGGTGGATCTCCCAGCGTAAGTCGTAACGAATAATTGTTTTTGTGACGCCTGAATGAAAGCAGAAATTTCCGGCTTTGTGTTCTAGCAAACGAGGTAGGCCTATCTGCACCCATTACTCGGACAACCAGGTGTCCAAAAATTGCCCATTTACCTCCTTGCCCTTTTTACCTCCTTGCCCTTCGGGGAAATGTGCTTCAGAAACAAAATTCAAACAATGTAACGAATGCAATGCAGACAATGCAATGCTTTTGAAACGGAAACGTGTCAATAAATGTAACGTCAACAAGGAGGCTACTTTTTTTAGCTGGTTTAAGAAAATGTGTGTTTTTATTTTGCCAACGTTTTTTATACTAAAAAGGTTGGCAAAAATAAAAAACCTTAAAAACGAAGAAAACGTGGGAAAATAAAAGCCGTTAAAACGTTTATTACATCTATGCACCACTGGCTATGAAACCCGAGTAGAACGAGCTCCGTCTGTAACGACTGTTGACTGTTTTATACAATTTGAACATTTCCAATTTCTCAGTTTGGTGTCACCTCTCTGGGTGGTGTCACCCGGTGCGGCCCGCGCCCCCTAGCGACGCCACTGCCGTGTCCATGGCCTCATCCAAACCTTTTTGTTTTTGCTTCTTTCCTTTCGAGAAAGCAAGTACCGATGCGATGATACATGTTGTTAAAATCATCATTCGCAGAGAACTATTAATTCTTCGCCTGCCATTTTTCAGCGCTACATCAACTGCTGTAGGCGTGGCTTAATTTTTTGCCTGCATGGAAAATGGCTACTACACGTTCAACAACGCTCGCAAAGAACGTCGACAGGAACTCGCTCAATGCCCATTACTTCAATGAAGATGCTGTAGAATTCTTAAACCACATTCCAAATATTGCTGAGGTCAAAGGAATGCTGTACATACAATGCGAAATTGAAAACTTTTTGACAAACTAGACATTGATGGTATTACATCTCATTTAATTTTGCTGCTATACTCCCTCCTGGACTATCACTTGCACAAAGTTATTGTTGACGCTGACAAAGAAACTTCCTGCAACATTGTGAAAAAATATTGCCAGAACTTTAAAAAAATTATTAAAGTAAAACTTTGGCCATATTGCGGCAATTCTCTGGCAGTTACTGCAGCATTCCTCAATCCTCACTTTAAAGCCAAAATAGAAGACATGGTCAAGTCAATTAATTATTACTAAGAAGACAGGAAATGTGGACACCGATGAATGGGCTAATGATTGGATTGAGTTTTCTAAGTTACGGTAGTTGTTATAACTGTTATTTCATTCATCGAGGATTTCAATCTTTCTTCTGAACCATGTAGGCCTATGTAAATTAGCAGGAATTGTAGAACAAAAGCCGAAAAGTGATTTTGACTTATTTTTTTGATCCTCTACCAAACAAAGCACTTAAGTTTGATGGTCCAAAAAACAGATGCCTTGAGCATGATGTCACCATGTTTCAAAAATTAGGCAACCAACTTCGCAACCATTAAATTATTGGATAAATGAACACAGGTTTCCGCTGTTAAAAGCAATTGTTAAATTTGTTTTGACCATACTAATGTCATAAGCAGCAGTGGAGCGCTTATTTAGTGCAGCTGGATTGTTAATTTATGAATACGGATGTCACCAGCTCTCGTTATAAACTCTGTGTATATCAGATTTGCATGCGGGGTGGAATTTGTGGAAATGGTTCGTGGATTACTTGGATTGACTGAATTATTAGAAACAGTCGATCAGAAGGAAATTGTTAATGCGCTGAATGAGCAGAGTGATTCAGAAACAGAACGAGAGTTGTTAGAATTTCACTGAATCGTCATTATATTTAGAATAAACTTTTTAAAATAAAATGCTCTTGAATATTAGAGTCAATAAATTCTGTCGTTTTACGTCTCTTTGTACATGTAGTCCTACTTAGTAGACACTAAACCTAAACTTTCATAAATTTCGCAATTTAATTTGAACTGTATTTCATATTAATATTATAATGGGAATCCCATGAGATGGGATGGGCAGGCAAAACTGCCATGGGATGGGATGGGATGGGATGGGACAGAAATATGTCTCATGGACAAACCTGGCGATTTCTCCTTCTAGAACAGTGAAACCCTGCTACCATCATCTCAAGTGCTGCACGATTGTATTGTCTAGTTATTATAATATTTTGATCGTGATATATAACAGCGATTGCGCTAATGCGACGAATGTTCAATCACTAAAAGGCCTACTGTGCGATAGATGTTTGCAAATCCTGAAGCAATTCAAGACACTGCAGTGAATCTTCTTTTTTAGCTCAACTGTCCGTGTGTGGCGATTGCATTTTTCACCATTTGTCGTCATTAGTATCTGTTCTGACGGAGGAGGACCCGACCCTCTATTCGGACTAGAACCGGTCGTGGGGTCTGTGGAAAACCGTTGAAGAGTTTGGGGTAGGTAAGCCTAGCGGAGAATGTAGGCCTACGAAATTTCAAGGAGGGCTTGGGAAGACGATGTTGCTTGCTGTTCGACTTGACTTTTAAACCAGAGAATGTCATTGTTCCCCTGCCCCACTATTCCAGAAGCCTTGCTACATAACGGCTGTGGATAGGCGTACAGTAAAGACACGGTCACCACTACAAAGAGTTACGCTTGCGACGGGACAGCGCTGGCAACGCTCCTCTGATGGAATAGCTGAAGTCAGACGTTCGAAAGCAACTGTCAAAGCCATCCTTTGGATTGGCAACGTAAGGTGAAGGGCGGCTTTCAATGAACTGTAGTGGAAGCAGATGCGTGATTTTGGCAGCCGGTGAGCGAGTGACCTTGTAGCGCTGCCTTCTCTGCTGCTCCTGCGATCTGATAGTGCAACACGTACAGCTGCACGTCGTTGATCGGTCGCAGTACGTTTCGACGGCAGATAGCTCCTGCTCATTCGCTGACACGATGCTTTCGTTGACAGTGATGACATCACCTTGACAGAAACAGAAAAATGAAAATGAAGACGAGCATGATGACAGCGTTACCATCAGGGAGCGGAAGATGGGAGAGTGGGTTAGGCGCTGGAGCGGTAGGTTGACGGAGCGAGTTCAAACCCCGTTAGCGCCCCGAGTGCCTACCGCAGTAGAAAATGATCGGCTATTTTACGACTTCGTTACGCATAAGCTTAATAGGCTTTCTTAAGAATTCTTGATCGTATGAGATTTGATGATTTTGAAAATCAAGACACGTAGTTCGTGTTGTTCCGGTGAAAGGTGGTTTCTTTTTTGTTTTTATTATTTCCATTTTGATGTCATTTTGAGTTGGTGGTTCGTGGAATGAATTTGTATAGTTTGTATATGACTGAAGTTTTTTTGAAGATCGTGTATACATCTGAAGGCTTGTACTTGGGGCCGTCCATAAAGTATGTCACGCTCGAGGGGCGGGGTCTAAGAAAGTGCGACAGTTTGTGACAGAGGAAGGGTATGGACCACGTGACGTGACACCTTCAGTATAAATAAAACCTTAAAATATAGCTGATAGGAGGCATGGTATAACACGTTTTTCATTGCTCAATGCTCAGTGACACTTTGCCCAAGATACAGACAATTTCAGGTCTCAGTTATATTCGCTATCATTGTCGGAAGCAAAATATTTGTTTTGCTGCTGAAAATTGAACTAGAAGCTCAGATATACTGAATATTAAACCTGCGTGACGTAATTTATGGACGACGGTTTAAGGGGTCAGATATTTGTGACGTACTTTTAGGATGTGTGTGGAACAATTTGTGACAGGGGAGGGAGTCAAAATTTGCCAAAATAGCATGACGTACTTTATGGATGGCCCCTTACATCAGTAAAGTATCATTATACATGGATATAACTGGGAGCTTCAGAAGCCCTTTTACTATTTTGGCTGTCAAACATGATTTTGGCAGTGCTTTGCTACCAGGTAAAAAAGTTGCACCCTCCTGGAGATTTATCTGCCAACGCCTATGTACGTGACCTGCGAGCTGCTGTTCTGCATAGGTACAATCTGCATAAATCGTGGCAATTCGCGACATGATAGAAAAATTCGCGGCGAATGCGCAAATTCGTGAAATTCTCGATTGCCGCGAAAAATTTACAGCCCTAGCTATCACGCATAGGCTAACAGTTTAGAAATTAGTCTTCCAGACTACATTGGTCCTAAATCCAAACAGGGTTTCTAAATCTTAGCCCAACAGCTAACTATTGTTGGTCTTTATGTATTATTAAGTATCAAATTTCAACAAATAATCGAAACTGTCTACTAATTCTTCAGACGTCTGCGTGCATAATTGTTTCTAGCGACCGGCGAATGAGGAATTAAGAGATTTTTAGACGACAATCAAAAATTGAAATTTGAAGCAATGTCAAGTGAGATTCAATTTGAACGCCTCTTTTCGCTCCTTCGCGCTTCGTCTCTCTAATATTCTCCTGCTGTATTTCAGTCGTTGGGAGGCATTGCTATAAGTCTGCTGTGTGCTCGTTTCCTCCATAAACTTTTGCAGTCTTAGTCTGCATAGCGTAGGCCTCAGTGATGGGCAACTAGTTAACTAATTAGTTACTAACTAAAAGTTTAACTAATTTTTTTAGTTATCTCCATACTTTAATTGAATATAAATTGTTTAGTTAAAATGATAGTTTAACTGAAAAATTTTAGTTAATAACTACATAGTTTAACTAAAACTTTTTAGTTGGTGTCCCGAATTCTCAATAACAGTTCTCTTCAATCTATTCTTTTCTGGGTCATTTTTTCCAAACAAACTTGACAAACTTGTGTTCCTGCAGTCTAGACTAAGACTTAAATATTAAAAAGACAATAATTAAGAATTTCAATGGTTCATTGACTGATATGTTCATGTTGCAAGCATCGTATATGTTTTCATGAACATACCTGACACCTAGGAGGAAATAGTTGTAAAATTAGTTGCAAAAAGTTTAACTATATTTTTAGTTTAGTTAACTAGTTTAGAAAGTTAGTTTGCAACTAAAAGTTTAACTACTTATTTTTAGTTTAAATTTAGTTATAGTTTAACTAATGTTTTCTAGTTAGTTGTCCATCACTGGTAGGCCTACATATAACTCCGACTTTCGATTGCTCCTAAGACAACTGAACAAAGTCGATCGCATTTCAATTGTAATTCAGCAAACGACTGCCGCGAGCAATGCACATCACACGCTGTTACAGGTCTCCAATCTCAAAAAGCAATTTCCATCGACCATGAGAAAATGCAACCTAATTGGCGGTAGATAAGTTCCCACGCACACTGCTTCTGGCACTAAGCGTTGGCGCTATATCAATTTCAGATCAATTGCCAGAAGTGAATAAGTTGATATTTGTCTTATCCTGCAACGTGAAAGTTGATTTTAGCAAAAACGTGGCTAAAAGTTGAATGGATGTTCTAAGCATAGCGATTCCTTACAACAGTGGTTCTCAACTCGTGGTCCGCGGACCAAAAGTGGTCCGCGAGAGGGTGTCTAGTGGTCCGCGGCAAATTCTGAAAAACGTTCATAAAAATTAGGCATATATTTTCCATGTCAGTGGCGTAGTCAAGGGGGGTCAAACCCCCTTGGGTGCCCGGACCCAACATTGTAAAAAGCAAGCAGCACAATTAAGTAAGGTGACGACTTTTTTGCTTGTCATGATTTTTCTCAATTTTCAGGTGGTCCACGAGAAATTTTTGATCTTGAAAAGTGGTCCGCGAAGCAAATGGGTCTGAGAACCACTAGCCTATACGACGTCCTGCTGCTTGGAATATACAAGCCACGATCGGGTCATCGCTTCCCCATTTGGCAGAGTCATAGAAGTCTGGACTGAATCTGCGGTTCTCTTTGGTAGGCCTATAGCATCGGGCATCGTGGTCTCCTTGAGTGTTTTCTTCTGACGGTCGGGCTCTTAGGCTATAAACGATCATTTGAAAATGTATGCAAAAATGGGCCCCCTAAAACCCGATTCTGATGGAAATGGTCAGGGCCAGACTCAACTGACGACTGAATGGGGTGACATAAATCGAACATAAAGTTTATAGTTATACGCTATGTTAAAGTTAATCCAGCCAGATAAGCCCTATTGTGTCAGCCATGCGTTTGTTCACGTGGATTGGTTTCTCTCGATTTTTGCTCTTAGGCTATAAACGATCATTTGAAAATGTATTCAAGCACATTGATTATGCCACAGTAATCATATACTAGACATTTATTCAAACTTATACTAGGCTTTAAAAATTATCAAGGTCATAAATGCTAATAATCCTAAATATCCGAGACCGGGGTCCCTGATTGACCGCGTTGGCGTCTAGGGATAAATAAACAACCACGACTAACTCTGGCAAATAAATAAATCACCTCAGTCAAATGAACCCCGAAATCATACTTTTGCCGACACTTGAGCAAAATAAATAAACAAAGACGGACACTAAATAGCGGGATATGCGTGTCTGCCATTTAGCAGCGACCATATCATTGGCCTAGGCTCTGGAATGGGGGGCGGGCAAGGCTTCTACAGACCGAAATTTCCAGTTCCGACTAGTAAGTAAGTAAGTAAGTAAAATCTCGTAAACTTATACAGCGCCCTGGAAAGTAGTACAGTAGTAGCTGCTTATTCTTATGCGCTTAATCTTTCTTGAAATAGCTATAGTCAAGGTGGTTTGTCGTCCGGGCAAAGGTCAGTAGGCCTATATCTATGAGGCAGCGGGTCAGGTTCTTATTGCTATGGAGGAAATGATTTTCGAATAGGGAGGTTTTAAGTTTAGACCTAAAGGCTTCAGGAGTTAGTGAAGGAATTAAATGAAATGAGGATTCGGAGCTTATTGTTTGACCATGTCGTAGGCTGCGAAGGGAGGCTGGAATTGAGTTCCAAAGTTCTGGTGCGGCGTATGAGAAAGTGCGGTTGCAGATTTTGAGTGATGACTGATGGGCGTGAAAGTGTGAGATGAGATGATGATCGTGTAGGTCGAGGAGGCTGAGGCGTTAAGAGTTTGCGAAGGTAAACCGGTTTTGACGAATGAAGTGAACTGTAAGTAATCGTTATTATCTTGTACTGGATACGTTCGGATATTTTAAGCCAGTGTAGTGACTTCAGGATGGGTGAAATATGGCAGAACTTTGGTGATTTGGTTACTGCTCGGGCTAGTGCATTTTTAATTGATTGTAATTTGTTGATGGAGGTTTTTGTGAGGTTATATTAAAGGGAGTTGCAGTAATCTAGCTTGGAATGGACTATTGAAGTGGCGATTGTGGATGGCAGTTTTGGTGTCAAGGCAAGGACGGAGGCGACGTGGATCGCGAATATGGGCATAGCAGGATTTCGATAGTTGGAGTTTGAATAGGCATTTGGAGGGGGCGTCCTGAGCTTTAAACGAGACCCGGAGCTTTGCTCCAGCCGAAAAATTAAGGGTAAGCCTAATATTGGATTTAAATCTTGAGATTTCGGGCATTTTTCTCAGACTACGTGACAAAATATTGACAATTCCCTACCAACGGATAATTGCTTATCAGCTTTGCAGAATTTCACGACCAGTCTAGGTTCGAGTAGGGAACCCCCTTGTCTCCTAGTGGCTACGCTTATAGTCATTAGCTCCCATAGCTGGGACTGAGGTGGAGCCTCAGCCCCCAAAATTGGAAGTAGTGCTAGATTCAAATCTTGAGCTTTGGAGCAAATTTGTAGACTATAATATTATGACGGCTATTCGCAGTCATCTTACTCCATTTGGATTTTTCTTAATGCTTCTGCAAGAATCTCACACTATAGCCTTGGTCAGGAAAGGGAAAGCATGAACCATAACATTTTCAAAAGAAAATTGATCACGAAAACACGAAAATTTGTGGACAGCCGCGTAAAACAAGCAAAAAAGGTCTTCCGGAAAATGTAGGCTATCACTGCACAAAGCCTGCCATTTTATCGCTGCACATTTTCAATTATTCGCTGCACTTTTTGTGTATCACTGCACGTTAAAAAAGACAGTGGAATGAACCTCTGTCCCTCTTATGCTGCTCGAATGAGCATCAAGACAGACATGCATATATCATCTATTCCTACTAGAGGATTTTGGGGAGCGTAGTGACTCGAGAGCTCCCCTTGCAGAGTCTGGGCCGAGGACCCAGCCGCCAGTGGCGGCTCTAGGATTTGGCAAGTGGGGGGCCGTTGGGGTGACAACTTCTAATCATGGGGGCCAACAATTTGCTGTTTAATGTATGTAACATTAAGTATAGTGTCCCAACTGGGGGGCCACTGGAGGGCAGGCATTCAATAGGGGGGCACGGGCCTCCCTGGCCCCCGGTGGAGCCGCCACTGCCAGCCGCAGAAGGTTTGAGTAATAATAGATTTAGACCGCGAGTTGTGGTGCATACTTGATGAAAGACTTTAATTGCGATTTAATATCGAATGTCCAAAAGCTGTAATACTACTAAGTGTACTGTATAGCGTAGGATCCTCAAACAACCCTGAAAAATTCCGCAACTGTTTTGCGCAAGTCCCACGACTGTCACGGCCCAAATAGGGAAGGCCAGTCTCCACTCTCTCGTTCCCCTAGATCCCACTCTAATGGATATATTTAGGAATCTTGCCTAAGGCAATGGTGCTGACGATCCAGATTTACATTTGATTAGCCTTTTACATTAAAGCCAGTTTATTTAGCGCCATTCTCAAATTTGCTTTAAGCCTACACTCGACTTTTAGACACTTTGCATATGAACACAGCACGCTAGAGATAAGAAAGAGCCTAAATTTGACATCAGACATGATTTCCCCATTTGCTGAGACTTTTTTGAGAATCTGTGAACTTTCCAGACGAATTGACGACCAGCCTTTTCACATGTTTTGCTGATACAGAGTTCCCAGAGTTTCGCTTCATTTTACTATACTCAGTATACTGGATGCAACTTGCCTCAAGCTTCTCTGGCATAGGCCTAAAGCTCATGTTCTAAACTCTAAACTTCTAAAGTAATGATAAAAACACTGCAAAATTCTAATAAACAGACGCTTTTCGTGCAGCATACCGTCGAGACGAACGGATGACCGAAGAGCGGCAACAGCCTCCATTTCGTCCCTTCGTTCGTCGGCGGTGTTCATGGTCAGGAATCGAAGCACGAGGAGGTTCATGGCCGCCGAGACGACTGCCAGACCAAAGAGAATGAATAGAATACTGAAGGCCACGTACTCAGGTTTATCTTGCAAATCGCCGCTTCTCTGCAAAGCCACAAAGTCTCCGAATCCGACCGTAGTCAACGTAATGACGCAATAGTAGAAGGAGTCTAGGTACGTCCAACCCTCGTAGTGGCTGAACGCCCAAGCGCCCCCCACTACGACGACGCTCGACATGTTCATCGAAATGAGTATCAGGTGCGTCTGAGAGACCTCCGTATCCTTGAAACGAAGACATTTCTTTACCTGTCGCAAAAGGTAAGTTACAAGGATGTTGAGTCGCTCACCTATGCTCTGGAACATGACAAGATTGAGCGGTATCCCAGCCAAAGCATAAAACATGCAGAAAATCTTACCACCGACAGTCTTTGGAGTGCTATGACCGTAGCCTAAAATATACAGCAACATATTATACAGTTATCGTGAAGCATGTTACTTTTCACGTATAGGCAATCAAAGGCTGAGCGAGAGATAACAATGTAGGCCTACTGCATCAGTAACCCGCACGATTATCTTGTGTCAATCAACAGTAAAGACAGGTTCTACAGTGTGTACATCTGAGACAGAGTTTACCGTGTTTCAGGACTACGTTTTATCATACACCGGTTCGTTTGCTGCGAAAACGCCGTAGGAAAGTACATACAGGTAAAAGGTAAAGGTACACTCCATAGGCCATCGCGTTTTCGGTTTTGACCGTGACCAACTTTGAAAAAATCTCGGCAAGCAAAAACCTCTATTTTTCCAGTCAAGCAAAAAAGGCTATGTTCTCTTTTTTCCTGAGAAGCAAAAAAGTCCTCACCTCTTAAACCGTTACATTCTACAGCAAGGGGAAAATTTAAAAAATTAAAATTGCATAGAAACTCGTTAAAACTATTTTATTTTCGGCAGCCAAGGGGGGTTTTTACCCCAACCCTCCACTTGGCTACGCCACTGGTCTACACTGATTGAGTGCGTTGTGTACCAGCACATCTGTCAACAATCTTCGCATTTCAATGGATACAGAATTTCACTAATTTTGACAAAAACTGATTATTAGATATATAAAACAAATAAACAAGCATTGTACATAGTAAGCCAGTAACACATGACACGTGTATATTTACTCTTAACTTTTCTTTTAAAATGTGAACCAATATTCAAAATGTTTTCATTATTTTACTCAGAAAGAAACGAGGACAAACCCTTGTAGGCCCTATATATTATTAATGCGCCCTTAACGTGTAGCAACCTTATCTAGTATTAGTAAAACTAAAATAAGCTGGAAAATGTCAAAACTGTCATGTAAAACACATAGAATGCTTTCAATTGTTCACTAAATGTTTTGAATTTAATAAACCGCTTCTGTTGTTGGAAATTGTCATTCAAGCTCCGCCATCTTACGAGTCACTCTTGCTCTGTTCTGTTGTATTTCGCATGATGCGTCAACCATTTGGCTACAGCGATTTTTTTAACCAATGGAGTATAGATTCTATGAAACCGGACTACCTGGACTTTACAGGTCCATAGGATTAACCAAAATTTTAACAGCTCGGTGAATTAATTTGACGCGCAAGAATTTCGTATTGCAGCCTGAAGGCCTTTGCAGTCTGTCAAAATGCTTATTATTTTAGCCTTTCGTCTTTGCTTCCTTGGAAACGACATTCGTGACCCAACTTGACGTTCTGCATCGTATTAGTGCAAGAGTCTTTGTATTTCATATGCAGACGGCCAGCGTTGCCCGTAATGCTAAAGCCCAAGTGAGGCGGCTTGTCGTGTAATTTTGTCGAGTGCTGAGTTACTGGATACATGATTAACGGAAGCGCTTCAGCATACAGGAAATAGATTCGACCGGAAGCGGTTCTGCCGTCGTCGTCGTCGTCGTCGTCGGTAGGTGAATTCATGGCACGAGCGCCATTTTAGCCATCGCCACTTCAATTGTCCAATCGTAGATTGCCGCGACCCATCGCTAGGCAGAAAATTTACGGACACAGACATACATGCCCTAGTATTCAGCACCATCTTTACCCCACGCGGACCTCCACTCGTCTTTCAAGAGCCAAGTCCCGCCCTCTGCGGTGGCCGCTTTCGATCGCCAATGCGTCATTTGCTCATCATACCCAATAGCTGTCATTTTCCCGTGAATTGTTTAAATGTTCGGCTTATATATAGAAACCCTTGATGACGAAGAGCCCTGCTGCTAAGCAGATTGTAGGCCAATGTCTTAAATTTGCATTCGCTTCATAATTATGAAACGGTCTGCAGCATTGTCAATGCTCAATCCAATTATATCACAGATAGAGTGTGGAGAAACAGGGCTAAGCTAGAAATTATAGGAACAAAAATTCGACAGGCAAAAGAATCTTCAATTCAGGCGCTATAAAAGTGCTAAGATGTCCTGTGTCCACGATACGTAGAAAACATACCTTAGCTTATATTCCGAATAATCGCCAGGTGGCGCCGTACATTAGTGAGATGTGATCATGTGAGGAGTCGCTACATTGCATTTTGACAAACCTTTTTAAGCGAGCAAAGGTTGACATAATAGCTGATTGATTACAACGTAGGCCTACAGACTCGCAAGTAGACAACGATGAGCGTGCTTCTTTTTTGGGGTGCAAGCTGACCGCTACGAGTAATTCGTGAGGTCTCTTAGTGAGCTAACCACTGCTCATAATACAACCGCATCGCCATCCATAGGCTCCAGCTGCGGACGCGCAAATGCGCGTCCGCAGCTGGAGCCTATGGATGGCGAGGCGCCCTTAACGAGGATCGACGGCGTTGTAGGACGAGGACGTCACGGCGTCTTGCCGTTCGCAGTTATGACGGCGCGCTGAGTTAATAAGGGTCGCCGTTATAGGAGGCGTTAGAGTTAATGGTGACCAGACCAGCCGAGAGAAATTCCGGGCCCCTGGACAGAGCAGTCACAGATCCTAGAAAGTTTATATCTTGATATTTATGTCGTGATGACCTTTTTTGCTTGCCTGCTTTTCAGGGTGTTTTCCACGTGTTAGACATTTTACGGACCAGTCCGGGTCCCCTACAGATCGCCGGGCTCCTGGGCATTTAACTCTTTCCCCTCTCGGCTGGTCTGACGGCAACTAGCCAGAGGCGTCATTGGGGGGGCTGGGGGGCCGTGCCCCCCCCCAAGGAAATTAAAATATTAATTTATAATGTATTAATGTGCAAAATTGCAAAAATTGCCAAAAAATATCAAAAAATTGCAAATTTTCCAACATTGGCCCTACAATTTGCCAAAATTGCTCAAAAATTTGCAAAAAAAATTGCAAAAAATTTGCAAACAAATTGCAAAAAATGCCTAAAATTTGCCAAAATTTGCCCCAAATTTGCCAACATTTGTGAAAAATTTGCAAAAAAATTTTCTCGCCCCCCCCCCAAGAAAAATGTGAAATGATGCCACTGCAACTAGCTGTTGACAATAAGACACACCGCAGCGACTCGCCGTAGCGAAGTATTTGAGTGAAAGGCGGCGCGTTGAGGGTAAGAACGTCCCAGTGCTCATCATCAGAGAGCTACGAAAACAAGTTGTGTCGTGAGAATAAGACGTCTCTGAATGGGATATCTGGCAGCACTCTCTGGTCTAAGGTGTATCGTGAGTTGGATACTGCTGCTGCTACTGCTGCTGCTGCTGCTGCTGCTGCTGCTGCTGCTGCTGCTGCTGCTGCTGCTGCTGCTGCTGCTGCTGCTGCTGCTGCTGCTGCTGCTGCTGCTGCTGCTGCTGCTGCTGCTGCTGCTGCTGCTGCTGCTGCTGCTGCTGCTGCTGCTGCTGCTGCTGCTGCTGCTGCTGCTGCTGCTGCTGCTGCTGCTGCCCACTGCTGCTGCTGCTGCTGCTGCTGCTGCTGCTGCTGCTGCTGCTGCTGCTGCCACTGCTGCTGCTGCTGCTGCTGCTGCTGCTGCTGCTGCTGCTGCTGCTGCTGCTGCTGCTGCTGCTGCTGCTGCTGCTGCTGCTGCTGCTGCAGCAACAACAGCTGCTGCTGCTGCTGCTGCTGCTGCTGCTGCTGCTGCTGCTGCTGCTGCTGCTGCTGCCACTGCTGCTACTGCTGCTGCTGCTGCTACTGCTGCTACAACTACTGCTGCTACTACTACTACTACTACTACTAATACTAATACTAATACCAACATTGACATGAAACCAAATTTATGTGAGGCTAGATATTTAGGCCTGTCATGCTGCGACTGAGTAGTAAAAATCGAAGTAAAAGGTGGGGAAATATGTGCTGTACACGTGTGGCAATTCTGATAGAAATCTATTTAGGAATTTTTAAGAAGTCATAGTTTTTTTTCTGCTGGTTTTTTTTTCAGAGACACCCTGCAGAGTGAAGCGGAGGCTACAGAGTGAACTTGAAATTAGCTGAGAGAGAGAGAGAGAGAGAGAGAGAGAGAGAGAGAGAGAGAGAGAGAGAGAGAGAGAGAGCGCAGATAGTCAAACTCGCCACTCGATCTTAGTCTTAGCCAAAGCTAAGACGAGCGACGCGTGCCTTAGGCCAACCAGTGAAGCAGGGGTAGGTGGCGTGGGTGGGAACTATATTGAGTGTGAGGCTAAAGTTAGAGAGATAGAGGGAGAGAAGGTAAGAGAGACACTCCCAACCCCAGGGCCAAATAATATTAAGGCGGGGGCTGAGGGGTCTGTAGTTCCCCGGCCCATCATGAAAATAGGCCCACCGATTTTCGAGATAACCTTTTATTGCTGTGTCAGCACGATTTGGAAGGGAGATAACCTTTTTTCTTTTGCTTGTCAGAACGATTTGGAAGGGAGATAACCCTTTTTTGCTTGTCAGAGATTTTCAGGCGATTGCCTTTTTTCTCAGCCCCAGGCCCACTCGGACCTTAATCCGGCCCTGCCCAGCCCGTGTCCGCGAGCCGAACTAGTATCGAAGAGACACTACATTATAACTACTGATTCTCTTCGGCGAAGTAAGTCAGTAAGTAAAATCTCGTAAATTTATATAGCGCTTTGAAAAGTAGTACAGTAGTAGCTGCTTACTCTTATACGCTTAATCTTTCTTGAGATAGCTATAGACAAGGTTGGTTGTCGGCCGGGCAAACTATTCTCTTTGCCTATCCAATCGCCTGCTCTTGAGCCTGACTTGAGCTCATTATCACGGCAATCTTCCGTCATATTTTCTATTAGTCCTACTCCATAATTAATCATTGACACAAGGTAGGCTCTACTCTGCTTCTCTCTAACTTTCTAAGGCATGGCTGCAATTAAACCTGACTCAAGCGTGAGAGCGTAGACCAGTATGAGACATGTAATAGTCATCATATATTAAAACACCAGCTTCCTCTCGATCTGAGATCATGGAGAAGATTGTCATCACTCAGTTACTCGTATATCAGCACAAGTCTAATAATTTACTCCCATCAAATCAATCCGAAACTCGTGTATCTCACTCCACGGAGAGTCAATGCTCTCTCTCTGCTCGCCTTCTTTCAGACTGTGGTGTGACTGATCGCTCTGAAGTGACTCTTCTTGCCCGCTTGATTGATATCAATGCAGCATTTGACGCGGCCTCTCGGAGGAAGAAAAAGACTTGGAGGTAATCAGCCATAGAACTTCAGAAGTATGAATCCATCTCGACAATGAACATTTAGAGGCAGCAAAAAGGTTAACCGGTTGTCTGGAATTATGAAAAGGACAATAGTGAGCTAAGACAAAGAGATAATTGCAAAACTATGTAAATCAGTACCGCCTGATCTAGAGTACTGTGTTCAGACATGGAATACATTTGCGAAAAAAGATATAGAGCTATTAAAAAACGAGCAACAATTAAGATCGCCAATGGATCATGGATGCCATAATTTAAGCAATGAAAACGACCAATATTGTGGATGACAACTTTAGAAAGGAGGAGGAGGAGGAGGAGAGAGAGATTTGATAACGCATAGAAAATAATGACTGGGAAAGTATATGTGCGATGTGAGCGATTCTTTACATTAACACAATAAAGCAGCATAAGAGGCCACAAATCAATGGCGTACCTAGGGTGTTTGGCGCTCGGGCGTTGTCTTAGGTGCCTCCCTTCGTTGCTATAATTTGTTCATCAGTAAACGCGATCAGCATTTGTAAACAAAATAATTAATTAATAAAGCGAAGGCAGCAGTTATTAGCTTTGGTTACTACTGGTTTGGTTACTACGCGTTTACTTGATAATAAAAAAAAATAATAATAATGTGATTTTAAGTGGTTTAGGAGGCTAAGTAAGCCTGTGTGAAAACCACTGATGTAACCATCTGCATTCAATAACCTAGTTTATCGAGATAGCTTTTAAATCCGTTTACTGTTTCAACTGTCACTCCCACCTCGTCCAAACTGTTCCATTTGTCCACAACCCTTGCACTAAAAAAGTTTTTCTTTCTTGGACCAAGTGACCAACCCTCTGCTTAAACAATTTGCATTCGTGGCCTCTTGTGCTGCTATAGTGTGCCAATGTAAAGAATCGAGCGTATGGCACATACACTTTCCCAGTCATTATTTTGTATGTTTCTATCAAATCCTCTCTCTCTCTCTCTCTTCTCCTTTCTAATGTTGTCAGTCCACAATATTGAAGTCTTTTTTCGTAGCTTAAATTATGGCACCCATTGACCATCTTCGTTGCTCGTCTTTGCGCTTTTTCTAAAAGCTCTATATCTTTTTTCAAGAATGGATTCCATGCCTGAACACAGTATTCTAGATGAGGCCTTAGCCGCCTTACTAATGACTTATAAAGTTTAATGATTATCTCTTTGTCTCGACTCACTATTGTCCTTTTCACCATTCCCAACATTTGGTTTCCCTTTTTTGCTGCCTCCATACATTGGTGAGATGGATTCATACTTCTATGGATGATTACCCTCAAGTCTCTTTCTTTTTCTGTTGTGGTTAGAACCTTCCCCCTAAAGAATATTCATTACCATTATTAGATTTCCCAACATGCATTACAGAACATTTATCAATATTGAAAAGCATCTGCCAGTCCACAGACCACTGAAACAATTTCCTTAGATCCTCCTGTAAAATTTTAGCATCATCCTCCGAGTCTATATTTCTACATATCTTTGTATCATCGGCAAACTTTGAAATTTTGGATAGTAATCCTTCATCGATGTCATTTATATATATATATATATATATATATATATATATATATATATATATATATATATATATATATATATATATATTAGAAAAAACAATGGCCCCAGCACTGAGCCCTGAGGCACTCCACTGATAACTCTTGCCCATTCCGAATGACCTCCCCTAATGCCAACTTACTACTGGTAATGTCAATTCAGATTGCATGTGCTGATTATATGAATGAATGAATGAATGAATGAATGAAATGAATATCGCATGAGTGATCAGAAATTTCTCTTACCGATGGTAGTAATGACAGTAGTTGCGAAGTAGAACGATCCAACAAACTTCCATTGAATTCCCGCCTTGTGCGGAATTGAATTGATAATGTTCCAGGTAATATTGTTGAAATCTGTCTCAGAGATGTTGTACCTGCCTTTCCAGTACATCTCCTCTTGACGGAGGCTAATTCTTTGATCCAGTTCGAACTGTGATTCGAAGGCGTCGAACACCGCAGCGCCGATCAGAAGATAAGTGAAGGTGACGACGATAAGAGAGATTGTTCGAACGTTCTGCTTCTTCATATTCAGTCGTGACGGCCGTCGTCGTCGTCGCCGTGGTGGTGGTGGTGGTGAGCGCTGCGCCTCCTGAGCATTGGGTCGACTGTTTCATCAAAGACGACGAGGATTAGTGGGAGTCATTTAGTCTCGACGGCAACTCGATGCCGAGCCTATATACATGTATAGGCTATGAAGTGCGAATTAGTCTGTGTAGGCGCAACCTCAATTCCGACGCTTCCTTTAAACAGAACATTTGGGCGATGAGAAAACTACGGACAGCTTTTAAATAGGCACTGCATGCTCTGTTGTTTACAAGAATAATGTCCTTTTCTCTACTGCGGTAGATTAGCTTGCAAGTTTGAGAATACCAGTTGAAGTCATTCAGATATGATGGCAGTGATGACGACGATGATGATGATGATGGTGGTGGTGGTGATAATAGTAATGATAATTATAATTATAACGAACTTTCATTGCACCAGTTCTAGACTTCTAGTGCTAAAAGGGCATCATTTGATGGTAGGCCTACTCCACGTCCTTCCACAAAGGATCGAGTCAATCAGAGAGATTATTTCGGGAAATAGAATAAGACAGGAGGATAAACTAAATCGATGAGACTTTTAAAGTTGCTCAGTTTGTTATGAACTCTAACAAACAGAAGAGAAATATAGATTTTTGGACACGCACTGGAAAGCCCTCGCTTATCATTTTTCCATTGCACAAGACTAGAGAGACAATTTTGCAATCAGATGTTTTCGTTTGAAACTACTCGATAAATCTTTGATCTCTGCACTGTATGAGTATACAGCTGATTTTTCACATCAAAACAGTATGATGGAACCTGAGGACATGACATGAAACTGTTGAAGAAAAGGTTAAGCAGAGAGGTTTGCTAAAGTGGTCGACTGATGGAACGATATGGATAAGAAGATAGCATTGGCTACTAATGCAAATGCTTGTAAAAAAAAGTACTGTAGCATAGGATACTATGGCGTGAAAAAGTCTTGCATAGGCTAGAAAATTTAGCTATTATCGACATTATTTTAAAAATTGTACCTCTACTCCTTTCATCCAATGTGGGCTTATTAGGCCCTATGTACCATTTTATTGGAAATTCAATTCAGCAGCCGTAATAATTGTGCTTGTTGCAACTTGTCTGTGCACTTCTGCGTGGAACATCACGAGTAAGTGATACCATCTCAGAATGCGATGAATTTTGCTCTTAGAGATAACCAATGAAAATCCGCGCTTCCTCGGCAAATAAGACGTCGTATTCTGAACCGAATCAGTGCACTGTATTTCTGCAATGAACGAGGCATTAGAAATACGCGCCTTAGATTCAAAATCTTTATATGGCCACGAGGGGAATTTGCTATCAAGTGATGACCGAGTCCGAGTTGTGATTCTGCATGAGGAAGACTATTCCAGTCCAAAGATTGCAGCAAAGGTCGACTGTAATCAGAGCGCGATTGTCCACAATTTGCAAAAGCATAAGGATACAAAAGGTACGAAATATCGACTTCGTAGCGGTCAGTCTAGAAGGAACCACCATAAGAGACAATAGGGTATTGAACAAGAGAGCTCTTGCAAGGTAGCTAACTTCTCCTGAACGTCTATGGCAATGGAAGAGGCTTACCTCTTTAGAACGGGTGGGGATGTCAACTGTGGGCACCAATCATCCACATGCTCTGCGGACAAGTTTGCCGACTTTTTTCAAGAAAAGATTGCACGAGTGAGGAGGGAAACTGACCAAGGAGGAAATCCCCCTGATCTTGATGAACAAATGCAGCCGCTAGGGACACTCTATCAATTTAAGATGGTCTCCGAGGAGGAAGTCAAAAGAATGATTATGAGTTCTCCATCGAAATCGTCGTAGCTTGATCCAGTCCCGACATTTATGATTAAGGAGGCGATTGAAGTTCTTATTAGACCTATCACAATGATCATAAATGCATCGCTTGCCCAGGAAACGGTTCCATGCAATTTCAAAAGGGCGATCATCTTTCTTAAACTCAAGAAGCAGACATTAGATCCAAATGAACTAGCAAACTTCCGGTCCATATCTAACCTTTCATACCTTTCAAAGATACTCGAAAAGACGGTTACAGCTCAGCTTGCACAGTATATAGAGGAACATCAGTACCTACCGGAAGAACAATCTTCATATCGCCCCTATCATTCTACGGAAACGGCGCTACTTAACATCCTGTCTGAAGTTTTTTATGCGGCTGATCAAGGTCAGGTAACTGCATTAGTACCTCTAGATCTTTCTTCTGTATTCGACTGTGTTGACCATGACAGTCTACTTAAAAGACTTCAGTGTCACTACGGAATCGGCGGTTCTGCTTTACGCTGGATTACTTCCTATCTTTCAGATAGAGTGGTACAAGTGTTTTATGAAGGTGAACTGTCTAGCCCAAGACCGATGTTCATTGGCGTCCCGCAGGGTTCCATTCTCGGGCCACTGTTTTTTTATCCTGTTTATTAGTAAGATTCGGGAAGTCATTTGCAAATATCACCTTCGTTTCCACTTCTATGCTGATGATAATCAGCTTTATCGCAGTTGTCGTCCTGCCGATTTGCCGGAGGTTCTACAGATACTTGCGAGCTGTATTCAGGAAATTGATTCCTGGCTGAGAAGCAGCCGGCTAAAGCTTAATCCGGGAAAAACAATTTATCATTCTTGGTAATCGTAAACAAACGGCCAAGGCAGATTCAGTAGCACTTAAACTTTGGAATAATGTTATCAAAAGATCCGAGCAAGTTAAAGATCTTGGAGTTATTCTCGATGAAAATCTTACGATGGCTAACCACATTAGTAAAATAGTGTCAGGATGTTTCTACCAGCTTCGACAATTACGGGTAGTAATTGACTCTCTGTCGCAGGAATCAGTGCAAGTCCTGTTCCATGCATTCATAGCATCTCGTCTCGATTACTGTAATAGCCTACTTGCATGTACGGCCAGAAACCAAATATATAGACTTCAACTTGTTCAGAATGCCGCGGCACGACTCATTACGCGGACATCAAGGCGGCAACACATCACCCTATTCTGCAACAACTCCACTGGTTGCCGGTAAGCGAATATCGTACAAGCTGCTTCTGCTAGTCGACAGATGTCTCAGAAAAGAAGCTCCGCAGTATCTTATTCGAGACTGTAAACTGTTGTCTGATACAGCTCTCACTCGAAAGATGGTCACACGTTCCAATTCCACCAGGACATTATCCGTGCCACGCACTCGTACCAGAATGGGAGAGCGTGCGTTCAGGGTGATTGGTCCATCACTCTGGAATCAACTTCCGCCTCCTCTCAGAGATGGAATTTTAAACCGTGACATTTTTCTCGCTCGACTTAAAACATATATGTTTGACCTGGCAACCGAGGCGCATTTGTAATAATTGCGCCTAGTAAATGAACTTTATGTATGTATGTATGTATGTATGTATGGAAGGGAAACGTTCTGTTGAAGTTTTCAGCTCCAATCTGAGAAGACGCTGCCTGCGATACGAACAACGGAAACCTGCAGAAGATTGGACTAAGCAATACTGTTTGTTGAGCAGCAGAAGAACTTGTCTGCTGTATCATTCGACAGAAGATGGCTAATTTAAAGCGACATTATGAGTCAACGCATAAGGATTTCCACAAAGTTGTCGGCGACGATCGAATAGCTCGCCGATTGAATCTCTGTGCATGGCGCTCGCTTAAATCATCAGCAGAATGCCATTTAAAGCAGTCGACGAATTCTGGTGCATCTTGTGTTACCCCTTTTGCCCATCTTGTGTTACCTCTTTTGCCCCATTTACTTAACGGGCCTGGTCATCAAGTCTACGGCCGTTGACCGGCGATCGCGGCTTCGCTCTAGCAACTGTCGTCAATTGTTGGTTCCTCCTCCACCCAAGACGGCTGTCTTCGGTGACAGATCCTTCCGGAGGGACAATCCGAGTCTGTGGAACTCTCTGCCGAAGAACGTGACAATTGTGACCTCCCCTGATCTGTTTATCAAGTGCCTTAAGACGCATATGTTTAATATCTCTTATAGTGTTCATTGTTAAGCGCTTTTGACTTTAGTCTTCACTATGCTTACTGCGCTCTATAAATTTTCTTAATAATAATAATAATAATAATAATAATAACATCGGCATGGGTTCCACGAAATGTCAGAACACTGGGTTTGCTCTATTCGAGGAAACAGCGCAGTGTAATATTTAATTGGATTTCACGAAACTGGAAAGTGTGACAACTGACGAAGCACCAGCCATGACCGGAGAAAGTAATGTTCTGGCGGTAGCACTGTTGACGAAGCGTCGACGAAAGCAGAACAGACAACTGGCGAGAAGTTGCATTGCATTATTTACCAACAGAAACTGTGCAGTAAAGAAATTGTGCTTCGGGCACTGATGGCATTAGTGACGAAAATAATTTTTCTAATCAAATCACGATGTCTCAATCACAGTCATTTATCCATGTCAGCATCACTTGACAGCGAACAGCAGATGAAACGCCACAAAAGTAACGGTCGCAATCAGCTGACAGATGATGATGATGATGATCACCTGGAAACAGTTTTGGCGTCTTTCAAAGTCAAACATCGAGCCGTATTTTACTAGCTCACGGGTTACATGCCCCCACCCATCTAACTGACTTTGTGTAAGTTGACGTCTCATAACATTTCTTAGAATGCCATGCAAATTCTTCGATGTGCTACATTGCCTTAAGGTAGGATTCATTTGATTTGAATTGAGTGGAATTCTATCGATTGCATGTCCAGCTGATGTCGTGAGCGCTTCGTTCACCGATCGACGGAGCTGTCTTCTAAAAGCTATCGTTAAATATTTAGAAATGGCGCGTTGAGGCGACGCTGCAGCCCCTCGCTGCATGCTGATGCGGCTCGAACGCTGCGCCGCCCGCCGCTATATATCATGTAGGCCTATACAGTATAGTTAGGCCTAATGGATCTTAAGCTTCGATTTACCGATCAGACATCGATGATAGGTCCAGGCTATTTGTTAAGAGCATACACTTAATCGAAATCTCAGCATCATTCCTTTCTAGTCAATACCAGCAACATGTAAGCAAAACCCTGAACCTTTAGGAAACGTATAGATCCTATTTTTTAAATAGCACTGAATACCAACCACGGAAAGTCCCAAAATTGATTGACCGCAACAAGTATTTACATTAAAATTCACCAACAGTCGACACATGGCAAAATAATCAATCTGACTGAACTCTCCAAATGGTGAAATATCGGACTAGATCGTTTATTTTAAGTCTACTATTAAATCAACTGCTTATTATATAGATGCCAAAGACTTGGCAATCCATCTCTGATGTTAAGACATCATACTGTACATGGACGAGCTGAGAGATTCGTCGCCATCGTTGTTAGGCCTTTTATAGGAAAATAATCGAGAACCTGGTCGCTTGGGCTTCGATAAAACGTTAATGCATCTTATCTAAAGCCCTACAATGGAAAGCGTCATGATTTTGCATGTCTGAGATTTCAATACGCGTGGCTGCTTAATATTATCTCGAGAAAGAGATTAAATAAATTGCATAGAAATGGAAGTAGAAAGTCAATCTAAACAATGACAATTAGTTACCTGAAATTATTATAAGTTTAAAAGTTGACAACACTGAGGATTTTTTTACTCCAGACTACGTTGGTAATTCTATTGGTTCGAAATGTATTCTGTAAGTGACGCGTGTAATTTTCGTCCGCCTTATAGCGTTTTAATACTTGTCAAATACTTTATTTCTAAAGCAATTTTAAAATGTATATATGTGAGAAAAATTTTGAGAGCCGCACTGGACTTGAACCCATGGCCTCCAGAATTTCATCCATCCGCTGTTCTATTGTGCTAGGCTATCACAGCGTTAAATTTTGCTTATAAATCTATAACATTCTTCATATATGATGCATTTCAAGACATTAACCGTGATAATCAGTGCAGCGGTTTAGTCTGCAGACTGATTACTAGAATTTTCCCATATACTTCTATATCTGGTCTCGGCGTAGTCCGTCCCGTTCTCGCAAGAGACGCAGAACATAGGCCTACATTCGCTCGTCTTCAGATAAACAATGCATTCTAATTCCTAGGCGCAAGAAGTCCATGCTCATGATAACCATAACCAAAATGCCTTTGCTGGATCACTTTAGGGTGTTCATATTTCCATTTTTTACTGCATTTTTTAATCTGTAATTCTCTCGCGGCACACAATGCGCGATAACGTCTAGAAGTTAAAAAAATCTGGGCCTAATTGAAGAAGAAGAAAATGAAGAGAGAAAAATATTGAAAGCCATCGACGAAAACAGATCAGAATATTAAATGACGAAACCTGTGTTCGTCGACAGCCATTAACGGAGCTCGGGAACACGCCATTTTCATTAGCATTTGACCCGCAAAGGCCCGGGAAAATTGCAGTGATGGGCACTAGGGCCAAGCAGTTTAACTTTTTTACATTTCTGGGTCCTGATAAAATTGTTTTAACTTCTCTTATCCCTCCACAGTCTTGCTGCAAGAACCTTTATGAAAATTTCGCTTTTAACAATAATTATAATACCGGAATAATAATTCTAAACTGGTTCAAATATCATCTTGCGAATCTCACAAAGTCAGTAAATGTCAAAGCTTTTTAATCCAAGCCTCCAAATCTTGACCGTGATGTGTTTAAAGGTTTTCTCTCCGGTGTCCTCGTCTTTTCGCACTGCGTATATATATAGTGCTCCTCTTGGCTACTTTTACGCGCAGCTAAACCCAAATATCATCTTGCAGCTCTCAGTAAATGAAGAATCGCATGTTGTCATGATAAACTATAGCTCGCCATCATATATATAGTGCCTTTGGCTGATGTGAAACCATCGCTTGCAAGAAGACGCATGTTGTCATGATAAACTATAGCTGCCATCAGTGCCTTGTGATGTGACCAAGGCACTTGCTTCCAAGACCAAGGCCAAGTCCAATGCACTAACCCACGAGGCCAAGACCAAGACCAAGACATTAGACCTCAAGACCAAGGCCAAGGCTTCGAAATCCGGCCTCGGGGCAGCCCCGAGGCCAAGACCAAGACCAAGACCAAGGCTTCACATCACTGGAAGACGTCAACATCTCTTACGCTCTTACAGTTACAGGTCGCGTACTTCAGACTCCCTGGAGCTATCGTAGAATCCGCTTGCCTCGGTTTAGTCATTTCATTTCATTTCAACGTTCAACGTTCAAATGCGCGATTAAACCTAATGCGCCTCGGCTGATTGTTCAAAAATATAGGTTTTAAGACGATTTAGAAATATCGGACGTGATACAGTTTCATCTCGTAGCGATGACGGTAAGACGTTCCAGAGGGCAGGACTGGAAAGGGCAGGACTGGAAAGGGCTCGGAATGAGCGGTCTCCGATTTCGGTGTTCGTTCGGGAAACTCTTAGAGTTCGGGTAGTCATAGTTGACAGACAACAAACTCCTCAAACATGCGAGACTAAACTTCTTTTAATTAGGGACATCGCCTCAACTAAACCAAACCAACTTTTCATCATCTTGTCTGTCACACGGCGATAGAGCAATTCACATTAATTCCAGTTTGCTCGCAGTCTTTGACTTGCAATCGCTCAATGTCGAAGAAGCACATCCAATCATTGAAGCTGTGTATCGTTCTGGTCTCACTGCTACGCTGGAGACAGCAGATGCAGAATTCAGCGCGTCTCGTCCTTTCCCCAACTCTCCTTCGAATATACATATATATACATATATATAGGCCTATATATAAAGAGAATCTTATAAATTTCTCACCAGTTTTAGCCACATTTAGAAGCAAGGATAAGTGGTTGTTGACAGCGGCCTTTCTCTGCTTCCATAATTTTGGCCATATTTCATTCTTCTTTTCCTCCAGTGGCTGCTCCAGCGCCTTCTGTTAATTGGTTAAACATTCTATGATTTTCCGCCTCTATCTAAATCCTACACAGGCAACCACTAGCGGGACAGTACAGATAAAGGCTTCAGTGGCGTAGCCAGGATTTCCGGAAGGGGGTTTGGTTTTGATCGTGACCAAAAAAACAAGCAAAAGACCTCTTCTGTTTTATTTTGTGGGAGCTGACAAGCAAAAATGTCGTCACCTACATTCTTTCTATTTTCTATAGCACTTAGAAATGTTTTCGGTCGGCAGCCAGCCAAGGAAGGTTTGACCCCCCAAATCGCGTCCGAAAATGAAAACTTTATGGAAAAGCATGTAAAAACATTTTTCGTCGGCAGCCAAGGCTGGGGGTTTAACCCCAACCCCTCCTTGCCTATGCCACTGAAATGTTTAGTGTATGTGTGTGTATGTGTGCTGTGTGTGTGTGTGTGTGTGTGTGTACCTCGCTGAAACTTCGTTATCTACATTTTCCAATCATTCTTGATTAATCGAGAGAAGCGGTCTAGTTTTTGGTAATGTTGAATTAGGGATGGAGCGCCGTTTCATGTAATAATTATTGTGAAAACGAGTGAAAGAGCGCGGCCAAAGATGTCAACTGAAGCCTTGGCGACATTGTCACATGTTAATTAGTGCTTAAAGTAACGATGTTTTTTACGGCGCTGTAGTAGGGCCTATAGTCGAGACATTTTATACATTGATACATTGCATCTTTATATACATTGCATCGGACAACTTTAAATAACAGTGGCGTAGCCAGCTTATACAAAGTGGGGTTGTTAACTGGAGGCACTATGCAACTGAACGCTGAAGCCGCGGCCGACCAGGGACGCCCACAGAAGGGGGAAAGGAAGCAAATGCTTTCTAAAAAACCTAGAGAGGAAGGAAATTACCCCCTGAGTTTTGGTATCACGTTAGAGTAGCATATTAATTCGATAGGCCCCTAAATGCCTGTGCAATTACTGGCTTTACTGCAGTGCAATTTTGTAACTTCATATAAGCTTATCAGTACTCAATTCAAGTTCAAGTTCATTATTATCAGGCATTCATAACATTTTATTATTATTGTCACTTTTACATACAGTCATTCCAATGATGCAGAGTGTAAGTATTCTGTGAAATATAAATATTTTATAACAAACCAATAGACTCACATGAAGTTTACATTCCAAATTAGACTACTGCAACTCCCTCCACTATAGATTTCCAAAGACCTCCATCAACAAATTACAATCCATTAAAAACTGTGAAACGGTGCAGTTAGATATTGTTAATAACTGGTTTCAGTCAGTTGCCTTAAGTCTAGTTATCCCTTTTGCAGTTGTTGCAGCTTTAATGCCTCTATAACAAATGATGTAGGTGTGGTTGTTGGAGAAATCTAAATTTTAAACTAAATACTTAAAGTAACCATGGGCGTAAACACGGGGGCACGGCGGGGGACGGTCCCCCGAATAATTAGGTGGCGGGGACAGAGTATCAATTATCCCCCAAATGTTTTGGGATATGTGGGGCTTTTTGGGGTTATTCAAAAAATACGATGCCACTATTAAATAGAGTTTGTTTATCTGCGTGTAGTATACTACACTACTACTATTACTACTATTTAATTTAAGAAGCCACAGGGATGTACTAGTCTGAAATTTCTCTCCACTGTTATGATCTCTTACAAGGTCATGAAACTACATCTCATCTCTGCTGTCAAGAATCTGCATATTCAACTCTGCGCCGATGATACATTCGGTAAATTAAATGCTAAGAAACTGTTTAGCGCACACGATTTAAAAGGCCTTCGATTTCCAAAATACATTAGCGATTAAGTTGTTCTTTGGCCGGGTTTCTTTAAGTACAGTTCAAACAACCTGTCTCACGGTCTCATCATGGCAAAATGAAATCTACGCCGACATCAAGGAACAGGTCGGATCGATCGATTGTTTATCCAAGGCAATGTAAGCAGAAACAAAAGCCAAAGCAGAAACCAAGCAATGTATTTACAGAAATATGAAATACTAAAATACTAGGGTCAGCGGTCAATGAGATCCGGGTCAAATTATCAAAGAATTTGAAGACTGGATCAGATACAAATGTCATTGCGTCGGATAGACAGTGTCTTTGTATATCAGAACCCTGTAACGAAATCCATGACAAAACGAATATCGAACGCCTTTAGGTTTGCTGTCCAGTTCTACATTAAGCGCGAAAAATTAGACGCACTAGATAATTATAGCGCTGTTTAGACCTTTATCAATGAATAGGTTTGAAGCCAAAAGGGGTTTATAAACTTTACCTCAATTCGTTAACTTTTTGAGATTTTTAGAATTTAAAAGTGGGACAAAGACAAAAAATATTGGCAATATTATAAGCTTATTAGTAAGATAATCAACATATTTCCGCTTTTGCAAAAGGTTTCGTTTGCTCAGCATGTCTAATATAAAAAAGAAAATTTTATTGAAGCTAAAAGTGAACTTTCATTTGAGTTCACCTCAAGGAGTCAGACTTGGAACTGGGTCAATGGGTCATTCGGGTCACCTTTGTCCACCGGGTCACCGGGTCTCCGGGTCATCTTTATGACCCGGTTATAGACCCGGTATTAATTAAAATCTTCAGATGCTAAGCATTTAGGTTCATCAATCCCGGAAAGGCTGAAAACTGTCCGCTTGATATTAGTTAGGTCCAAGATACAAGTAATTGATTTTATCACTGAGGGATATTGGTATTATTACTCTATGGAATGTTATAAAATGTAATGAAAAATTCTATGGTCTGATGACAACGTTTAATTGACGTCATTGATAAATATTCAAATATTAGAACCAATGACTGGGTCACCGGGTCACTGGACCACTTTTATTTCGGGTCACTGGGTCACCGGGTCTCAAAATGTGACCCGGTTCCAAGTCTGCAATGAGTACATTCAAGAATCAGGGACAAATTCAACCTTCTGACGTAGGTCTAGGTCTCTGTAGGTCGCGAACGAAACAGTACTGAACCCGCTTAGAATATGTATATAGGCCTACAGCCATCACATTCCAATACCAATACAACAAATTGCGCCTTATCGTGTGATAGATGAAATATCTATCGTCATAATGCAAGAGAATGAGGGCCTCTAATTACCAAACAAAAATACTGTGACTTTGCGATATAATCGCGTATTCGAAAAAGGTAACAATATGTCCATTATATAAACAGTGTATCTAACATTGACTTTTGAAGTCATGCGTTATTATTGCATTTAATACAACGCTGAGCAGAGTCTTAAAAGATTTAGCTCAGAAGAGATTTAAGAAGCATTTGATCTGAAGAGCAGCATTTGCTCATGACGATGGATTCGAGTGAAACAGAAGCTCACCGTTTGAATCGTTCGCGTCGTCGTCGCCGTCGTTGTCTTGTTCTTGTTCTCTCTCTCTCTCTCTCTCTCTCTCTCTCTCTCTCTCTCTCTCTCTCTCCGTCGTTCACTTCGTTCTGCTGCGTATCCCTAAGGAGGGCAAATCAAACTGTAGCAACGGCCGCAGCACGCTTAACAACAACCGGACGAACGAAGGAAAGGACGAGAAAAGGGAGTGGGGAGCGACTAGCGCACGATACAGAGAAACATGTAGCGCATTAGCCGCAACAGCAGCAACAGCAGCAACAGCAGCAGCAGCCACTGCAGCAGCAGCCAGCAGCCACTGCAGCAGCAGCAGCAGCCACTGCAGCAGCAGCAGCAGCCACTGCAGCAGCAGCAGCAGCCACTGCAGCAGCAGCAGCAGCCACTGCAGCAGCAGTGGCAGCCTAGTTGAACTACGTCACCGAGCTGCAGACTCTCGCTCTATTGCCACTGCTGCTACCTCCGTTGCTTTTTGAATAGCTATCCTTGAATGATGATTTATGTGCATCATATTTGTTGGGCTTTTGCTTCGTACATACGCAGCGGAGCAACTGCGCCAACTCTGACGAAACCCGGTATAATGGATGGCGATGGAATAAAAGCCTAGATGTTGTAAATCGTATAGCGGTGTTAATAATATTATAACGCGAAATAAACAACTCTAGCTGCCTCTTTCCAGTCAGTTCGTCCTCTGGAAAAATAAGACTGGAGAATATCTGCGTAGGAGTAATTAGAACGCCGCCATAGCGTTACCGACATCACATAATTCAGATTTGTCCAAGTCACGAGACTCTCCAGTCTCCAGTCTCCATATGAGAAGAACAATTAGGAATTGACTGACGCTATTCCATGTTCTTTCTTCCGACTTTAAGGGAAATATGATCAATTGTAACGAAAATATCTCTGAGACTTCGATACGAGGAAAGTTAGCTAAGTTCTTTAGGATTTCTAGCAATGGGAAAATTCTGAATCATGAGATGGCGAAAGAGTCGTTGAGAAAGATGTCTCTAACAAAGCCATCTCGCATCCTAAAGGCTAATAGGCTCCGTTTGCATGAGGGTAATCGGGGGCAAATTTAGGAGGAGGAGGAGGAGGAGGCGTATTTCGCCAAGCCAAGGTCTTAAAATAACTTAAACAAATGAAAACATCAATTATGGACGGACATGCGGACCTATATTAATGAACGCGCAAATAGACACAATACGAAAAGTCTAACATCGCAGATTCTGAGCAGAGTTTGAGCAGCAGAGTTTATAATTATAATCTACAGTCGGATAGAAAATTTTCTCTAAAACAAGTCGCTTCGATGTCGACTGAATGCAGACGAATTGTGAGAATAACGAGGTCCATGGATTGTTCAACTGAAGACTTAGGAATATAGATTAGTTAGCAGAAAATGTCGTCAAGCTGTTGCTGAACGCTGCTGCTGCTGCTGCTGCTGCTGCTGCTGCTTTGACTTTTGAGACGACGGATGCAGCCAGCGCCTGGCAGCCTAGATCTCGTCTGCACCACAGAGGCAGATCCCTCTGCCCGAAACTTCTCCCCGGAATCCCAGCTATCGAAGCTACTGGATATAGCTCAGAGAGCAATATGGATTTTTGGGAGGAGCGTTGGGCAGTCTACGAATCCATCTCTTGTTTGGCTGCTCCGTCTTTTATGGCACGATATATAGTGTCTTTGGAGTGGTCCTCAATAGTCGGCACCTTCAACTGCTTCAATGAATAACAACTAAACTATCTGTCTGTCCGCCTGTCTGTTTCTCAGTCCGTCTGTCTGTTTCTCTATCTCTATCATCAAAAACACTCGAGTCTAGGCG
This sequence comes from Metaphire vulgaris, assembly GCA_018105865.1. Classification (NCBI taxonomy): domain Eukaryota; kingdom Metazoa; phylum Annelida; class Clitellata; order Crassiclitellata; family Megascolecidae; genus Metaphire; species Metaphire vulgaris. The sequence continues at coordinate 12,094,580 of CM030850.1, forward strand.
TAATACCATTTCGTGGTGCCTGTAACATGCCATGCTATCCTAGAGCACTGACATTATTTCGACACGACTGTCACCGATAACGCTTCAGCAAAAATACTCATATTCTGTTTTATCTGTATTCCCAAGTTCAGTAACTCATCGAGTCATTGCTCCTTTGCTCCATTGCCATTGCTCCTCTCCTCTCTCTCCTCTCTCCTCTCTCCTCTCCTCTCCTCTCCTCTCCTCTCTCTCCTCTCCTCTCCTCTCCTCTCCTCCTCCCTCTCCCTCTCCTCTCCTCTCCTCTCTCCTCTCCTCTCCTCTCTCTCTCTCTCCTCTCCTCCTCCTCTCTCTCTCTCTCCTCTCCTCTCCTCCTCCTCCTCCTCCTCCTCTCCTCCTCTCCTCTCCTCTCTCCTCTCCTCTCTCCCTCTCCTCCCTCCTCCCTCCTCCCTCTCCTCTCCTCCTCTCTCCTCTCCTCCTCTCTCCTCTCTCCTCTCCTCTCCTCTCCTCTCCTCTCCTCTCCTCTCCTCTCCTCTCTCTCTCTCCTCTCCTCCTCTCCTCTCCTCTCCTCTCTCTCCTCTCTCTCTCTCTCCTCCTCTCCTCTCTCTCCTCCTCTCCTCCCTCTCCTCCTCTCCTCTCCTCTCCTCTCCTCCTCTCCTCCTCTCCTCTCCTCTCCTCTCCTCTCCTCCTCCTCTCCTCTCCTCTCCTCTCTCCCTCTCCTCCTCCCTCTCCTCTCCTCTCCCTCCTCCCTCCTCTCCTCTCCTCCCTCCTCTCCTCTCCTCTCCTCTCCTCTCCTCTCTCTCCTCCCTCTCCCTCCTCCCTCTCCTCTCCTCTCCTCCTCCTCTCCTCTCCTCTCCTCTCTCCTCTCCCTCTCCTCCTCTCCTCCTCTCCTCTCCTCTCCTCTCCTCTCTCCTCCTCTCCTCTCCTCTCCTCTCCTCCTCTCCTCTCTCCTCTCCTCTCCTCTCTCCTCTCCTCCTCGGTCTCGCGGCGTATGTATGTAGACTGATTGCCAGAAAAGAATCAATGATGGTAGAGCTATTTGATTAGTAGCACTTTGATAATTCGCTTCAGAAATTTAGATAAGAAGGTGACTTTGTCCTTGTAAATTCAATGTCAACATCTGAAACGAGAAGATCATGAAACTTTGCCTGGCTGTCCAAGGGCTTTAAACCTCTGCAACTTTGCATTCATTGTGTCACGGTCTACGCACTTTAGTGTTTAAAATAGATAAAGCCTACCCAGTGCGATCAGCCATGCATAAATTCAAGACATGCTGACATGCGTTGACTTTGCGCAGAAGAAGCGGTGTCACGCTAGAAGAAGCTCTGTCAATTCTGTAGCCGAATATGTCTACATTCTACTGGTCTATGTATCATAAGCCTACAACAGGCCCTCAAGGCCTCAACTGGTAGAAAGTGAAGAACATAGGATCATTCAGCAAGTTACAGGTAGTCACGACGATTAAATAAAAGATCAAACTTGCCTTGTTAATCGTATCGATTTATGACATTAACTACAGACGCGTTAAGACATGAAGCGTATACGTCTCCATTTGGATTACCCAACACTTCTCCTGCTGGCTATAGAGGACGAAGGCATTTTGTAAATAATGTAAGTATGGAAACGATTGAAGCCACAGCATTGTGTATACCTTAATGTTCGTCTAATTCAATTTGTGGCCGTAAGTTTTCTCGGCGACAATCGCCGACAGTCGGTCTCATTATTATTACTCAGTCGATGGAAACGAAGTGTAAACTGAATTAATAAACTTGATCCTGAACTTCAGTTTTGATTTGAAGAAAATGAGTGAAGAAAATTAGTCACAACTGAATTTCATTAAACTAGGACTTCGCATCTATGATTTTACGAGTCACGATTCAACCACTAGTCCTGTCCTGGAACATAACATGACGATAAGCGTCACTTCTGTCGATTTGTAATTCGGAGAAATTAAATCGTTAATTTGTTGGCGGCTGATTCTGTTTCCATACAGACGGAATGACACACAATTATGCGCATATCTAAAAATTATAAATAGATACTGCAATATATTAAAGTAAATTTGCATCGATAGCACGTTGAGGCCACGCTCGGTTCTTGCTCCTCTGACATTTTCTACCACTTCTCCAGCAACCTCCTTGCACAAGACTTTCTCTCTGCTTTCTTTGATCGCAAGGATGGCTTCCGATTTGCCGGATGGATTCAAATCTCACCCACCCATCACTTTCTTATATTTTCGAAGAGTCTTTGATAATGACCACAGGATTGGTAACACGGTATTTCGAGATTGCAGACAGTGACGCTAAGCATAATTATAATAGCAATATTTGTAATGTAATGTAATGCAATGTAACAGCGTTCTTATATAGCGCCTCTTCAGTCTTAATATATAAAAAACACTCCGAAGCGCTCCCGCTGCGGTAAGTACTGTCGACATGGCAAAGCCAAAGTCAGAAGCACTGTCAACAGCGTTGACGCCTCTGCGGATCGGAAGATGATCTTTAATATCCACTCGTATGGTAAAAGGGAGTTCGCCGTCGTAACGGAATACGACGGTGAATTCCTTAAGAGAGCGACCTTCCACTGGATGTTCCCAACACAGAGACGCCGATGAATGACGGAAGAAGATGTTGATAGTCCGCTAGACGGTAGACGGAATTCGCGACGTGGAAAAGTCCGGCGTTGAATTCCCATGTGGCGGTCTTCCCGTAAGAATGATCCGCCACCGAGTATAGGTTCCCGTCACCGAACTCGTCAGATCCAACGAAGATGGAAGGTTCCGGCGAAGACTGGAGCAACAGTCGATCGAATCAAACAATTGCCAAGAAGGACGACATTCCAGACGCGCAAACACGCGCTGGCGATGTCGGCCATTGTGGCGGACAAGATGGCGGACCAGAGACGTCATTTCACTGTTTTTCAGGGGTGCAAAAGACTTTCGACCTGACAAGTTACAAGTTTGCGAAAAAACTGACGACCTTTTTTTTTGCTTGTCAGCCAATTTTCACGGTTACTTAACATCATCAAGCACTCCTTTAGGGCGTGTAAAATCTAAAATAACACAAACATTGGCAAAAAAAATTTTTTCCCCTGAAAATCAGGGGGGCAAATGCCCCCTGCCCCCAAATGACGTCCCTGTGGCGGACTTGACTTGACGATAACGAAAACCTCCAGAACCGTCGGAAAATACAGAGGACCGAGTACACTCCTCGAGAACCGACGAGCAAGAACTAGATCCTCTCATTTGGCACGAAAACCAAACGAAGAACGTCGAATTCTGGCGAGATCGGCGACATAATCCAAACGCGCAAACACGCGCTGGTGAACCGAAATCTATCGGAAACTGACTGTCTGATTTGAGTGAAGTTTCGGTTGTTGTACTGTATCACTATAGCACTGACCGTGTTCTCCAAGCTTGTATACCCCACAGATGGCGTTGCAGAGTAGGCAGATTGTCGATTTCGTCGGAGATTTGAAGCTGCAAATGAGTTCAAATACTCTATTAAGCCAGCGCTGTATGGAAATATTCTGTAGCGACATTTATTTACCATTATTTTCTCATAGCATTGCCTAAAAAACTGAACATTTTTTGTCAAAGATATAGATAGAATTTGCGTGTTGAACTGAATTTTAGATTTGACCAAAGTTTCCTCTGGCAACTACAGAACACATATGAATTCCTCATATCTTACGGTATGTCTATCAGGGATATTTTTGCACCCCCTAACACTCCCCAACACTGCCCAATCTGAGACCGACACTCCCTCAATCCAGGGATATTTTGGCACCCCAACATCCCCCGCAACACCCCCAACCCCGAATTTGAGACCCGGCAACCCCCAACACCCCCAATCTGAGGCAGGGATGACCTTTTTGGTTTTTTTGCTTGTCAAGCTCTTTTTTGGAGACTTGATAATGTTTTTTTTGCTTGTCAGACTTTTAGGGAGACTTGATAAGGTCTTTTTGCTTGTAAGACTTTTAAGGAGACTTGATAAGGTCTTTTTGCTTGTAAGACTTTTTCGGCAGTCTATCCTCTTAAATAAACTCAGATAGAGGCCTATAGTGCTTTGTAGCTTCGCTGTTTATCTTCCCTGCCATTGTTTATACTTATGTCTCGTGGCGATTCTTTTCTATCGCGCAACAGCTTCGATTTCATTTCGTAGTCAAACGTGTGAATTTGCTGGAATGGTTCGATCAGTTATTGTCTTGTGTTTGTGTGTGTGTGTGTGCACGCGCGCTTGTGTGTTTGCGTGTGTGTGCGTGTGAGTGTGTGTGGTGATGATGATTGTGTGTGTGCGTGTGTGTGCGTGTGAGTGTGTGTGGTGATGATGATTGTGTGTGTGCGTGTGTGTGCGTGTGTGTGTGTGTGTGTGATGGCGTGTGTGTGTGTGTGTGTGTACGCCAAGTGCTGTTCATTTGCGAGCCAGACGCTAATTTCATTCGAACCTCCTTATGCGGTTCCTGTAGAAATTCATCTTAAGACTGACTTGCCTATTCGATGCGTTCACGTACATTTAAGAAATGCATACAAGAGCGCGAGAGCAATCGTTTTCTTTGAACAATTGTAAAGCAGTTCATCGACCAAAAGACTCTAACATGAAACGCGTTTCTCATTGCAGTTCTTTTTCTTTCGTTTGACAGAAATCCGATGTTCCTGTTTTTCCAAATCGTCCAACGCCGGTGTTAAATGGCTACGACTCGAGCATACGCCACAGCTATCCTCCCACAGGAAGCAGTCCTCCAGCTGACCAGCAACTACCTCAAAAGTAATCACACAGATCAACCTTAGGGTCTCTCTCTCGTTCATGGCTACTTTATATTTCATTATAGGCCTATAGCCGTAGAAAAATAGCCAAGCTTCCCCGTCATTCATTTCGACGAGCAAGCAGCTAGTGTACTTAGGCTTACTCAAAGTCACGCAAACTTATATTATTATGCTTCGCTCTTATGAGAAACTTCTCTCGAGTTCTAGTTGTTGTGCTTAGAAAAGGTCGCGTCTAGGGTCTACTGCTATTGGGAAAATCACACTCTTTGATTCTATAAGGTTATAAAAAATTCTCCCAAATGGTAAGACCTTATATACGGCTCTTAAATCGCTGCCTTCGAAAGTTCACAAATTCTCTCTCTCTCTCTCTCTCTCTCTCTCTCTCTCTCTCTCTCTCTCTCTCTCTCTCTCTCTCTCTCTCTCGTTAGTTGCTGCGCTTTTCTAAATGCGTGGCCTTTAACTTAGAACCGGCAAACGAAGATTCAACTTTCATTCGAGCTCAGTTTGCTACTTTAGTCTCAAACATAGACCTAAATCAGTTCGGATTGGAATTTAGCCATCGAAAGCGTAGGCCTATCTATGGACCACACGACGAACTTCAAGGCATACGTGTAAACCGACGGTAGCTTGGGTAAAAATGTAAAACCAGCCCTATTTCACCTACTGCGCCGTCTATTATGCAAAGCTGTCTTACTAGTTGTAATGAAAATGCTCTTAAGACATAATTGTCTTTTCAAATGCGAACCACTGTGAATGGACTTAATATATAAAATCAGTGGAGAGTTGAATCGTCTAGCTAGAATCTATTTCTATCATGAGGCATTTCTTTAACTTAGACAAAAGACAAGTTGACTTTGCTGCACTTGACATCGTTTGCTCAATATTGTCTATTTCGACTGTGTATCTGTAAAGTAAAATAATCTTGCGTTCACAGAAAATAGATACTTGTGTCAAAATCTTAGATGCAACCGCTGGCGGAGGCAGATGCCTGATAAGGATTATTCCATAAGTCTGAATCTGACACACTGCTTAATGTCTTCAATCATGATGAACGAAATCGTTAAGCGTCTCAGTCGATGATCTCCGTAATGCTTCTGTTCCTTTTCCGAAATTGACTGCTCTAAATTTAAGAAGAGTAATAACACAACAATGGAACATCGTTTACTCATTCTTGCCTCCTATATTTCGCGCGCATAGAAATGTCCTTGTTGTTTTCAGACGGCAGACGGGTGTGTCAAAGGTGATTGTCCTGGTGGTTGCCTTTCTGCTGATTCTGGTTTCTCTGGCCATTGTGCTTCCGATCGTAATTACCAAAACGAAGTCTCAGTCAGGTAACCTAACCTTGCACGTATCATTGTCGTTCAATGACTAGTGTCATACAGGATAGCACTTCCGCGCCGAACCAAAGTCATTCAGGCGCTCAAAACAGATTACGCAACTGGTCAACATATCGTAGACAGGGGACTGCCGCGTGTCTGTACTTTTCAGTCTTAAAAGTGTCGGATGTTTTGAGGTTCCGATCCGAACATTTCGATGTCACTCGATCTGTGCCGCCTGGACTCTGAAATTCTATGAGACAGTTTTAAGCCTGGTATTGAACCATAGCTTAGTATTAATAAAATATGCACACGCATAGCAACACTTTCTTGATATTTACAAATGTTAGACAGAATAGAACCGCCGTTGACGTCAAGGAAAGACTTCGAGACGACGTCTAGTCTGAACTCATTGCGCCAGTCAGCCATCCAACGCTCTTCAGAGTCTGGAAAACAAGATGTCACGACGCGAAGTCTCTTTCCGCCAAAGACTAACTCCGAAACTGTTCATCTGCAAACTTCCAAATCTCTCTTTCAGTTTCAGTCATCGGCGGAATCTAGCGACCAAATGACGACTGCGAAGTCCGGTCATTACACTACGACGCAGAAATCCGTTACATCGAAACAGTCTCACGATCAAACTTCAAGCTTAAAACTTCAAACTTCAAGAACTTTCTACGAGAGTTCAACCGCCAATCGACAGTATTCATCTACAGTTTCTGGTAGCAAAATAATCAAGCATTACAATCAATACGTTTTTGGACTGCTGCATTTGCTCGAACTGAACTCTACTGCTATAACCTTTCGTCGGCGCTTAAGTGTTTTGGTAATTATGGTAAGCAAATGATTTTGCAAAGTCAACGTCAATTGCGTCCACTGCTTCCCCTCGTCTGACATGTCATAAATCTCCTCTAAAAAGTCTAGTAGGACTTATGTTTATTAAGTCAAAGCGACCTTTAGTCATGTCCCATATTGACTGTATTTTTCAATCCTATATCTCGCTAAAACTTTGTTTTGATTGCTTTTCATACTTCTTACCCCGTTTTGTCGAAATCTCGAATAAAAATTTGCTAAATTAAAATGCTAAGAATTAAACGTTATTTATTTTAGCTTGTCAAGTGTTCTGCTCACCGACTCAGTCATGCATTCCACCAAATCAAGTCTGTGACAAAACGCAGGACTGTCCAGACGACAGTGACGAGATCAACTGCAGTAAGATCCAACAATTCAACTCCTCCTCCTCCAAATGTTCTCTTGCTTCTATCAATTTCTATCTGAGATGCAATGTTAGTTTTGAGCGCAGAAATTTTACAGGCGCTGTCGATGTAAATCACGTGACGTCTAATTTCTCTTTGTTACAGATTGTGACAGAAATCACTATCCCTGTCAAAATGGCCGCTGTATCTACAAAGCTTGGCTGTGCGATGGAGTTAGAGATTGTCCAATGGGAGATGACGAAAGTACTTCAAGATGTGGTGAGTGAAAAGTCTAGTCGTCAGCAAAACGTTTGTGTGACCCAACAGAATATTGGGTTTATGTATGATAGTGTCGGGAAATTTTTGGACATAATGGCAATGAACTTTTGGTGGATCATTTCATTGTGTTGATATTTCTAGTTTGATTTCTATTTTTTTCGAGCTATCATTCTTAGGCTACGTCGTATATACAGGCTTACAATGTGTGACCAACTTTTAAAAGTCTTTTTAATAATAATAATAATAATAATAATAATAATAATAATAATAATAATAATAAATAATAACTAACTAAATGTCCTAGGCTCCTGTAATATATCGACTGACTTCCGATGCAATCGGACGCCGTCCGTCTGCGTAGCGTCGAAGAAGCAATGCGACGGTGTCTCCGACTGCGTCGATTCCTCTGACGAGAGTCACTGCAGTAGGTCCTCCTCCTCCTCCTCCTCTCCAGATGTTCCGTCGTCGTCGTCGTCGTCGTCGTCGTCATAGTCTATGCGTTAAATGCCTTGCAATCACAAGATTTCTGATGAAAATCGAGATATTTTTCGACTTGCAGTCAATTCATAATCACTACCCCTAACAGTTCATTGCTCGAAATGGTAACTTAGTACTTTGAAATTTGCGCTAAGAAAGACATCATCATCATCATCATCATCATCATCATCATCATCATCATCATCATCATCATCATCATCATCATCATCATCATCATCATCATCATCATCATCATCATCATCATCATCATCATCATCATCATCATCATCATCATCATCATCATCATCATCATCATCATCATAATCATCATTGTCCTCTTCGTCGTCGCCATTGTCGTTGCTTCTGATCTAACTGGCCATCTGGATGCTCTTTGCAGGTGCGCTATAGCAGTCATGAACGTTTTCTTGGCTTGGTCTGTACTTCTCCCTTTCCTATTATGCTATTATGGAATCAATCAATGTCACAACCAATCTCTGTAACTAGAGAAGATCCATAGATAATACTGTAGAAAAGTTGTGGCTTCCTATCATTTTCCAATCAAAGTTCCATGGTGACTTTTGTCAGTATTTACACGATCTACAAATCTAATCTGCTGCGTTGCTTGAAATTGACGCATTTAAAATTTCAGTCAATGTTTTCAACGAAGAGATGGATTCGTCCAACACGTCCTTGTTGAACGTCACTTTCCAGGGAACCTCTGGCTATTACATCTGCTCAGAGAACTGGAACGATACTCTAAGCGATTCTATTTGCAGACAAATGGGACAAAAGTAAGATTCCAGTAACAGGCTGTCAATTATAAATTACGCTGCGTTAAGTACGAGCGTTAAAATATATCCACTGAGGTCTACTCAGTGATGGTGCCACGTACATTCAAGGTAGGCCCTGCCACAGGCCCCTCCTCAGTTCACAACCTGGCGGCGCCACTGGATCTACTCGAGCCGTCTTGCAGATTGTTTAAGAGCTGAATGAAGTCTACGCTTGCAAACACGAAGGCACGCGTATCTAGAGGCGGTTTTACGCGGAAGAACCAATTCCAGAATGCTATATTGGGCTAAACTGAATTTTTATTTTAGTGTTTGTTGCTATTAAACTTATACGTTTTAAGTACAGCATTATTTCTGTAAAATATTATCAGAATAGCAATAATAATAATATAATTTTTAAAAATAAAATGCGATACTTTATTAATGATTTATTATGATAAAAGATAATTTTTTAAATTGAGAAATAATAATCAACAAAGTGCCATTCTGGATGCACAAAGTATTGAAACTCATCTGCAGTGGTCAGTTTCTCTGAAAAGAAGTTGGGGTGGGACCACTTTTACCCTAAAACTAGAGGAAGTGGAGGAGGCGGTAGTGGCAGGGTCGGCGGCAGACAACGCTGCCTTCGAAGGTGTCTGAGACGTCGACCTCGCGTACCTTGTGCGCTCCAACTGCGCGTTTCTCGGCGACGTCGGCGTAAGGTTCGCTTAGATCTCTTTGGGGGAAGCCTCAGGGGCGAACGGCGCAAGGTCCTCGCCTCCTGGGGGTCATTACTTGGAATGAAAAGTGTGAGAACCTGTGGTGTAATTCACTGTTTAGCAATGGTGGAATTTGATGTTCAGGAACTGCAGTGAAACCAAAAGTGCAGTAATATCGAGAAATGACAACACAGTGCACAAGTTGCATTTGTTATGTTGGCTTTGTCGGATTTTCCCCACGTGGCTGTGGTTGATTCTAGAATCATTCTTGCCATAATTTTTGTCAAGAGGCAGCGAATAGTCCTAGGCCTATATATTTAAACAGTGGCAAAATAAATTGAATATAATGTCGTCTAATTACTTATTACATTTTATAGGAACGTTTTAGCAGCAAATTGTCACCTGAGTGATTTTCGTTTTAAAGGGATTCGAAGACGACAAAATTCGAGAACGTGAACAACAACGCGTCCTTTCTCCTCGCTCTTAATTTGTCCGTTTCATCTTCAAATCCTTTGGATTATTTACAACCGGGGTAAGTATATTAATCACCCAGACGCCAATGGCCGTGACACCAGCGACAGCACGGCACGGTCGGCACCTCCTAGTCCTATATGCCATTATATTCTATACGACTTGATCTTACTGTGAAACTGTTTCACTGGCCTCTCTTTGCCACAGGTTGAACACCTGTGGCAAAGAGAGACCAGTGAAACAGTTTCCTTGTTTAATAACTTTATTCGAAGAATAGCAAACATATTCAGAGCAGTGTTTATTCTAGCCACCTTGACATTGGGGGATTTTGAAATGTTGGGGGAGGACAAGGTCTGAGTCTCCACACTTTTTTGTGGGGTGGGGGAATTTCCATCCCCCAGCCATCATATAATTTTTGAGGGGATTTTAAAACTTTTGGGGAATTCCCCCCAGAGAAGGCCTAGAATAAACACTGATTCAGAGGTTTTGCTTGATCTTGCGAAAAAGAACTCGAAGGGGAATGGAGAAGCAACAAGAACTGCGGCATGGGGAAGGAGGGTAATATACAGGTGCCTGGACTAGAGGCCTGATAGAGAGCAGTAACGTCAGATGGTAAAATTAAACTGCACATAACCAAAGAGCAGTCGATGAATGATGCACTGTGCCCCAAATGACGAGTAATTATCATTTGCCCATTCATTCTGAAAACGTCTTTGGACTCTTGGCTTATAATCCTACTTGATTATAATTGGTTTGATTGTCCACGAAGACCATGCAGAAGGATCGCACAGTCGCATATTTTCCAAGAGGTAAGAGAATGTCAACAGTTAAACAAAGTGTTGTCACCGGGGGGGCAGTGGCGCAGAGAGGATGAGGGGTGCCAAAAGGGTTAAAATATGGAATTAAGAGGAAATAAAGAAATTTCCATGTATTATGAATTTATGATAAACAAATAGGCAATGACCTTTTTTGTTTGTCATGCGTTGTCATATGTTAGTGACTGACAACGCGCTACAACGAAAGGTAAAATTGAAGCAAACGACTGTCTATATCTCACTAGCCAGGGCCTTCTTTTGCTCGTCAGACTGTTTTTTTTTTTTTTGGGGGGGGGCAATGTCCATACTTCGACCCCAGGCGCTGCCAACCCTCGCTACGCCATTGACCGCCACTTATTTCGGGTGGGGTGGTGTTACCAGAGGAGTGGCCCACCTCGAGAGAAGGCGCGATCACCGAGAGTTGGAATTCTGAGCGGCCTTCGGTCGGAACAGCCATGGTCAAGAGAGGACGATGACCTCAGTGTCGACCGTCCGAGTGTGTCACTGGCGGATGTTAGGAGTCACACGAAGTACTGGCTTGGCCTGTGATGATGCAAGACACGCACATGACCAAGTCATACTCCACATCACTAAACGGCCGACTCGAAAATTGAAAGAAATAAATGTGTGACACTGTGACAGTGTCTTTGATATGCAATGAGGGAGAGAGAGAGACACACACATACAGAGGCACAGATAGACAGAGAGAGATGGTTGATTTGAGGGCTCGTGAATAAGCTGGTGCACTGCGCCAAGCTTTCGGGCAGAGCTATAGAAATTTCGTTTTACTTACTTATTCAGAACTTATTCTGAGAGGGCATTTTAAAGAATGATTTATCGACTGTTTATTTTCTCTTTGCATCGTGAACGTGTATTGGTAGAGAAGCATTTAGTTAGAACGCTTTCAGCGCTGCTGTCTCATCGTATAAAATGCCAGCGATTGAGCGTCGGTCGTTGTCTGATTGTAGCGTCTGTTCATCCAATGAGGCTGTTGCCGTCAACTGTCAGCCGCCTGGTAAGTAAGTGACAGTGGCGTAGCGTGACTTTTGGGGGCCCGGGGGGCATCTTTGCCATGGGGGTCCCAGAGTTTCGAGCCGACGAGCAAAAAAACGTCATCACCTCTGACGAGCAAAAAGGTCGATCATTTCTAGATTAGGGTTAAGTGTTAGACTCTTCTCCCCCCTTAAATGTCATGGGGCCCCCAGCGACAACTGATAAATGCCCTTCCCATTACGCCACTGGTAAGTGATCGATCGATTAGAAGTGTTGACTCTTCTCCTCCCCACTCCAAATGTCATGACCGCGACAACGATATATGCGTATACTTGGATTAAAGTTCTATCTCTTTCCCACGTGCAATGCAGTGGGAAAAGTTGGAAGGAAAGCTAACTAGTGAAATGGCAATAATCTCCGGCCTAATTATGTACGCGACACTCTGTGGGGGTCATCGTGATTTCTAGGGTAGGGCTATACCTGATAATTTAGTGGTGGCGATTACATATGTCATCTTAAAATGTTCCCATCACCTAAATAACTGTGGGAAATGTCGTGTCGAAGTGCTGCTCAGATGAGGTCAGCAGAGATGCGTACTATTATTGTGCTTCTGATTGCGTTTTAAGCTATTGTCTTTGAGTAGGCCTATTAACGGGCGCCCATGATCCAAATATAGCAAAGACTAAACGTCGATGCGGTAATATTGGCCGTTGTTTTGACAAGGTATTCTATCTAAAAGATTGTAGTCTTCGCCAAATCAAACCTAATCTCCTAATTACTGCATGAGTTGACGTCGTTATCTTTCTCCTGTTCACATCAATTTAAAGGGTTTCTGCTGATTAAACGTCGTATGCCTCGTTTCTCGTGATAAAATAAGGCCGAATGTTAGCTAGGGCTGTTGCTTCTACTTCTTCTTCTTCCGCAGTCTGTGGCAGTCGTTCGGCGTCTCTTGATTCCATCGGACCGTACATTCTGAACGGACAGCAGGCGAGACGCGGCGCCTGGCCTTGGTTCGCTCTGCTCCAACAGGGCGTCTATTCGTCCAGCGGCGGCGCTTTCTCTCAGACTGCTTCGTGTGGAAGCGTTCTCGTCAACAGCCGATGGATCCTAACTGCCGCCCATTGCAACGTCGCTGCTACCTCGAATCTGGGGTAAGACTGGTGAACTACAAAAGAAAACAATCACCTCAGTCTTAACTTACAGCAGATAGTTTCCTATATTCTGCTGTTTGTACACTGTAGCTCTGTAGTTGCACCGATGAAACGTAAAACTAAGTCATTTCATAGTTTCAAGGCCTACAAGGACAACTGAAGACCCCAAGTACCTACCTCGAAATGTTCACGGCTGTTTGTCTAAATTGTCTGCAAATGTGAACCTTTTAAACCTGATAATTAATCTTTTGGGACCAGTGGCGTCGCACAACAATTTTGTTAGGGATGCCCACCCCTAACGCCGGGGGTAATTGAGTTTAACCATTTGTAGTTTTTAAACTACTAGGTTTTGCAATAACCCTAATCAATGGTCCAATTCATAAATGGCATAGACTGTAGACATAAACATAGACATATAGGACAAGCATAGATATCATACAAGACATTTCAAATGCATGTATGGAATGGAATGTGATAATGCTTAACGCAAACGCAACAATAATAAACGAAATTTTTGAATTTTTGTACACACCTTGATTTTTTAAAATTTTTGGGGATGCACGGGCATCCCCTGGCTTCCATTACGCGACGCCACTGTTTGGGACGAACAAACAGTCGGACTGTACATGTAGAAATCTGGTCGCTGGTTGATTGACCCTAATTAAGTGGAACTGTCATGCCACTTATAACGGCCATCATGGGAACGATGTTAAGATGTGAGGCTTGCGAGCCGAAATTACTAAATTAGATAGTTGACGGATGTGAAACAGCATTGAGTTCGCAAGGAAAAACAAGATTTCACCGTACGTTACGTCCCCTGTTATCAGTGCTGAAAGTCTGTGAAAAAGGTGCAGGAACTCTCTTGGCGCAATCCTAACCCTAACGAACTATGGGTAGCCATCATTTACATTTCTATAGCGCTTTTTAAAATCTTAGCTTAATAATTTTGCAACAAGTACACGGTGCTTTTACAATATTGGAACAATTATTGAAAAATTATGGGGGAAATTTTTCATGGTCCCAAAAGGTGCCGGAACTCAGTTCCGGCGCGTTCCGGCTGACTTTCAGCACTGCCTGTAATTATGCGCGTATCATACGTATAGGCCTAATATGTCCAAAAATATTCTACGCGTATTTATGCGCAATTACAAGTTGGCAGTGACGTCGAGCTCCGACGTACTTTTACATTTCTGTTCAATTATTTCAGACAATGTATTTTTAACGTACGGAACTTTTACCGTGCGCGTATTTATACGTATTTCATCATCAAAAATACAATACGTATGATACGTACGGTCGAATCTTGAGGAAAGACCAATATGTGAGAATATAATATTCGAACGCTTTTCCACGAAGAGAAGGAACTCTGAAAGATTGAAACGCTCTCCTGTGTTTATACATGAAAATAGGCGCCTATGACAGTCTGGTTGCGTTTGTAGTTACTCCGGGAAGCTGAGACCTGAAAACATTCAGATCTCACTTGGAGTTCTGACTCGAGGAGTTGGATCGAATGATTCGCTGAATGCACGCGTCGACAAGGTCTTCGTTCATCCTCTTTACAACACAACGCCAAAAACAGTCAACGACATCGGACTGCTGCGCCTAAGCACACCAGTCAATCTCACCGACGCGATACGACCGATATGCCTCCCGTCGCCGTACGAAGACCTCGGTCAGATCAGAGTTTGTGTTGATGTGGGATTCGGAAGAACCTTACGCAACGGTATAGTATAGCCTATACTATTGCAGAAGCTCAATGGTCAGAATTAGATTGAGTCATTAAGAGACGAGCAGCGACCTTTGAGCGCTCAATTTAATTATTCTTAGCAATTCAAACTTGTTCCAGAAATGCTCAGTAATGTTGTCAGCAGATGTGAAATTGATTGACCACCTGGATGCCTGGACTAGCGGCGTCCTTTCTTACGCACGGATCTGTCAATATTTTCAGGCAATATTTAAATGTACTCCAGTATTCGTACATAGTAATAGTAATCTATTTGTGGCATCTAAGAGTCTAAAAACCGAACGATTAAAAAGAATTGAAATTAACAGTTACATCTCAATGGTTTAAATCGCCCCATTCAGTTAACATTGTATGGTGGTGGTGGTGGTAGTAGTAGTAGTAGTAGTAGTAGTAGTAGTAGTAGTAGTAGTAGTAGTAGTAGTAGTAGTAGTAGTAGTAGTAGTAGTAGTAGTAGTAGTAGTAGTAGTAGTAGTAGACTTCTTTAGCGCCATTGTAGTAGTACATCAGCACCAGTCGATGGTATGTGTTGTGTTAATCGACTGACGTTGCTGTTTGAAGAGCCGTCTTACGACCTTCTGCAGGCCAGAATGAACATCTTGTCCTATTCCGAATGCTACAATTACTTAAAGAACTCATTCCTCAAAGACCAGTCGCAGTTCTGCTCAGGGACACTTCCAACCGAGGCAGACATCAACTTCTGCATTGTGAGTACATTAGGCCTATACTGAGAGTCTGAGACGGAGGCCAGACTAGCCACGGTGACGCCTTCTGGCACAGCCAATGACAGCGGTTGGACAGACGACGAACATCTCTTTGGCAGCTCATCTGCTACTTTTACGCATATTTACCTTGTTTGCGCGGGATTTTCTGCAGAGCAACGTATTAAGATGACGACGACGACGACGACGATGATGATGATGATGATGATGATGGTGGTGATGCGCATAGCCATCCGTCGCTGTCGAGCCAGTGTCACAGAAAAGCTCGCCATCTGCCCAATTATTATATCGAAAACATTGGCAGAGTGTCGAGCATTAACAGATATCGACTGACAGTCGACTGATTAAAGCACTGTCTGGTTAATTACGGGGCGATGCCAGGGTTACTTTGCTTTCTGAAGGGGTCGGGCAAACAAACATTTTAGACTTCTAACTTCTTGAAAATATGTCCAGAAAATTGCACGATTTTTGCGCATGAAGAATGATGCATCGGCCTATTTACCCTGTTGTATGGAGATTTCAATAAAACGTGTATTGTAGGGTCGCCAGTTTCCTCGTGTTCTTTAAACTGCCGCGTGCCGACCACGGTAGCTTCTATCAGTCTGTAATACTCTGTATGATCCATTATAAGACGTCGTAAATTAATGGTCAAACTAAAGTAGGAGAGAATGTTACTGCTAAACAAAACATAGGCGTTCCAGTCGCTTCTAAACGTTCTTTGTATAAATGTAGGCTAATCTGAGCAGACGGACGTCTTCTGTCAGGGTTCCATGTTGACTCTAGTTACGTCAATATGCTGTTCTTGGTAAGAATGAACGCCATACCACAGATGATTGAGATGAACCAATCGTATTCATAGAATACTGTAGTCTCGGATTCTGCTCTCCGTATTAAACGCATGGTTAATGCCGGTTCTTGGCAGTGGCGGCTTCACATGGGGCCCTGTGCCCCCTATTGAACGCCTGGCCCCTGTTTGGATCCTATACTTACTACTACACACCTATCAACAAATGATTGGCCCATGGACTACTAAATCTAGTTGTCCGTGGTTGGCCCCATGCTTAGAAGCTGCCACTCCAACGGGCCCCCACTTGCCAAATCCTGGAGCCGCCACTGGTTCTTGGAGTTGACGAATGTCATTGTAGGGTGACAGCGGTGGACCTCTATCCTGTCAAGACCAACAGGGCGTCTGGAAGGTGCTTGGCATCAACAGCTACGTCCTGGGACAGAATAACAACCAGGCAGTTGCTACATGCGTCGTTTCGGTCTCCTCTCGTGTCACCTATTTCTTGGACTGGATACAACAAACAATTGCACTGAATTCCGATTAAAAAGAATTCAACATTTAGAAACAGCACTCTCACCTGACAGGCAGTGCAGTTACGGCGTATTACTAGACAGCGGATTAATAGAGGAAGATCTTGAGCTGCGTAAATGCTCTTTAACTAACACAATCAGTCAATCACGAACACGAACATACACACTCACGCACACGCACACGCAAATTCATATACAAGTGAAACAGTATGTGATGGTCTTTTAGATCCAAGGACATTTCCGGGATCGGATTTTGAGTCTATAAAATAAATCGTCTAGGGATTTTATTAGATTTCATGAAGCATATGTAGGTCTAATGCCGTGAAAATTTCGCAACAATTTGCAAATTATTTTAATCTGTGATTTTGCTCCTATCTTATTGAACTAATAATTAGGCATATACAGATAATATTGAGGTCTACGTATTAATAGCCTATGATCGATTTGCACACTATGTCTTTGCTCTTTGCATTTCCAATTCCATAGTTTTAAAATTTCATTGCTCTCATAGTCACATCAAGACAGACGCTCTCATCATACAGTGTATTTACTTCGACTACAGGAACTTGAGGAAAGCGTTATGAGCTCTTCCAGCGTGGTCTGGGTCGAGGTTCCAGCTTCAGAGGATTTGAGTAATTTTAACGTTGTACTGTGTAAAGTAAGTAAGTAAAGTAAAATCTCGTGGATTTCTATAGCGCCTTGGAAAGCAGCACAACAGTAGCTGTTTATTCTTTGGCGCTCAGCCTCTCTTAAAATAGCTATGGGGAAGGTATGTTATCAGCCGGGCAATAGTCAACATCCAAAGGGCAGTGAGTGTACTGCATAGGCCCACTTTAGAGACTTCAATTGTGTTTACTGGGCAGCCAAAAGTTGTATTATAGGCTACAATTCAGGCCCTCCGAGAGAAATTCCGGGTGGCCGACGGGCCCTTGATAAGTAATAATTTCTTGACGACCTTTTTTTTTGCTCGTCAGCCGTGTTTATTTAGCACTATGTCCCGGGCCCCCCTTGTGCTCGCCGGGCCCCTCTGCTGAACTGACATTTTAACCATTCTTTAGTGTTATTATTCATTTTATTGTTAATTATACATATTCATCATCGGCCCGGGCCCCCTCCAGACCGCCGGGCCCCTGTGCAGTGCCCCCTGCCCCCCTCTCAGAGGGCCTGCTACAATTGTATTATAGGCTACAACTACCGGTAAGTAGGCCCAGTGGCGGCTCTAGGATTTGGCAAGCGGGGGACCGTTGGGGTGGCAACCTGAGTTAATGTATGTAGCATTAAGTATAGGGTCCCAACTGGGGGGGGGGCACTGGGGGCCAGGCATTCAATAGGGGGCACGGGCCCCCTGGCAGCCCGGTGGAGCCGCCACTGAGTAGGCCTATATCTAATCTGTCGACAATCACTTCACTCTCCAAAAACTGTCGTCGGTTTTGCACGAATCCCGCGACTGGTTCCAGTCCGAATCGAGGGCCCGACCGCCCTCGTGCCTTCTGCCCTCCCTCCCAGTGGCCGCTGCGCTAAGAGCGCAAGCAGATAATCAGAGAATGTAACGCTGTAAAAGATTTGTCAATAGAGAAGTTGCGGTCGAGCTATTCCATTCCAAAATATTCTCAACACTTGGGGTAGGACATGCTACAACGAACATTTCTACGCCAACTGTGATCATCATTGACCAGTCTCCGGGAAATCGAACACTGAATATGTGATGATGATGATGATTGATGATGATGATGATGACGACGGCGACGATGATAGCATCATAGCAGTAGTAGGCCTAGCAGGCTAACTGATCGGAACTTTTGAAGGATGTTTACGTCTCCAGATCACGCACTGCTTTCACTCTTTCTTAAATCATTTCCTCCATAGCTAGCTGTAACATTAACCTAGCCTCACCGCCCTTCGGATGTTGACTATTGCCTGGCTGATCTCATACCTTTCCTATGGCTATTTTAAGAGAGACTGAGCGCCTGAGAATAAGCGGTTACTGTTGTGCTGCTTTCCATGGTGCTATATCCACGAGATTTTACTTACTTACTTATACCTACTCAGCTGTGTAGAGCATTCAGTGACTACTGACTGGACCCCGGAATGCATTGACTTCATCCACTCGGGCCTCACTTCTTAATCCCTCGTTCTGTTCAATGCGAAAGTTAGTCTCACTTTTTACCATGCGACTCCAATGCCAGGAACGCCTCTGTGTAGAAATAAAGAGGCGCTATACAAATGCTACATTGCATTAGGCCTAGAGGTGGGTCGATTAATCGAAATCGAAATCGTAATCGCGATTTTTGGAAAAACCGAAATCGAAATCGACACGATTATTAAATAAATCGAAATAATCGATAATCGTCGAAAAATAATCGAAATCGCGATTATTTTTCGATTATTCCCGTATCTTGTATTATACAATATTTCCGATACAAAGAAATATCAATTTACCGTTGATTATCAGATTTTCATTGAAAATGGATTCAACAGCGTCTAAAGACAGGTACCATCTTTCTGGGTTTGACAGCAGCTTTCGATACGGTGTTTCATGAATGTACAAACTCTCGCTCAACTTGCCACCTAGTTCAGTGGCTCTAGGATTTGGCAAGTGGGGGCTGTTGGGGTGGCAACTAACTTTTCATGGGGCCAACCATTTGTTGTTTAATGTATGACATTAAGTATAGGGTCCCAACTGGGGGCCACTGAACTCAATAGAGGGCTCAGGCCCCTCTGGCCCCCCGGTGGAGCCGCCACTGCCCTGGTTCTGTCAACTTGTGGAATTACTCATCTCTGAGAGACGGTTCTGAGTTCACTTTGGAGAAGATGTCAGCTCCTGGAGACGTCAGCGAAACGGTCTAACACAGTGTTCAGTTCTAGCACCTATGTTATTCAATTTGTTTATATGGCCTACAAACGACTTAACCTGATACCATATCAGTAGGAAGTTTGGATACGCTGACGATATCGGTCTTGCCACCCAGGCTCGATCCTTTAAGGAGATTGAAGACCAGGGTTATTTCTAGTTGACTGGGGTGTCTGACTGGGGTGTGTGTTTATTTCTAGGATTGTAATTGTGAATTTGAGGGTGTCGGCAAAATCTGGGGTGTCATCCACCGAAAAAGGCTGACAAGCAACAAAACGTTATAGAGACTCACACAAAGTCTGACACGCAAAAAGTCATCTGAGGATAAAAGTTGTGGGGTGTATTTCTCCATTTGGGGCAGGCCCTTCAGAAGCTGAAGGAGGCCCAGGCCAGTTGGAATTTCAGAGGCCTCTCCTAAATTTCAGAGGCCTCTCTAGCCTTCCCAACAATTAAAATTTTGACAAGCGAAAAAGGTAATCACCAATTTTGAGGACCATACCTTCCTAAGCTTTCCCAAAATGCCAAAATTGTCAACAAGCAACAAAGGTCATCACCAAATTTCAGAGGCCCCTTCTAGTAGTAGCTATCTAGCTTTCTTGTTCTCCAGAATTCTAGACAAGAAACAAAGGGAGGCCTCCAAATGATGGAGGCCAGGAATGGCCCTCCTGGTCCCCCTCTGAATGGGCCTGTTTGGGGGTGTTCAGGGCTAATCAATAAATTCTGTATGCATACCATTGTCACATTACCAAATTTTAGGGGTGTCGACCTCAAATTTGCATGTTGAGGTGTTAGGGGTGTAGAAATATCCTTGTTGAAGACCAATGAACATCGATAATTAATACTGAATAAATATGGCGGGAAAGACAGTTTCTAAAGGTGATGAAATAATCGAATGATTATTTAAAAAACCGTAATCGAATCGAAAAATAATCGATAATCGTAATCGTAATCGGAAAAAATAATAATAATAATTAGGCCTACAATCCTACATAATTATGAATAAATGATGATGATTATGATGATGATAATGATGATGATGATAATAATAATAATAATAATAATAATAATAATAATAATAATAATAATATAATAATAATAATAATAATAATTATTATTATTAAATGGATTTTAAGCGGTTTAGTATGTTTTTCATGTGTTGAAAATAGATTGCTATAATAATAATAATAATAATAATAATAATAATAATAATAATAATAATAATAATAACAAGTAAGGATTACTAGAGAGGATTACCAATAAGTGTGTAGGTCTCTGTGCACAGATCGGAAGTTTTGTAAACAAATGACGTCTGTGAATTTAAAATATCGACGATGGAGATATTCGCCGAGTATTGATTAATTTGTCTTGCCTGAATTTTGTTCAGTTGTATTTTAAGACAAATACAAGAAAACGGGATAATCCCAGTTATTGTTATCGACGTTTTTTATTCATTCGAATGTGAATCGACAGCGACAGCATTGAGATATTTGCATCAATAATAATAATAATCATATGGGCCAAGTACTTTTGCCGAACGTATGTAAACAGATTTTCCGAAATATATTCAGAATCGCGTTAGGAATCGCGTTGGTCATAAAACAGCGCAGTCACAGTCGGGCATTTGTGCACTTTGACTCATTTGACCATTGGCGAAGGGCATGGGCGTCATAAAGCACCCGCTCAGGATCCGTCGGACCCCAACCGGCCAAACCGAAGCCGATCTTAAGTAGACTCAGTACCGTTCAGCATAAAATTGAGATTATCCGATACGATGATGTAGGCTCAGGCACGTGTATCCGACAGTTTTGACTGTGTTGTTCGCACTTTGCCTTTAGTCTTTAGTTTACTTCTTCACACAGGGCAGACCCCACTGAACCACTCTAAACCCTCATTATTATTATTATTATTATTATTATTATTATTATTATTATTATTATTATTATTATTATTATTTCCGTTGTCTCCCATTGACGTTGTCAATGGTCCTTAACTTCTCGGCTGAAAGCCATGTACCAAAGTTAACCATAATTAATTAAGCATAATCGTAATAAACTGTTTTTGACAGTTTGTGTGTGTGTGTTTTGTGTCTGTTTGTGTGGGTGCACGAGCAGGGGGTCCCAGGACGTACAGTGATACCTCTGCCAGGTTGGCTGAAGGTTTTGAGCCTTAGTATTGTTGCCAGTGTGTTGGTGGATAGGATGGGGCTGGTGGAATCATTAATGCCATCTATTTATTGCTGTAATTTTGTAGAGCATAATTAAAGTATGTAGAAGACTGGATGTTGCTATGCCGAATGAATAACTGATAGATTGTTTTTAGGGCTATGGAATGGATTCAACGGTAACTGATTAGTACTGTTAAATTTGATAATTAGTCTCTTTATCATCATCTGGATGATGGGACAGCATAATTTTTTCAAATGAACTGAGAATTCAGGATTTCATGTTTTGGAATTTACGTTTTCATTCTCTGGTGCAAAATGGCTGAAACATTGGATTATTTTCTGGCCAATGTTCTAACGCAAGACACAAGACGACGTTTCCAGATTCATGAAGAACTGCTCGAATACATACAGAGAGATGAGAGTTCATTGTTTTGTGAAGAAATGGACAAGTTTATCAATGGTTTGTCTGCATGGATTAGCAGCAGTAACTACAAGGTATTATAAAGTATAAGGTATTACCTTATATTATATATATTCCTTGTATATATAATACATGGTATTACAAAATATAAAGTATTATACATACAAGGTATAATAAAATATAATATACCAACGTGCAAAGCAGATACTGAGTTTGAGCTCGAGACCATCTACTAATTAAGTTGATGAGATGATTGAATCTTGACTCTTAATTTGCAAAGAGAACTGATCCAGGTAATAAGCTGATAGAGCTTCACACAGTCAGTCATTTCTTCACGATTTATATTATTAAAATTAGCAAATAATGGCATTATCAGAGTACTTCCACTAGTGTGCTAATATTTGATACTATGCCTGGTATAAAATTATCCAGCTTGCCAAATGTGCTGGCTGTCTTTGTCAGCTCTAGAAAGTGACATGGTAACAGTTACAGCGGAAACATTACAGTTATTACCACAGTAATGGATAAAATTTGGCAAAAAATGCAGTATTACTACGGTAACGAGTTCTCATCATGTGGTAATACTGCGGGGATGGGACCTGTACTACGGTAATACTGCGGTAACAGTATCAGTATTGTCTCAAGAAATGCTGATAATAATATTTTTATTAAATGTTTACTGAAATTTTCTTCTGTTTTTCTGTAAACCAGTTAATCGTAAAATAAGAACACCCCAGTATTTAGGTCACCCAGGCATTGCTAGGGCTTGTATTAAGAAAGAAAAACTTTATATCAAATTTAAGATCTCAAACATCGAATCAAAACTTCAATATACAAAATACAGAAATATCTTAAATGCTGTCCTTTTCCCAAAAGAGATTACTATAAAACTTACTGACGGAGGCTAAATTTGATATGAAATGTACCTGGAAAGTTTTAAAAATTTGCTCAACCAAGATCAGAATAAAACCTTAAATAATACACGATGGCCAAAACATTACAGACCCGTACAATTGTTAGTTCAATGAATTCTTTACCAATATAGGTCCCTCTTTAGCTAAAGAAATTCACACCAGCCTGGTCAAAATACACAAACCTATCTCAGACATACTAATCCAAATAGCTTTTTCAATCTTCAACTCGGAAGAAATTATCACTGTTACTAGGAACCTTAAATCTAAGTCCAGCTATGGGTTAGATAATATACCTGGAATTATCAAACCAATTATTCCTGATTTAATACTATCTTCCTTATTTAACTTATCCTTCTCAGCTGGCATTTTCCCTCAGACATGAAAATTGCTAAGGACGTTATTTAAAAATGGCGATCAAAAATCTAATAAATAATTACAGACCAATCTCCATGCTTCCTGCTTTTCTTAGAAAAACTAGTCTGCAACAGACTCAATAACTTCTTAGCTAAGCATGACCTACTATACCACAACCAGTTCTGGTTCCGTATGAATGGGATACTTCTCTTGCCGGGATGAAAACATTGATAAAATATCTGCAGCCATGGATACTAAAATATTTACTCTGGCATTTTCAGATCTTTCAAAGGCATTTGATAAAAAGACCATTCTATGTCACTTTAGCCAGCTAGCCAGTGTTGGAACTGATCAAACTGGTTCTCCTCATATCTATCTCTTTGTACAGTATGTTCAAATTGAAAACAAGTCCTTTGGTCTTCAGGATATTTCATGTGGAATACCCCAAGGCTCCATACTGGTCCCATCCATTTTAATCTATATAAATGATATTCACGTTTCATCAGATCAATATAAATTTATCCTTTATGCTGACGATACTAACTTATACATCTCAAATAAAGATCCCAAAGTCCTCATAGACGTCGCTCTTACTACCAAATGTACTCCAATGGTTTCAGCAAAATAAACTTTCTGTCAATTTAAGTTCAACTCATTTTATATTATTCCACAAAAACGATCAGCTCAATTCTGTCTGATATATGTCACAGCTGAAACTCATCACTGAATACCACAAAGTTTCTCGGTATAATAATACAACAGCACCTAAATTGGGACAAACATATCCTTGAAATCTCTAAAAAATTACAAAAAATATAGGAATTTTAGCAGAATAAAATCATTTCCCTCTCTTCACCTAGTCTTGCTATACAAATCTCTCATATTACTTTGCTGACCTTTGCAATCTGTTTTGTAAATTGCTCTAACACAAACATAAATAACACTGGTCTACATTTTTTCTTTTCTGCTGACCTAGGTATTTTTGCTGATTTTACCCAATTGAGAGGTGCTGATTCCAGATATGAAGTCAAAAATTATGCAACACGTCAAATTTTTTTCATAATTAGGAATGCTTAATTAAAGGTGTTAAAGTCAAACATAAGGGAAAATAGGAAATTCTGAAGAACCGATAACACGTAATATTTTTTATTCAGCCAAAAAATGAGTCTGTCTTCTAACCAAAGAGAATAAGAGCAATAGCTAGTTGCTTAAATTTAATTTTTGAGAAAGGAATCTTCTTTTTGGATGCTTGGCTGAGTTATGGTCACAGTTGTCACGCTGTAAACACCAGCAGTAGTCTGCCATAATGTTTGAGTTCCATCTGATTGAAATCTTTCCATGGTCTTGATGTCTTGGTTCTCCTTGTTCTTCACTCATAGCTCAAAGATTTGAAGTTCAGATAGCTATGAAAGAAATGCAACTTGACACTCATGTTTGCTCCCAGTCTTGGTGCAATCTTGAATTTTAACTGAAAGGTCATAATTCTCGACTCTTAAGTTGCCAAGTAAGTCAGTAATCAGTCGCAAAAAGCATCTTGTCTTAACTATAACATCCCATTGATTCAAAAAGTCCTTTGATGTTGATGCAGTATACAAACTCCTCCTCCATATGGAAATGTTTGAAAAAGATTCATTCTCTCTGCCATGATACATAAGGCGTGGTTCCTGGGGCCAACACTGAACAGATTCTTTTCCTTCAGTCTTGAACCCAGTAACTCTGCTATGTCGACTTTTTTGGCAGATCTGGGGTCTCATAAAATGTCATTCAACTCAAAATGGTGTTTGGTGCATTCAGCGTCAACTTCTAAGGCCACAAAATCTTCACAAAAAGGGCAAACTGACAAAATTCATCTTCGTAAGGAACTCCCAAAACAGTGCAAATAGGTACAGAAAACACAGTGAGCAACTGGTCTCAGAGCAGAGGGAGATTTGGGTACTGGATGGAAGATTTTGTCTTTGTGGACATGCCTGAAATCTCCAGACAGAAAATGCAGTCATCAACATGCATGGTTTGAGGCTCTCGCCACACCATTGGAACTCCAAAGCTAAGACTTTTCTCTGACCTTTAGTCACATTATGAACTGTCTGAGGCTTTCAACACATGTCCTGCACACTTTATGTGGTGCCCAAGGTTTTCCTGGTCACCCAATTTAACTGTGAAAATATGCATGCTAAGCTTTATGCACAAATTCAGACACCTATCTCCTTTGTTTAGGTGTTGTAAAAAACCACAAATGTAAAAATTTGTCAGGATCATTCCTGCACTGCTCACGGAGTGTTCGGGTGCTGGGTGACATATTCCACAGAAAGCTAGTTAGAATAGTTAAATTTACTGCGACTTGCCTCAATTCGACTGAATGGTCCATCTGGTTTCACGCTGGGATATAGGCCTATATCCATAAAATGCTGACGTCTGCAGTTTAAAACTGCCTATTAAACTGTTGTATTATTAAATAGTTATGGCCATGCATATTAAGCATATCTTTTTGCACATCCTTATCTTTTGCATATTCAATATAGCTAAAGAATTATAATACATAATGCTACATTATTACAGTAAACAGTAAATCAGTAAACAGCGTTTTGCGGAAAAACTGGACGTGATAGGAGAAAATGGGTGTGATTTTTGGATTCAGCACACCAAAATACATAAAGATCACATGTTGTCTTCAAGTCAGCAAAATTGACGTAGACCAGTGTAATCTATTTCTCTTCCAAAAAAGGTGATAAGGATTATTTCTCATTCCCCCTTAATGTATACTGATCCCCTCTTCAAACACCTAAACCTATTAAAATGATGACATTCAGGTTGTTCAGGTAGCTACCTTCATGTTTAAAATAAAGAATATAATTCTTCCTGCCCACTTTCAAACATATTTTAAATGCTCTGATATTGATGCATTATAAAAGACTACTGACAACTACTTTGTTAATACTAGAAATACGTCAATATATGAAAAATGTTTTAAAATCTCTGGCCCCAAAATTTGGAAATCTCTATCTAATGAAACTAAAAAATTAAATCCCTCCATAAATTTAAAGAAACTATTTCAAGTTCATTAATCTCAAAATATATGTCACCTTGATTCTGCGAAAAATTAAATTCAATATGTATATTATTTTTTTGTTCTTACCCTCACTTTTAAAATATGTTAAAATTTGTTTCCGTTGCTAATTGCTTTTGTATTTATAAACATAGTACTCAGTCAATTGGAACATGTCCATTTAGTATAAGCAACTGGTTCATCAGGAAAGCAGGCCTTGAACAGAGAATATTTCTCTTCTCCTGCTTCTCCCTTTATAAATTATTTAAATGTCAACATTTTTCAAATATTACTATTTGATTTATTACTACTATGATCTTTACATGTAATCATTGTGATGATGTTATTATGCACTTATTTGGAAAATAATAAACTAATTTTGATTTGATTTGATTTGATTGTCAAGTTGATGATAATAATATTGATGACGCTGTGTAGGTTTTCTTGTTTTTCTGTATGTATGCATGTATGTAGAGTATTTAGTAATCCAGTAGCTTATTTGTTATATAGGTATGGGTGTACTGAAATGCTGCACTAGAGCAGCCAATAGTGTAACAGATGTCTTGTATTTCCTTTTCCTGTGCCCTTTTAAACTTGTACTGTTTTGAGCATGTGGATTGTTACTTCTCATTGCTCGCTGTTAACAATGGAAAACCGTGACATCGATAAATTGATTAAAAGAATAAGTGAGCAAATATAGTTTAGAAAGTACAATGGAGTTAGTAATGTCTAATGTGTTGCTACACTACGAGCAGGTTCTAGTTGATGACGATTTCAGCTTCCACGTATGGTGTGTGCCCTGCGGTGCAGTAATGAAGTAGAAGTCTTGGAATGGCACCAGTGGACTTAAACTTTAATTATATTACCATTTACCAGCTGAAACCTTGACGTTATAACATAGAAACAAAACTCAGTAGTAAATTGTGCTTTTGTTAGTGTATGAATTGACTTACTGTGGGGACAAAGAGGGGATGAAAATGGCTGGTGTATGAATGGGGAGGAGATGCTGCGGGGATGAGGAGAAACAATACAAGGATGGGGCGGGATGGGGAGAAATGTTTGGGTGGGAGATGGAGATGGGATAAAAAGTTGTTCCCATGTCACTTTCTAGCCAGCCAGTGTTGTTGTGATATCAGCATCACATGATACAATCTTTGTACTCACAGCACTTTTGATGATCGCTTGTTTTTGCATCAGGATATTTCATATGGAATGTTTGAAGGTCCATCCATTTACGACCGTGATATCACTGTTTTCTTGTTCATTGATTCTCTTAATGCTTTCTATGTAGCTTGGGGAGTGGTCAGTGGTGCATTCTTGATTGTAAGGCTCTTACTAATGGTCTCCAATGGTTGCTTACAATTACTTGTTGTTAATTTAGTTCATCATTTGACCGCCTTTCAGTCAGTGTCTGATATATGTCTGTGACTCTGTGAATAGTAAATATTTCAATTTATTTGGAATTAATTTTGATCAAATGTGAATATTTGACAAACTTTTTTCAGAATTGTATTTTAAGTTTTTCTCACAACATTCTTTAATGACTTTGCTGCAATATTTTAATGTGTTTTGTAATTCTAGATTTCACTAAATGGCTTGGAGATTGTTTCTTGTTTGATTGATCGCATGGGTTGCAATTTCCGGGCATATATTCCATCCTGTGAGTATCCAGTTGCTTTCTTATGTCAGACAACATATTCAACCTTCATCTGACTGTAAGAGGCATAGCATTGTTAAATATTGGTGTGTTATGACATAGATGTTCAAATTTTGTACCTCACTTATTGTAAAGTATCAGTCACATCTTGGCTGACTCATATCACATGTTGCACTGGTGGAACTTTTATTCTTATATAATTAAGAGAACTGAATATGATTCAAATTTTCTGTAGTGTTGGTTTCTGTGCTTGACCGACTGGGAGATGGCAAAGACCAGGTAGGAAACTTAGTGAGGTTGGTGTCTATTATATCAACAGAGCTGTTGATAATGTTACTGCATACAGTCTTTGTTTTATATTTCTAATGATTATAACTACCACTGTTTTGGTGTAGTATCCAAAAGGATTAAGTGTGAGAGGACTGGCCTCTTAACCAGGGAATTGCTATCCTATCTCGTCTTTGCATTTTAAGCCTCTATGTCTGATTTTAGGTATCTGGGCAAAATGGCGCACAACAAAATGGTGCAGACAAAACGGCGCATAGAAATTACCTCAAAATACCCACAAAAGGGCGCAAAATAAACGACAGAACGGTGCAGGCAAAACAGCACAAATGATAGGTAAACACAAGAACGGGTATAGGGAAGATTAGGTGATGGGCCTTTATCATCTCCCTCCATTTTAAATGGGTCAACAGTCAAACAGCGACATATTGATTGGAGATGTGTTCATTTGCATTTTTAAAATTGTGTTCAGCATGAACACGTGATGTAGCAGTTATGGGTAATGAATTTGCCACATAAGTTGTTTTATTGTGTGGATGGATAAACGCTGACAATGGAATGTTAAAACCCTTGCACTATTTACTCTTATTGAATGAATTTATTACATAGCTTACATGGCTTACCTAGCTCAATTCATTGATGGTCCATCTGGTAGGGGTAAAGGGGAATGTTGGAAGATTGCGCCAGTTTGTCCGTGCCGTTTTGTCTGTGCTGTTATGTCCATGCCGTTTTGTTGTGCACCATTTTGTGGTAGTGCCCTGATTTTATTATGCAAAATAGTGTTGAATTTTATGTGTATTTGATATGGTATTTGATATGGTATATGATAAGGTATTTTATATGTACTTGTAGCACTCTCTTTATAAACTCTACATACTTATATATTTAATGTAGGTGAGAACATCTGCACAGGACCTTCTCATCAAGATGATGACTTTAGGATCGACTCCTCAGGTACTTAACCATTAATAATATTAGAGGATTACAATTAAATGCTAGTTTATTGATGCAGCAAAAGACTCATATATACAAAGGCTGTGCTAAAGTGATGTTTTAAAATGATGCATTAAAATCACTTGAAATATCTAAAACAAATCATGATATTTTAAGACAATTTGCACAAAAGATGCAAATGAATAAATAAACATGAGTGAAATCAACTTCATTAGAATATTAATTAGTCATCTTTAAAAGACATAATTCAATTCATTTAAATTTTATTTTTGTTCTTATAATTTTTAAAAATGAAGTGATTTTCATTTGTTGCAATGCTGTTGGTAATTTGCTCACAAATAAAGGTCTTTTGACAACTGCAGAAAGCTGTCACTTATAAATGTAATGTTTTAAAGTGCAATTTATTGCTTTTGCATCATAGCCATGATCACCTAGTGAAAAATAATGAAAAAATCTAATTAAATTTAACAAAAACAGTAATATTTATGCTGAAGCAACAAGTGTACTGAAAAATGAGACGATTAGACAGCTGCGTTGGAAAGTTGATGTTATGAAGCCAGACATATAAAATGGCCGTTCCTAAAGTATGTCGTGCTATTTTTGACAGCTTTTATCCCTTTCCCATTGTCACAATCTGTCACAAATCTCAGACCATCTCTTTAAAGTATGTCACAAATCTTGGACTCCCCCCTTTAAGGTGTTGTCCATAAATTACATGACAGTTTTTGACAGTTTTAACCCTCCTCCTTGCCACAATTTGTAGCAAATCTCTCACATCTTCTCTAAATTATGCCATGCTTTCAAATTAATTTTTTTTAAAATAGCAAGTTAAAATTAAATATAGGACACTGTGACATGCATCACTTAAAATTTGTTTTAATGCCCTCGGTACTTCGTTCCAGAGGGACTTATGATAAAAATTGTTCGGAGATGTATAGCCATATTCAGTTGATAAATATTTAATATAAAAGAAATATCACATTATTAAAATGAATTAGTTCCTTTAGTTGATCAGTTATCACATTTATTCTTTGAAGTTATAGCTGAACCTAGATTGAATTTGCAATAAAAAATACAGGAATTAGATAGGATACATACACTTATATATCACAAATCTGTTTCTTTTTCATTTACAGTTTTTGGCTTAGCCCTATGAACCTGTAAAACCGGTATTCCGTTTTTATAACCTACTGGTTAATAACCAGTGGTTATACAAATCATAGGGGCCAGAGGATTAAATAATAAAAACAACACAAAACAAGATTGCCAATTTTGTGACATGCTCTTTATATTATTTCTGTATGTATGAAAAGTGTGATGTTGCTTGTGATATTTGTCCTCTTCCCTGTTACAAACTGTCATACTTTCTTAGATCCTCTCCCCCTCAGATCATGACATACTTTATGGATGGCCCATAACATGATTTAAGCTATTATATGGAAAGTGATGTTGTGATAGCATTGCTATTATTATTGTTATTGCTGTTGTTATATAAACAATGATAAAAAGCTTTGCAATGATATTTTAAGGCTAATCCAGCAATCAAATCTATGTTAGTTGTTAAATGCGTTGTCCTCTTTTAGCCGGTTACAGAGTGTAGAAGTTGACATTGCTATTGCTACTAGATTAATTGCAGTTCTTATTTTGAGATAAAATAGTAAAAGGTAGAAAGGAAGAAAACTTGGAAATTTAGCCAACTGTAATTGTCTAGTTTGAATAGGCACATGATTGGATGCAAATAAAGATGACCGTTAACATGTCATGACTTTTTGTGAGACATGTTCCTTTTGTGTTATTACCATTTTGTTGTTATGCTGATATTATTTTCATTACTTTAATGCAATCTGTTTATTCTCAGTTGATAAAACACAGTTCTACATTGAAAGGTCAGCCATGCTTGATACATTGTTAGATATCTTGTCACAAGTGGCACTTGACAATGGTTTCTTAGCTAATCAATCTTTGACTGATTTAATTTGAGTTTATTTGTAAAGCACTGGCTACATTGTGCTTAGGGATTGTGTTTTTTTAAAATATGAAGTGAGAATAGTCTGTGTTGTTATGTTTGTTTGATTCATTAGTTTGTTTTTGAACGGACCACTCCAGCATTTTCTCATAAGTCACCGAAAGTAAGAGAAGAAATTCTGAAATGTCTTCAGAGATTGCTTGCTGAGTAAGCTGGTCTTGCTTGAAGTTTCTAGTTTCTGTTTATTTTTTAGTTATGATATGACTAATCTTAAGGGAGATGATTTTTATACTTGACTGACATACTATTTAGGTATTTGTAGGCTGAAGTTATAAAAGTCACGTATGGCTTCACCTTTTGTTGATCCTTATCTTGTAACAGTTTTAATGCTTAAGCTTCATTTTCAATTAATGTCTCTTGTGGTTTGCTATAATATTATGATGAAGTTTGATGTCATAAAAACCAACTCAAAATATGAACTTTATGCAGTAGCCCTAAAGTTAAGGCAGTGTGGAGACTGACATGCAGTATTTTGTGCATAAACTCTGAATAGATATTGACTGTACCAATGTATAATCTATCGACAGAGTGAATTTATATTAGACTCCACAACCATGAATATGCTTCATCATCATCTTCATCATCATCATCATCATCTTCTTCTTCACTTGATCATTGACCACGCAAATTCAATAGGAAGATTAGTGTCAAACTTGATTTGTCTGGTCCAAGTGTGTCTTGATTTTCCTCTTGGTCATCTCTAATGTGGTCTGTCTTCCGGTTTGCAATCACTTTGGACATCCGGAAGTTTGCCTGTGTTTGTGCAATGTGCATGCCTCAGATTATTGCAGTTCTTGGCAGTGTGCCATCTTCAAATTTTTATTTGAAATATTGCAAAGAATTAGGGAAGTCTTAGACTGATCAGACACACATATAAACTATTTGATAAATTTCTGGCTATGTTGGCAAATTGCCATGTTGGTGAATTGTCCTGTTACCATCTGCAAGCTCAATGTTGCTTGGGACATGTCAATTTTACAGAGATCATCAGTGTAATTATGGTCAGTGAACTAGAAGATTTAATTTTTTTATGTTCATCGCAGAAATTGACTTATTAATAATCCAAAATAGGACCATGGCAAGAACTCATCCCTGCAGACAGCCTAAATGGTTGCAAATTGGTCCAGGAGGTGGTCATCGAAATACTCATAAGAAAATTTCAAAGTGGAAATCATAGATCAGTTGCATAACTAGTGAAGGATGCCGAGATCATAGCATACTTATGTCAGACCAGTCTCTTTATTGTAGTTACTTGATCAGTACATCAACTATGAAGGTAATGGTAATTTATCCTCTCTTGGTGACATTGGCCTCTGTAATATGTCTGTCTGGTACAGTAGGTTTGTCTCATCATTGGACTGTTGTTGTTTCTGTCTCCTTTAGGTATGGCAGCACGAATGTTGGTTTGTCTAAGTTAGTTCCTCACATTGTGAAGCTTATGGATGACCAGAGCATTCCAGTGAGTGTGTCTGCTATCTTTGAGTGTATCATTATTTCTTCATGAGGAAGAAATTTTTGGTTTCTTCGATGGATGATTTGTATCATTTACGTTTCCTGTGAATGACTGTTTTGGGCCATCCATAAAGTACATCGTGCTATTTTTGGCAGTTTTTGACCCCCCTGTCACAAACTGTCACAAAACTTGGACACCTCTTAACTCTTTGGCAGACAAGTATAGTTTTCACAGAATTTACCCTCAATAATTTCCGAAACTATTTTAAATCAAATATGACAACAATAGTGACAATGTATATATCAAATAGAAGGGTTTTTGTTTATCTACAAGAATATGAAAAGAAAAGGGTAACATTTGTAATGACATTCTTCATATTTCATGAGAGAATATTAAAATTAAAAAGTAAAAAAATTAAAATTTGACTTTGAAGTTCATCAAAAATGTAGTCAGCAACAAGACAGTAAGTAAGCTATCTGAAACTTGTGCACATATGTAATAAACTTTTAAAAATTTATGTATAGATGTGTGTCATATTTAGTTTACAGAGGATTTTGTCTGAAAGGTCTCAAAGCAATTACGGCATATGTATTTTTGGCACTTGTCACAAAAGTTCCTATTTAGTTTTGTCAGCAACAAGACATTATTAGCAAACTATCTGAAACATGTGCACGTATGTAACAGACATTAAAAATTATATAAAATGTGATATATTAGTTTAGAAAGGATCTTGTGTGAATGGTGTCAAACCAATTATGACATAGATATTTTGACACATGTCATAAAAGTTCAAAGACTTGGTTTTTTCATACTGCCCAGCAGAATTTTTTAGTTTTCGTTGTCATCAGGCCTCAAAATATCCATGTGATCAAAATTACCATTTTCAATCGCTTCCAAAACTTTGATGGTTGAATAAAACTTCTGCCTCTATGCATGGAAGGGTATTTAAAATTTAAGTGCCAGAAGGACCGCAAATCTCGCCAAAAAATCATAATATTTTCGCAGTCAAACTCATGAAATAAACCATTTTTTTTGCATGTTGTGGAAGAAAAAGCATGTTAGCTTTCATTGGAATAACCCTTGATCCTTAACCCATTGAAGGGGGAATTAATTTTTACAAGACGTTACCAATTTTGGGGGAAAGCGTTTGTTTGAACTGTGAACATGTACTTTTTAAACTTACTATATTTCAGGCTATATAGAAGCTACAAAGATGTGGTTTGCATCATTGTTTAGCATTTTTATTGTACTTACCATCCATCCATGCCAAAAAAGAAATTTCGGGGGTTGGGCCCACCCTACAGACCAAAATATGATTCCCTTCCAAAAAATACGTTCAAAGGTCAATAAAAAATTTTTTTCTGTGGTGACCCCCTAGGTTCAGCGGCAAAGTTGTAGGTTTGTGTCTTTGGAACAGATTAGTTCAAAAATTTTGAAGATGGGACCCAATTTGGGGGAGTTATGGTGTTTCTACACCAGGCACACGTTGCTCGGAGAAGTGACATTTTTTTGCGAGAATCTTGAAATCTGAAACACCTTACCTTGCAGGCTATATAGAAGCTACAAAGACGTGGTTTGCATCATTGTTTAGCATTTTTATTGTACTTACCATCCATCCGTGCCAAAAAAGAAATTTTGGGGTTGGGTCCACCCTACAGACCAAAATATGACCCCCTCCCAAAAAATACGTTCAAAGGTCAATACAAAATTTTTTTTCAGCAGTGACCCCCCTAGGTTCAGCGGCAAAGTTGTAGGTGGGTGTCTTTGGAACATATTAGTTCAAAAATTTTGAAGATGGGACCCAATTTGGGGGAGTTATGGTGTTTCTACACCAGGCACCCGTTGCTCGGAGAAGTGAAATTCTTTGTGAGAATCTTGAAATCTGCAGGCTATATAGAAGCTACAAAGACGTGGTTTGCATCATTGTTTAGCATTTTTATTGTACTTACCATCCATCCGTGCCAAAAAGGAAATCAAATCAAATCAAGAAAACGTTTTTAAACGGCGAACACTGTGGTGGAAGAGCAAAACAGTTGCGCGACGTTTTAAAACGTCGGACCCCATTCGCATATGATTTCCGGGCGACGTTTTAAGACGTCGAACCCCTGTAACGGGTTAATATGGGGGTCTATATTTAGAAATGGGTGTGCTTTTGTTGTGCGGTCAAAAACAACTGCAGTGTCTGCGAAAGAGTTAAAGTACTTCACAAATCTTGGACATCCCTTAAAGCAGCGGTTCTCAACTTGTGGGTCGCGACCCCCACGGGGGTCGAATGACGATTTGCCAGGGGTCACCCGAGACCATCAGAAATATGGGGTTGTCTCTTTTCTTGTTATTGTACAAAATTTCCTCAGTGGTAGTTACGATGTACGAGTTGTTTTACTATACTTGTAATTCGAAGATAGACATGGAGACAATTAAATAATAACGATTTTGAACATTTTGATTGTCGTAGAATTATTATTTTTAGCAGTTTACATTGTGAACGAAAATAATTTTACCGTTGGGGGGTCACCACATAATGGGGAATTTAATTAAAAGGGTCGCGGCACTATAAAGGTTGAGAGCCGCTGGCTTAAAGCGTTGTCCCTATATTATCTCACACAGGTCTTCTATTAAATATTTTAGAGTTTCATGTTCAATTTTCAGTAGCAAAACAGATATTCAACTTCCAACAATGATGATGAATATAAATGAGACCTATATAATTTTATGTATCTGAGGCAAAATAGTGCTAATGAGCAATTAAAAATGCCATTTACTATACATCCTATCAGGTATATTTAAGGTTTTATTTGTACTGAAAATGTGATGTCTTGCTGGTCCTTATTTTCCTCTCCTGTCACAAACTGTCACTTTTTTACTCTTTCCTCCCTCGAGCATGACATCCTTTATGGACGATTTTAATTGCAGATTTTAGTATTTGCTTGCTCTGCATATTGTGAAGATAAAGCATGATTTGTTTCTGTTGAAGCTGTGATCTGGACCCTTTATAAAAGATTTTAGAGGACCTGCAGACCTTGTATGTCAGATCCAAGTTTTCATTATTATTGAGTTCATTATAACGAAGTTTTACTGGTTCCAATCCAATAATTGCTATTAGAATATTGGATTGTTTGAACATTATAGTTATATGATAAAAAAGAAAAACAGAATAAAGGATTGATTCTTTTCTTAAAATAACACTATACGACAAATTTTTGTGAAGTTTTTTTCATCTCCATTTTTTTGATGACGGTTTGTTTCCTCTACATTTTTGGAAAGGTAATAGATTTTACATGTTGAACTTGAATATGCACTTGAAATTTCTTTATAGCATAAGGGTTTTAAGAATGTTGCAATTGCGCATTTACATCAAAATACCTCCGGTATGGGGACGATTGACCATAGGACGATTGACCATAGGACAATTGACCATAGGTTTGAGGAAGCAGTGACACAGATTATAACTAGAACATCTGAATATAAAAAGTTGACATTAGTAATTAAAATTTAAAATTTCTCCAGTGCAGTTGGAAAAATTTAAAATTTAAAGTAAAATCAAACTATTCAAATTTGAATAGTTCTTATATAATTGTAGTTCTTTTTGATGGTCTAGAAGTAACTACAACTAACTACTACAACAACTTACTTTCTTGCTGTAGGTTCGAGATCAGGCCATAAATACATTAGTTGTGATATACCAGCATGTTGGAGAACGTCTGAGAACTGACTTGGCAAAAAAGGAAGTGAACCCTGCAAAGTAAGTAAATTCCTTTCTGAAATGTTTGGCTTTCTTCTGCAATAATTATGCTACAATAATTATAACTCTTTGTGATAGAAAAATGTGGAATTTGTTCATTTGTGTTGGTTTATGCCAGAAGATAGTGCAGATTGCATATTTGTAGATGCTCATGATATAGATCAGCGGTTCTCAACCTGTGGGTCATGATCCCGATGGGGGTCGAATGACGATTTGCCAGGGGTCGCCTGAAACCCTCGAAAATATGAGGTTGTCTCTTTTTTGATGCACAAAACTTATAATTGCACTAAATTTTCCCATTGGTAGTTACTATTTTTAAAAAAACTAGAATTGCCACATCATAGGGAATTGAATTGAAGGGGTCGCGGCACTATAAAGGTTGAGAACCACTGATATAGATGTTGTTGGTACTAATTAATATGGATAAGTGGAATCTTTAGGCTGCATTTCAGAAGTGAGTACATTGGCTGATGTCACTGCTTGCTGAGTGAGCTTGGTACAATGCTTAACTTGGCTGCTTGTGAGCATGGCAGCACTTGTATTGCCTTGGCTCAAAATCAGACATGTCAAACTTGTGACCATTTGCGGGCCACCGATGCAGTCAGTTCTGCATCCACGGACTGCAGAGCATACCATCCAAAACTCCAGCTATTGAACTATATGTGTTATAGCAGTATTTCCCAAACTGTGGGTCGCAACCCAAAAGTGGGTTGCAGGACTCAGTCTAGTGGGTCGCAGGGTAGTGCGAAATTATATTCAAAAGTGTCATTTTCTAACCAATATCACAAAGCCTTGAATGTTGCAAGTAGGCTTAGGTTTTAAGAAATTTATATGCCTGCAACTCCATAAATGGCTTATATTAAAATGATTAGTGTTTTATCCAATTTTAGTAGACAATAAGTTTGCAGGGTCGTGGCATGTTACAAAGCTGCTGAAGTGGGCCGTGGTTCCAAAATGTTTGGGAAACCCTGTGTTATAGTGCAGTTATACTAGAATTCTAATAAATATATTAGAGATATAATGGAAACTCTTACCTTTATTAAATGCCTTTTTAGTGAGCAATACTAGAGAATCTGAAATTCATCAAAACTCTGGTTGACTAGCAGCTTCAACAGTGTGATTAATATTATTGTTTGTTTTGTCCTGAAAATTTGAATTTTCAAGTGGTCAAGCAGGCTGGATAAAACCCGGCTGAGGGCCGCATGTGGCTCTGTGGTCACAGGTTTGACACACTTGCTCAAAATGGAAACAGGCCATTGAATTCAAGCTTAGTGTAAGACCTCATTTAGTTATTATTTATATGCATCTCATTCATGTTTAAAGACTGAAACATCAGAAGACACATCCTCTTTTCAAAGTGCAATTGGATATTGCATCAACAAACAAATCACTTCACCTTCTGGCCAACAGATTTTATGTTTATAATTAATTAATTGTCTTCTTCTTAAGTTCCCTGCCCGGTAGCAGATCCTGGTTCCCATTGGCACCACCCTTTTCTGTCAGCAGCTTGGGTCTTTAAGAGAGTCCTGATTAGCATTCTTACTTGCCACTCTACTCCAAGTCTTCTCTGTGCCCCCATTAGTTTAACCCAATCCACTCTATCAAAGACCTTCTTATAATCCATGAAGCATACGTAGACATCCTTGCCATGTTGAATACTTAACTTAGCATGATTTAAAGTGGCTTAGGAGGCATTACTGCCTGTGTGAAAGCCACTAGGGGCACTAATGGGACTTGAACCTGCTCCGTCAGCCTGACGCTCCAGCACATAACCCACTCTGCCACTTCTTTCACTTAACACTCTTAGAGATGCAATGGCCTCCCAAGTTCCCATTTCCCTTCTAAATCCAAATTGGTCATTGCCAAGAAAGTGGATGCTGTCATCTTTTGCCTATATTCTTTTGGTAAGGATTTTAAAGACACTGTGTCTTGACTGCATGACTAACCAAGCTAATCATTCTATGTTTCTCACAATTTACTGCATTCAATTTCTTCTCCACAGGAATCGTAACTGTTTGTGTAGGAAATCCTCTGGCTATATCCCAGTTGCATATATGTCTCGACAGATTTGGTATAGTTCCTTTCTCCCTTTCTCTCCGAGTGATTTTAGGATTTCACTGGGTATATTGTCAATGCCTCTGCCTTGTTATTTATCATTTCTTCAATGGCCTTTACTATCTCTTCCTCTATTATGTCTGGTCCTTTATCCTCCAGGTCTTCCCAGTATTCTTTTTCATTTAGGTCCATGGGTCTGTTATCTTTCTAGTAAAACTCTTCAGTCTTCAATGTACTACTCATTCATTGTAAACAATATTAAACTATGCTTTTTTATCACTGCAGGCTTGCACAAATATTTTCTCGTCTTGATGAAGTGAAAAGTTCAGGCAATATGATTTCTAAGGAATGTGAGTTAATACTTTAATACTGCTTTTTACATTTTACAAAGCATTATTTACTGATATTTTGGGTGGTGAAATAGTTTTTAAGAAGTATGTTAATAATGTCAATAAATGTCAATGTCAATAAATGTCAATGTCAATAAATTAATTAAATTAATTAAATTAATTAAATTAATTAATTAAATTAAATTAATTAAATTAATTAAATTAATTAATTAAATGTTAATGTCAATAAAAAGAAAACTGAAATACTGGATAAAGCAGGAGTTCAAAGAACCCTACTGGAAACAGTAAAGAAAAGAAAACTGAAATACTGGGGACATATTATGCAAACAAAGCAGGAATGTCTGGAGAAGGATATATAATGCAGGGCACAATGCCTGGATCACGAAAAAGAGGCAGGCCAAGAAAAAAGTGGGAAGACAACATCAAAGAATGGACAGGACTCACTATCGAGCAGGCAATAAGAAGAGCAGAAGACCGTAACACATGGAAGAAGACAGTTCATAATGCAACCAATCTTTGGAGCGAAGACGGTTGAAGACAAGACAAGACATGGTGCTCGACCACACGTCGTCAATATCAGATCCCACCCACCACCATCCACGTTGGTTCGGAAGACATTGCTAAGGATGCTTGTGTCCGTAACCTCGGTGTGTACATCGATTGTAACATCTCCATGACAACACATGTTCAGAAAACAGCATCCTGCTGCTTCTCAATCCTGAGAAGAATTTGAAGCATTCGGAACTCAATTCCACCTTCTGTTGTAAAGAGTTTAGTGGTGTCATCTAGCAAATGGATATAATATAATGGAGATACTAAAGCGATTTATAGCATATAATGTATCTGATACGTTGTGCCCGATTGATGAACCGCTATGAAAGTTACAGGATGTGTCCCTGCCATTGCATACAAATAAGACAAGATGGCAGCGGACATGTCTGTGCCATCGTGCACGGTAAAGGGGTTAAAGCATTTTCTTTTTTCCTGCATAACTTTTGGCCTAGAAAATGATTTACCACTAATACTGATTGATGCTTGTTAGGCATGCGTTGAAAATTTATAATATTTAAAAATTCTTTTCACACAGTGATGGTTTATATAGGACTTGCAATTTCTTTGTAATACCAGTTTATCATTCACATAGATATATTGTCCATCCGAGTAACTAGTTTGTGGATATGTCTGCGGTACATATGCTTGGAGCTGCATCTTAGAGGATTTTCCGACTCTTTTGTTGAGTTTTAACGTGTGACTATCAGTGTAGGTGGCTGCCATCTATTGAATGTGACAGCAGTGCATCTTTTGTTTCTTAGAAAATTATTCTGGC
This sequence comes from Metaphire vulgaris, assembly GCA_018105865.1. Taxonomy (NCBI): domain Eukaryota; kingdom Metazoa; phylum Annelida; class Clitellata; order Crassiclitellata; family Megascolecidae; genus Metaphire; species Metaphire vulgaris. The sequence continues at coordinate 12,134,881 of CM030850.1, forward strand.
ATTGAGGATTAGTTCTGTATTTGTATAAAGAACAGAAATCGAAATGGATATATATATATACATACATGCATACATACATACATGCATACATACATGCATACATACATACATACATCCACACACACTTAAAACTGAACAAACAATGCTATCATTTGTGGCATTTTATTATTGTGTTTTAATCTCTTTACCAGAAATTGAAATTAGAATTATGTTTCTACTGCTGGTGAGTTATACATGGTTAGAATCATAATATTATAAAATTAGAAGTCTAAGGAAAACCAGAAAGCTGATGAAATATAGTTATAATTAGATCTATGCTACTTCAAATTGAGCAAATGCCTATAGTTATAATGCAATTGAAGTAAAAGCTAGTTGAATATAATTGCAGTTTTTCAATATTGGTTATATGGGCAGCAGTAACTGATATTAGTAGAAAGTTTGATGTAATTACCCACAATTGCAATTCAGTTTGAAATGCTTGATTGGCTAAGTTTAGCCTAGTACATAAGAATTATATGTCTTAGTAGCAGGGTTAAGTTATTTAATTGGTTTACAGTTACATCGTTTGCTTAGCAAAGTCATGGGTTGCATTTCCTGGTATCCTTGACTCTTTGGATATTGAGCTATTATAGGTATTAGGTAGTCATGTCACGTATATCTGTTTGTGTACAGATGGACTGCATGAGTGAGTGCTTATCGGATTAGTGCATTAATCAGTTAATTGGCTGGACCAGGTTTTTTCAATGTTTATGTCCAGAAGTCAATTGTAGGTCAGTGCATCATGCCTAGATGCATAATGCTACCAAGTACTTAGCCCACTTGCTTCTTATTATTATTTTCATGATTTTGAACCCTGCGTGATTGCTCTGCTACTATTTTATTACCAGTTAAAATTTCAGAGTTCATTCATTGGCATAACCACAGGGGCCAAGACCCCTATTCTGGCCAGGTCCTGTTGTGGGGTTTGCACAAATTCATTGAGAAATTTTAGGGGGTTGGGTAGAAGGATCTAAGAGAATAGACATTTTGTTGCTCATTGAAGACTATTACCCGAAAATGTCAATGTTCCCCCCCATATTACCCACCCATTCCGGAACCCTGGCTGCACCACTGTTCTATGTCACAGTCATCGAGGTTTCTTATGAACAATTGCACTTAAATAAAATATGACAAAGAGCTCAGTGTAAAATATCTATTTAGATTCTTATGTGTTTTTATATATTTAATTTTATTTGAAATGTGTGGGAAGTATAATCTAACAGTGTTTAAATGGATAAGTGTGCCATTACCTAGTTCTTATCTATGGCAGTTTGAGTGGCCTCACACAGACAGCTGCACTTTCTCTGGGCACTGATAGCCAGGGCTCTGTTGATAGCACCTTCATTGCTAGACAAAGAAATTCTGATTGTCCAGGCCTTGTTGAGATTACTACAAATATTTATATTATGAAAGATTGTTAGCATAACTTGGTAACTGGTAAATAGATCTTTGTTGATGAAAACCATGTTCCTGATATATGGGTCTGCTGTGGGGAGTGCTAGGTCAATGTGTGTGGGGGGCATGTCTTTGTGGGGTTGGTGGTGGTAGTCTTGGGGCAGTTGGTTGGCTGTTGATGGTGTGTTTTCTGGTGCTCTGGTGCTTTTCCATGAGAAGTCATTGATTGCATTTGCATATACTGGACTATGGAACAGCTTATAAGATAAGAAGGTTCATTTTCCCAAGTGGAAGGAAGGTCTGTTTGCATGTACACTGAAATCTTGTAGTAGAAATGGTGCTTACATGTCTAGTATTTTTTGAATGTTATTGTATTTTGCAAGTTCCATTAGGTAAGAAGAATTAAGGTAAAATTTAAGTGCCTACTGCATGCAGCTGATGCTGTTAGTTTTTTTTATAAAGCTTTGACAAAAGTAGATAACTGCCTAAAACTTATGTGTTAAGTAGTAGTTGGTGGGGTGATGGTGAGAGAAAGACTTTAAAAGACTTGATAAGCAAAGCTAACTACAGTTTGTGCTTAGTTTCATTTGCCGTTCTTTCGCCTGTAAATGCTGTTGGTCGATTTTCTAATGAGCTGCTGAATTCTGAAAATCAAGATCTCAATTTCTTTTAGTCTTTTTACTTATGATGGCATGAATAATACCTCTTATATGGTTATTAGTTAATCTGATCTGTCCAAGAACTGTGCTGCAGTGGAATAATAGCTATAAACTCATTTTAATACAGTTCTAGGAAAACACTCTGGGATTGGAAAGCCATAACCTTTAGACTCTGTGCTGTTCTTTTTTGCACAGTATTATATATGATGCTATAATTTGAGCCTGTATTTAGTTGGTCTCTAGATGGGTTTCAGGTGTGCTTTGCTTCTTGTTGATTTATAAATGCTTCTGTGTGCCGTTAATCTGCAAGAAATCTCAGCACAGCTTGATCACGAAAGGCAAAGGCTTTGAATTACTTTGGCTGTTGGATGAAATGCTATCAAATAAGATAAGAAGCATTACTCTGGAGGCCGTGTATGTGCTGCCCTAAAGTGACTAAGACAGCTGCTCAGCTAAATCTTGCTATAGCTTCTGGAGGATGCTGGTGATTTTTTTCTGAATTTCACTGTTGAGTGTCATTGAAATAAATCACAGGGACTGTATTTTATCTAGAGATAGCAGGAATGCTGAATTCAACGTATTCAAATCAGGCTATGTGCTGTAATCACTGAAGTTTGATTTATGTGTTTTAACTGCAATAATTGGAATTCTGGTGAAGTTTTATATCTTTCTGTGTCTTCATTCAAGTAGACTTTTGTGGGTGCCATTGGTTTAGGCAAGTGACTTGTTAGGAGATTTTTAGCATACTTCAGTGGCTTCTGCATTTGCAAAATGGGGCACTTGACTGAGTTTTTTATTAAGTCATTGTTTTCCTAAAGCTAGAACTGTTGAAATGACTATTAGCTAAGTGCTTTCATCTTCAGGAAGGATCCAGAGTCCTTGGATCACCTGCTGTGCAAAAGAAACATGCACCTGTGAGACACTCAGGTAGAACTTGTCAATTGTCATCGAGAGGACTCTTTTACTGAGAGTATTGACATAGATGACCTCACACATCTGTGATGACCTCATATGACAGGTGAGTGGGTGGAGATTTTTTAGGATGCTTCCAGGAAATTTGAGTGCAGTGGATAAGATAAATGCAGAAAGAACCACAGAAGTGCATGCTGAAACTATTGCTCAGTTTTCTTCCCAATTTCAAGCTCAGTTGTGTTCTGCTAGTGCAAGGTCGGGAAGTGCAGCACGTCGAAGAAGATATGGTAGTCTGAAACTGGAGGATATGGGAATCAGATCTGCATCGGAAACTCCGGTCATAACGACTTCGGATATCAGCGGAATTATACTAGACAAGGACGGAAAAGTGCTTTCTTCACCAACTGCTCAGAGTTCCATTGTACAATCAATTCCAACAAGTTGTTCGCTGATGCAGACGTCATCATCTAAGTCTTCATCAGCCTTACCGGTAAATGATTCATTTGGCACTGAGATGCCGGGCTGTACATCCAAGTCTGAAAGTGCTGTCTATCCTTTTGTGGGACCATCATTCTTAGCTGGAAATCAGACTTCAGTTTGCCAGAAGTTGTCTTTGCTCAGTGATTCATGCATGGCTCATGTTTCACTAACAAGTGAAAGAAGTAAAATTGACCTGTTGCCTGTGAAAAAAGATGAATCTCCTGACTCTACGACAGCAGACCTCAAACTAAACGCCCAGCATGCTTTGCATTTCAGTTGCCCTTTGAATGGACATTCCAATTTCTCAGATGAACATCTTCAAGCTGTTCACTTTGGTGCTGTAGATGCTGCTGATAGGATTTCATGCCAGGCAACAGACTACATTGCTCCTGGATTTAGTATAACAGATGCAAATATACAGAATGACGTTTGCTGGAATTGTGTAAATGTATCGAAGCGCAAAGGTCTTTGTTCCACACTTGTAGAAAGAGGAACCTCTGAAGATGCTGCTGTTGATTCAATGGCTGCCATTGATGCCATGAAATCAAAGAAGACTTTTAAGAAAAGTGGTCATTTAGTTCAGAGAACTATGCAGAATGTTGGTGATTCTTCAAATTTTAGTTATGCTATTCTTGATAGCACAGATTCTAAGGCATTTTCTGGTATTGGATTAAATGAAACTGACTTAATTGAAAATTTCAGTAGTTTTTCCGCTGCATCCAAATCAAAGTCTGTTTTTGAGAAAGATCATATTACTTGTGTCCTTGGCAATGAATGTATGGGAGAAATTTCAAAGACTGCTATTGGAATAGAACATATAAGCAGTTTGGATAGATATTTCTCTAACACTGATTCTGGTGGCATTTCTTTGCCACAACTTAAATTGGGGAAATTTTTGAATGTTGATGACTTGTCTGTTAGCATTGATGATATTGATGAGGGTGATAAATTTGAAATGAAGGAGGAACGTGATGGAATTGGTGAATGCAGATGGATTCCTATTCTGGATCAACATTTTAACTTGCCTGAAGCTTTTCATCACAAAACACTTAATGACTGCAAAGTAGATTTTCCAGAATCCAGTTACAGTGGCTTAGCAACATTGCTGTTTGATGAAAGTACTTCAACATCTACACCATTGTTGGAGAACACAACAAAGGAAATGAAGATTATGTGTCCGAACAAACCACTTGTTAATTTAGGCATTTCTGCAGACAGCTCTGAAGACAGAAAGAACACTGGTATTTCTTTGTCATCAGTGCTCCAAAAGAATGGTAGCAAATGGCCATTGTCAAGTACAGTTAAGCCAACAGTTTCTCACAGCTCTTTGTCCCTGATACCTGTAATCCACCACAGACGGCAAAGCAGCCTACTCAACAGCTATCCAGGGATTGTGGGTCTTGTGAAACAGTCTGGTGTGGTTGGCGTACTAAATTCTTCCGTTAAACACAATTTGGAAGATTCTGTCTCCTCAGACAAGATGCAGTTGCCACTGTCAGTCCCTGGAACTGCCCTTGGAAAAGATGTTGTTAGTGCTTCTCATAAAGGTGATTATATTATAGTTTTAGTCCTTTATCCATTGTTGTGTTCATTTTCACCCTCTGTCTTGTCTCTGATGTCAGATGTCTAGGAGTATTGAGCATATAAGAATCAGTTTCTAAGAAATCGTGATGAGATGAACTTTAAGGCTTACAACAAATGCAATATATATATTGACTCTTTTATTTAGTCTATAGCTTGTTTACCCAGTGATATTTATTTTGTTTCACCAGTGGTTTAAAGTTCTTCTTGGCAAAATATGTTAGGTAGAACTTGATTTAATGTTTTGATATCAGGTTTTACATAGGTGCTGATAATTGATTAGACCATTGGCAGACACTGGTGCTGTAGAAGGACTGTGGCCCTGAATGGCTCTGACTGGGATCTGAACTTCCATGGCACTCATTTGGTCCAATAATATTGCGTAAGTAGCTGGCAGTGACAGAATTGGCCAATTTCCTGCCCCTCAGATGTGTCCCTTATGCATTTGTGTTCCTGTGTGCTGATCCACTGTATGGCCGGCACTCATCTGTTCTGTTCTGTAATGTAAAGAGGAATCTGGTGATATTGATCCGCAGATGCTGCTATAGTCAAATGTGTAGGAACAAATGGGAGGCCTGGGGTGGGGGTTGGCCATCTCCACTGTACTCAATAAGTGAGGCAGTGATTAAGGCAGTTGATGTACCGGTACTTCTACCTTATAGGCTGGACTGGTTTGTGTGGAACATTAGAATGCATAAAGGACTTTGCAATCTAATTCTTGGATGATCTTGGATGAAGTCGTAGCGAGTGTCAGATCGTCACCCAACAAGCAGTGCTCATCTGACCCACTGCCTATGTGGCTTGTAAGGATGTGATCCTCACGTTGGCTCCGTTTCTGACAGCCATAATGACTGCTTCCTTCGTTAACGGCGAGTTTCCGTTGCGTGGAAGCATGCCGTTACTCGCCGCACCTTTGACCTAGCCAGTTTCAGACCAATAGCCAACCTTCCATTCCTGTCGAAGCTGCTCGAGAGACTGGTTAACACGGTCAGGCACCTGGCCTGTAACGGTCTCATGCATCAGTCTGCCTGCTCGAGCGGGCCATTCCACTGAGACAGCCCTGCTCAGGATTTTCAACGACATTGTTGACGCAATTACCAATGGGGATCAGGCGCTGTGTATGCTTGACCTCTCCGCAGCGTTTGATACCGTCGACCACTCTATCCTCATTCGCCGCCTCGAACTATCCTTCGGTATTAAAGACCAAGCGCTACTTTGGCTGTGCGACTACCTCTCGAGAGGACACAGTCTGTCACCTGGGAGGGTCGCACGTCAGCTAAATGTCCTGTACGCTGCGGAGTACCACAAGGGTCGATCCTAGGTCCACTCCTGTTTATCTTATACGTTGTGGGACTGTGACTCATGGGCTAGCATGGCATGCTTAATGATGGGCAGGTGTACTCTCCTGCCCATCCCTGAAACAGATCATCTGATCTCGCCTACAAGACTGCATCTGCGAAATAATGCAGTGGACAGCGACAAATCGCCTTGCATTAAACCCTGAAAAACTGAACTGTTGTGGATTAACACCCCTCGAAGGGTCCACCAGATCAGTCGAGGAACGTTCAATCGGAGATGCTGTCGTCGCTCCGTCTACGAAGTCGCGCCTCCTCGGTGTTCTCCTTGATGACTCCCTATCGCCTGGGGGCCAAGTGAATTTCGGCGCTTGTTACTTTCAGCTGCGAAAGATTAGGGAGATTCGTCGTTACATCTCAACATCAGCTGCGATACATCTAGTCCGTGCCTGGTGTTATCCAGGCTGGATTATTGTAATAGCCTCCTCCTCGGTCTTCCCGACTATCAGCTGGGCCGACTGCAATCGGTCCTGAACGCCGCCGCCGGATGATTTTCGGTGCCAGGTGGCATGACCACGTTACCCGTTATTAAGGATAAGCTCCATTGGCTCAAGATCCCGGGCGTATCGTTTTTAAACGATGCTGCTGACCTTCCGAGCCTTGCATGACCCTTTCTGCCCCGAATATCTTTCGGGCGTTGATATTAGGCGGTGATGACAGACTGTGCAAACAGCTTCGTTCTAGCAAACGATCTCACCTCTATTCCCCCTCCGTCTAAGACCGTGAAGCTTGGAGAAAGATCTGTGACTCTATTTCCAGCTTCTGTGACCAACAACCAACCAGGTCGTTCTTATCGAACCTTAAAACTCATTTATTTTGTTTATCGTATGACTGTCTTTTGTAAAACGCTCTTGCCTTTGGCCTTGGCTATGCTATAGCGCTACATAAATTATCAAGTAGAATAGAATAGAATAGAATCTATTTACAACTTTATGCTATGCTTGAGTAGTAGATAACTGGTATTCTCCATTGACTTGGAAGAGTTGACCAACATATGTTGATTCTATACTCCTCATGTATTACCCTACTTAGTCTTGTTCTGTTGATATTCTATGCCTGATTGATATTTAGTTCAGTTTTCTCTTAGGATTCCTGGATATCTTTCCTCTTTGTGATATTAAATCTTGCTGCTTACGAATTTATATTGATATATTATATTGCTTTTCATCATATAAAGTTAACTGCATTTTAAAACCGATTAACAGTATTGGTTTATTTTGGATCCTCTGCTTTGCAAGCTTACATTACATTTATACTACACAATGTAGTGTTATAGTTTAATTGTGAAATGATTAGTTATAAGTAAGTAGTCAATGAAGTAAGATGCATAAGATATACATGTTGCTCTGTTATAATATATTATTTTGTAATTTATCATTATGTATTTATCATTAAGTTTTGGACACTAGATCCTGATAAATATAATTAACTAACTCTTTGATAAAATCTATAATATATTATCATTCTATACTTATTATATGATGTATTATTATGAAACTGTCTTATAGGTAATGTTGCGTTTTGTAATGTAAAATTTACAGACTATTCAGTCAATCTTCAGTGAGATATATAAAAAGCAGGGACTGAGCTTGGATATGCTGCCAGTCGGTCCTGGATAAATACTGCTGATCTATGTAATTGCTGTTCTATGGAAATTGGCTAATAACACAGTGTGACATGGTTTTTTTCATTTGTAATTTTTGGCATACCTTGTAATTTTTTGGTGCTGATCACAGATATAACTTTGACATTTTCCCCTCACATAAGTTTTGAGAAAATGCTAAATTTATTTCAGAATAGTGAACTTTTTAGGATAAGCTTTAATATGGGGGTTTTGCAGTCACAGTCGTGGGTGCCCAGACCATAGTTCAAGACCTTCTAAGGTCATCATTGTTATGTTTTACAGCTATGACCAATGCATGTTATACCACAGGCTCGCTCAAATAAAATACCTCGGGATAATTGATCTTATATATGTTCAGACGCTTGGGCATGCCCAGGAGTGCCTTCTAGAGAACGGTTTGTGTCTATGACCATGTACCCAATATAATTCTGGCAACAGGAGTGTGTGGCAGTGTTGTAGCTGATGTCAGTGTTGATGAGTACTGGGTTGGAAATAAGCTGTGAGATCAAACACTGACTCTGGCTGGGAAATACCAGTTGAGGCTGTTCATGACACATTAAGCTTTGGACCATTTTGCTGTGGATAAAAGGTCTCTCTTATTTCATGACTTATTAATATCAGCAGGTATCCTTTGATATGTTTGCATACTTCTGCAATACCAACATGTGAGCTCATGACTTAGTTTTCCTTTTGAGGTATCAGGTTGATTGCTTGTTTTCTTTGCATTGATTTTTGCATTAATTAGTAATTAAATGCAACAAATGCACTGTTGCTTTTTCTATTTATTTTCTTACAGCATTTGAGTAACCTCAGAAAATTTTATTCACTGCTTTACATTTGCTTTAACATATCTTGACAAAAACTGCAATATGTTTATGATTCACATTTCAGCTGCCTTTTATGTTTTTCTGAAAATATTTAAACTGTGTTTGTTTATGCCATCATAGGCAGCAAAAGTGAGGATGAACTTGACTTCTGTCAAGTTGTTGGGTCACCTTTGGCTCTAAAGAGAGCCAGCTTACCCTCAGTTGCTTCTGCAGCTGTCAGAACGAGTGTCAGCACTGCTAAGCTTTCATCAGCATCTTCAGCATCAGGTGTGTTTTCTCAATTGTTAAATCAAGTTGTTGGTGATTCTGCATTCAGTCTTTTTCTTGGTTTGTCTCAAGTCTTCCAACTGCTAGCCATAGTTTCACACAGTGGCTTGACATTCAGTTTCAGGTTCGTTATAAAGTAGCAAACATCGAACATGTTCTAAGAAGTTCATGTCTTCATAATGCCCTAGGTTTCTTAGGTTTCTAGGTTTGCAAAGTGGTGCCTATACTTTATGTTCCATGATATAAGCCAAATTATTGCCTATTTAGAAGTAGATATTCAAGTCTTTCCCTATCACCAATGCAGTACCTGTGCTGATCCTCTGAGTCATCCTCTGCAGATTCTGATTCTCTGTATACTTGTCTTCCTTATATTTGTGTTATGGCAGAGAAACTGATGCATTTTCAGTTTTTTCTTTAAATACTTATATTTTATTTGGTTCTGGGACAACTCTTCATTGTAGCAACTCCGATGAAGAAGCGTCACTCGCTTGCGGCTGGTAAGTTGCCATCGAAATGCTCCTGTGGTCTGTTGATGCATGGATTGTTCTGGAAGTGACTTCTTACACAATTCTTGCAGACAGTTTGTTTGAACCAAGCATTGATAAGCACCATTGAGAAACATTTCCCCTGACTAAAGTAGAACCTTGTTATAATGATCATTGCATGACTGAACAAAAATTTTATTATAGCTGACTGTCATAGTAAATGTCTGTGCATGCAGAAAACAACACAGTCTCTGAGCTATTACTTTTCACTGCACTAAAACTTGCCTATTGCCTATAACCATTTACTTAACCATCTGTTAATAGCTGTCTGTTTTTAAGGGAAATCAAAACAGAAGTCTGATGCACTTTCACATGTTTAATAAATGGTGTTTAGCAGCTGACAAGTTTATCTATGCAGACTCAGTTTATTGGATAATATACAGCAAATAGCATTGTACTGTATCAAAAGCAGCAGGTACTTCAGTCCTTGTTGCTGCCTGTTGCTTGTTGTTGGATTCTCCTGCCTTCTTCTGCAGCTCCTCGTGTCCTGTGAGTGTCCTGTGAATCTCTCTCGGTGAACCTGGAGTAGTACATGAGGCACTCTGTCAGGCAGCAGAGTTATTCCTGTAATGATTTGCAGGTTTCCCAAATGTCATCTGCTAAAGCACGTTGTTAAAATGTAATGTCCTGAAAAAGAAAGTAGGCCATTGGCAAATCATCTCCAATGTCAGACTCAGTAGCATCATAGGCCATTGTATTTCATCAAAATTCATTCATTCATTCAATTCACACTCTCTGAATGTGAAACCTCTCAGCATCAAAGTTACAGAACACTATTTTAACTATTAGAAATCGTTATTTGTTTAATGTGAAGCCACACTGTCTAGCACATACACTTGGCATTGCATTTATTAACATCATAAATGCTATTGCTTTCTATGGCTGCAATTGAACACTGATAGGAATGTCAAGTGTAGTTTACTTTGCAATTACCGTATTATCTCGTGTATAAGACGCACTTTTTTCTCTTAAAAAATCGGCACAAGGCGTAGGTGCGTATTATACATAGAAATAAATTTTATGTACATACAATTTTTTGTACATAACATCCATAATTTTAAGTTAGCCGTATTTTTATGAATATAACATGCATGTTATACGGGGTTTTACCTACACGGTCGGTGGTGGAGAAAAACTTTGTTTGCACATCAATTTCCAAAAAGAATTTGCCAGAAAATTGTGATTGTCTAGGTTACTCAATAGACATTCTGTCATTGATAGCTAAAAAAATGATGTAGGTTTATTGTTTTATGGCATAATGATGGCTGTTGGAGGAAATGTCTATTCTTTTTTAATGTTGTGATTATCTTAATTAATAGAGACTATAACTGCATTATTAAAATTTTTACATTATGATAACTCTAGAAACATATATTATACATAAAAAAATATTATACTGAGATAATACTTTTAATGTTCTTTATTATAACTGCTTGTAAGACATATTCATGTGGCTCTTGCTATTTCATTAAGTCTCAAATTAGATTTTTAATGGCATCATACAGAATCGATATTTCATTCAGTCTGATATCATTATATCTGTCTAATTAGAATGGGAAAAAATGGAACCATCTGTGATGTGTCATTATAAAGAGATTGTCATCCTCAGTGGGTTTCTATAGTGAATATTTTTTTGGATTTGGAAGCATTTGCATGTAGCATGCTTGTTTCAATGATTCTCAGAGGAAATGTATGATTATCTCTGAAGTGTAAGATTTTGCTTTTAATTGTTTCAATTTGGTGTTTATTTGTAATTACAGTGTCCTAACTTATAAAACTTTTAAAATGATTGCAGTGATGTGTAACTTGACACAGACAGATGTGTCAATTATGTAACCTACAGGACAGTTTGCTTCTATTTACATAAACACTTTTCTGTTACATTCATCAGTACTAAAGTTATTTCATCCTTACTTGCTTGACAACTCTATTAACTTACCAGTAATTCAAAGTAAAAATACTTATAAAGTAAAAATTATAGATTTCTGATCTCTGTCTAGCTATGCTGAATATCTGAATATACATAAATTAGACATAATATCCATCTAAGCCCCTTGATAAGATGCTGTATGGTTTGCTTCTGTTGCTGCTAAGTCAGTTTGCCGTTGATATCTGGCCATGTGATGGCTATTGATCTTCTCAGATCACTTATTCATGGCAAGACAAGAACAGTGATTCTAGTGTTCTTCCTGTGCTGCTGCTGATAAGGGGTTGGTTGCTTTCTTGTTAGGTGCCCATATCATATTAGTGTATACATGACCCTGAGTGTACATTTATGTGATACATTGAACAGACAACATTGTTCATGAAGTCCTTATCTTAAACCTGCTCAACATCAGGCCATCTTAGTTTGTGTCAACTTGCTTGTCACGTTTGTTTAGGTAATGAAGCTGTTGTTTATCAATTATTTGCTATGGCTTCAAGTGCAAATGGAAGATTGTAAATGGGTTGTTTTATCGTTTATTTTGCGAAATTTGATCGATTTGGTGGCGAATGAAGGTAACGTTCGGGTATTTGACAAGTGAGGTCCTATTAGCAAATTGCGGCAGCTGGTTTATTCGCAGTTCATTTGAATTTGTGCAGATGACAGGGAGTGATTATGAAATGGATCCATTGTTGATGGTGGAATTGTTGGTAATTGAAAGTCAAGTTAAATTACAATTACAGTAATCCCACACTGATGTTATCCTCCGACACAATAACAACACCCTCTGTTCCAACTTCAGCAAATCTTGCATTTGTGGTCCAAGTCGTTTCAGTGGATGTAAGACAGCCTTGGATTTTGAAGCTCACTGCAGATATTTGGAATATTTTGGTCAAACAGACCAATGTTATGCATCAGTCTTCTCAAAACCATCTATGCTGCCTTTGTCTTTATTGATTTTAAAACTGCTTCCACTATTGTCATCAGCAGTTTCAATAGTTTACTCTTAGTTCAAACACTACTGCAACTCACTGTTTCAAATCTTCCAAAAGCTTTTGGATTGTCTGAATGATCTTTTCGGAAGCTTAACTCCAATAGGTTCAAAATGCTTTAGCTCAAAGAAATTTGCAATTACTAAAACTGTCACAGGTATACAAAATTCAGCCATATTATACCATTTGACTTGATGGCAATACCTGAACAAAGGCTACTTGTTCAATAATTTTATTCTAACACTATAAATTGTATGTTGATTATTCAGCCAGGGAACAGGAGCATGTGGGACTGTCAAAACAGGATTGGATTCCCTAAGGAACTGAAGGTCAAGAGCAAGATGATCAAAGTTCCTTCACACACCGACACATAACTGCTGTAATGGTTCAAAATGTTTATGCCAGTCAACCTTTCACAATGAACATGGTAACTATTGCTGCCAGGTAAATGCAGCAGACCATTCCAAAACTGATCAGTCTAACTTGAATCTGTTGATCATGTCATCAGCTTTTGTCCTCCTGATCAAGTCATCATTTATTTTTCTCAAAATTTGTGATTTTACCATGAGTTTTTTCAGATAAGAAGACTGACTGCACCAAGAAATTCAGGCTGGAATTGGCACATCAGTTGGTTCAACCCCTACTTGACAGCTATGCAGATGGAACGGGCGGCAGAAAATCTGGAAGAACTCCAGTCGCATCGGATGTCAGGCTGAAGGGAAAACACTTTGCTGTGTCAAAGCTACCTAGAAGAAGCTGTGCAGTTTGTGCCTATGATAAAAATTCCTTTGGGAAGTATAAAAAAACCAAGACTGTGAACTTTTGTGAAAAGTGTCAAAAATATGTGTGCAGAAATTGCATTGAGACCTTTCACACTGGTCCTCTCTAAATTAAAATATGACATTTCTTAAACTGGTATAATTTTATAATGTTAAACAAATGTTTACATGTTTCAATTTGCTGATACTGTCTTTGCAACATCCAACTCAAATTAAATTTTAATTTTTAATTTTTAAAATATTAATATCTTCTCATGAAATCAAAACATATTCTTGTAGACAATTAAAAACCTTTAATTTGATATATACATTGCCAATATAGTGATGCTATTTGATTGAAAACATTTTTGGAAACTTTGTATTAAGTAACCTTGATAAAAACAACATGGCTGCCTAAGAGTTAAGCTGTTGTTTATCAATTATTTGCTATGGCTGCAAGTGCAAATGGTGTAAATGGTGTTGAGAATGAAGGTAACGTCTGACAAGTGAGGTCCTATTGGCAAATTAGCAGCTGGTGCTGCAGTTCATTGGAATTGTGCAGAGAAGGGAGTGATTATGAAATTTCCATTCTTGAAATTGTCTTAATTGAAAGTCAAGTTAAATTACAATTACAGTAATCCCACACTGATGTTAGCCTCAGACACAATAATAACCTCTGTTCCAACTGCAAAAATCTTGTATTTACTTTTGACTCCTCCCTAAATTTTGAAGCTCACATGATGCATCTATCAAAAGCTTGTTATGCATACATTCGTGATCTATGCTGCCTTTGTCTTTATCTTGATTTTAAAACTGCTTCCACTATTGTCACTTCAATAGTTCACTCTTAGTTAGACTACTGCAACTCACTGTATCAAATCTTCCAAAAGCTTCCATATGTAAACTCCAATCGATTCAAAATGCTTTAGCTCATGTGCAATTACTAAGTCACCAAAATTCAGCCATATTATACCATTACCCAAATCCCTACACTTTCTGAAAAAATAGCAGAACACATTAAATATAAATTATATCAATGACACATAACTCACTTCATACATCAAAACCAGTCAACCTTCTTAATCCCACGAATCTTCCTTTGTCACTCTCCTTTGTCCTCCGGATCAATCATCTCTCAAAATTTGTAACTTTTTCATGCACTGTTTTTGGAACTCAATTCCTGCATCCCTTTTCTGGTTAAATAACAAATTCTCAGTCACAATTTGGCTCCACAAGTTTATCTTTCTAAAATCAAAACATTTTTTCAAAAAATCATTTCCTCCATTATTTGCTTGTCCCAACTTGGCCCTTTGGATTAAGTGACCTTGCATGAATGACCCCCACCTTTGACTATAGCTACTTCATACTAAGGTTAAGCACCTAAATAAGGTCTGCAGTGCTGGTTTTGAAAAAGAAATTGTTTTACTTTACAGACAGATTATTCTGACAGAGACCTAAATTGAACCATGCTATGCTTTGGTTAAGATAAGTTAAATTTGTTGGTAATTTCTAGTAATTGAAGTAATTGATTATTTTGTTTGCCATTCATTATAAATGACAGTCATCGAACAAACTTTTCTTCTTACAGGTGGACGATCTCTTGTCCTGCTGATCGTTGTTTCTCAATCTTTTATTTAAATTCTGTCGTTTTCACTTTAGGACTAATGAATTGGGTAGTTTTGATGATTATTATATTTAGATTGGCTTTGTATGATAATTATTTTCAAAATGATATTATTTGCTTATTTGATTATGAGAATTCATTTTCACTGTGCATTCCATCCCAAAAGATCCGTTAAAAAAGAATCGTTGTTGACTTTTCTGCAAAACTAATTTGAAATTTCACATGTTTTCTTTGTGTGTATTGAGGTAATTATGTTTCTGTCATCTGTTAGGTTCTTCAAATGCTTCAGTTTGTGTGGATGAAGAGATATTTATCAGACAGTTTGATCAAGTTACTAGAATTAACGTGAGTCATTTGTGACATGGTTTTTCTAGATTCACATGTCCAGCTTAATGTCCAAGTAGTTGGCAACATTCTTGATCCATAATCTTGGTCAAATTCTTTGCATTTACCTTTTAGCACTACAGTCATGTTTATTGTGATCACTGTTCTTGTACTCCTTAACGCTCTGAGTCATTGAGTACCCTAAACAGAAAACGTTGTTTAGTTCTGAAGCTCCTGTCTTGAGCGATGTCGTTTGAAAGCCAGTGCGTCACATATATAATTGAGTGTATTCTGGTTCTATTTCTGTTCTATTTCTGTTTGTCATAATCTTTCTTTTATCGTTGTTTTTTATGCAGATTTTCTCATCAAAGGAATTGACGGAATGTGTTACCAAAATACGTGACGTTCTTTCTGATGCAAATCTTGATTGGTCAAAGAGAGTGGATGCTGTTAGTTTTGTTTTGAAATTTATAAAAGGATTTATTTGGAAAGATTACAAAGATTGAGTTGTTTGTCTAGAGAAACTACAAAAGCTTTATTTGGATAAGTTCTATGATTTTAAGATTTCAAACGAATTGCTTGAATGGTTAAGTTATACTGCAAGTTTAAGAAGCAGTTATCATAGATTGAGTCATGTGATCTAATAAACCTTCAATGTTTGCTCCTTAAACTGGCTGTAGTTTTGTGATACATAATATTAATGATGACATTTTTACTATGTCTCATGTTAGATAAAGGAGCTACGTGCTTGCTTTTTTGCTGGGGCTAAAGATCACTCAGATTTTGTTTCGCAATTGCTGTTGCTTGAAATCTGCTTCCAAACTTCAATCAGAGATCTGCGTTCGCAAGTTGTTCGGGAAGCGTGCATCACAATTGCGTGAGTTTGTGATTTGCTGTGATGGGTTGATTGCAAAATATGTTTAGTTACATTTATTATGTGTTATGCATAACTTCATTCTCAAAGTAAATGTCTTTTTCATTTGTTGCTTTCTATGAAAACAAGTAAGCTCTTATTTTTCATTTGCAGGCAATGGTTTTTGAAAATAACAATTATGTA
This sequence comes from Metaphire vulgaris, assembly GCA_018105865.1. Classification (NCBI taxonomy): domain Eukaryota; kingdom Metazoa; phylum Annelida; class Clitellata; order Crassiclitellata; family Megascolecidae; genus Metaphire; species Metaphire vulgaris. The sequence continues at coordinate 12,151,244 of CM030850.1, forward strand.
GTAAACTTACCTTTGGTTTTAATGTATTAATTCATTTGACACTTTTTCAGTAATACCATTTTTACCTTCTTTCTGGATTGCAGTGTAATGTAAATGAGTACAAGTGAATTACCGTGTATACTCGCAACAAAGTCGATCCGAGTATAAGTCAGCCTCTAAATTTTTTGGATTTGAAGGTGTCTAAAATCATTGACCCGGGTATAAGTCAAAGTGACGTCACCGCCATGCTCCCTCTTGAGGTGATTGTGAGAGTCGGAACAATGGAGGACGCGAGCTGGGCGGTGGTGCTATTGTTTTGATTGAAAAACTGCGTTTTAGCTTTGAACTATCGAGAAACTGACCGATTTTGACATTCACAGATTGATTCCTGACGATTAAGAAAACTTTAAACCTGCTATTTGCTCATTCTTGGCAATTTGAACAATTTAATTAATCTTTAAAAAATTATTTTAATATTTATGTAATGCCAATAAATTACAAATATTTATTTGGCACCTATTAATTACAAATCCTAAAATCGCTGCCAACTTTTATTTAGATGCCGTAGCGTAAGTCGAAAGTAGTTAATTACACAAAGTTTTAGCTAAATTAATTATTTTTGACTTCCTATGTATGGAAACTTTATCCAACAGTTAGTGCCTCGCATATAAGTCAAGGCCAGGATATAAAACCTGTGAATTGGTCTTAAATTATTTGACTTTAACGCAAGTATATACAGTGTGTGTGTGTGTGTGTGTGTGTGTGTGTGTGTGTGTGTGTGTGTATGCATCACCAATATCCTTGCAATGCTAAGCACTGATGTGCATCAAATCATTCATTCAGAATATGCTATGCACAAGGAAAAAGTATATCATGAGAGTATCTGTTTTTAATGGGATTTTCTAATTTAGCAAGTAACTTAGGTTCTTTTGCTTCATGATGATTCGTAAGAATTGTTTATTTTGTGTCTTTATTCAAAGGTTCATGGCACAAGAGTTAGGAAGGGAGTTTGGTCATTTTGCCGAATCAGTTCTTCCATCTCTGATCTCTTTGATTCCAAATTCAGTCAAAGTCATGGCTTCATCAGCGACCATTTGCATCCGCTTCATTATTCAGGTATTCTTTGGTTTTGTTTTCAAATGTTATCTATAAAATGCAAATATTTATATTGTATTTTTAAAGCAGTGTGATTATTTTTAGCAAATGTGTATTTTATTTTTAAAAGTTTTTTTGGTCCTATTTCAATACTTTTTATAATTATCAAATATTAATTTCTGCTTTTTTTCTGAGATTAGCATACTCACGTACCTCGATTAATTCCAATCATCACAGGAAATCAGACGTCAAAATCATCTGTAATTCGAAAGTATGTCACTTTTTGAATCCAAATAAATTGTAATTATTTGATGTGAAATTTTAAAAATATTTTGTGGTTGCTTTATCTGCCTCATTTTAAATCTCCTTTCTTTCTATTCTGTCCATCCATGCTGTTCTTGTCATCTTCCTTTTTTGTTTTCTGTATTGCTAAGTTATCTGACAAGTTTCATTCTATGTTAGACATACAATTGCACACATGCAATCGCATGTCTAACATAGAATGAAATTTGTAATGGAAACTTGGGTCCAATGGTCCATATAATAAACGTGGGGCTACTATGATTTAGGCAGAACGGTATTACTGCTTGGCATGCTGTGTGCCCTCATAGAACTGTAGTTGTGCATCACTTGAGTAACGGTGGCCACAGTGCTGGATTACCCATTAGACAGAGTAGGCAACTGCCTATGGGCCCCGCGACTTTTAGGGGCCCCACAAGACAGTGACGAAAGAAATTTTTTACTTACTTATTCTTAAGAATAGTGCTATGCGAAAGGCACGTGACGACGCGGACGTCATACAATAATTTTTACACTTCATTGGCGTTCTAGTAGTCATTAGGGGCCTGGCCCCTGGGGCTCAGTGGCATAGCGAGGGGACAGAGGGGCGAAGCGCCCCAGGCGGCACTTGCCCTAGGGGCGGCATTTTCGAGATTTCCTAAAAAAATTACAAGGAAATGAGAAAATTAATTTATAATGAATTAATGCACAAAAAATGCCAAAAAATATTTTTAAAATTGCAAATTTGTCTACATTGGCCCTAAAATTTGCCAAAATTGCTCAAAATTTTGCCAAAATTCTGCAAAAAATGCCTTAGAGTTGCAAAAATTTGCCAAAAATTGGCAAAAAAATTTTCTCGCCCCCAAGAAAAGTGTGAAATGACGCTACTGCTTGATTGGTGAGGTTTTTTCCAGGAAATTTTGAAATTTTGGAGGCGGCACTTTTTTTCTCACCCTGGGCGGCACTTTGCCTCGCTACGCCACTGCTGGGGCCCCAAAAGTTTGACTGCCTATGGGCCACGGTGCTTAATCCGGCACTGGGTGGCCATGGCATACAAATATATGACTAGCACTTAGAATCTATATTTGTTTTGTTTGGTTTTTGTGATTTAGTAGGATCCTTGCTTGCAATCGAAGGGTAGCAGGTTGAATTTCGACCCTAGTCACTGTGTAGCGACCCTAGACAATTTGTTCACCCCAATTGTCTATTATGGTAGGAAGGTAACAGAAACCACGTCATTCATCTCATCCCTGGACGGTGCTAGAGCCATTTGGACCAGCCTTAGGACAGAGAACTCACCATCAACAGAGTGGGTGTTTTTTAGATGTCATTGTAGTCTGGGAAGCATTTGTGTCAGCAGAATGGAAAGTAGCAGATGGACCCTTAAAGCAATACATGTATACAAAATAGAAGGAAACAGATGGTGAGAAAGACCAAGGAAAAGATCAATTGTTAGCATCAAATAAGACTTGGAAATTAAGAATTTGACACTTGTAGAAGGATGTTGACTAACACAGGAATGAGCAAAGTGGAATGGTTTTGTATCTATCTATTGCCTCCATGCAGACAAAAAGTGAAGGAGAAGAAGAAGAATATGATGATGATGATGATGATGATGATGATGATGATGATGATGATGATGATGATGATGATGATGATGATGATGATGATGATGATGACGATGACTATGACGATGACGATGATGATGATACCTTTATGGAATTGAGTCTGACTTAGGTTAATATCTACACTTGAGATTGCAGAATTGCCACAATATGAATGCTGTCATGAAAGTGATGTTAAGTTGATTTGACTCAGCAAATTTTGCACTAAAGATATATTTGCTTATTTGTTTTTTTAAAAATTAGATGTGAGTAAATGTAACCTCTCAATTGTTTTAAGCAACAATAAATCATTTATAATGTTAACTGTTAAACTGTGGTTTCTTTGTAGACAGTGTTGTGAGTTTCTTTACCAGATTGTCAATACGTGGCCAACACATGTTCTCGAAAGACACATTGCAGTTCTACAAGATGCAATCAAGCGTGGAATTGGAGACGCAGATTCAGATGCAAGAGTCTTTTCTCGAAAGTAGGCTTACCGTATATAATATTCAAAATTTCCACTTTCTTTGTCATTTTGATAACTATCATCATAATTGTCAGACAAATTTGGATGTATGTAATCTGAAGGCACTGGTATCTAGTTGATTGAACCTTATAAATAAGTTATGATTGAAATGGTGTCTTGGTAGTTCATTGGTTGGTGTACTGGCCTGCTGGTCATGAGATGTGGGGTTCAACTTTCAGCCCCAGCAGAACCTTTTTTTGTTGTTTCTTCATGCGGAATACATTCAGTTGACTTGACTGTGAATGTTAAGTTCTTGCTTGATGGAAGGAATGGTGACACAGGAAACCAAACCGCTATAACATTTAAGCACATATTTCACTGAATTACTGCAATGCAGTGAAGCATGAAGGTGCTGATACTTTAGTTTGCTTATAGGCAGTAATCGACTCTTTGGACTTAATGCTTTTTATGCATTTTAAAAAGAATATCGGTCATATTTTCTGTACAAACTTTAATTTATGGATCCAGTATAAACATTGTCTAAGAGATTTATCATTGATGGTAATAATGGCAGCCATTGAATATAGCTCTTTCAAAATATACCAATCATTTTGTTTACAGATATATTATGTTGTGTATATTAGTTGATTTAATAATAAGCTAGGCATAGATAGCATGATTTATGTAGAATACTTTTACTACTTGGCATGCTGTTCTTTCTCTTAGAAATATATTGGTGTATAACTTATTGTGTAGGTAATGCTGGTAACAGTATACACATATATGATTAGAGTATTTAAAACCTATTTTTGTTGTGTTTGTTTGGTTTTGGTAATTCAGTGAAACATGTGCTTAACCTCTTAACAGGGGAATTAAATTTTACAAGATGTCACCATTCTGGGTAATTAATTTTGGAAAAAGCGTGCATATGAACTGTGAACATGAACTTTTAAAATTTACTATATTTCAGGCTATATGGAAGTTTTAAAAATGAGGTTTGCACCGTTTTTATTGTTTAACCATTTTTTTGGGGTATTGTTTCTATCCATCCGTTTATTTCAAAGCTCAAAAACAAACATTTTTCAGGGGGTGACCCCACTTGGCCCACATTGGAACAGAATAGATCCTAAAGACACAATTTGGGGTAGCTAAAAACCTGAAAATGACCCTCCCAAAATTTATACTCAAAAAGTCGAGAAATTTATGCATAAAAATTCAAAAAATGCAGAGTCGACTTTTCAGTGGTGACCCCACTTAATGCATTGCAACGTTAGGCTATGCAGCGGAGGTTGTATTGTCGTCATTGGAACAGAATAGATCAAAAGAGATGTTTGAAGATGTCTATTGACTCTTTCACAGCCCCATTGGCTTGGGTCGTAGTTAGAGATGTTTCAAACCTGAGAGAGATGTCTATTGACTCTTTCTATGGCCCCATTGGCTTGAGGTCGGCTGAGATGTCTATTGACTCTTTCTACGCCCCATTGGCTTGAGGTCTATTGAGCCAAAATCCTGATTATCTGTGTGTATAGCACTTCCACTACAGCTCGTTGGTCCCTCAGCGGAAAAGCTTCGAAACTGGTCAGACTCTCGATAAAACCTATATTTCTTGCTTATAGCGGACACAATAGCAATGTTGACCTGGCAAAAAAAACATGTAAATCCCTCTAGTTACATTTTGGATAAAAACTGGGGGTCGACTTATCTGTGAGATCGATTATACGCGTTTATAAAATATTTCTTTGAGCGGACACAATAGCTAAAAAAGAGCTACCATCTAGTGAATGGATAATAACTAAGTCGAATTATTACATTACAACGTTTATAAATGGCGAACCCATTTGAGGAACAGACGCTGAAGTTGAGCGCCGTATATACACGGCGAACCCATTTGACGAATGTTTAGTGCACGCCGTATATATACGGTGAACCCAGTTAAAAGGGTTAAATGTTATAGCAGTTTGGATTTTAGTAAGTATGATGACCAAGTTCATTCTGTATTGCTGGCATTATCTTTTGCAGAACCTTCTGGGCATTTTCAGAGCATTTCAAGGGCCAGGCAGATAGTTTGCTTGGGTCTTTGGACATTTCCAAACAGAAACAGTTGCTTGGTGAACAACCAAGTAACTCATCGAGTAGCACTTCGCTGAACAGCAATGGACGATCAAATACCTCACGGTCACTTGGCCGCAAGTCACAGAAATCACGATCGATCAGCTCAGAGCAGAGCTCGTCAAATGGAACAGCGTAACTGTCGGCTTATTAGAATTTGTGAACATTTGAAGTTACATATTATTCCAATTTGACCTTATCACTTGGGTTTTTAGTTTTAATGTTTGAAATTTATTTGTTATAGTAGATTTTGTGAATATTTGCTTATTTTTAGTCGCTGTTCATCAGCTCTTGGTCGGCCGATTCACCAGACAAACTTGGACCAACATAGTTAGTGGTTCTGTTATTTATTGTGATTTTATGTTTACTGGAATCAGATTTTGCACGTAGATTTTCAATACCAAACTGTTCTAATGCTTCTCAGCTTATTTTGAGTCTCACTTGCTTTGAATTATTTGTCATGAATAATTATTATAAACAACTTTTGAAAGGTTATGAGGCATGACAAATAGATTGCAAAAATCAATGAATGAAGAAAAACACCAAGAATGAGATTGGGAATATCAGCTCCTAATATTTCAGCAAAGGAATCATGTTAATTGCCTTGCTGAGTTATACTTCTACTTTGATTCATGCATTTATTTGCTCAAGGCTTGACTACTGTGGTTCACTTTTTGCTGGTCTTCCATTTGTGTGACTCAATAGACTCCAGATGGTTCTTCGTTCGGCAGCCAGGGTGATTGCTGGTGTCACAAGATGTCATCACATTAGTTAATATGTGATGTCTGTTCTACACTGGCTGCCTTATCCTGCTCGAGTTGAGTTTCGTGTGTTGAGAGCGGTTGCACGCTCTTTTTGGTGCCACTCCATCTTACCTTTCAGAGCTACTCCATCCTCTTAGCTCTATCCCTGGTCGGCCATGTCTTCGGTCCACAACCAATGGTCTTCTCAGTGTGCCCCAAGCATGAACCTCCTTGTTCCTGAAACGAGGTTTTAAATCAGTTGACCCTATCCTTTGGAATGCTCTTGACACCAGTATGTGTGGCTTAGCAACCCCTAATTCTATGGCCCTCTTTTTGAAACGACTTAAAACTTATCTCTTTGTCAATATGCAGTAATTGCAGCGGGCACACTTCTGAGTGATTCTTCAGAAGAGGCGCTATACAAATATTTTGTCACATTACATTAGTGTACTGATATTTCCATTTATTTCCATCCAATTCTATAGGACCACTCTCATGGTCCTATGGAATTTGCTAAATTTTTGTGTTGGGTTAGGGGTCGTCCATAAATTATGTAACTATGTAACAAGGTTAGGGGGTCTGGCCATGTGTTACGAAGTGTGATGACGGGGGTTTCGTAAATGTGACGTAATGCCAAAAAATTTTAAGTGATGACCTTTGGCCTTTTTTTGCTTGTCAGGGATTTTGGAGAGGAAAAAAATACAAGGATGACCTTTTTTGCTTATCAGGAATTTTGGAGAGGAAAAAAATACAAGGATGACCTTTTTTGCTTGTCAAGACTTTTCGGAAGACGAAAAAGGGGGGTCGGCCAGTTGTTACATCATATTTTAGGGGGTCTTATGTTTTGTTACGTCGTGTTATGTAGGGGTGGGGATCAAAAAGTGCCAAAATCACATTATGTAATTTATGAGCGAACCTTTTTGATAATTTTTGCTGTCATTTTTCTTTCCTAAGTAAAGTTTTATACATGACTGATTTTGGCTCTTGAGTAGAAAGCTTCAATTAATTATTTTTCAGTGTATATTTTGTGAAATATTTGGATTTTATCACAATAATTATATAGTTCTGAAATATTGATCAATCAAAGATACTTATTTTTACTAATTATAAGCTTGGCATTATTATGATAGATGGCTACCATGCTGGACGTCAGGCTCAGTCATCCAGTGCCGTTGATCTAGTTTCACTTACAGCTGCCGTAGGAAGCTTCGGTCTTTCAAGCGCATCAAAGACTGAGCCATCACGAACGCTTGCTAACAACTACGGGTCTTTGCGTAAGTATTTGCATTTGTTAGACTGAAATTCTCAGACTTTGAAATGCCTTTTCAAGCATCACATTTGTTGCCTTCTACACTTTTTGTGTGACTTGCATTGTGTCTTCAGGATAATAATATTTGTATTAATTTTTGGGTGAAATTTATAGTAATTCTCAATTCTGTTACTGAATGGGTGCAAGTTTGAGATTAATAATAATTATATTATTAAAAGTCAGATTATCTTGAAAATTTTAATTTATTTTAAATGCTACATTCGAAACTTAATTCAAATTTATGTGTGTTGTTAACTGAAAGAGGTTTCTGTGGGAATATGACATATCATACTGTATGGTTAAAAGCACTATGCTACAGCAAAGGGAAAAAATCTGTAAAACAAGAAATGGGGCAACTTTAGAAATGAGCTGGTCATGTGTAGGAGATATTGAAGTGAAGGCGAACAGAGAGGCAGATTGGAGCAGATGTAACTGGAGAACAAGAATTAATGGAAATGGTCTGATTGAATTAATGCCACATGGAAATAAGGGAATTTTCTTTTAACCCTTTGAATCCGTGATGCTGCTATAGCGGGATGACTGTGTAATCACAATTCCCGGTTTCCGCAATAGTGGGATGAGCGTATATTATGTCTCAGGGATTCAGCTTTATTGGGTTTTACATACAGACTGACAGAGTTCAAAGGGTTAATTCTTGAGGCGTGGACATAAAATGAGCACATAATTTGGACAATGCAGAGAGTAGAAGGGAAAAATGGCACAGAAATTGGATGAAAATGAGATCGTGCATGGATCAATGGCAGATGGTCGGAATGTAGGTGGAAATCATGAGAAAAATATTCTGATTTCAATTGAAAGTCTCTTCCAATGAGGACAGCATGAATATCTTTTTTTCTGTGCTAGCCTTTATTTGGTACGTATTGTTTGATTACTACAATGTACACAGTTATTATTATGACTGTCTATTCTTTTAATGCTAACGTAAGTTCTGGTTAAAAGCTCTCTGTTTGAATCTTAATATCAATTGCAGATAGACTAGCTCCTCTAAACTACTGCCTAGTTTATTGGTGGTAGAGTTTTTCTAAGTGTGTGCTAGCTATTATGTATTGTTAGTTCTTTTTATACTGTGTATCATTGAATGACATTAGAGCTCCATCAGCAGAAGGATATGGCCACTACCAGATAGATATGCCTGGGAGAGTGGAAGAAAATGAGATAATTCTGTTTTAGAAGTCAATGGTGCAAAGAAATGCTGTAGTTTAAGTTTTCTGGTTTTTGAAATATTTTTATGCAACATTGGATGGCACAGGCCACAGTAAACGAACATCTTCATTTAGCAAACATAGTGACTCATTGGCTCGTAGTTGCGATGAAAAGACTCTTAGTAGTGCCGTGAAAGTTGGTGAGTGTTTTATGATGGACTGAGACAATTCCTTTTCTCTTTTCTACTTTTTATATTTATTTTATTTTCTAGTTGGGCATACAGATTCAAGTGATGCATTACTTTTGGCTATTTGTACTGCAGCTTTCATTCTATTTTATATTTTCATTGCTTATATTTCAAATGTGAATCTCGTTTTCTTTGAATTTTCACTATTTAAATTATATGATTGTTTCAGATATTGTTCCTGTGCATTATTATATTTGCCTTTCCTATTGTTTGTTTTTCTTCCTAATTTACCAGCACTTGAGTATTTGTTTAAGTTAACATGCATAAGAGAAGATGACTTGTTTTAGTTTGTTGATGTTTTTTACTTGGCCTTCCCTTTTTATGTTCTGCCTTTGACATCATCTGATTGATGATTTGGGATCTAACAATGTATATATCCAATTCATTTTGCCAAACAATAAATATCTCTATGTCTGCTTAAGTTGTTGCTTTAATTATGAATTATTTTATTAATAGTTTTCTGCAATATGTTATGGTGGGCATTGGTGGTGTCTGTAATATTTTATCTGATCTGCTAATTCTTTCTTGCATCTGGAACCAGCAGCTAGTTCTAGCCAGTGTTAATGTTTACCGATAGTCTTTGTTCTTTACCATCCAAGCATGTTGTTTGCCTGCCACAATGAAATGGAAGGCTATGTTTGGTAGCATGTGATAAACATGGTGACTGCCAGAAATCAAATGCTATATTTTGAAAGATCATCCAGAAATGCTGTTATGAGTGTGAGTCTAATGTTTGATTTATGATGTTAGGCATTATGCGTATAATTAATGTGATTTCTTATTGTTAATTGCAGCCAGACCAAGGAAACAATCGTTGACAGGAGAAGTAGTTGCTTCTGCCCAACATGCGTCATCTGCTGATCGAAGTCGGTCTCGTTCTCGAGTTTCTCAGTCACAGCGTAGGCTTTGTGCACATTTCTTTCAAGCTTGCATATTCAGTTTTTTAGTCATATTTTCTCCATTGCCATCAGCTGTCTAGACAAAATGTCATCTATACTTCAAATTAAGTTGTGGGGAAAAGTTTGGCAACAGGCACATAAGGAATAGTTAGTGCTGAAATTGATGTTTTGTTACTTGACTGTTGATTAGCTCCCACAATGCATATCTGTCCAGTGGTGGTTCAAAGAAATCTTGGTGGGGTAATGCAATGAATTTCTAGGAAGCTGGAGGGGGTGCAGTGATGGAATGAATGAAGATGGTGACTTGTAGGGGGCCCGAATGCAGTAAACCCTGCAATAAATTCCGAAAAAGGCTGATAAGCAAAAAAAGAAAAAGGTCAACAGCTCTGTTTTGCACACAGGGCCCCGGCAACATGTAGCGGCTCAGACCCGGTAAACCCTGAAAAACGCTGATAAGCCAAATACAGGTCAGTGGGGAGGGGATGCATCCACAGTCATCCCAGCGTGGAACCACCCCTGTATCTGTGTCTATCATTCACTGCATTTCAAAATTGTTTGGCTAAGAAAAGTTGCAAGACATAGATGTCATTTGAGAATTTTGTTGTTAGTATATATCTATGAATTTTCATTTGCTTATTTGCTTCTGCATCATTCATATCAGCCCCAATTGTTTATAGCTGAGAGTGTTTTGTGTATGATCTTGGTATTGGTGAGAGTTGCTCATCATATTATTCTGTAAAATGTTTCTGAAAATTTGTTGGCATTTTGTGTTCTGGACAATTTGTTAATTAAAATTTGTCCATGACATTTTGTCTCTTGACATTTTTGTGATGGAACTGTGTTCTTTGATTTTGTAAAGTATCTTTTATTTGCTATAAATAAAACAGATTATCTTATGGATGATGGTTTCTCCATGACTCTCCCTTTCATTGCTTGTCCTCCATCTCTCATATCTTCAGCTCAGGCTGGAACTTTGACCTGAATGACAAGTGATTGACTGACTATAAGAGTAAATTAGACTTTGTTAAGCATTAGTGAATAATAATCTGGTGTATTGTACCAAACTGCTATATAGTGCTACATGAATTTTTATCTATTTACTTACCTTTTTATTTCTACTTTGCCAGGTGATACTATATTGACCAGATTTTCTTTCACTCTGTTTTTTTAATTGTTAATCTACAAATATCACTTGCTTTGCCAATGCTTATGTTTTGATGCTTTCATTACAAGTTGAGGTATGATTGTGGCAGCAGATGATGTTTATTTTAAAATTTCTCTCATTCCACAATAAACGTAAACTAGCGTAAAATAAAAATAGGATATTTAGCTTTTAAGAAACATGTTCACTGATATGTGACATGTACATTTTTTTTATGAATTAAGACAAAAACTAAATTATTTTTCAGCTGGAAGTCGATCCACTTCTCCAGCAGCTCGTCTTAGCTATATTACTCATATTAAGCCTGATGTTGTACCTTCCAGTCATGGAGTTAGCAGTAACAGAAAGCCCAGAGCTCAAGCTGCAAAAAGCCAAGGAAGTAGTCGAGAGACCAGTCCTTCCCGTCTTTATGGTACTTTTTTGATATGCTATGTGATAGTTTCCATGTTTGTTCATTTGCATGTTTTTGTGGCTTTTTGTTACAATGAAGGTACAGATGTGGACTCAGTATATACTGCTAACAGAGACCAATGAAGTAAACCCTTGATTCTTGTCCAGATTTGTATCAAGGTCTCTTGTCTTACCAGACGTTAGCATTCTCTGTGGTTGCTTATCATGAGCATAATGTTGTGAATTCATGAACCTGAATTCATATCTTTATTCGCTACTTCCATTGAGATTGTGAGTGGTTGTTCCATGAGAATGTTTCCTTCTCTTACGTTCAGTCCAATCATCGTCAGGCTCTTTTCATTCAATGGATTTCATCTCAGTCTGTTTCTACTTACTATGTCTGCAATGTCTTCTATTCACGCTGCATTTTCAGGTTAATGCTCTTTCAATCTCCTTTTGTTACTGAATTCTCATTCTCATTTTTGTTTTAAGTTTCATTCATTTTTCGCAGCCAGTGCCATGTTTCACTACTATAGATCATAATACATCTTAAGCAATTGTTGTAAACTTGATGTGTTACTCTCATGCTAATATTCCTGTTGGAAAATGTGGCTGCCATTTCTCTAAATTTCAACTATGCAGACATTTTGTACAAGTCTATACTGCTAGTTTAGCACAAGCTGCTTTACATGACTTTTCTCCAAGATAAAAGAAGAATTGCTGGTACTCCTTTGCCGATGTCGCTTCTGTTTTACTGTGCTCAACTCTTCAATGCATTTCCAGTGTTGAAGTTCGGGCTGTTTGGGCAAACATGTCAACATGTCTTTGGTAGACTTTTGCTTCATCGCTGCATATTTTGTGCATGTTTGATGCAACATTGTGCACAAAACAGAGTTACAGCTGACTCCTTAGCTGCATACAATAATGTCTTGCTTTCATTTTGTTTTGTTGTTTATTTCTAATATTGATCATTGCCTTTGTTTTACAAATATTTTTGCATTCAACCCTTGAGGCCATTGAATTTCTCACTTTGTTATCATTGTTTGTTGGCTGCTTGCACAGCATTTTCTGTCTGTTGCATTTTTCCCAAACAGAAAGGTCTTAGAACAGAACCGTTACAGCTGGTTCCGGTGACAGAAGCACGCCTAGCTGGGCACCTACAACATCATCCGTCTTGAGGCACTCCGTCATTTTTTCGTTTTCTGGTTCGTTTATTTCTACTGGATTACTGAAACAGTATCCTCCTGGTCTTCCTGCGTACCAGCTGAGCCGCCGGTTGCAATCAGTTTACTGAAATATTTTTTGATCTTTGTTCAACCACGCCATTATTAGGGATAAACATTGGTGCCCGAATTTCTACAAACGCTTGGCTGACATTATCATTGTTTGTTGGTCCGAAGACTTGACCGACTCCTGCAGCCGGTCCAGCAGTCGTCCCTGTTGCACGTTTCCGTTGAAAACAGTGAATCGGAGAGAGATCCGTGTCGCAAACCCCTCCTGGTCTTAGAACAGAACCTTGATATATTCCTACAATATCCTTGAATCACTTGACTGTAAAGCGCATTAATTGTTTTTATCAATAAATTCTTTTAGATAGATAGATAGAACCTATAAAATTTGAATCACTTGTTAATTGTTTTATAGTTGTTATAAATTTGAGTTGTTATAGTTGTTCAATTGTTCTGTTTTTACTCTTTGCTTATTATTTATGTGAATGAGAATAGTGCAAACATTCCAAGCTCAATTAAAACCTGAATGCAAGTTACTCTTGCATTTGTAAATATTGATGCATATTTCAGGTGAAAATATGTTTGGTGTGTTAATTAGGCCATGAAAGACGGCTTAGTGGACATTCTGGAGTTGCTGCAAAATCAAGGAATTGTCAAACTGGACCAAAACGAGTTTTGAGTCAAGGAGCAGTCAGTGAAGCTGCTCTGGTTGAAGCTTTGGTAAAGTGATTTTTCTGTTTAGATCTCTGCATATTGTTTGTCCAGTTGTCCAGTTGTCCAGTAGTTAAGTTGTCCAGTTCTTTATGATCTGGACTGTTCTTCCAGGATTAGCTTGATACTCTGTTTTATTTTGTAGCTATTTCATGCAGTACTGTCTTTCTACGGTGATGCTCCAGCTTTATTAATATTTTATTGCAATCACCTGACTGTATGGTGGTTGTACTCATCTATTTCATTTCTGAACAAACTCCTTTATCTTTTTATGTAAATTTTATTCTCCAGCTTAAACATATTTACTTGCCATCTTCTATAGTTTAACATGAAAATATGAATGATTTTTAGCATCACCCTGTAACCAAAGGTTCAAGTGATAACTATGATAGTGATGATGGAGCCAGTGAAACTTCGAGTACCTGTTCTGAAAGCAGTTACTGGATTTGTGGTCGCCAGCTGACTGAAGTTAGTTTTAGCGTCTGTTCTGTCTGATTTGGACTTTTATCGGTCTGCTTTTAATCTTGGGCTTATCTTTTATGGGAGAGAATTCAGAGCCAGAACCCAGCGGCCTCTCATTTTCAGAGCATTTTCATTCTGTATGTTGTTCTTTTTCTGACCACATTTGGACATGTGCAGACTTTGACGCCTCATCTCCTCCAAAGCACTCACTCCTCTGACTAGTGCTTTGATCTCCCGAAATACTGAAATTCACTTTACACTGGAATTTTCAATTTAAAAGTCACCTACTTGTGGAGAATTCAGAATTCATTTGCTGGAACCATCACTAAAACAGCCAAATTTCAGCACATGACACCCATTCTCAAAACACTTCGCTAGCTGCCTGTCAAACAAACAATCGAATTTAAGACTTGTTTTTTTTTGTCCGCAAAGTGATTCACACTAATCACTGTAAATCAGCCATCACACCTCTGTTCTTTATTTACCATACAAGATTGCCAGCACTTGACTAGGTCTTCAGATACTCTGACGAGTGACAACACTTCATCTAACATTCTCTCTAAGACCTCTTTTGTGAAGGGTGCTGTTTTCTCTGTGTCTTGTCCCAGACTCTGGAATTCTTTCTCAGCACAAGTTTGCCAAACTGAGTACCTCTCAGCATTCAGTTTTCTTTTAGAACCCATCTCTTTTCAGCAGAATACCCTCCTTAGCCAGAACCAACCACTTATGAACTGACCTATGAATTTTCAACCACAAATCACCATAGACGTCATAATTATCTGACTCACTCTGAATTGACTTTTGGCTGATGATATTAAGTGTGTTAGGGTATAATTGAGATAAAGAAGTTTTATGACTGATTTGCAATTTATCAGTTCATTAGGATTTCTGCCAATATCTTTTTAGCTATGAAGCAGTCAGACAGCTTGTTAATAAAGCCAATAGATGATACAAATTGCTAGTTATTAATATTATTATGATTTGTAATAAATCTAGGAGAAATATAAAAGCTAAACAGAAGAGTTTGTTTTCTATTGATTTTTCATCAAAAATAGATTTAGAATTTAAACTTTGATGATGATTTGATTTTTTGTTCATATTATTAATATGGTGTAACTTTAAGCATGATATATTGCTATCAGTTTAAAATGTTCTATATTGATTTATTGCTTATGTAGAAAGTCTCTTATCATTTTGTTTATTTAGGATATATCAGAAATAATCTCTTGTCTATCCAGTGCTGCTTGGGGTGACAGACGAGATGGACTTTATGCTCTACAGAATCTACTCAATAATAGTAGAACATTAACGTGAGTTGTCCAATGATATGAATCTATTGAACAGTTTCTTTATTTTGTTAAAATGACTTTGTTCATAAAGTGGAACCTTGTTTCTTTCTGCAATCTTCACAGAACTAAGCAAATATGTTTTTATAGCTGATTGTCATAGTAAACATCCTCTGCATATGAAAAATAAAGAAATGATCTTTTTGTTCTTACATTTTTATTACTCTTAAGCCTACCTATAACTATACTATTATTCTACTACTACACTTCTAGTACAGCCCTGTATGTGTATTTTTCATTAAGATAATCAATAACAGAGGTTTGATACATGCTTTATACTTTTACAAATAATATTCAGCATCTAATTAGTTTATCTTTGTAGATCAGTGGTTCATAACATGGGGTGCATGCCCCACAAGGGGCAATTTTAATTTTTAAGGGGGCAATTTGAACATTTGGGTTTTTAGCAGGCAATTTGAAAATGAGATAGTATGGTAATAGTGAGTTATTGGAATTGCTAGGGAATCTTGGATTCTAGGGCCTTATATATATATATGTGTGTGTGTGTGTGTGTGTGTGTGTATAACTAATATTATCTAATATTATAATATATTATATATATAAGTTAGGTCCCTACTTGAATTCAAGCTTTGGAGTCCTGTTCTTGGCAATCAGCAAAATAGGGGTATAGGCCATTAATCTGGGTTTGGTTGCCATTACTTTCCCCAGACCCATGCTTTACCTTGCAGATAGCTAGTTACTCATTTGCTGGGAGTTCAAGTTCTTGCCCCCTAAGCATTTCATCGACATGTTTTCTTTGTTAAATAATAATACAATTATTTTTTTAAAGACTGGTACGAAGTATATTTGTATCTTGTATGTGCATAGAGCAGTTGGTATTGCAATTGCTCTGCATGTTGTAGTCGTTCTGAGCTGAAGAAGGTTACAGATATATTTTCGCGTATGTTTCATGATCCACATGGAAAGGTGTTTAGTGTTTTCATGGAGACCCTCGTTGATTTGGTGGTGGTTCATCATGAGGACCTGATCGATTGGTTATATATTCTACTCACACGACTCCTGAGCAAAACTGGAGCAGATCTTCTTGCATCAATTCATGCAAAAGTGCAGAGAGCTCTGGAGGTTGTTAGGTGATCACTCCTTTGATATATATCATTGCACTTATTTTTTGTCAGAAGACATGGACTAGTGATTATGTTATTTATATTTTTAAGAGAGACAATTGGTGGAAAAGAGCATTTGAAATATTATTGCTGATTTTGTGTGTTGTTTCAATCAATGTTCTGTTTGGTTGTGTTAAGGAGTGCATTTTCAAGCAGCAGTCAATTCAATTTGCTCTCGAAATTTTTAATTGATCAGACGCAGTCGCCAAATATAAAAGTGAGTTTCATATTTAAAATTTTTGTTCTTTTTTGAATTTTGTTTTGTTTCTCTTGACTAATAAATGCAGTAAATGGCTAAAACTAAGTCTATTTAATAGAAATTTGAGTGTTTGTGATGTAGTTATGTTTTTAATGACAGCTATCATTAGTAATAACTTATTAATTAGAATTATTTATAGCAATTTTTAAAGTATATCAGACATTGTTTATGTGTTGTGAGAATGACAGAGCAGAAACATCTAGATTTCAGTTTGGAAATATCTATATGTAAAGATCCTGCAGTCATTTTTTACCTTGTCCTGATGCTTTTGTTGATTCATAGGTGTGTTTTTTATTATCAAATTTATCAAAATGCTGCTTTGAAATTAAAATGGTTTTGAACTCTTTTTCTTAAAAGAGATGTTTTGAATTTAATTGACCTATTATTTTACAGCAGAAAATGCCTCTTAGTGATTTTCTTGGAAATTAGGCTCTGCCATTTAACATCAAGTGCTGATATGAAATTGCTTTGAATTACTAAACTAAAAACAGAGCAAAATACTTTATAAATCGCATTGAATATTTCACTGTTTATATCTAGTGGATGTGAATGATTTATGGCAGAGACAGTTCCATATTTTTGGCACCAGACATGTTGACACCTAACAATCTCATACCCAATAATCATTCAACTTATCATCAAGGTTATTCCACGGAAACAGAAATTTTAAAACTCTATGATGATATGGTCAATTCCGCTGCCAGTCGTCAAATTGCTCTATCATGTCTTCTCAGCCTTTCCGAGGCATTCAACTCTGTTGGCTACAACATCCTTATACAATGCCTTGAAACATCCACTAGACCAGTGCTTCTGACTTTGGCCTTTGCCATGCACACTGCACTATAAAAAAAAGTCTCGCTAGTAATAATAATTATAATATTGATATTAGTATTAAAGTTTATGTTCTTAAACAGTCATCCAAGCAGGATTTTGTCATTTTCAATTTATAACTGAATACTTACCAGTAATAAAAGTGCATTGTGGTTATCTGTAGAACTTTTGTGGGATTGATTTCCTCTGTTACGTTACGATATTTAATTTTTGCTATTAAATTTCCTAGGTAAAAGTTTCCATGTTGATGTATTTGCACGGACTAGTTCAGTTAATGGATCCATCAGAGTTCTCAAATTCAAGTGATATTCGTCTTGCTGTTTCACGTATTATTACGTGGACAACGGAACCAAAGAGTGTGGAAGTTCGCAAGGTAAATGGATGGATCTTTGTCAATTATTATTGATTGATAAAACGTTTTAAAACGATCAAAATATTTGATAGGGAAATCATACTCTTTCATGAAGTGAGCATTTAATAAAGTTCTGGTGATTGTGTCATTAATAATATTTATTTATGTTTGATCTGTTGCAGGCTGCACAAGCTGTGCTTATTGCCTTATACAACCTGAACACTCCAGAATTTTCTGTAATGCTTTCAGTCCTCCCAAAAACATTCCAAGTATGAAGAAGTTAATTTGTACTCATGTTTGCTTTTATCCTGAGCACTGTGTAGAGAAATTACATGTTTTGAAAGAATAGAAAGGTATAGGTGCCTGTATATATAAAATTGACAAATACTGTTAATAGAATCTTTTCCACGAATCATTAATGGTACCAACTGAGACACTGTTGACCGTGGAAACTGAAATTGTTGGTGCTTGTTTTTATTTAGGAAGGGGCTAATCGTATTCTTCAGAATCGTTTGAAAGGATCTGGCCAGGACGATGTCGCACCCCAGCACAGTGGCAGTGCTGGATTGTGTCTGCAGAGCACTGTGCTTCGACAAAAGATGTCTCCTTCTGGAAGGTTGGAATTTTGTTTATGCTACCATGAATAACAGCTGTAGTAGTTTGTAGATAGCAGAGCAAATGAAAACGATGAAAACTGAATTCAATTTTTATTAGCGAACAGTGAACTTAGTGATGTTTGATTGAGCATGGATCTTTTAAGTGTAAATCCCTTTGACACAGATTTATTAGATTTTAAAGGTGACAATATTCCGTGACGTTGACCATTTGTCCATTTGTGTGAGAGAACATAGTAAGCTCATCAACCTTCATCATCATCATTGGACTTCTATAGTGCCATTTAGTAATGTTCTTGACATCAGTTGACGGTCACTCCTTGATTTGAATTATAATCCCCCCCATTGTTGAATCCAATAAGTCCGTCCTTTCTTGGGATGATGAGTATTTCTTCCACAAGAATGCTGACGATTTCCAAAATGGATCTGCAGACATCTCGTGCCCACCATTGTTATATCAGCTTTATTTATTTATTTATTGACAATTTATATAGCGCAGTAGACAAGGCTAAGGCCTACAACAAGAGCGCTTAACACAGTTCGTATCCAATATTAAATAAATATGTCTTCAAATTTCTAATGAAAAGTCCAGCCGAGTTAGCTCCAGTCACATTGTCTGGAAGAGAGTTCCACAGGGTGGGATTTCCCCGTGCGAATGATCTTTCTCCAAACTTAGGGGTCTTGGACGGGAGAGGGACCAACAACTGCACTCTCCGACTGGACCTAAGAACCGATCTCCTCTTGATCACAGTCGATCTTCTTAAAAGCACAGTTAGATAATCAGGACAGAGTGGATCGTGTAAAGCCCGAAACGTAAGCCAACAGCGCTTGTAGATAATGCGCTGTGGAACACGGAGCCAGTGGAGTCGATCTCTAAGGAGAGGAGTAACGTGGTCACCCCAGCGACAGCCAAAGATCACTCGTGCAGCCTGGTTCAGCACTGATTGTAGGCGGTTCAGTCTAGTATCCGGAAGTCCAAGAAGCACACCGTTACAGTAATCAATTCGTGTCAGTACCAGGGCCCGCACTAGCTTGATAGCCGCGCTCACTGGCAAGTACCGTCGAATTGACCTCACTCTCCGCAGTTGGTAGTGACAGGAGCGTATCAGATTGCTAACATGCGAATCAAATTAGTTCATTTCTCTGAGCCTGCTTTGATCTGCTTTTAATTCTTTGCATGAAAGGTCTTTAGCAGTTTGTGAAATTCTGAAAATGATTTCTGCCTTTGGTTACTAAGAGACAATGCATTATCAAATTTTCCATATGATGTATGACTGTTGACTACATTACATTACAGTCTTTTTGTTATTTCTTTGATGTTGTAGACTGACGAGAGATGTGTCTTCGGGAGCATTGTTTAACACAGATGACATTTACAATTCGATCCGGCAGACAACAGACGATATAAACAACCTTATTAAGGATGACACTCGAACAGAAAAGAAAGACTGTGCTCTGCTTAATACCAATCCTCTGTCAAATGCCAGTTCTCTTTCCATTTCATTTAAGACTAAGTCTGAGAGCCGTGTTCCAACATTCTTTCACAGCTCTTCCGGGAAATCGAGGGTTAAAGATGAGTTTACCGGTCATGGACATCGTTTTTGTTACAACCAAGGATCTTTGGAATATGTATGTTTTCCAACTGTTGTCTATTCTTTTGAGGCAGTTTTATTTTATTGCTCAATTGCATTTACTCAACATACGAATCTGATTTAGCAGCCATTTCTATATTTCTTAAGTGTTAAAACTTTTACATTTGAATTCCTGAATTTTAAAGTGACTTTTATTATTTGATGCAGTTTTACATGCACAGTTGGGCATTTTAATCATTGGTTAAGATGTCAATCTGTGTGTCTTCATAGATTGATGATTAAATGTTTTGAATGACTTGAGCACCAATTGGTGATTGACTTTGTTTTGGTTGGCATTTGCATGTCCTCCAACAACTCCTTGCTACCAAATGTCATGAATTTTAACTTGTATTTGGAGAGAAATTTTGAGGTTAAAGCTATGAATGGAGTTTGCAGGATCTTTCAATATTTTCCCATAATATTTGCAAGAAAAATGCAGGAAATTTGATTACCTGTGAAAATATGTTTGATTCTTGGTAGATGTTGAGTGAAATGTTGGGAGTTCTTTAGTGTCTTTGCCTATGCAGTGGCATTTTAATTACTTATACCATAGATACTTGCAGTGAAGTCGACCTCACAGATAGGTCAACCCCGTTTTTTGGTCAAAAATTATGTAATTTGCTATGACCCGTGTATAAGTTGACAAGGAAATTTAGGAGTTTAGAGATATGTTGAACTGTCTAATAATAGCCGATCTACACTGAAATTGAGTCAACAGACGGCCGCTTCCCTTCGCCAAACCTGTCCAAGGTGTTTACAGGTCAAAAGTAGGCCTATTTGTGGTACAGAGAGGTCGCCCATGCGGTCAAACATCTCCAATCTGTTTACAGGCCAACGGTCATTGGCTGGAGGGATTTGTTGTCCACAATGTCTGTTATACTCTGAACGGAATCTGATTGGCCCAATCTATCACTGCTTAACGGTGCTCAGTTGAAAAGGAGGAGCCAGACGCCCACCCCCGTTTGACTGACACGTCTTTAAATAGACACAACATGACTTAACACTGTAATGCATTAGGAAATGTGTTTCTTTACAAAAATTCTTTGGAAAATTGCATTGACTCACAGATAAGTCAATTTGGCATTTTTTGTGAATTTTAAGGCATAAATTTCTCGACTTATCCCGCGAGTATATACGGTATTTCTAATTTTGAAACTGTGGGCATTGCATGGACATTTGAATTAAATACCACATGAAATTTTAAGTAAGATTTTTTTAGGAAAACTTTGACCTCAAGATGAATTGCTTTGGTGCTAATGATGGATATTTCAGTGAAGGCAAGTAATCAATCAGTGCATGCTCTTAAATCAATTAAACAAGTGCAGAAGTATATAATATGAGCATTGGCATGAGACTACAAGTCTAACATGAAGCACTTTTGAGAGAAGAAAATTATAAATTGACATCAATTTTTTGAGAGTTTTAATATTGAATATTTGACAAGTCATATCATGCAAAACCATGTATGACTGAGTTACTTATGTATTGTTTTCTGAATAAATAGGTTACTTGGCTGTTTGCGTAGTTATATAATATAGTTCCCTTTTAGTATAAAAATTGACTTTACATCATGTGAACTTTAACTTAGTAATATGAGCAGTCTGCGAAATTTTCAAGCTTCTTAAATGTCTTTATGAATTAGCAAAGTTGTGAATGCAATGAAGGCATTTGTTCTGTAAAGTCTGGAATCTGTAGGACTATAATATAAGATAAGATAGATCAAGTCAAATAAGAAATCAGATTGAAATTTGGTTTTAAAGATTGTTTTTTGCTTAAAATGTAGTTTTCAAGTTGATTTGACCTTATTATTATTTTATTGAGTGATTATAAAACTTGACTAAAGCATTGAAAGCCCAGGATTCTTATTGTATAAAGTGGTAATTTAAGCAGTCCAGCAGTTGATTGCATTGTTTGGATTTTAATGAGTTTTAAAATTTCCTTGTATTTGCCAAAATCATGGAATTTCTGCTTTAGATGTAAAGGTGCAACATGGTGATGTAATCCAGGACATACTCGTTGAATTATCAAATCACAATGAAAGGTGATTCAGCCATTTGTTTCAAAATGAATTATTCTCACAGTATCTCAGTGTAGAATATAGTTATGCATTATTTGTTTCTCTTGTGACGTACATTATGAATCAATCAATTATAAGGCCCTTTGATTGAAGTCTTCTGTAATGAGCTGTCTGCTTTTTTGTTTCCTAGAGATGAGGAGAGAAAGAGTGCGCTTCTTATCCTGATGAAGAAGGCACGAGAAGAGGACACTGATGTCTGGGATGAGTACTTCAATGCTGTTCTACTCATGTTGTTGGAAACTCTTGGTGATAACGATGTAGGCTATTCGTCATTAAGTTTTTTCACTGATTCTATGCAAAAAAATATTTAAAATTTAAAATAAATAAAATAAAATTTTTAATTTATAAAATAATTGGTTGTGATGTTTTAAAATTAATCTCCTGGAGTAGAAGTAATGTAGCATTGGTGCTTGATGCTGATTTTGTGCTGTTTCCCAAGACAGAGACGCCAGTGAAGGATGGAAGGAAATGTTGACAGTCCCGCCGCGATGGTAAATGGAAGTGATAGAGCATTTACAATGGGTTGTTGACTTGAAGACTTTGAATTGAATGTCTGTTATCTCAGATACCTCTGACCAACTTCTTTTCTACTGTAGTCTATCCAAGTGTTGCCTTCTATAGGTCCATAGGTCTATAGATGTTTCCAGATGTGCTAATAACCACAGATGTGTAAGCGTGTCACTGACCAAAAGTTATGAGACAAGTTTGATCCATAATACGTGTGTGAATTCAGGCCTATGTGAGCCAAAACTTTTCATCCAGGTTTATTAAATTTAGCTGATTACTAGAAAGTCTTGAAATTACAGGTATTGTTCATGGTAAAGTATGTCAGAAGCCCTCGAGTGACTATCTCTAAGTACATTGCAGTAACTTTTCTGATTGTTGCAATCTCCAAAGCCAATATAATTCATGACAATCAATAACTTTTAGAATTTTTGCTGAACTCTAATTTAAATGTTTAAATTTCATAACTACCATGAGGTTTGTTTGCAATGCAGCGACTGATCTGAGTAGACATTTCATGTACTGGGCTGATGATAATTGGGAATTTATTCATGATGTCAAAATTTTAGCATTGTATTCAGGTGTTTTTTTAAGGAATGAAGTTCATTATCGATGTTCTGTATTGTGTCCCTGTAGTTGTTTGCGGCTATGTTACTATAAAGAAATTTCAAACATCCCATTGATATTTATGCTTAGATTGGTCAAGCATACTTTAATTTCATATTCAGAAACAGTTCAAATAGATAGCTATTAAAAAGATTAGACATTAATTTCATTGGTAGAAGATAATGCAAAATTCTGATGATAACTGAGGATGAGAAATGCTGTGGTATTAAGAATGTTCTTGGCTCAGGTTGACTACATGTGAGTTTCTATTGAATATCTCTTCCTCTAGGATCATATCCGTGCCATGTCATTGCGTGTGATGGCAGAATTTCTCCGATGCATGCCAGAGCGATTTCAAGATTATGTGGAGTTAACAACTATGAGGACTCTGGAATGTCACAAAGATCCTATGAAAGAGGTTACCGTATATACTAGTGGATAGGTTGCTCTCACAGATAGGTGGACCCCATTTTTTTGGTCTAAAATTAAGTAATTTGCTATAGCCCACATATAAGTCGACAAGGAAATTTTAGGTCTGCAGTTTTTGAATTGAATAATTATGCCCAATCTACATTGAAATTGGGTCCTAGCCAAAGGTCTGTGGCTGAAGGTATTTGTTGTCCCAGAGTCAAAGTAATCACTTTGGTCGGCCGCAGAGCGAGTGGCCAAGTTAGGCCAATTAAATATGTCTTAATAAAATATGTCTTAATAAAATGTCTTAATTGCTCTGTGATGATCCTGTATTTGACTAAGGAAGAGATGGGTCTCAACTCCCAAGCCATGAGTAGACCTGGGCGTTAGTCATGCTGTCTGAACTATGGCCTGCTAGACAACCCAGCATATATAAATACGTGGTCCTGGGATATGTAAGATTTTCCACAAACTCCACTGGCCGTAGGCATCTGTTTCCCTTTAGTCCACATCTCACATTCGCAAAGAAGGAAAGTTAAAATTGTATGCTTTGTATAAGAGAATTTTGGTGTGCAAGGAGATTGAGGAACACCAGATATGATGATCATGCATCTTCATAGGGCTTCCAATCCCAATCAGATTGTCAGCAATGCTATAACCCATGATGCATTGTGAAGACAGGCATCATGATTCATCTGGACCACCTGCCGGCCAATTGTTGACTAGAACAGACTGTTGCTTAGAGTTGGAATGCCGTGGTGAAACTGGGTCATGAAACTGGGTCAAAGCAGGAATTGTGAGATAAAAGATAAATAATTAATTAATTTGTGGGTGGTTTCGGTAGAGGCCTTGTTCTCCGTAATGTTTCGTGGGAAAAAGCACTAATTAGTAGCTATATAAATTGCCATGAACAGTAACAATAACAGTTTATCTAAAGCTTCTTTTGCACTAAATTTATGTCTTTAGACCCTATGCTCAAAGTATGTGTAAATGTCAACTCACGAATAAAGAAATTATAAATCTGATGGATTTATACATTCTTTGGCTTCACACCTTAGATGAAAATTAAAATGTTGTATCTGCATTTGCCAGATGACAGGACATTCCAAATTTTATCCTCATATGCCAAGACAAATCATTTTTGAGATGCCAGAGGCATCATAGCATACCACAGTGTGAACTATGACAAGTTAACTTGTTATATAGTTAAGTGGTTTCGCTGAAGCAGTGTTTGTGGATTTGACAGGTGACGAGAGCAGCCGAGGAGTGCATCACACTAACAGCACGAATTGTTTCACCATCGCGTTGCTATGGTTTTCTGAAGCCATTGATTGAACAAGAAGATTTCCCAGTGAACCTTGCTGCTATCAAGATGTTTACCCAAGTTATTGAAGAGCATCAGAAGGACGACATTGTGGCCATCCTGCCTGTCATGGTTCCTGGTCTGCTTCAGGTCTTAGAGGATTCTGGCTTGTGAATCTGTGATCTTATAACCTCATTAATATCTGCTATAGATTCATGGTTATAACATAGCAATGGGACAATTTTCATTGTAAATTTGTAGCGAGCAGTGCATGGATCTTTATTGGCTTGTTTTCTGGCTTTTCTGTTTTCTGCTGCCTCTGGTGTTATGATAATTCATTAGTATGTTTTGACACAGGGCTACGAGAATGCACAAAGTAGTGTCCGCAAGGCTAGCGTTGTCTGCTTAGTGGCCATCTATCTTTGTGTTGGAGAAGTGTTACGACCATATCTACAAGATTTACACGGAAGCAAGGTAAACTTTCGCCATTACCAAATTGTTGTGCTTGCTGCTCATTCTGGAAACCCGTAGTGCATTTAATTCTCAGAAAATGTGATGCAACTTAAATTAATAATTACATTTCAGTTGGTAACTAAATTCTATAAATAAAATTTTTGTTGTATTTTGGGAAGGGTTAATTATGTTGTAAAATTTCATATACTGTCATATCATATTTGTAAGAATATTTTTCTGTTGGTAGTGAATTCTTACTTATGTCATATTGGCATTGCTAAAGGTATTTGCAAAAGTTTAATATTATTAATATTTTGTACAAACGAATGTAGGAATATGTGTACAACCATGCAAAATATATTTAATGTGTAGCATGTAGCAACTTTTAGCCATGTTACATTTAATGGCTATTAGCAAATGTGTGGAATTTGTTATAATCCTTATTACAAAACTGCTGTTGCATTCATTGCAACTATTTTCATTTCACTTTCATTAAATTCTAACAGAATTTGTAATGATAGAGTGTGGTGAGGAAACATTTGAAGGAGCCAACTTTAAATTTGAGAGCATAAAGGAATTGAGGCTGTTTCCCGAGTCATCATCATCAGCAGCAGCAGCACGTAGCCATTGGGGGCCGCAGTTGCTTTCTGTCCATGTCCTTAAAGTATGGTGCTTCGCTGTAGAGTGGCATGTGGAACATTCGAGACCTTGCATACAGGGCCACCTTAACCATTAGGCAGTTTAGACACTGCCTAGGGGTGAAAAATTTTGTAGGGGCGAAATAAAACGGGGATGAAAATTTTGTAATGAGTGAATAACGTTTTTGCTTGTCAGGTTATTTCGGGGAGCTGAGAAGCTTTTTTTTCGCTCGTCAGACTTTTTCCGTATGTTGTGATGTGAATGGGCGAAAATTTCTGAAAATGAAAATCTGCCTAGGGCACCCAAAATTCTAAAGATGGCCCTGCTTGCATAGCTGGTCTATCCACCAGTTCCTTGACCAACCACGAGCACATCTCCAAGAGCGGCTAGGATGACGGCCAGTTACCTAAGTTGTTAATGGTTATTATGTAGTATTAGAGATTTTTTTATATTTATAGGTTAAACTTTTGAATGTCTACATCAGGAAAGCGCTTGAAGAGAAAGGGGGCGTTGATAGCAGCAGTTGTACCACTTCAAAGGCTTCTTCTCCAATATCAATGGTTGACCTTTAACCAAGAATCACAATTTTCTACTAGATCCATTTTTGCATAAATGCTTTCTCTAGTAAATCTGTTTCAATTAATAGATACTATTGTCTACAATGCTTTTATAGTTAAACATTTTGTGATGCCATCATTTTATATTTGAGCAAAAGCTAGACATTTTCTAATCATATGATTTGGAATTCTGGTTTCTTTTTTGCCATACATGCTGCTTTAGTTGTAAGTTTTAATTGCTAATCTGCGACACTACAGAAACAATGTACCAGTATTTATATTGATAGAATCTGTTTGTGTTGCTTGAGTCCAGATACTACATACCCGGTAGATTCCATGCAGGGAACTTTAACTCTCAGATACTCTAGACCAGTTCCACACATGCACACACACACACACACACACTATATATATATATATATATATATATATATATATATATATATATATATATATATATATATATATATATATATATATATAACTTATATTACACACATGACTTATCCAAATATGAGTTTATGATAAAACTATGTTTTGCTTTGCCTCAAATATTGGTTTTATTAGTTTTATTATAGATTATAAGCACTGTACTAGATTATTTGTTAAAATATTTGTCATGTAACTATCATTTAGCATTGCTATCACTTCTAGGTTATTAGTTGCTTCCTGTATGTACTTGAGTGTGTTGAGCTTTGTTTTCTTTTATTTGTCACAGTAATTATAACTGTAATTGTAGTTTTGTTTAGCATATATGTTATTAATGAGTGATATTTATGATGAATGGAATTTGTCCTTTATGTTTTGCTGAATGTTGTTATCAATTGAATTGTTTTGCTTGAGATATGGTTATTACATGTGAAGCAAATTTCGACCGGCCAACAATTATCATATAATTTGAGTTTTATAGTCTAAAACCTCACGATCAGCAGTATCATTATTTATTAAATAAATAATGAATAAATAATGATACTGATTAACAAAGAGTACAAGATTAAATAAATTTTATTTCATCTTGTACTCATTGTTAATAATAATTAGTTTTTCTTTTTGGTTCATATAGGCATTTTTCCTGCTTATGCTTAAAAGGTTAATGACTTAGAAGAGTCTTTGTTCTTTATATAAAGCATTTAACTTTTATTTCATGTCAGCAGTTTGCATTTTATAGTTTTAACTAAAATATCTGTTTTTAATTATACCTAAATTAATAAATTGTGGTCTTTCATTGCTGTATGTCCATAAAAAAAATTGTGCTGGCAGTTTTAATGTTTTGTATTCACTAGATATCGTCAAAACCTGACATTTCATATCCATTTAGACTTACCAGAGCTGAACTTTAATGTTAGTGTCATACAACTCTTTTGCCTGTTACTGGAATGCCTTTGACAATACCTGACGAAAATGCAAACGTTTTATGTAGTCTCATTGTATAACATGAATCTTCACATTGATCTCTGTCGTGATACTCTGAACTGAATAGAAAGGCTTTTGATTGATGAACTAGAAGAGATTATATATTTGAAGCAGCATATGTTAAAAGTGAATAAATTACTTCATGATTGTGTA
The DNA here is from genome assembly GCA_018105865.1 of Metaphire vulgaris. Classification (NCBI taxonomy): domain Eukaryota; kingdom Metazoa; phylum Annelida; class Clitellata; order Crassiclitellata; family Megascolecidae; genus Metaphire; species Metaphire vulgaris. The sequence goes on from CM030850.1 coordinate 12,179,365, forward strand.
TGGTGCAATGTTGTTAAATTCAGCAAGTAAGTTGTTTTATGTAATAGTAAATTTTATGTTATTTAATTTATGCAAGTGATTGTTATTAAGACAGTTTATGTGCTTTTGTGTCTATATGCAGATGATCATTTTAGCATTTGTGATTAGAATTTTTAAATCTGTGGCTGCTTTTATTTATAGCAAAGATGATATTGAATTGTCAGTTTTTGTTTTTCTTTATCTAGAGATGCTCTAAAAAGCAATTGCTTTGGTCTGTCTCACATTTTATTGCATTTGCAGCAGTAATTTGTAATTGTTTCAATTTATGTTATGTTGATTTCATATTTGCTTGTGCAATTGAATGTTTAGAATTGAATTGAATGTTTATTGAGCCTCTGAGTTTTTAAAATGACCTTTGTTTCCATTTTATTTATTTCTATTTTGATTTTACTGCAGAAATCCCATGCCTAATTAACAATATGTTTGCCTTTAAATAATTGTTTCTGTTATGATACATTAGTTAACTGAGTTTAGACAGTTTTGGATGAGCATAAAAACTATAAATTGTATGTGAGCCGTGTCCAGTTAATCATACACAATGACTCAGAAGTAGACCTCAAAGCTAACTGTGAAATCCGACAGTTCTAATGGTAAAATGATGCACCTTAAAGACACTTTGAAATAATATGGCATTTGAAAAATGGGGGCTTAAAAAATTTCCAGTAGCTCAGTTTCTTCATGCCAAGAAAAAAACATTCCAGTCAAGTGACAATGAAAGTTGGGTTTTTTCCACTGGTTTCAGGTTAAAAATTTCAATGCATCTTCAAAGTTTCATCAACAGCTCAGTTTGTTATTCGGTGGCTGCAGCTTACATCAGCATTGGCTCTACCCACAGGCTGATTTCTTTTACATTTTTGAGCTGCTAAGTATAATTTTAGTGTTTCGTTTTGTTTAAATTGAATGAAGTTTGTTGTAATAAATATTGAAACAGTTGTACACAATATGTTGCCATTTTAAAATGCTTTGAAATAATTATTGCTGGTTTCAGTGCATGTTGAAGTGAAATAAATTTTTATAATCATTTGCAGTTTCTTCATTTGATGTTAAACCACTCAAATCAAAAATTGTTTGTCAGAAATAATGTAAATTATTATAAATGAATTCTGTAGTGTCATGGCAACAGTCAAGTGTAAACGCCATCTACCATTGCTCTACATGGATAAATTGGTCAATGTGGCATTTGTACAGAAGATGAAATTCCTGGTCACTGCTTACTGACTCCCATTCACACACTGGTCCACTCTTTAAGTAGCATTGTGCCATTCAATGGAGCAGAGGCATACACAATGAAGAATAACATAAAAGTAATAGAGATCTTGGTGATGATAGCAAACATTTGAAATGTTGATCTGAAGAATGGACAAAATCAGCTGGACTGAACAGATAGCAAATGAAGAGGCATTGAAAAAGAGTATGGATTTACACCTTGACAAGACTAAATGTTGACATTAGGTCGACAACTACGGTACTAAGAAGAAAAGCAATGGAAGGCCTAGAGTCATGCTACTAAGCTGAATAGTGGATGAAGGCAAACAACAGCAATGGCTTAAAGGGGTTGAAATTAAAGAGCACAAAAAGAAAAGACAGGAGAGGCTTCCAATGTTCCTGTAATCTTAAGAGCACTTAAAGAAGGACCAACAAATTTATCTCAATTTGGATAGACATTTAGGTTGTCAGTGATATTGGCATTCTTTGCATAGTCTGCTACTGTACCTTCAAGCATATCTTTTGAATTTTAATTTCTTCCTATTGGCAAATTTATTACTTCCATTCAGCCTCAGTCAGTGCTCACATTTTACCCATAGAGATCAAAAAGTGTTTCACATCATCATCATCAGAAGCGCGTGGCCGGCGGGGGCCATTGCATCACTCCTTGACCATGACCCCGCCAAATGGCACGACTCCAGAGAGTAGATGGAATCTCGCTGGTCTGGGAACGGATGTGGTTGATCCATCTTTTCCTGGGATGACCAGGACAGCGCTTCCATGATCGGTCAGGTGGACGACCGATGGATAGGTCGACGTGACAGCGGAGGGCTTGATGAACAGGAACTGTCTCTTCGAGGCAGGCTGCATGTCCAAAAATGGCAAGGCGGCGCCTACTTATCAGTTCATTGAGTGATAGTAATCCTGTCCGCGAGGATATCTCCACATTGGTAATGAAGTCATACCAGTGTACTTCAAGGATCTGACGTTGGCACCTCATATGGAAGGCTTCCAACTTCCGAGGCGAGTAAGTCCAGGTCTCGGCCGCGTAAAGTAGGACAGACAGAACAAGTGTCTGGTACAGACGGAGCTTGATGGCCAGAGAGAGACGTCTGTCCTGCCAGATATTATGCAGGGAGAACATGGCAGTAGAGGCTAGGGTGATGCGTCTGGTCAGATCTTGATGACAGTGTCCATTGGAGGAATGCACGCTACCAAGGTATGTGAAACTGTCTACTGACTCAACACACTCCCCATCAACCACGATAGAGGGGGGCTGTGATCCACATCCTAGGTTCTGTAACTTGGTTTTAGTCCAGGAAACACCAGCTTTGTTAATTTTCTATGTTTTATTCTCATACTGATATCTCTGTTGCTCAGAATGGGTTCCAGTTATCCAGTGCTTGATTTGTTGGAAACATAATCCCCCAATAGGCTAAGATAAACACCAATTGATAACCTCTCCAGGTGTAATCCGATCACTCTGCTGCTTTTCAGAATATCAAACACTGCAGCTGTGAGAATTTCAACCATGAAATTTCAATATGAGTCAAAGCTGCTGGTTCAGTACCACTCTCATAATACTGCATGTCTCAAGCTGTGATCTTCTTCATCATTTTCAGTGTTCAGAAGCGGGTGGATTGGGCGGTCTAACTACAATGTTCTAAGCATTACATACATACCGGTATTTATAATTGTTAAATAAAGCAAAGCTCAGAAAAGATTTAAAATTCACAACAATGACAAATAAAATTCAGATAAGTAATTTTGCAATGTCAGTGCAGTAAAATGAAAATGTCAATGACTAAAACAACTTGAAATAATTTCAGAGTGCTATATATAAAAAATATAATTTAAATAAACTTATATATATACACATATACTAGGACTTTTTGGCTTTGTTCCTTGCCATCATTAAGTACCGGTTAATCGGTGAACTTCCAAATCACAATATTAAAAGTTTCTATAAATTATTGCTCATATTTGTATTCCTGTAAGCTGATGAGAATTCTTTCAAAGTAAGGCACAACATAAAATATAAAACGTTTCTATAGCCATTCAAATAACTGTTTTATATAAAACATAAAAGGAGCATACACAGTGCTTCATTAAATTGGGGCCCCTTTCTATTTTGGCTATAAGTTTTCCAGATGTAGTCCGATTTTAATAAAAAATTATATCACTGAGTTCACTAGAAAATGTGCTTTTAGATTTAGAATATATGATTCTCATTTGCATATTTTATAAATATTCTTTGTACAGCATAATATAAATGCAGTTACAAAATGTAGCACACGCTGTGAGTTTTACAAGCATTTTACTTTGTTGATTTTGGCGTGAAAGTGAATCAAGCCTGCTATCCGGACATATTGCTTATGAGATGTAATGGATCGCTTGGAGAGCGATCCGTTACACGTGGGAACCCAGCTCTGTGGAACGTGTTACCACACAATGTCACCAATACGACTAATCTAGAAACTTTTACAAAGCGACTTAAAACACACTTGTTTGGACTCTCGTTCAGTACCATGTAAAGCACTCTTGAGTCTTGACCCTAGCCTTATATGACAATAGCGCTATAAAAGTTAGCCCATAACTAACTAACTAACTATTGTCTGCCCTACATTGAGCAGCACTGGCACTACTTCACACTCCAGCAGCATGGAGCCTCAGCACATCAGGCTTGTGATACTGTCAAACTCCTGAAAGTTGTGATGCCAGACTTCATTCTACCAAATTTGTGGCTACCCAATGGTCCCGACATAAACCCAGTGAGCTACAAATTCTGGGACATACTGCAAGAAAAGGACTACAAGACAAATATCAAGGACGTCAGCGAGCTATGACCGTGAATTGCTGAGAAAAGAGATAATCCGGACTGGTGCGTAATTGAATTGATAAAGCAGTTGGACAGTGACGAAAGAAGCCTCGAGCATGTGCGGCTGCAGATGAAGGACAGACTGAACATAAGATGTGAACAGTTACCATTTCAAATGGTAAATTTAACCATATCTGAACTTTCAGACTCACTTCTTCAAAATACTGTACTGCAATAACTGGTTGTTTTGTTGAGTAAAAACGTGGGACGTGATACATTTTGTAACTGAAATTATAGTACTCTGTGCGAAGAATATTTATAAAATATGCAAATAAGAATCATATTGCAAAAAAGCAAATTTTCTGGCATACACAGTGATATAATTTTCATTAAAATCAGCCTTCATCTGGAAAAGTTATAACCAAAATGTAAAGAACCACTCTGTAGATTCAGTGATTTGACATTTACCATTACAAGATAGCGCCAATGCAGAACTGCAAGCTCTTTGCAAAATTTACAAGTTAATTTGTTTTCAATTTTGTATATTCACAATGGCAATAAATTATTATAGTCAGATCATTTTTACCAGTATACCATGGATCAGGCCCACCGAGAGAAATTCCGGACCCTTGTGCAGAATGGCCAACAGGCCCCTGACAAGTCTTAAAAATTGCTGACAACCTTTTTTTTTGTTTGTCTTCGTTTTTTTAGATTTGCCAGCATGATGTTATGTTGCAACTCTTGAAAACCGGTGACAACCTTTTTTTGCTTTTTTTTTTACGCTGTTGATATCCTCGGCGCCGCCCTTTTACTCACCAGGCCCCTGTGCACACTGTGACATCATAACCTTTTCCTTTTATTATTGTTAATACATCTTCGTAATTGGCCTGGGCCCCCTCCAGACCGCCGGACCCCTGTGCATTTGCCCCCTTCCCCCTCTCGGCGGCCCTGCTATGGACTGGTCGAGTTTTGTTATAGTTCACAAAGAATGGACCTATTGTAAGTTACATGTACAACAATCTGCAAAAGACATTTAACAGTTGTCACTTAAGCAATGCAGAATATGTTCCAGTTACAAGAAAATACATTCCAAAATCAAAATTAACTGTAAGGCATAAAATATCAGGTATACATTGTCCACAAAATTTACAGTTGAATCCATATGTAGAAAAATAAAACCTAGATGGTTAACAAATTTAAATATTTATCTATCTTAAAATATTTAATCAAGGTCATTCACTACAATATACTCCTAAGTCCTTCAAAGATGTACCGGTATTTATGTTCCAAATGAGACCAACTTTTCATCTAATTCATGAATTTTTAACAAGTGTATAAAATGCATACTAAACAAGCTAAAATCTGCATGGTAAAACAATTTTTGAAAGCTTTTACTGCTAATCATACTTGCCAAAATTGAGAAGTTGGATTAATCCAGAATGTCCTGAGTAAAGCAAATTCATTTAAAGATGTCATGTATTCAGTTCACAGTGAAGGCCACAAACATGCATTATACATAATATAAATGTTTAAATTAATATTACCAAAATTAAATCCATTCTGAAAAATCCTACAACTTATGAGATTCAGATTACAACTTTGACACCAACAGTCATCTCTTGGTCATCTTTAAGCCAAAATTGTCTCTGGTTTAAAGGTGCACAGTGAAAATGAGACAACACAACACAACACAAATAACAACAGTTAATCACATAGATTTTGAAATAAATGCACAACATGCAAAGCAACATTCAAAATACAGCTCTACAGTTACGCTGAACAATAAGGTCCTCATGACAAAACCAAAACCAAGTGATATAAAGAAGTTTCTAATGAATGATCACAAAGACTTTGCAACATCTTCAAAACATTCAAATGTCACCAAAGAAAATTCAATAGTCATGCAAATTGTAACTTACTATCAAAAATTGACTCAGAATGCAACACATATTATGTAGATAACAATAATTAATTATAGTATTATTTTTTAATATATAATTGTGTAGTATAATTTAATATATAATTAATACTATTATTGTTATTCATTGCAAAATTGGAATTTCTTTCAACATTAAGTGCAAGGGCGTAAAGCACGGGGGGACGGCGGGGGATGGTCCCGCCCCAATAATTAGTAAGAGGGAGACAGAGTATCAATTATCACCCAATGTTTTGTGCCTTATGGTAAAATCACTCATTTCAGATTACCTTTTTGTTTTTTTGTTTGCTCATCAGGGTATTTGGCCAGGGAAAAATATAAGGATGACTTGGTTTATGCTTGTCAAGACTTTTGGGAGACGAAAAGGGGGTCTGACCTGACTTTATAGACGATTCTCCCCAATGTTGACGCCAGGTTTATGCCACTGATTACGGTAAGTGTTGAAGTGTCGTGTTATTTTACGAATATGTTCTGCTTAGAAACCAAAAAAAGTAACAATTACAATTATCAAAAGTAGGATTGTGCAGCATGTTTATGCAATAATCATGTGACATATAATACATGCAATATGCACTATGTGTGTGTGTGTGTGTGTGTGTGTGATCCCTTTTTCAAATACCAATAAACAATGACATCATCTGAAGTTGTACATCTTGTAAACAACAAAAGTCCAGCTACAACTGTAACAATGAGTACTGATGAGCTTACTGCAATATTCAAATAAAGGCAAAAGTATAACACATGTAGCACAAAACAGCCAGCAAGTAAGTTATTAACTAGTGTTTGCCGAAAACAAAGTCTGCTTAATAATATAACACACCTAACTATTGATAAAGTGACAAAGCATAATAAGTGTTACCACCATAACCTAGAGGAAAACCTTAAATACTTACTGTTTACGCTTGATTAAGTGGTTAATTCTAACACTAGTCTTAGCATAAAGAATCTACACAAGATACACTTCTGTCTGTTGAAGTAAATATGCTGACCTTAACTAATTTGGAAGTCTTGATTAATCAATGAATAAAAATAATCATAAGGCAAGAAAGAATAGATAACTCAGTTACAGAGCAAAAATAAAAGACAATATAACTTTCTCACTTGATCACATTCAAAAATTATAACAAGATTAAAAATGATAAATAAACTGCTTAAAAATAAAAAAGGAATGATGTCATTTTACAAAATGTATATTACCAAGATAGAATGACTATAATTTTGACTCAACAGCCAACATTTACTTACAGTATTTGTAGCTTTATGAGCATTCTGAATAAGAAAAGACAAACTAAATCAAACAGAATTTGTTCAGTCTGTAAAAAAAAAGGCAGAGACAAAATGCAAAATATCAGAAGAAGAGAGACACTCTTGCATGATGTCCCAAGATGATGCAGTTGCCACTTTCCCCTAAATTTCCTGACACAGTTATACAGCTTTAGTCATTTCAATGCTAGTCATGTCTTCCGTACAACTGTGCATAAGCGCCTTCTACATGATACCGGCATTTCCCATGGATGACTGGCCATCGCTAATGCACATCTGAAGCTCGCCTCTGGTAGTCATAAACTCTGGAAGACTTGCAAGTCTTGTCCAGCTCTTGTCTGTCATATCAACTTTGTAGAAAGGCAGAACAGCGTCCGTCTTGCGTTTTCCCACAGAAGCAGCTACAGATGATATAACTTTCTGTCCCACTGCATCTCGCCTTGTTTGCGGCACATTTGCAAGGCCGGATTTAGTGCTAAGAACATAAAGAACTGATTTATTTCTATCACAGAGCACCTCCCATGGTTCTGATGTGTCAAAACAGACTGGATAGTGTTGTCCGGGTCGAGCCTGCATTGGAGAGTGCCCATAAAAGATGTTTCCATCACGCCAAAGGTTTGACTTAACGCTCAGGATCTTTCTTGTGATTCCACTCATTGTTCTTTGGGAAAGAAGGACCTCATGGTTGGGCAATTTAGTTGCTCCCAAAACTTCTGTCACAAATCTATTAGGTGACATGACCTGGCGAGTGTTGACCAGCGATGGTCGATCCATGCTAATCTCCTGACAAATACCATCCTCCATGGTGTATAAGTAGATCTTGTTCTCATCCGAAACAGCAAATTGGCAGACAGAAAGTCGTGAGACAGAAACTACTTCCCAAGAATCCATCTCCTGGTGATATCTTTCAACAGCATTTCTTGAACACGAGTATAATGCATTGTTACATTCCATCAAAAATGTTGGATGTTCAACTTTGCTGGGTAAACTGCAGTCCCTCCATGAATTAGTTTCCAGACAGAATGATTGGATCTGCACAAGCTCAAAATGGTTACCTTCAATGCCAGGCCTTGAAGAATGAGTATACAAGTAGACAAGCCCAGACACAGTAACAAGACTGTGTTTAACCACATACGGTGGCTTCAAATCTTGTTCAGCAATGCTTCCCACAAAGGAATCCAGAAAGAACGCACTCGCCAGTGAGTACCATTTATCATAGCGTGGAACATAGCACTTGAAATGACCAGAACTTGACAGACAGTAGATAACAGTATCACGCGAGGTACATCGAGGTTTTGTTCTCTCTGTCTGCAACGTTGATTGAAGAAGCGGCAGAAGTTGATATCTTTTGGCATCCTCGATGTATTCATTGCAAAGACTTGACTTTTGGATGAGAGAATCTTGTTGGATGCTGTTAAGAATGAGATGCGATTCAATTAGAGGAAAACGAACACAGGACATGATCTGATCAAGATGCAGCTCACGAGACTCGGGGTCACGACGAATCCAAGCCACAGATGCTTCAAAAAATATATATTCATTAGGCTCCAGGATATAATCACTCTGCAGCAAACTAAGAACTTCTTCGAAACTTGATTCAATAAATGCATCGGATCGTGCTACACTGGCAAATGATGATGCAATCACGCGATCAGCCTCGTGCTGGATATCGGTTAACGAATACAACTCTGCACTGCGACGAATGCGAAGAGCCTCTCCAGTTGATCTCTCAGATTTTAAAACCATCAGCATAAATTCTGCACATGCATACTTTACCTGAAACAATTAAATATCTTACCTCAACATTAATACCTATAACTAAGCTGCAGAACCACAGCAATATTTGTTGTACTTTATAGCAATCACACACACAAACATTTTCACAATCTCTTCTTGTTAATAAACTAAAACTGTCTCACTTCATAACCCAAGCCCATGAGCAAACACTCTATTAATCCAGAAACCTAAACATAAACTGCCAACTCTGTCATAACCTTTCGATCAATCCTTAAACTCCGGCAATAAAATAAACCCCAAGTTGAGCATGCAAATGAACAAGCAACAGATTTTAAAGAAGGAAAAGGAAGCTAGCCCAAATGGAATCACACAATGTGGTCATATTTCTACACCCTTGGATGTGAAGCTCTGGTAATTCTATAGCTACCTATCTATATAATACTTGAGCTGTTCAAGACTTAAATAACTAGGTACAATGGTGATATTTTTGGATTAATTAGCAGTGATTAAGTGGAAGACATCTGACTGTTTTTGTGACTGACAAAATGCACTTGAAACATTTCTATTTATGACTAAAAAAATAGGTAAAGACAGTCTAATTTAATTTGAGAATACCCAAGATTTGTTCCTGATTTAAGGAAATGTTTATTGCAACCTTTCTCTTGGCAAATTTTAGATTAAGAAAAAGTTATCGATCATCATCAATCAACTTTCCTGAGTCTTGTCCACTTTTTTCACAATAGTAAACCCAGTGGATGACAGGAGAGCTGATTGAAGCTCAATAAGTAAATTAATGTTACATTACACTGTCTGTTACCGGATTTTTGCCAGATATGTCCCGTGGAATTGGGACCACTAAACTGTAAGATTAATACAATAATCCCTGTAATACAATACCATATACGGGCGCTATATACAGTAGTACCTCTGTCATAAGGAAATGATCCGCTCCCGAAAGAACACTGTACATTATGTCGGTGTCAAGCTTCAAAGTGCCCGTGTAGATGGCATTGAGGATGGAGCGCAGAGCCTTCGGGTTGATTGAATGCAGCTCCACTTCTTTGTCTCTGCTTTCGGCGAAATGATACTCTTCGAACATACTCGTGAAGTACTGCGACGCAGCTGCAAGTACGCACCTATGGGCGGGAAACACCTCGTTGTCCGCCCTAAGGACGACATCACAAAAGCGCGTTTCGTTCCTCTGAAGATCGAGGGCCTCGACGATCTTTTCGTTGCTGAGAGCAGCCAAAGTGTATTCGCCAGAAAGAGTCATCTTGACGCTCTCTCCTCCTCCCACGACAGTCTCTTTGTCCTGCTTCACTCTCAGCTGTTTGTTTGTTTATCGATCGACCACAGACTCTTCTCATCGTCTGAGTGGAGCGTCCTATGACGCAATCAACATTACCTGCGCAGTGGCATAGCTAGGATTTTTACTTTTTTTTAGGCCCTAATGGAAAATTATTAATGGTCCCCTTCAACTTAAAACATCACAACATGACGAACAGTGCACTAAGGCTTACAAAATTTTAACACTTAATAATAACGCATCGTCTGTCACCGGATTCCGAAAACTGAAAACTGTAAAACGGTTTTGTTTTTGTAGCGCTGTCATATTTAACACCTACCAAATTTATCTGACTAAGACTGATTTTTAATTTGTTTTTGAATTATTTACTTATTTACTTTTGTTATTATTTACTTTCTTCTTTACATTGGTGGTCAAAAATGGCCCCAGTTCTTCTGGGCCCTAATGCCTTGCTTATTCTTGCTATATGGTAGCTACGCCTCTGTACCTATTATACTAATTCTCACAACTTATAATTTGCCAATGGTTTCGAGCTGACGTGCAAAAAAAAAAAGTTATCGCCTGGCCCAAAATTTCATCAGCACATCATTTCTAGGGTTAATAGATAGACCACTTCCCTCAACCCCCGGGGGCCCAGGGCTGACGCCACTAAATGTTTTTAATTATATGGATTCTATGGCGGCTGGACCAAATTAGCGTCGACAGTGAAAAATAAATTGCGGAGTTATTATTAGAGGAGACGGCATTACGTCATTTGGCAGAAGCCAACTATTTGGGAAATTCCCAAACAGCCACATTGGTAGACCCAAAACATCATCAGCTGAGCAATGGGGAATAGCCGTGAATCAATGTTCTAAGAACTTTTTATTAGTATGTATTGAAAATGGATTCGGATCAGTGGAGGCTCAGGATTTGGCAAGTGGGGTTGGGATGGCAACTTCTAATCATGGGGCCTCAGGTATGTAGTATTAATAGTATTAAGTATAGGGTCCCAACAGGGGCCAGGCACTCAATAGAACAGGACCCCATGGGCCCAAGTGGCGGAAAATCGTTGGGGTCAACAATCAAATAAGTTTTTGCGGTACAGTATTTTCAAACAGGGGTACTGGTCAAACTAAATTTCAGATTGCCTTGCAGTGGCGGAAACAGGATTTGGCGTGGGGGCCGTTGGGGGTAATTTAATCATGGGGGCCTACCGTTTGTTGTTAATGTTTATATAGCGTTCCAACAGGGGCCACTGGAGGCCAGGCACTCAATACACGCCCCGGGATCCCCATGAGGCCGCCACTGAAACTATTGATCAATATTTGTGTTTGAAAAATAGCAAAAGTGGACAGTATATTGGATGACATCAATCGTGTTTTCAATAAGGCATAGGGGCTGTCCATTAATTATGTCATAATTTTTGGACAATTTTTGACCACCTCCCAGTGATATTTTAACCCTCCTAACACCTCCCAACACCCCCAATTTGAAGTCGACACTTCCACTGAAATTTGGTAATGTGACAATGGAGGAGGACCACACTTTTTATTGTCAAATGTCGAACAATAGCAACTTAATCAATGGCGGCTCGTCATGGAAGAATGAATGAATGAGTGGCCCCTGTTGGAATTATTTTATTGTCCCTTTTTCGGTGGAGAGACTTAAAATTGTTTCCCCCCGATTTTCTCGTAAAATTCAAAACCATAGAAATAACACTGCTCCTTCCCCTTGTCATCAACTGTCAAACAATTACCCCCTCAATAATTATGTCCCCCAGATGAATGACAGGTCCCAATAACAAAGTTATTATTTATTAAAAAAATTTAATAGGAATGATAAACTCTGACTTAATCTGTATTCGTCCGATTCAACCACAATGGCCACTAACAATAGAGGTGCTATTTTTAGCCTACGCGCCACTGGCTTCAAGCCTGGTTAGAAATGACCCATTTTAATAATAACTCCATGGTGAAACCGAACAGCTCTAAATGGTGCTGGCAAATTGGCCCTTGGAAATAATACAAGAGAATATAAGCCTAGAGGCCTGCTCCTGAAGCCAACTATGGGCATGTGGGCGGAATTCCGCCATATGTTTTATTTGTAAAACATAGGAAAAAGCCGAGATTGATTTTAAAAAAGCGCAGAAAAGCCCGGATTTGAAAACGGTCGAATTTCATATTCCAAAAATAGCGACGACCAATGAAAAAGTCTCATGAATATTCATGATCGTTTACAAATTTGTCCACAGCTGGCTTCAACATAAAGACTTGACAGTGGTTCTCACACAGGGCAGTCCCTACTGAACCACTTTAAACCTTGTTATATTATATTATATTATATATTATGCTGGACGCATGAATGAATTCCGCTTTCTCTACAATAGATAGACCACATGACGTAAATGTTAATTTCTATGGACTGATGGCGGCGGCGATGGCGTCGACAGCGGCGGCTGCGACAGAATGCCGCTTGCCAGAGGCTGTGAGTTATGCAAACGAATTAAAGTCATTAACTGACCAACTAAAGAACTTCTAATGCGTCATTTTAGCAATTGCCCTGTCGAACAGCTTCGAAGTAAAATCGTAATCAACAGATCAAATAAGTCGGTCAGATTTTAAACGTGCGGTCAAATAAATTTCAGATTGCCTTGGAAACTTTCGATTGTAATTTAATGCTATAACTTATATAGCGCCTTTATTGTAGCGACTCGACAGTGCTGTGGCTGCAGTGAAACGATCAAATAACCGAATGCATTAAAGGCCATTATAATTGCTGTTTGTCACTGATTTAGTTTACCATCCATGTCATGTTGTTTGCCGTTGTAAAATGCCAGTGTTAGAGTAGGCTAAATTAGCAAACAATCGGGAGCCATTAAGTCACTAATGTCAGAGTTCCATACCAAACATTAGCAAATTCACTCATAAAATTCCAGGAAGTAAAAAAATCGTCAAAGCCCAACAATTTTTACCTGGGAGCAAAGCACTGCCAAAATTCTGAAAACCAAAAAAGTGCTTGTGCATGAAACTACACTGCATAGGTCTATCTGCTTATTCCAACCTATTTTATGTTTTATTACCCCACATTTTTATAGACTTATAATTTCCAGGAGGGTGCAGTTGCACACCCTTGCACTGCCAAAATTCTTAAAACCAAAAAGTGCTCGTGCATGAAACTACACTGCATAGGTCTGTCTACTTATTTCAGCCTATTTAGGGGCTGTCCATTAATTACATCAACAATTTATGGGGGGAGAGGGTTTGAAAAAGTTTGACAGTTGTTGACAGGGAGAGGGGGGTCAAGAGAAGCTGATGTCAACAATTTCACTTTTTACAAATAATCAAAAACTAGGAAATTTCATGAAATACTTTTTATTACAATGGAAAAAGCATGGCAAAAAGGTCATAACCATCACATTTTGACACTCAACGAGCAAAAAGGGGAAAAATGGTCATGAAAAAATAATAACTTTGCTATTGGGACCTGTCATTGATCTGGGGGTCAAAAGTTTTGACATAATTATGGGGGTCTGAAAGTTGACAGTTGTTGACAACAAAATTGTCCAAAAATTGTTTAATTAATGTTTGATTTATTACCCCACATTTTTATAGACTTATAAATTTCCAGGAGGTGCAGTATAATGATGGCTGTTGCTGAGTCACCCAGCAGCACACCCTTGCACTGACTGTTGAAGAGCCATTCAAATTTTTATTAAATTTAATCTGATTAAACCTTCAAGGACACTATGTGGTAACAATCCGTCACCACATTTGGCGACGAAAAAGAGGCCCACTGCCAAAGGTTATCGGTCAATAAAAACCGGCTACACTGCATAGGTCTTGGAAGACGCCATTTTTCGCTGTCTACTTATTTCAGCAATCTATTTAGGGGCTGTCCATTCACCGCCAATTACATCAACAATTTATGGGGAGGGGGTTGAAATCAGAGCGTCCTCAGATTTGACAGTTGTTGACAGGGACTCCGAGGCCCAGAGACACCGGGTCAAGATTTCCAGCCGTGGATTGCTGCAGTTGGCGACAATCAATTTCAACAACCGGGCACCAGTTTACAAATAATCAAAAACTTGTCTGCTTCATCGGCGCCGCCCGTTGCCTTAAATTTTTCAGCGAAATACTGGGCTGTTGGCTCCGTGGTTTCGCTGTGATGCCAGCGGCGTCCGCCGTTTCCGCTGCACCGTCGACTTATCGCCAATCCGCCAGGGCGTTTCCGCCAGGCCAGCGTCGACTGCTTCGCTGGAAAAAGCATTCTTCGTCGGCAAAAAGTTTGCTGTAACTGCATTCACATTTTGACACTGCAACGAGCAAAAGTTCGCCGGGGGAAAAGTCATCACTGCAAAAATAATAACGCTTGCATTGCAGAGTCGCCTTGGGACCTGCTCATTGATCTTAGTAGGCATAGCAAAAGTTTTGACATAATTATGGCTGTTGAGCCAGCTGAAAGTCACCCCAGCAGCACAGTTGTTGACAAGGGAGCGTGACAAAAAGCTGCAGCCAAAAAGAGTACTGAAACATAATTAATGGACAGCCCATTTATGACTTTATTACCCCATTTTTTTTTAATCTGATTAAACGACTTAAACTTCAAGGACACTTTAATGTGGTAACAATCCGTCACCAGGGTGCAGTTGCACACCCTTGCACCTCCTCTTGACACCCATAGCAATATATGTGGGTCTTCAGTGCTGAGCACTGATTGAGAACAGTTTAACTTGTTTTTCTTTGAAGGTAAGGCCCTGAAATGTGCAAATTCAGTGCAGTACAATAGGGAGGGACTTTTATCAACTGTCACTCCATGATATTATTGTCTGACCAGACACTAGGTCTTCATCAGATGGTTACATCAGTGGTTTTCACACAGGCTTACTTACAGTGTAGCCTCCTAAACCACTTAAAATCACATTATTATTATTATTATTATTATTATTATTATTATTATTATTATTATTATTATTATTATTATTATTATCAGCTGATGCTTCTGTACATCATGAAGTGGCACTATGGAAGTTGATGATTTTTACAGGCTGCTTCAAAGAGTTGCTATATTAAATATTTATATGTTGTAGACAAGAAAAAAGAAATGCATTTTCAAAAACCACTTTGTTGACAACAGCTCCACAAGAACAGATTGCCTTCTGTACCCAAAGTCAGTAACTTTTGCAGATGCTAAGAACTGATACATTCAGGGGCGGCACTGTTTTTTTTTGGCTGGGTGGGTCTAATGCAATATCATAATATGATCCCACTGAGCACAACCAGGCCCTGACTCAGACTACCTCTACCACCCCTCCCAAACAAAATTTCTCTTTGAATTTGCTCGGGTGCCCTTGCCCGAGGCTGGGTGGGTCTGGACCCGCGGACCCACCCCCCAGTGCCACCTCTGGATACATTCTGTGATAACATTCTACTTTCTGTTAAATTTAAGCCTGGATTCTGGATTGTTATGGTCGGGTTTCTGCTAAGGTCGTCTCAATTTGGGGCTTAGCACATGAAGGTCTGCCAAGATGCCTTCCACTTTTTATATCTGTACATTAACAAACCATACATGGGTATAGAGAGGGACTGAACTTCAGCTTCTGTGTTGAATCTAATGAATCTGTCAGATTTGGCCACACTCAGCTACAGCTGTAATCGCGTTCATAATATTTGGCATCAATATGGCTACAGCCATAACTAAGTCTGAGTTACGGCCATAAGCCGTAACTTTCAGCATCCTTTTATTATTATTATTATTATTATTATTATTATTATTATTATTATTATTATTATTATTATTATTATTATTATTATTATTATACATGACAATTTCTTAAGTGCCGTAAGCATAGCTAACAGAGGCTAAAGTCAAAAGTGCTGTACAGGAATGAAGTATAATTGACAACTGTAAAAGTTATTCATTGTCATCAAGTAATTTCTCTTGATTGTGATGCGTATATATTCTCTCTAGAATTCTGCTTCAAAGTTTGAAACCTTGAAAGACTAAGTAATGAATAAGGAACAATAGAGCCATTGTAGCCTATGCTTTGCAAGTTTGCATAGATTATAAATTTTATTGGAGGCAATATGGGAAGATGGGTTTACAGTGGATGGTTCAATGGATGTGAGTAAAATAACCTTTCTTCATCAGTTTTGATTCCAATGCTTTGCATTATTTTGTCCCTCCTGTCTCATGTTTCAAAAGAGGTGTAACTTTAATGCTTTGTGATATGAGCAACTGTGATTGGATCAATAGAACCCCTCCTTTGCTGAACTAATAGCCCTGTTGAATGATAGCATAAATTTTAGTTGCAGTTGTCGTGAGACTTAGTAGTCAAAATGTCGCAAACAAATGCAATTTGGATTTTTTTAATAAAATCGAGTCTGATGTCTGTTTTACTTATATTTCATATTAAGCAATTAAGTGTGTTTTTGTATCTCCAATATTAAACGTCGTTGTTCACTAACTTTTAGGATTGTATGGCTACGGGTACGGCTGAATCTATTACAGAAGTTACTGCTTAGTTTCAGCTACGTCCGAATGTAGGACTGCAGTTATGGTGCCAATTACAGCGATTGCCATAACTGTAAATTGCAGATTTGGTCTGACTCTACATGGGTTCTTAACCCCTTTTGTTATTATTATTATTATTATTATTATTATTATTATTATTATTATTATTATTATTACTTAGACAATTTTTATAGTGCAGTAGGCATGGCGAGAGCCAAAGTCAAGAGCACTTTAACACATGTCACTTATATGCGATATTAAATAAGTGTGTCTTTAGATTCTTTGTAAATAATCTGATAGAGTTTGCTTTTGTCACATTCCTGGGCAGGGAATTCCATAAAACAGAATTTCCTTGTGAGACTGATCAAACTTTGCAGTTTTGGATGTAGGAGGAACAAATAATTGAACACGATTTTATCAACCATGACTCACATGTGTCCATTTTACATTATGTTACAAATAAATGGCTGGTAAAAGGGTTAAATAGAAGCAGTTGCTCAAAATATGTGAGCACTTCATTTCATCAAGATGATTTTGAGAAGGTATATCCTAGTTGAAAGCTAATGGCCAGTTTGCACCTTTGTCAAAAGATATCAATGATACACCTTTGCACTTCTCAATGGATGACCCACTGCTAAGATTTTAGCTATGAAAATATCATTGATGATATTTCAATGCATGAAACAGAACTGCTATGTTTCAAAACATTTTAAAGTAGAAATTGATTTTAATTCTTTTAGTTATAAAAGATCATTTTCTGAGCACAACTGCTCTTATGTTCTTAGCAGTTGACTTAGTGTTTTGCTGTGAGAAATAATAATTGGTTCTGCTTTGTAATCGTGATCGTTGAATGCAAAATGACAAAAACTTCATTTAAATTCAGCCAAAACAATTTTAATTATGCTGAAAAATGAAGCAATAAATTAGCAAAGTTTGAACTCTGATGCAATGAAATTAGTAATATAGAACAATTATGGGTGGTATAAAGTCATCGCTTATATTTACATATAGACCATTATTTTCATTGTCCTTGGATATTCTCATGCTAAGCCAGCAATTGAATCAATGTTGGTTGTAAAATGATTCAAACTGTTGCACTCTTTTAGCCAGCCATATGAAGAGCAGATGCATTATTTTGCCACTATACCTCTGGTAAAAGATCAGTGATTCATTGACATTGCTATCTTCATGCTCATAACTTAAATACCACAATATCACATTAGTATGTTACATAGACAACAGTGATGTAACATTTTTGATTTGTGAAGCACCCCTATTGCACTACAATGATTTTCACATTGTATTGATGTGTTCTGTTGCGATGCTGCACTTTATTATTATAGGCTAATGTGCATTATTTTTAACCCTTTTCTTTTCCGGTCAACAGTTACTACCAAATACCTGGCATTTTCCATTTAATTACTTTCACTGTCTTTTTTTATTTATTACTTTCTTACTTTTTATAAATTTTTAAAATTCATTTTATGATTTATAAAATAATTTTTATAAATTCTTAAAATTCATTTTCTGATTTATAAAATAATGCAGTGCGAGCATATTCCAGAAAACTCTGAGCATAAGTAGACGGCATCACATGCAAATTCACTCAAAGGTATAGAATGAATTTTGTTAAAATGTAGCCCTCAGTACCATTACTGACAACCAACCGTATTTAGGAGTTTTTGAAAGTTCATCACAAGAAAATCCTAAGGTTGGTCACACCAAAATCCAGGTTTCATGGAAATTTTTCAACACACTTCATTACTTGGCAACACATGAGCCTATTGCAGTAACTTTTTCAAATTTGGTCCAAATATTGCTAGTTTATCTATTATCACATTGGATTTGATTTCTGTCAAATACCGGTACACCTCTAGTGCTGCTGAACTGCTGGATGATTCTGACTGGCATTGCACTTTGACCCTAAATGCACTGAATGTGGCAGCAGCCAGGTAGTGCATTTGCACCTCTAGTGAATGGTTCTCTGGCAAATGGTGTTATTGGGGACTTACTTTTAATGCCAATTGCCTATCAATTTTGTATGTTGATGATGCTTGATCATAATTATTCATAGCATTATTACTTCTTAAACTTGTGTAAATTCTTTCTAGACTCAATGTTCGAGGTTTCACCTACACAAACAATGCTGACAAATATGTGCCTCGATGTGAATATCATCTCAGCAGAACAAGATATTATCAGCATTCCAATTTAAGGTGCAATCCATTCCAACTGCCTCTGAAAGAGATCGTTGCCAGGGACATTCGTCATTGTGCCGAAAATGAATGTTCTAACTACAGTTTACGTTATTTATTCCAGAATATCTGCCAGGTGAGTGGTGTGAATGTTTAAAACTGGTAGAATTGTCATTGGACACATTTTAGTAGTTGACTATGCTCTTTAGTATATTCTATTACTTAACCCCTTTACCATTCATTTAAATTTTTAAATCCCATACCATGGCAGCCATTTATTTTAGTATGGCAATGCTTTACTTTAAAATATTTTAAATACTTCCGATTTTGAAACATAGAAGCTAAGAAGACTTTAAGAATTGATAAAGGTCAGATTTAGTATCCTTTTATCACTTTATATCCTCAATCAATGAATTTCTACTTGGAGATTGAAAGAATAAGGTCTTACAAATGCTATCGAAAGGCCACTCACTAGAACCAAGGGAACTCCAGTTCAACATCGTAAAATTCCATTAGACTATGACCAGAAACCTCAAAATTGCTTTAATTCTATTTAATTTGCCTTTGATTTTGATTTCAGGCTTCTTATCCCCACTTTCTGAAAGAATATTGCCCCATAGCAACAAATCTCCGGTTGCCAAGGCACTGCCATTAGAGGCAAAGTCCAAGGGGTCAAGTCCAAAAGTATCGATTTTCTAGAGCTAACACATAAGCACCATCTGGCAAATAAATAAATACTAAACCCATATATCCAGCTTCTGTGTTGAATCTAATGAATCTGATTTTCTCAGAGCTGTAATCGCACATAATATTTGGCACATCTGGCCATAATAAATAAATACTAAACAGCAT
This sequence comes from Metaphire vulgaris, assembly GCA_018105865.1. Classification (NCBI taxonomy): domain Eukaryota; kingdom Metazoa; phylum Annelida; class Clitellata; order Crassiclitellata; family Megascolecidae; genus Metaphire; species Metaphire vulgaris. The sequence goes on from CM030850.1 coordinate 12,199,209, forward strand.
CCTTTATTATTATTATTATTATTATTATTATTATTATTATTATTATTATTATTATATTATTATTATTATTATATATATATATATATATACATGACAATTTCTTAAGTGCAATATAACAGAGGCTAAAGTCAAAAGTGCTGTATAGGAATGAAGTACAGGAATGTACAGGAATGAATATATATATATTATAATGAGCCAGACTGTGTTAAACAATTTGCTGTCCACTTGCAAACTACTAGTCAAGTATGACTCATCTCAAACGGTGAAGCGTTGATAACGTAACCTGAGTTGGGCTCGTTTTAAATGGTAAAGGGGTTAAGTTAACATTGGAAAAATTAATATTTTATCACATTACAAATAATAGCCTGAATGCATGTTATTACATGAATTGATGATGGGAAAATGCAAACATTGAGAATATGGACAAGAGCAGATTAACTTTAGAAGTGAGAACTTCTTTTCTTGTCATGACCAAATAGTTCATTGAAAAAGAATCAAGAAAAGAAGTGCATTAACATAATTTTGTTTTTTTAAACTACCGGTATTCAGCTTGGACCCCTGTGTAATAATGAATAATTATAATTCACTTGGAGAAATGTTTGGAGAGAGGTCAGGATAGCAGAGGCGGATTTACATTTTGGAGGCCCGGTGCAAATATTTCCATGGAGGCCCCCCGGCGCCATCGTGGTCACTTAAAGACAGTGTTTATTCTAGGCCCTTTCTGGGATTCCCCCCAAAATGAAAAAATTCTCCCCGCCAAACAAATTTTTTTTTATGTTGCATGGGGAGATGGAAATTCTCCCCCCCCCAAAAAAAAAGTGTGGCGACGGGGGATTTTTTATTTTTTTGGAGAGGGGAAAAATAAGGAAGCTTGTCACAGAGCGTTTAAGAAGGGAAAACGGGCAGATAACCTCTTTTTTTTTTTTTTTTTTTTTGCTCGTCAAGACTTTTGAGATGTCAAACCTTGTCCCTCCAAACATTTCAAAATTCCCCCCAATGTCAAGGTGGCTAGAATAAACACTGTTTAAAGAAGTAAAAATACAACAAACGTCATTGAAAAATGAAACAATTAAATGCCATTAACTTCAACTCAAATAAACTTGCATTGAATTTGCAGTCGTGCAGTCAGTGTACAAGAAATGGGGCACGGTCGACCTGTCTTCTGTTTATAATATTAGTAGTGTACTGGTAACTCACCGTAACTGGTAATTAGTCTAAATTGTCTCAACATGTCGCCGACGACGTTTTGTTGTAGCACAGGCCTCCACTAGCTGTGCAAAGTCGATTGTCTTCACAAGTTCATTTTCAGTGTTCAGTATGGCTAAGGATGATAGCCTATGATCTGTTAGATATTAATGCGATATAATCCACGTGTTATGACGTATAAATTAATTTAATTTATTTAAGTGTTATTTGAACTTATTTCTTATGAATTTAATCATACACGAATAATACAGTTGTAGGCGCCATTATGATACAAAACATTCCAATACTTATAATGACTTGCAAGGTGAGTTAAGAATACAAAAAATTGAGCAGACTTTGTCGGTCAAGCAAGGTTTTTCCACCAAGAAGGCTAACGAATCCGAATGTTTTACACGGTCAACTACAAAGCGGTCCAGATAATTGCCAAGTCTTCACGGCCTTTCTCAGACAGCGAATTTGTTTTGTGTATGTCTCTTAAACATCTGCACAGAAATATGTCCAGGAAAAGAACATGTTCAGCAAAGTTCCGATATCATGGTTTGGGAGTACATTTTGTGTGAGCAGACTCAATCATGAAGCTGAATAAGACTAATTTGTGACCAAGCTTAACTTCCACTGTAAAGGTTGCAACAATTGCAATAGAGCCAGACATTGAGAGAGTAATTAAAGTCATTCAGTCGCATCCATCATATTAGAGTAGAATTATTAGATCATTACATTGATTGATTCACATCTTTTCAGACTGCACAATGATATGTTGATAGGAAAATAAGTAAAATGCTGGTTTTCATTTTATCTTGACTCACTTTGATGCAGTAGTATGAGTAGTTCAATTACACATATATTAACGTATTTTTAGATTACTATTATGCAACATGCATTTTTGTTGGTTCGGCCCGCATGCTATGTGAGAACATTGAATTTGGCCCTCATCCTCATAAGGTTGTGCACCCCTGAAGTATATGGTCAATGGTGGAACGTCCAGGTGTAAAACCGCTCTCCTCAGGCCGTTGCTTAGACAGCAGAAGCTCTTTCACCCTTTATAGCACCCTTGATTACCCCTCCAATGAGACGCGTCTTCTCGGTGTACTCCTGGATGACACTTTATCGTTTGTCGTTCACTTGAACAATGTAATGTGAACGTGCTTCTACCAGCTCCGGAAGATCAAAGAGATCCACCGATATATATATATCGAAAGCGGCTGCGATACATCTCATTCGCAGCCTCATCCTCTCACGAGCGGACTATTGCAACAGCATTCTCATGGGCCTACCTGACTGCCAGCTAGCCCGCCTGCAGTCAGTCCTTAATGCGTCTGCCGGGCTAATCTTCAGTATAAGATGGCACGACCACGTGACACCACTGTTCAGGGACAGGGGACGGGCTCCATTGGCTCTGGATTCCAGAGCGCATCGTCTACAAACGATGCTGGCTGGCCTTCCGAGTACTACATGATCCAACCTGTCCAGAGTACCGGTACCTATCAGCCCTGGCGCACCGGCCTACGATGAATGATCAACGTCTTCAACTGAGATCCAGCACATGGCTCCTACTACATGTCCCCCCTCCGTCGAAGACCGTGAAATTCGGGGAGAGATCCGTGACACGAGGCAACCCTCTGTTATGGAACGCGCTCCCAGACTCAGTGACTGCGGTCACCTCCTTCGAGTCATTCGCCATCAAACTTAAGACGCACCTCTTTAAAAGATCGTACGATTGCTTTTTTAAAGCGCCCTTGACTTTGGCCCCAGCTATGTTACCGTGATATATAAATTGTCGTATAGAATAGAATAGAATAACAGAATTGATGCAAAGATTACCTTTGGGTTAGGGTTATTTATTAAAGTTAGTATTTCAATTTGAAATTCTCTGTACCATTAAATTTACGATTATTGTTTCAGTGCAACATGGATACTCTGAGAGGAATGTTACCATCATTTCAAGGCTACAATAATATTTGCTGTAGACCGCATATGTGCCAAATTTCACAATGGTAAGAAGTTCTTCACATAGTTATTCATCATTTCAGCTCGATAATATGGTGCTTTCACTGGTGTGGATGAACCTCCCCCAAAACCATCGAATCTCAAACCCCTAGGGGATGCAGATAAATTAAAAATTTGGGTGTAATATTTTTTTTCATTGCTCCTACATGTATAGAGGAAGAAAACTTGGTTGGATCAAACTCATGATCATTTCTTAGATCGGCCCAGAGGGCATTTTGACAAGCCCACCCTCTTATTGCATTACTCTAAACATTTGTCCGACGTTTACTATAGACTAAACACATTTTCTTATTTAAAGAAGTATTTATCAGTTTTATTTGGAGAATATAATTGAAATGTTATAGTGCAATAGTTATTCAGTCAATGGCGGACACAAAAGCAGATGCTGATACAGCTCTTCTGGACGTAAAGCACTTCTTAGCAATCAGAATTTCGCGTTGTTTCCAAATTCTTCTGCTGTCAGTTCCTTGCCTTTCTTATGTCAAATTTGGAACACTGGATTATTACTGGGCACTGACAGGCAGCTATCACGGCTGTATTGCACTTCCATCTTCATCCTTGTCTTCTTTACTTGATCAGATAAGGCTCCTCGCTGCAGGTACTCATCATTTTCATCACACGGGGTAAAGGGTCCACTGTAACTCTTCAACTGCTCAAGTTGTTTAAGAAATCTTCCATCAACTTTCAAATTTTGAGCTAACTTCTTTCCAATTTTTCTTCCAGCTACAGTGTCTTGATTTTTGACCACTCAAGTTTGATGTTTTTCACTCTTTGAACTGATTGCGCATAGTCTATGAAATTGTCATCAAATGTATCTCGAAGTTCTGTGGTGCCTTGCATGACAATTGCTCGGCTGCTTGCCTCTAAGTTCCTGTTCTCTGCTGTTCTGTGACCGACTAAACCACACAAATTTCCCATGCCTAAGTTATGGACAGGAGCATTAGTGGCAGCATGGTAGGACAAATTTTCAACTGGAAACTGTGCTTCATATTCTTCAGATACTTCGTGATTTCTTCTTTTTGTCTGGCCAATGTGGCAGCAAGGTCTGGTTGACAGTAGTTCACCAGTTTCACTGCATCCATGACTTGGGTGTTTACAAATGTCTGAACTGCCCTTACAACATTTGTCTTGTATCCCGCTTTCACAGAAGCGAATAGCTTTTGAGATATTCCCGGATACCATGGAATGTCAAGCAAAAAGAAGGCTGGTGTGATTGGCTGGTACAATTTTTGATACAACTCCTTGAATTTTTTTTAAAGCTTCTGTGAGTTGATTTCTTGTGAATTTGTGGATTGTTACAGCATAAACGGGTCTACAAGGTTGATACCAAAAACTGCCACAACCACCATGGCAAGTTGACCTTTAAGAAGTTCTGCAGAGCCTCCTGTGAATATACTCAAATGGCACAGGCTTTAGGAAAGCATCCAAATCGCTCTTCCTTGCATAAGAACATTTCGTATAAAATTCCTATTTCTGAGCAAAATCAGTTGAATTCTTTTCCATTATTCCATGGCTTATGCTTGCACTATATGCAAACCAGTCTTGTTATGCAATCAACAAACTGACCAACAATTGACCCATTTTCATTTAGAACTCGATGTGGACCATGAAACCATCCATAACATTACTGATGCCCACATTCTGTTCAATTCTGTGAATGGAAGTATTCAGTGATCTGCACATACCCAGTCCAGTATGAGTGGCACAGAAGATTTGGCAAACAGTGAAATTAAAATTAAACAACTTCAGGACATCTTCATGCAGGAACTTGTGAGCAACACTATCATAAGCAGGTCGACTTGGCAGTAAAGTTTTGCAAGTTCCATCGGTGGATTACAAGTAATTATCTAAGTGGGGGTGCAATGAATTTCTAGGAAGTTGGTGGAGGGAAGCAAAGATGGAATTAATTTTTCTTTTTGAGGAAGATGGGGCGCGACTTGTAGAGGGTAGGGTCATGGTACGTACTGTGCAATAAATAACGAAAGAGGTTGACTAGAAAAAGAAGGTCTTTAGCAGAATTTTTCCATTTTACCGACTACATTTTGCTTTAAAAGTCTGTCAAGCAAAAAAGTTATTAGCAGGGCTTTTCCATTTTGCCTTTTAAACCATGCTCGAAGAGGGCTATTGGGGCGTGGGGGAGTGCATCCCCAGTCATCCCATGGTGAAACCGTCCCTGGTCATATCTGTTATTATTGTTCTTTTTTAAAATTATTTATGACGTTGCATACTGAAACATAAAATTCTAACAATCGTGTCATTATCAGCAATTAACATATTACTATGAAAGTAATTAAACAGCAAATTCAAGATTTGACATAGGCCGATCTAAGGATTGGTTATCTTATAAGTCGAATGGTTGTTTAAGTGTCTATTGGGATGGAAGCAACCAAAAAAAATCTTACTAATGACATATAATGACTTTTGCTAAATATCTGCATCCCTAACCCCAAGCCAATTTAAAAACAGTTAAAGAAATTCATGAAATTAGATATTTTAGCTAATTAAACAAATTCCCAACATATTATTTATCTTTTCCATCAAGTATTTATGAGTGAAAATAGTGTCATCTCAATATTTTTCTGAAGTTCAACATTGCTAATTTTTTTCTTCTTTTGCAATGTTTGATTTTTAAAAACGTAGTGGTGATCAGTCTACTCCAAACCAAACTCTCCAGGCGCTATTTTGAGTTGTATTGCTGGAACAAGGAGTAGACTCCAAATGGTAGGGTTGACCAGTGATAGAGCTGAGTAGACAGAATAACTCACAGCAGTTCTATGGAGATCCCCATTCAAAAAAAGCGCGACTGTCTGCAATATGCGGAATCAACAGTACGCTGGGTAAAGGGGCCAAAGCAGAAATGTTGTCCTGTGGTCACTTATAAAAAGCCTGGCTGCTGAGCATAGGACCGCTTTGAGTCAGTTAATGCTGAGCCAACGGGGGACCAGAGTAGAACAAATTCCATAGTCAAGTATAGAGCAGATAAAACTATGGACTAAGTCGGCCAGGGCCCGATTAAGTATCTGGAACCCTAGGATAAATGGCATCCGGGGCACTTAGAGGCACTGTTTCCAGAAAAATGGTCCAATATACAGCAATGTATGACGTCACCAGACTGCATTTGTTACCCATAGCAAAAAATAAGTCAGCAAATTTTGACAGATGTTGCTGTGTAGGCAGCTTGACAAGTAGACAGGCCCCACTGACTTTCCAATTCCAATCAGATGTAGGCTTACCAACAAAGAATGTTTGAAATTGGTGTTTAGGGGGGATGGCATAGGCAAGAGCCTAGTTAGCATAATGGTTAATCTGGCCCAGGCAGCAATGGGTGCATCAAGTGTGCGTTGGATAACTGGAAGCTAGCAGAGATGGTAAGAGCATGTGCAAGTGATGGAATGATGTGCTCAAAAAAGTCAACTCAGAGTCAAGGGTGACACCAAGGTCATGGACTGAAGATGAAGAGAGGTGAGGTAAGTTAGACAACAGTTCTTGATCAAGTCTGGAAAGTAATGGGATAAGTCCCAGACCAGATTTGTTGTGCTTATGCAGGGTAAGTAAAAGATGGTTTGAGTGAAACCAGGCACAAAGAGTCTTGTAGGCCTCAGCGCTATCATCAGCATGCAGATGGACCTTAGGACTGTGAATGTTTGTATATACAGTAGAGCTTCATTATAGTGACTCAGTTATAACTTACCGCATTGTGTGGTCCTGTGCGACATGCTACCGTATTTGTTAGTATTGGATGTAATGTACCTCGGATATAACATACTAAATTTACAGACCCACTAAGTACGTTATAACAAAGTTCTACTGTACACATAAATATGTATTTTAATTTCCTTGGATGCTGTCTAATTACAAATTATGCTACTAATAACTAGAGAGGGATCATTATAGCAAATGAATTGTCAGCAATTTTCATCTTTCCTCTGTGTAGGCAGAAGGACAATGAAACAGACATCAAGAGAATAAAGATCTTCCAAGACTCTTTGGTCTCAACAGTTATGAAAGCAAGACATATCTATGCATCAGATCCTTTTGGAATTAACGGTTTTCTCAATAAGCGGAGAAGATGCAAGCCAAATACTTTAAAGCAAGGTGATAAAAAGAACTTAATGAATATTAATTCAATAGTTTAATCATTAAAAATTCACGTGCTCAGAAAAGACGGGAATGTGGAAAACTGCTTTTCTTAAATATTATGACCAGTGGTTTAGCGATGGAGGTGGGAGGGCGGTGGTAAGTGGGCAACCACTCCCAAATCAATCTAAAAAAATTTTGTTTAAAATAGTGTTTTGTCTTTCATTTGTTTATCACGGCTGTTGGAATATGAGAGAATTTACTTCAACTTTCGAGAAAAAAATTTCATCACCTATTTCACTTATTTAAGTTGTGTGAATGTGGATGATCTATGTAACTTATATGTAACTTAGCTAGTCAAAAAACATGACCTTTTATGGCTTGTCAAGATTTTTCAGAAGTTGAGGGTGCCATTAGTACATTTGACCGATTTGTTCTCCCAGATTTTTAGCAGTTGTATTTGTTCCCATGGCCAATCCTGTTTTGATGTCATCATTACATCTTGCATTATCTTGGATCAGGATTTGATGGTATGTGAAGTTGGAAACTTGCTCTAGCAATTGTCCATTTGCTGAGATTGTTTTCTGATGCTTTGAATTCGACAATACTTTTCTTTTGTCTGCGTTTATGCTCATATTGTATTAAGTTCTGGTGTGTTCTATTCTTTGCTCTAGGTCTTGAAAGCCTTCCACTGATGTTGAGCATTATTAGTACAATATGATCTGCATAGCAGAGGTTGTGGAAAGATGTTGCATCCTTGTCTAACGCCTTTCTTTATGGGAAACCAATCTGATATTCCACTTTCGACCCTGACATTTGCATTTTGTTGCTTATACAAGATTTGAACCAAATTGATAAGATGAGATGGGAAACCTATTTCTGTAATTGTCTGCCAGAGTTTTTCATGTTGCACCATATCGAGGGTCTTGGCAAAATCAATGATATATAGAAAGATTTTTTATTTCCTTTCTTTGGCTTTTTCAAGTATGATTTAAGTCTTAAGTTGGTGATATGGTCCTTAGTGCCTCTTTGTTGTCTAAAACCAGCTTGTTCTGATGCAATTTCATTCTCCGATTTGCTCTGGTTTCTGTCTAAGATGATTCTAAGAAGAACTTTGCTTGCATGGGAAACTAATGCGGTCGTCCTGTAATTACTGCATTGCAATGGGTCTCGTTTTTTGAGGAGTGGAACAAACGTCGATTTAGTCCAATCATCTGGCAAACTCCTGAGCTCCAAACCTCCACACAGATTTTATGCATTAGATCCAGTGCAGGTTTACCACCACCTTGTATTAGTTCTATTGGAATTTCATCTGGTCCAGCAGCTTTCCCTTTGGCTAGTTTCATTATTGCTTTTATGGTTTCATTTTTGAGAGAAGGTGATTCTGGTTCTGGTGCAGATATATGGATATTGTTTAAGTTATTATATCATATAGAAGGGTACAGTAGTCTACTGAGGATTTCTTCAGAATTAGTTTTACCTTGCCTTTAGTATTTTTCATGGCTGCTGTGCGAAGGTGAATTTTCTAGTGCTATGTTTAATTATTATTATTATTATTATTATTATTATTATTATTATTATTATTATTATCTTTAACAATTTATATAGCACTATGCCCAAGGCAAAGCCTAAGTTGAGAGTGCTTCACACCTAACAATCATACAATGTTCTAAACAAATGGGTCTTAAGGTTCATTGCAAACTGGGTGCTAGTGTTCAAGCTAGTCACGTAGTCAGGGAGACCATTCCAGAGGATTGTATTCCCCTGCGTAACTGATCTTTCACCAAGCTTAGGCATCCTTGACGGAGGCAGGACAACCAGTAGTACACGATGGTTAGACCGAAGCTGCCGACTGTCTACAGGCGTGAGGCGACATCGTACAAGAGACGTCAGATAGTCAGGGCAAGTGGGGTCATTCAGTACCCTGTGTGTAATCCAACAGCGCTTTTAGCTATGTTTGAAAGAATGGCCTTAGGTTGCCTTTGGTAGCATTTTCTTCTATGGTTGAACACAGGTAATTCAATTCTTTCTCTTTTTCTCTCCTTAGCATCTGTTGTGTATTCTATATTATTACTTAGTACTTTGTCCATCCTCATGCTGGAAGCACATCAGGCAGCACAGAATGTTCTCTATCTACATTGGTCGTTGGCCAAATCTTAGGCCTCGCTCCATGACAGACTCATGTGCATCCGGTCTTGTTCTACCATTTTCTTCCATGTTATCCTTGGTCTGCCTTTCTTTCTTTTGCTGTTTTCTGGCAACCAGTCCATTGCCTATTTTGGAATCCGGTTGTTTTCCATACGGTGTATAAATCCAAGCCAGCACATTCTTCATTTTCTTAGTATCTCTCCCATCATTTGCTGTCCTGTTATTCTTCTTATTTCACTATTGTTTATCATATCTTTCCAGTGTACGTTCAGGATCTTTCCCTGCCATTTGTGGTGGACGCCCTCGAGTCGCTTTAGGTTTGCTTTGGACAGAGGCCACAATTCCGCTTGGTATAGGAGCGTGGAGAGGACGACTGCCTCATATAATCTGAGCTTATTTCGTTCGCTGATCCTGGTACTCTTCTTGATGTTTGCCAATTTTGAGAATGCACTGTGTGCTTTACTGATTCTGATCTTTATCTGCATCACAGTTTCCATCTCTGTTGACTTGACTTCCCAGATTGATATCTGAATCCCTCCACTGTTTCAATATCTTTACCATCGATGTTTTGCTTTCTGATGTTAGTATCGGGCCATCCGGTTGTCTTCCTTTTTTAGTATCTCAAATTCATCGAGTGGGTGTATTAAATTTTGTCTCATGTTTCCTTTCTATCAGTTGGAAAGTTTCTTCTGATATCCCATGTTTTTCTTTATTCTATCTTTGCTGAGTGTTGGTTTTGTAGCTTTGGTTATTATAATATGTGTGTGTGCCACTATAATTTCTGAAAATATCATATAACTAAAAACTAAAATATATTTCTGTTAGCAATTGATATTACTGTAAAGAGAACAGAATGAATGGATCAAGTGTAAACTAGATAATTTATTGTCCATTTGCAGTGAGATTGGTAAAAGATGGAAGACCTTCTGTTGAAACTAAATATTTATTCAGAAAACAGTTGATGAATTTGGCCAAGAGAAAATTTGAAGAAAACAAGGACCTCATTTCTTTAGCACACAGCCATGATGAACTTGGAGATCAGAATGAACCGGACTTTGAGAATTTGGACGAAGACCAGCCTTCCAGTGACTTTCTCTTTAGCTCAAAAGGAATGTTTGAATACGCAGCAGATGATGGTGAAGTGAAAGCAGAAAGTGAAGAAATACCAGAAGATGTACAAGCTGAAGCTGATAAAAATCTCTTGGAACAACTTACTGTTCTGTCAGATGAAATAAAGCAAATGTCTGAGGGAGAATCTGTGAGCAAAGAAGAAGTGGCATATTTTACTCCAGAGATTGAAGATTTCAAAGCAATGTTCTCCCGTGAAATCACACTCTCAGACGAGGAAAAAGAACCACTCGAAAATGTCACAGAAGAATTAAATGAAGTCTACAAAGGATCTGCTGAAAGGGTGACTGACTTGGATGACCACATGGTCACTGGTGTTGCTTCAAGTGTGACAGAAACGGAGTTGAATGATGAGGTAACTTCTAGCAAAATGGAAACAGATTTTAGTGTTCGTGAAGAGGAAAATGCTGTCAACAGTGTGGCTCAAGATGAAGTGAAAACAGTCTCTGATGATCATGGCAAAGAAGGAACAATCCACTGATTTGGCACAAGATGAAACAAAAATTAATTCTAATTTAAATGATATTGAAGAAGAACAAGCTGAAGTGGTCCAAAGTGACAATGAGTATGAAATCTATACAGACCCTGAGGAAGAGGACATATTTGAAGAAACGCAAATAGATTAAATGACCAAGCAATGGCTCTAATAGTAACAGCATCAATGAAACTCCAATTGATGAAACTGCAAAAGAAATGAACAATTTTAAGATGCACACAAATTATCTATGAATTTAGCAGAATTTATCAAGTAGAAAATGTAACAAAAGAAAACATTTAACATTGAGAAAACAAAATAAAAATTTAAGAGAACAAAAGACAATGAAACTCCAATTGATTTATTTCATAGGTTGGATAAACAGGTCAAGATCATTGTGAAAGATAAAGTAAATGCAGCTAGATTCATTTGAAACAACGATAAGATAATGCATATATGTACAGAGTGTATTAAAGTTTGCATGAACTGTTTGAAATGAATTTCATTACTAAAGAGCATGAACTAATGGAACAGTGTACCAGGTTTTATCTGTTGTCTCTGTCACCCATGCACTTCAAAAACTGTCAAATGCTGGACATTTTAACAAAAACGAAAACTGATTGGATGTTTTACTTTAGGTGCCATTGCTTAAGGGGCTGTCCATTAATTATGTCAAAAATTTTTGACCCCCTCCCCCTTGTCAACAACTGTCAACTTTCACTTATCCCCCATAATTACGTCAAAAACTTTTGACCCCCTCAAGATCAATGACAGGTCCCAATAACAAGGTTATTATTTTTTGTGGTGATGACCATTTTTCCCTTTTTGCTCATCGAATGTCAAAATGTGATGGTGACCTTTTTTGCCATGCTTTTTTCCATTGTAATAAGTAATATTCCATTAAATTTCCCATTTTTTTGATTATTTGTCAAAAGTGAAATTGTTGACGTCAACTTCTCTTGACCCCCCTCCCCTCTGTCAACAACTGTCAAACTTTTTCAAACCCCTCCCTCAAATTGTTGACGTAATTAATGGACAGCCCCTAAGTATGCTGGAGGGTGGGTGGGATCATTGGAAACGTTACGTGGGTGGGTGGGTGGTGTGAGCTTAACTTTACGTAGCGCTTTGGAACCAGTTTACCAACGTGAATGTTCATTGAGTGTCTTAATGATGTGTTAAGATTATGTAACCTCAGTACTAATCTCTTGTTAAAATCGCACGAATATTTTGAAATAGGTTTTGTTTAAATGTATCTGGACACTGGATCAACCAATGATTTTATCGTTAACTGTAATTAAAATAGGAACGAAAATTAACGATTTTCGTTAACTGAAATAGTAATTGAAATTAGAAATTATTTTAAAAACTGAAATAGAAATAGTAGTCTTGAAAACGATATTAGAAATTAAAGATAAATTTTTTTGAAATTATTTTAAAAACTGAAATAGAAATAGGAATTCAGTCTTGAAAACGATATTAGAAATTGAAAGATAAATTAATGTTGATGTGCACTACATTGAATAGTTTGTATGTCTGCTATTTGCTGGTAGAAGAAACCGTATGCACCGTTCACTGGAAATGCCGCAAATGCGAGCATTCTTTAAGCTCAATGCATCATTTATTGACTAGCTATGTCCAAGGCCGACGAGAAGGGGGAGGGACATGGGGTACATTTGTACCCGGGCCCGGCGATAAGCAAAGGGGCAAAGGGCCCGCTCTGATCAGAAAAAATTATTTAAATGTAAAATAAATGAAATAGGCCTAATTTATAATGTATTAAATAAATTAATTAATGTGAAATGTGCAAAAAATCGCCAAAAATTTTCAAAAAATGTGAACAATTTACAAATTTACCATAATTGGCCCTAAATTAAAATTTGCCAAAGATTGCCAAAAAATTGGCCCAAAATTATCTTCTTCCCCCCCCCCCCCCAAGATAAGTAAAATGACGCTACTTTTGCTTGTCAGCATTTATTTAATATGAGGATAAAGGATATTTTTTTGTTTGTCAAGATTTTGAAACAAGAGGCACGGAATCAATATTTGTCGCCCGGTCCGTATTTTTTCTCGACGACCCTGGCTGTTATTATTTCAATTATTCTGCACTGTTTGCGAGATGCAAACTAAAACATCATCGACGAGTGTGAACTGAAATTATCGACATGTTGCTGAACTGAATTTGAAACTGAAATTGGATTTATTGTTGAACTTTAATTAGAAATCAGAACCGTAGCTAGGGGCGGGGTGAAGCCGCCCCGGGCGCCGACCGTTGGGGGCGCATTTTCGATGAGAAAAAATAAAAAATAGCTGTGCGGAATAATAAAACAAGCAAAAGGTCTCTTGTGACATTGCGACGACTAAAAGAAAGAGGTCATCAGCCCGAAAATGGAGTAGGCTAACTGGATAAGTAAACTCCGTGACGACTAAAAAAAAGGTCACCGAAATTTAGGGACGCAAAATATAAATCTTGCCCCGGGCGCCGAAAACCCTAGCTACGGCTCTGTTAGAAATTGAACTGAAATTAAAGCGACAAAAATAATTGAAATTGAATTAGGTATTGCCCCTTCATAACTGAAATAGAATAAGAATTATTTTCATAAGTTAAATATCACTGGGATCAACTACAGACCAGCATAGAACCATTCCCGGTAGAAGAACAGGCAGGATTCAGAAAGGATAGAAGCACTAGGGTACACAACAAATATCACAGGCCTCTAAAAAAATTGAGAAGTGTGTGTGACAGTGTGTCCTCGAAAAGTTCAGCAATATTTTCCAGAATACAGAATATGCAAAAAGTGGTGACCTTTTCTTGCTTGTCAAACTTCTCCAGACATTAAAAGAAAACCTGCACAATTGTCCATCCATTTATTACGTAGCCTACGCACTGAGGGGTTCACGGATTTAAGGGTTTTTGCATACGGGAGGGGAGTCTAGACTGAATGCACGCACAAACAAATTTATAGCCTATAGGGTAAACTAAAGTAACCCTGGCCTTCAATTGCAATCCTGGACAATTTTGAAATACTATTAACGGGCAAAAATTGTGTAGGGGCTCGTCCACAAATGACGTAACGCGCCTAGGGGAGGGGGTCCGGACATTTGTTACGAAGTGTGACGATGGGGAGGGGTTCCGTAAATGTGACGTAACGCAACACGAAATTTTTAAGTGACGACCTTGTCTTCTTTTTTGCTTGTCAGGCCAGTCAGGGTATTTGGAGAGGAAAAATTCAAGGTTGACCTTTTGCTTGTCAGTATGCTTGGAGAGGGAAAAATTAGAAGAATGAATGACCTTTTCTTTGCTTGTCAAGACTTTTCGGAAGACGAAAGGGTTTCGGTCCGTTGTTACGTCATATTTTAGGGGGTCTGACTTTTTGTTACTTCGCGTTACGTAGTGGGAGAGGGGGTCAAAAAAGTCCAAAATCGTGTTATGTCATTTATGGACGACCCCTAACATTTGAATGTTGTATAACTTGTATTTCTTTAATAAACAAGATATTAAAAAACTCTAATTTAATAGTAAAACAAATGCCTCGTGACTAGGCCCTATAGCAAACATTTTTTTCTCAACCGGTAGGTGAGGGGTAGAGAAGCTAATCTGTATGTACGCATATAGGGGTCCAAGAAATGTACGGGCTGCAACGGAGTTGAAAATGTACCTTTCTGCGTACGTATGGATGGGCCCCAATGTCTTCAACGGGGCCCAGCGTTCATAATATTAATGAATAATTAATATATTGCATCAGATAGGCTAATTATATTATGTTGTCGAGACCTACCGGACCCCCTACAGATCGGCTGGCCCTGATCATTTGCTTCTCACGACGGGCCTTTAAGATGCACATTGGAATTGAACATACTTAACATAAACTTAGCATGATTTAAAGTGGCTTAGAAGGCATTACTGCCTGTGTTAAAGCCATTAGGGGCATGGACGGGGCTTGACCCGCTCCGTCAACCTGACGCTCCAGAATGTTGCCATCTTCCGCCCCAAATATAAAATAAACATAAATAAAGTTATTTCTTTTTAAACAAGACCATCCAAAACTGTTTGACTTTAATAAATAAAACAAATCAATCATGAAGACTAGGATATCTTATTATATAATTCTCGATGTCCGGTCAACTGTCGGTCACGATACACGGCAGATTTTGCATAACGCTGTTGTAACAACGAAATTGTTTAATAAAAACTGTATAAACAACGCAGCGTTTAACGAAGCGTCTTAATTAGAAAATCCCCGTTCCCCCTTCCCTCTCCCCATCCCTCTCTCAATCGGACCCCAACCCATCCCCGGCCCCAATGTCCCGCAACGGGCCCCAAACCCACGTTCCCCCTTCCCTCTTATCCCTATCCCAACCCCTTCCATCTCCCACCCCTCTCCCAGTCGCCTGCATCCCCGCCCAGGCCCCAACCCATACCCGCCCCGCCCTACCCCCACAGGCCCCAAACCCCCGTTCCTCTTCCCTTGTCCCCACCAGTCTCCCAACCCCATTCCCTTTCCCCATCCCTTTCCCAATCTCCCGGACCCAAGATCATTTGCTTCTCGACCAGGTTTGAACATAAGTATTATCAGCACATTTCATGAAAGTTTTGAATTCAGAAAGTTTTCTATTTTTGAATATCTCAGGCTATATAAGAGCTAAGAAGATGAGGTTTGCACCATTGTTTAGCTTTTTATTCCTCTTTCTAACCGCCCATAGGGCAAATAAGTCCAGCGTTCACCCGCTTTCCGACAATCAAGTGAGAATGAGTAGCAGGCTGTTGCTCGGCGTGCAAAATCAGCACAGCAAACAAGAGAATCAAATAAATGTCGTTCGAAACTAAATCATTACACTAACGTTGACTATCAATTTTAGAAAATTCATGCGAACCATCGTTAACTGTTTGAAGGCAAAGGCGGCGAGTTAAGGACAATTAATTGCGCAAAATGCAATTTGCAAAATCGAAGAGAATCTCTCCCGTCATTTTTGGATAGTGGATATTATAAAACAGCTACAAGATTACTCTCAACATATAGTCTTATATTTTTCACTTGAAATAAGGGGCCATCTTTTGCCATTTTTGCCCATTTATGTAGGCTACCATATTGGACTTAGGCCTATTCAGCTTTAACACAATTGACGTAACATTTTAACTGATAGCAGAACATCGACAAAGTGACTTAAATCATTTGGTACTTATGTTCTGTATTCTGTATTGAAGCCCTAAGCATGCATGACTTATAACGTTTAGATGGATTTGATAAATATTAGGCTATTTCAGCCGTTTGAATTGGCTTAGCGTGGGTTGGCGACTGAACAGTTGTTTTGTGTAAATACTTTAAGAGCATTTTAGTTTCGTTTTAATTTTTCTTTCTTATTTACCCTGTCAACTAATTTTTATTTTGCCTTCCCCAAATTTTGCACCTTGTCGGTAATTTTGCGCCCCTCCCAAAAAATGTTGCACACGGGGCGGCGGCCCTCTGGCCCCTCACGCAGTGGCGGCTCCAGGATTTGGCAAGTGGGAGGTCGTTGGGGTGGCAGCTTCTAAGCCAACCATTTGTTGCAGAGCCGTAGCTAGGGGCGGGGAAGCCGCCACGGGCGCCGACCGGTGGGGGGGCGCATTTTGCATGAGAAAAATAAATTAAGAACAACTGTACGGAATAGGAAAAAAGCAATAAAAGGTCTCTCGTGACACTGACGACAAAAAAGGTAACCGAAATTTAGGGGCGCAAAATATAAATCTTGTCCCGGGCATCGAAAACCCTAGCTACGGCTCTGATTTGTAGTAGTATGTAGTAGTAGTAAGTATAGGGTCCCAACAGGGGGCACTGGGGGCAGGCATTCAATAGGGAGGCACGCCCCTAAGTGGAGCCGTCACTGTTCTCACGCTACCCCACTGGCCGTTTGTAAATTAAATTCTCGCATAGGCCTAATGCAGCATTTAGGCAGCAGCAGTGGTTTTTCGATCAGATGACTTTCGATCAAATTATTGGCGACGAAATGATTTTCAACGTTACTATCACCAGAGGCGTAGCAGCCAAATGGACAACCTGGCCAAATGCCAAGGGCCCCCGACGGCCCGACCTGCAAAGGGCCCCCGACCCGAGCAAAACATTTTTTCTTTCGCAAAGTTGTAAAGTTGTCAGATCGAAATACCGACAAGCAAAAAAGGGTCAACATTTTCGCAAACTTGTCAGATCGTCTCTGGAAAGGGCCCTCTGCCCGTTTTTCGCCAAGGGCCCCCGAGCATATTGCTACGCCACTGACCATCACTGTTAAACTGTACGGGGATATAATGTAAGTTATTTATCTGAACGTTAGACCTATTTAATCTCTTAACTCGTCACGAAAGATAGAAAGTCCGTGAAGACGATTTGTGTATTTATTTAATACGTTGTTCTATGTCCTACGATGATTTTACCAGCTAAAATAGGTAAGAGGTTTTTTCTATAGCTAGTGACGCAACAAGGATAGTAGGCTACTATACAATCCATCGCCTCTACTACGCAAAATTCTAGGAAGCGCAAAAGCATAACAACGCAATAATAAAAAGCCTAAAACTACTTCTCGCCCTCTGCCTCATACGATAATTGTTTTAGCGAATAGGCGTTACACACCTGAACACGGTGAGGGGAAGTGAGGCTGAGGAATTATTTTGGTGTTTTGTTTCCGAAAATCAGTGGAGTGATTAAAGAGTCGGTTTCAAAAACGTCAAGCCGTTTTACAAATTTAAAGCAATTCTTAAAGAATTTTAATTTACTTACATCCCCGTGCTTTTGGCACAAAAACTGCACTTCTATGAGTGCAGAAGGCAGTGGCGTAACGTGGGTGGGGGCGAGAGGGGCAATTTGCAGAAAGCCCCTCGGACCCCTGAAGAAGGGGACCCCCGAAGAGTGGTTGCAACTTACTAAACAATTATTTATTTTTACATTTTACTACTATTTCAATATTCAGCGCCGGATTAAGGTCCGAGTGGGCCTAGGGCTGAGAAAAAAGGTCGTCGCCTATACTGAAAATCTCTGACAAGCAAAAAAGGGTTATCTCGCTTCCAAACGTGCCGACAAGCAAAAAAGATGGAAAATCGGTGGGCCTATTTTTCATGGTGGGCCTGGGGCTTGCAGCCCCCTTAGCCCCCGCCTTAATATGGCCCTGTCAATATTACTGCTAGAAAGTGAGTAATTATTGAATTAGGGAGTAAACCTTATTTTTAGAACGGTGTAATCTATGTTAGCCTATAAGGGCCCCCATATCCTATAGGGCTCTTATATCAAGGATGCCCCCCGGCCCTCGAAAGTCACGCTACGCCACTGGCAGGAGGGTAAGTGGGGGTAAAACCTCCCTTTTTCTGCAACCTTTGAAAACCCTGTTTTCAAAATCTTACTTTGCAGGTGAAATTTCAGACGCTAATGCAGAAATGCGTTCAATGAAATGCGCAATCTATTTCTAACATACTTTCGAAAATCACTTGGATGCATAAAGTACTAAAATCAAAGTGACCGCGGACTTAAATTCAATTCTTCTACCGAATCATGCCAACAGCATAGGTAATGGTAGCCTACATTAGACCTACATCGAGTGTCAGACTATTGAGCAGTGGTCCAAAAGAAATTGCTTGAAAGAGAAACCGAGAGACTCTTGTTCTAAATTGACAAATAGCGTTTTCAGTAGACTGCTGGTGTGTTGGAGGGTTGGTGTCGTCTTCTTCTAAGCTTCTGAAATCCATTTTCAAACTCGACCAAGCCATAAATTCGAAGTCGACTTATTTAAATGCCCCAGAATTTAATACAAGTACTTCGTGGTATAGCGTCCCACCGATGGACTCAGGTAGTTACCGGCAGAATAGTAGCCACCTCTGGAGTAGTATGGCAAGTACCAAGGTTCGTAGCGTAACCCTTCAGAGCGGTAATAATCGTTGTAATTGTTCAGCGATGGCAAATATTTTGAGGAGTAGCGACTGCTGTACGGACCATAGTCTGAATATCCGTAGACCAGCGACCTCTGTCACAAAATAATATTCAGTCATTTTAAGTTAAAAGCTAACAGCTGGCCAATCACTTACAAGGACACTGAGCTGCCTTTGTGACAATTCACTGCAGAGGAAACCTTCGAAGGCCATTTGCCGTCTTCGTACAAAGCGGACGGAGATATTAATTTTGATTTATAACGTAATAAATTAATAATGACTGCTAAAAGGAATTTAATCTGCACGCATCAAAAATGCTCTCATCCGATCTGCAGTTAAGCAATTCCGTAAATAAAACCGTCGCAAAGCAATAAGCCTGTACATTTTAAAGCAAATATGTCGGATAAATTCGTCGCATCTTCATAATAATAATCTTTAATTCGTGACAAGCACAGCATCAAAAAATTGTTAAAACACAAATCACGCTCTGCTCTAATACCATGTATTCATTGTGTGCGTGCGTGTGTGTGCGTGCGTGTGTGTGCGGGCGTCGATGCCCCATTACGTATGAGTCGTTTGGCCTGTAGGTAGACGTTATCTTTGGCTAACAGCCATTAGCGTCGCCACGGGGCAAATGGGGCAACTGCCCCCCAACCTGCCCCAGACCACCTACCAGATTCGCGCAAATCCGATGAGAAAGTTTTCTGTGGAGAGGGGCGTGAGGGGTGGGTAAGGAATCTGACCACGCTAGCCTCCTTTGCCCCCCCCCAACCAAAAATTCCTGGCGACGCCACTGCTAACAGCTTAGATGAGACGTCAACTTGTGTTCGATATCCAAGCGCTCACGTGTCCACCGGCGCCAGTGGAAGTGGACATTAGAATGGTCTGCGCGCAGTGCTTCAGACCGAAGACGAAGACTAGCTAATTAACACCAAAGCGCCATATAAATCGAAGACTAATTATCGCTATTATTATTGCAGGATTTTGTCTTACCTCTGTTGATCTCGTGACTTTTGTAGGAGGACTGTACTCGTTGAATTCATATCGGGTTTTGGGCCCCTGCACATTTATACACCGGAACAGTGATTGTGGCGTCACAACTCTCACAAAGCATGCTCGCAAAATAACCAATTCATTTCTTATTTTAACGAAAACCGTAGACTGAGAGTCAGGTACACTCGCTCTGTCGTAGGCTTACATATCTCCTATTTTATCAAAAATTACTAATTGAAATTTGAACTATCCAAACGTAAACAGCATGTTTGTCCAGTTTTTTTATACAGGCCTAATACGGGAAAATCTCCCTCCCAAACTACAAAAATTCCACCAAATCCCAGCACAAACCCAAATTTTTGCATTGAACTAAGTCTCTTCCCCTCCAGCCAAGTCAATTCCCCTCCAAAGGCCAGGAGACTGGATAAAGCACTGTGTTTGTCTATCGTCCGAAATATCCAAGATAATTATTATGTCGCTTTTATACAATTTAGGTCTGAGGTGAATGGAGTTCGTAAAGTATTTGCTAATAGTGATATTATTATTATTTATTATTATTATTATTATTATTATTATTATTATTATTATTATTATTATTATTATTATTATTATTATTATTATTATTATTATTATTATTGGTAGCGGTAGTAGTAGCAGACTATTAGATGTAATAGTACGTATAGTATTAGTAAGTAGAAGTAGTAGTAGCAGTAGTAGTAGTAGTAGTAGTAGCAGAGGCGTAGCGAGGAGGGCAGGGGGCATACGCCCCCGGGCGCCGAGGTGAGGGGGCGCCAAAATCGGGTATTTGGGTACGTGAAATAAATGCATAATACATGTAAATAAAAAAGAAACATGTTCGACGACCTTTTTTGCTCGTCAGCAGTGTTAGGGACGCCAACGGTACACTTTGCCCCGGGCGCCGGAAACCCTCGCTACGCCACCGAGTAGTAGCAACAGCAGTGGCAGCAGCAGCAGCAGCAGCAGTAGTAGCAGTAGTGCAGTAACCATTATAAATTTGTGGCGAAAGATGAATTTGACTGAGGTAAAGTTTTGCTTTTGCACTTAGTTAGGCCTGTTAGTCGTTTAAATTTAACTCTAGTATAAGTAGTAATGTAATAGACAGGTAGGTTTACTGAATACCAAGTAGTCATAGTAATCCGACGAGTACAGAGGAGGAGGAGGAAGAGGAGGACGATAAGCGCCGTAGCTGCTTCCACCGCGGAAGGTCTTCTCCAGCAGTCGGTTGAAAGAGTTCAACTCCGTCTGACTTTCCGCCAGCTTCACTCCAATCGAGTATTCGCGGTTCTTCCGTGGTGCCAGGTGACTGCCGAAGATCGGCTGTCTGATCACCTGCGATGTTGATCGTTCGTACCTGTCAGGTGGAGTCGACTGGGAGCGCGTCCAACTGCTGGGAGTTGAACCGTACACCGACCATCGGCTGTAGCGATGTGTCGTCCCCAGAGGTGCGCTAGCGGAGTCCCTGTATTCAGACAGGACGACTCCACTTCCCCCCAGTGGCTCCCGCGCGGGATAGACGCTCCGATGAACCGAGTAATCGGCGGCGGCGGCGGGCTGAGCGTGATGCCAGGCCGTTGACGCTGCTGATCCTCTGCTGCCGACCGAGTCCTTGATTTCAACGGCGCGATCTGCGCTGAGGTGCTGACGCAGGACCCGAGGCTCTACGTAGCTGTAGGGACGCACCGTCCGCTTCTCCCTTGCTCCAGGGGAAGCAGCGGAGGATGCGGCCAGGAGGGTCAATTCGTCCCCGGGGCTGCGCTTCCGCAAATGGTGAACCTTTCGAAATCCAGTTTGAGACAATACGTCGACACCCGGCTTCACGCTGTCCAACTCAAGTCGATACTAAGAGGACGAAGAAGCCAGAATACGAATTACTACTACTACTACTACTACTACTACTACTGCTACTACTACTACTGCTGCTGCTGCTGCTGCTACTGCTGCTACTGCTACTACTGCTGCTGCTGCTGCTGCTGCTGCTGCTGCTGCTGCTGCTGCTGCTGCTGCTGCTGCTGCTGCTGCTGCTGCTGCTGCTGCTGCTGCTGCTGCTGCTGCTGCTGCTGCTGCTGCTGCTGCTGCTGCTGCTGCTGCTGCTGCTGCTGCTGCTGCTGCTGCTGCTGCTGCTGCTGCTGCTGCTGCTGCTGCTGCTGCTGCTGCTGCTGCTGCTGCTGCTGCTGCTGCTGCTGCAACTGCTGCTGCTGCTGCTGCTGCTGCTGCTGCTGCTGCTGCTGCTGCTGCTGCTGCTGCTGCTGCTACTGCTAGTCTACTACTACTATTTGCAATTTGCATACTAGATTATTCATAACATTCTCGTGTCGTAGGTTACACGGTCGAAAAACTATACCCAGTCAAGTCCAGATTTTGGTTCCATATAGTTATTAATAACAACAACTGTTTAGAAGAAAACCTGGGGAAAGATTGTCTACGCTGTTCATAAATTTCTTATAAGAGAATCAGTCGAACGCAGAAGAGAGTGGGACGAGAGTAGATGCGTTCGTCAGTGAGAAAAAGCGATCGCCAGGTGTCGTCCACGTGTTACAATCGAGTGTAATACGATTGAATTTCGCGAGTCAAGCGCGGCGTCAGTTGTGATGATCGAACTCACCAGGGCGTTTGTGACATCGTCCTTGAGATGTTGATCCTGTCTTCGGTCAACCGACGTTCGAGACAAATCAAGTTCAGGATGATCTTCAAAGAACCCGTAGCGTCTCGAGGCTTCCGGAGGAAGTTCTATTTTGAACAACAATTGAATGAAGACATCAAAAGAAGTTAACAGGCTGGCCGAGAGGCTTCTGTAACGAACCTTAGTTACTGCAAACACGTTGACACGGCCCACGGGATTATGCTTAAGCCTGCGTTATCAAATAGGCCCTATACTGCCGTTCTGTGCAAAGGTGGATTGTGCAAATGTTCTGTCTATGTTTCGCTTAACTTCGATCGTTAAATCCGACACATTTTCTCAAATTCTCTCCATCTTTCGGCACCTGTTTCATTTGTTCTCTTTAGCAATTACTAATTGACTCTGACTGTGGAGGATTACGGCTCCATTCTGGAGCGACCGGCGACTGGTGCAAAGCGGCTGAAAGCGCGTTAATAAAATGGCGCTATAGAAGTTGTTAACTCAGTCTCCGTCTTCCTTGATCTTCAGAAAGAGTGCAATGAAGTTTCATTTTGCAAGCATGTGTATGCCTAGATGCCCTAGCATCAAGAGGATCGGAGCAACTGATGCAAGGCCTCGATGTTGGAATGTTGAAGTGCCTGTCCGTTGGAGATGGGAGCAGAGGCGTAGCGAGGGGGCGCCGAGGTGAGGGGGCGTCAAAATCGGGTATTTGGATAAGTGAAATGCATAACAAATAAGAAGAAACATGTGCGGCGAACTTTTTTTGCTCGTAAGAAGTATAAGGAGAGGGGCGCCGCAGAGAGTTGAGGGGCGCCGAGAACTATGTGACGACCTTTTTTGCTAGTCAGCAGTAGGCCTATTGGGGGCGCCAACGGTACACTTTGCCCCCGGGCGCCGGATACCCTCGCTACGCCCCTGGCGGCTGGGAAGTAGAGGTAGACGGGGTCAACCAGTGACGCCAGTATAACTGAGTGGCTGGAGTAGCTCAGCGGAGGAGAGAAGACTCGGCAGAAGAATGTCAGCAGTTAGTCTACCTGGCTGAAATTTTCAAGACGAGAATGGGTTGTTGTGCGCACAGGTGGTGGAGAACCAGAACAAGAGCAGCCCTTCTCCTGACAGGTCGAACGTTAATGGTGAGCAGGTGGTCGTTGACACGAATGTTTTCAGACTTCAGTAGACTATTGCTGTCTGAAACTGAAATGTCGCTCTGAGTCTAAGTGCCTGGGCGATGTTTAAGTGGACCACAAAGAGTAATTCTGAACTAGAAATCGAACGCCTCGAAACTAACCGGAGGTTCTGATTCTAACTTTTGACGACAACGTTTTCGAAGACATTCTTCAGTCGAAATTGCTTCCTCTGTAACAAAAAGACCCACGCTTAGCCTACAGGATTTTGCTTCATAAAGGACCACACGCGAAAATTTACATAGCATGTAGGCCTAGCAAGGTTTATAAAGTAGTTCAGGAGGGTCTGCCCTGTGTGAGAAGTTGAGAACCAGTGAGTTTCGATTTCAGAACAGCGGAGAAGAGACTGAAACTTTAATTATTAGATTCGCTTCTGTCTGTGTCATCCATAATTCCAGATTTCGTGAATGGCCTAAAATCTAGAGCGAATATTTTAAAATTTGAAACGTTTTGCATTTTCGGATAGACTTAGTGACGTCTTAGTCCTATTTACAGTATTTTAGAGGGGGACTGTTCCAAACAGGGACAGATTGAAACATATCGTTTATGCGCATGAGTCTTCAACGTGGTCTTTTAATTGGAATGGCGTTATTGTTGTAGAACATTGACGTAGGTCTAACACATATCATGGCAAATATGCGCTTGAAAAAATAGACAATAGTTTGCTTAATTCGCGATATTACATTGGACAAGAACCTTTTAGCCCGTTCGTCTTTTGAAAGAATAGAAAGTGATGACTTTGGACAACTTTGTTGCGCTGATCTTATATATGGAATATTTTTGAAGCTTTTAGGAATTTGAAATTTCGATTTTAAAATCGCATCAGGAGAAACAGTTCTACTGAAACCGGACAGTGCATAAGATGAAAGGTTTTAGAAACCGCTTCTAAGAAGATGCGTTCGTTTCCAGCGATGGATGTTGAACCTCTCCGAGTATTATCCGCTGTTTCTGGATTAATATCGAGGCATATAGCCACAGCGCCAGTGTTGCTTGTGATGTGGCACCACACGTGGCGAAGAGGACAAAGATTATTAGTTGCAGGAGCGGCGCTAGGGGAGGGTCCGCGGGTCCGGACCCACCCAGCTTCGGGCAGGGGCTAGAGATGTGCGGGTACAGCAAAATGCATACCCTACCCGTACCCGTGGAAAAACTTTTTTACCCTACCCTACCCGCACCCGCTAGCGCTATACCCTACCCGACCCGTACCCGTAAGCTGTGTACCCGTACCCGTACCCGTACCCGTACCCGTAACCGACTTTGGTTGGAATTTGGAGTTTTTGGATTTGGAATTTTGGACCCGTACCCGCGGGTGCGTTTACGGGTACAAGTACTACAAGGACCTGTACATGGACCCGTGAACCCGTATCCGTTCCTAGAGACTATAGAGAGGCAACAGTGAAATAGGGGCTACGAAATTGGGATAACTATTCATTGTAAATAGCACGCATGTTTAGATTAGGACAGATCTAGTACTTATGAATCAGGATAATCAGTCAGCTAGCCTAAGCCGACATGAATGGGCTTGTTTAAAATATTTAGTAGATATCATTTATCTATGAGCAGGCATTAGAGCTCAAGTTAAACCACAAAACTTTACCAGAACTTTCTCGGTCAAAGAGTCCTTGGAGGAGTCAGAGGACGCCATTATAGATTTATTACTGAAGATGTCAGATTACGTCATCTGTATTTCCTTTATGTTTTCAGTAAGTAAAATGCATGCTGTCTGACAAACTGAACGCGATGTACAAGTTATACTAATACACTTTACTCAATATTATTTTTCTATTACTGCATTGCTAATTTGCTATAGTAGTGAGAAATGAAAATATAACTTTTCGGGTAAAACGGGTATACCCGTACCCGTAGCCGCTATACCCGTACCCGTAGCGCTGTACCCGACCCGACCCGTACCCGTAAAATGTGTACCCCTACCCTACCCGTACCCGCGGGTACGGGTACGGGTAGGGTATACCCGACGGGTATACCCGCACATCCCTAGCAGGGGCACCCGAATAAATCGTGCAAATCCGCAGATAAATTTTGATTAGGGGTGAGGGGTAGTCTGAGTCGGGCCCTGATTGTGTAGATTGCATTAGACCCACCCAGCCAAAAAGCCCAGCGCCGCCCCTGATTAGTTGGCATAATTTTTTCCATCGGCACAGCGTGCTAACGAACCACAAAGAACGTGGCACTAAATTTAATCGGCAAAGAACTTTATTTACTTCGGCGACGGAAAGCTAGAACGACAAATCTGTCTTTATATGTGAATTTAACCATCGACAACATGCATGAGCTAAGGAAGTGCGTCACCAGAGGCAGTGGCGGTTCCACCATGTTGATGGCTGGGGATGCATCTCCCCACCGGGATTCCGAATGACATTTTTGTTTGTCAACCTATTTTTCGGTGAGTTTAAAATAATAGTGAAAAATATTGCGAATGGTCTTTATTTGCTTGTCGGCCTTTTTTGGCAAGGCTTATTAACATTTAGTGAGCAAAACACTACTAACAATGGCATTTGTTCTCTCTTTTCTTTTTTTATTCTTCACTTTTCACGCCTCTCACCAACTTCCTATAAATTTTTTATCCCCCACCAAGAATTTTTGGAACCGCCACTGACCATAGGTGGGCTAATGTGACAAAAGGTGCTAGATGCAAACGTGCACTTCTTATTTTAAAAGTTTTGTCGGTTACACACCCGCAGTCCAATCTATAATAACAGTAATAATAGTCTAACAATTATTAGTATTAACATCTATAGCTCTAGTTATAATGCTTAAAGGTGTCAATCGATGGTACTCCAAATCCTCGTAGCAAGAGATCAAGACCAGCAGCAAGACAGATTATAGGCCTAGGTCCCTAAAGAAAAAAGAGAACCCGAGAGACGAGTGAAGTGATTTAACTCTATAGTGTAGATTTGAATTATAGATCTATGCAGATGCGCGGGATCGAGTGAGAGAACAAATATTACGGTAAGCAGACGACAACAGACAGGAAGGATAAATGGAAGGGAATCGAGAAGAGGCGATAAGGAGTTACCGTGAAAAGGAAAAGTAGATCTAAAGAGACCGGACAGTCCTTATATTGCAATTCCATTGTCCGTCATAGACCTAGATTTGTCAATGCACTTGGCTCGGATTCAATCCCGTAGAAGCGCCTAAGGTCGACTCAGCCTTAATCCCTAGAGGGCGGTAGTAACATGAAACTGAGTAGCAATGGCAACATTGCGCAAAGTAAGTAACCATGGGTTCGGCGGAAGAGACTGGCCACCGTCCGCCGATGTATGGCTTAGCCACCTATGGGCTGTTGGCCACTTGGCCACAAAACACGGGGATCAGCACCGGACCCTACGGGCATTGAGCCTACGGATGAAACCGTATACAGACTGAACTGTGCGTAAGGTCAACTATACGCGCTTACTACGCTACAGAAGAACTGATTCTGAACAATCCTCGATAAAAAAAACTGCAGGCAAGACTTGCATTGACGGACCTGGGCCTACTGGTGAAATAATTTCCGTCTGCAATATATCCTGATGATGAAAGGAATGTGATGGTGTTTAACAGCCACAACCTATTCATTGGGCGAAACTTTACAACAAGATAACTGAACTTTTTTACCTTTTATTCAGCGATCGATTTGAAATAACGTTTTCTGCGAAATCGACGATTTCTTGCGAAGTCCGAACCTCAGCAAGATAAGAAACCAACCGCCAACAGACTGCAGGGAGCAACCACAAGAGGCCCTATATCGCACACTTCATGTATATATACACACGCGTCAGAAACGGGATCCTTCGTGCAACATTCAGAACATATCCTATCGGACCAAATCCCGTCTCACAAAAACGTTAGGAAAAACTATGAAGACTAGCGAGGGCTCCTCCGCGCAGCTGCTGCATCAGCTGTCCGCCCTCAGCAGCCGAAGCAGTTGCCGCCGCCGCCGCCGCCGTTTCGATTAGGACAGCCGAAGCACGCTCGCAGTCGCTAACGTGGCTAGACTCTCTTTCGCGTTGGAAAGCTAAAAGGAAGAAACATGGAAATGTGCTGACTGCTGCAAAGCCGGGCAGCAGTTCGCGTCTATACAACAGACCAAGCGAAGAGCATTTCCTTTTGCGCGAATTCATCGCATTTTAGAGTATACGGCTAATAGACTAAATTAAAAACATTAGGCCTAGACTCACATTAGAAAGGACTTGGTTAAATAGGAATCGTAGGGCCATCATTTTAACAGGAAATGTAGCAAAAGAGGAGTCCTATCTACCATCGCCATTAGGCCTATAGACCTAGTTGGCTTATGCCAAAAAACGCACCGTTATAAATCAATGAAAGTAAAAACTCAAAATCGAAGCAAACAAAACATGGTATTTGCAACTTCAGTCAATTATGCGAGAACCTTTTCTCACCGGTGCGGCATCACGGACAAGAGTGTGGTGAAGTCTAATAGGCTATATTTCGCTTTTCTCCGCATAATAATAACAATCCTAAGGAATCACTTTCATGAACTATAGGCCTCAATGGCGTAGCGAGGGGAATCAGGGTATATGTCCCCGGGCGCCGAGGTGGGGAACGCCAAAATTGGGTATTTGGGCAAGAGAAATGCATAATAAAGAAGAAGAAACAATTGCGACGACCTTTTTGCTCGTCAGCACTATATGAAGAGGGCGCCCGTAAGACCTGAGGGGCGCCGACAACAATGTGACTACCTTTTTTGTTGGGGGCGCCAACGGTAGACTTTGCCCCCGGGCGCCGGATACCCTCGCTACGCCACTGCTAGGCCTACGTTCGTTGACTGAGTATTGAGTCTTAAAAGAATGAGCTCAGGTCGATTATTGCAATGTTTTTATCCAGACTCTAGACCTTGGTGCATGGAGGAATGACTTGGTTGGAGGGGAAGAGATAGTTCAACGCAAGCATTTGTATTAGAGGGATTGTAAGTTTCTAGGCCGAAGAAAACGATAGACCTAATGAAGAAAACCGTTCTAGCCAGAGTCAGTGCATATAATTCATTGAGTATCGCCTATATGCCCTAGACCCGTCGGGAGAAATTTCGGTCCCTGGGCAGAGCAGTTGCGGCGCATAAAAAGTTTGAAAGCTTATATTTTTAGAATGTTTGTCCTCAAAAAGTTATAAAGTTTAAAAGTTGTGATGATCTTTATTGCTTGTCAGACTTTTCAGGATGTACAAGCAATGCCTAGATGATCCCTCCCAACTGCCTTCAGTGAAGAGGGCATAATAATAAATTGTATTGCATGAGGTAACATTTTGCGGACCCGTCCGGACCCTCTACAGATTGCCGGGCCCCTGGACTTTTGCACCTCCTCTGCCCTCTCTCTGCGGCCCTGCATAGTGTAGTCTATATGCCTAACGCGCGTGGACTGTTTGTTAGAAAGTGGAGGGAAATTATTTCAGACCAGGTTTACGGTCTAACCGCATTGTTGTAGAAGTGCTGCTGCTGCTGCTGCTGCTGAACCGATGTTTAGTAACGATGCATCAACTCACAGCTACGCAGTCAAGCGAGAATGCCCTCTTCTCCTCCTCCTCCTCCTCCTCCTCCTCCTCCGCTACTGATTACCATGCTTCAGACATGCCTCAAGCCTTCAACATCAGACTGGAAGCAAACAGAAATTCCTGCAGAGTCAGTAGTGTAAGGAGAATTTGTTCAATTGAGAAGTTTACACGTAGGCCTACGCAAGAGCTAAATAAATCAAATTGTCCAATACCGTTCGGCAATTCCGGGCGCTTTACAGTGTCTTGACGGACCAATTAATTTAGGATATGACAAATCTTGTTCGTTTACAAATAGCAGTTCTGCGTAAACAGATTCGCTCGGAATAGTGGATTGCGAGCATCTGTAACAAGTTCCACCATATTCCATCGACTTATATGCTAATCGCGCTTACAGAATACAGACTAGACAGGCTCCATTTGGTCCAACTAAGGACTTTGAGGAGTGTAGCGAGCAGTGGCATTTCCAAGAACTCTTGGTGATGGGATGCAATGAATTTCTAGAAAGATGGCGACTTGTAGGCCTAGGGGGCCGGGCGCGGTAAACCCTGAAAAGGCTGGCGAGAAAAAAGATCATCAGCAGTTTAGCACACAGGCCCTGAGCAGTAAATCCTGAAAAGACTAACAATGAAAAAACAGGTCATCAGCAGTGCCCTGGCCCGGTAAACCGTGAAAAAGACTAAACGACTATAGGCCTAACAAGCGAAAAAAGTATGTGGAGGATGCATCCCCAGTCATCCCTAACGTGGAACCGCCCCTGATAGTGAGGGTGACGGGCGCTCGGAGCCAAAATGTACAAATAGCACCCTCATTTTCTAAAAATTTGCGACAAGCAAAAAAAGGCCATCAGTTATTCGCTTAATTAAGTTGCATAGTCTTCGTGTAACTTAACTAAGTGAAATACTGAAATAGGTGATGACCCTTTTCTCTTGTCAGGATTTTTCGGAAGTTCAGGTAAATATTATTAAATTTTCAATGATGCATCCAACCGTGGTAAAATCTACTAAAAGACCATTCTAAAAATTGTTGGGATAGATTTTGGCGCCCCCATCTGGGCGCCTGGTGGCGTTTACCCCTCCCTGCCCCCGTCGCAACGCCACCGTAGAGAGGTTCTTTGAGCAGTACTTCCCAAGCTCTTCAGGTTAGCTGACTGGTAGAAAATCTTCCCATTTGCATTAGGGACCGGTGCCATTTAGAAAGTGTTCTTCCTATAATATGACGTTAAATGTGTCATGAAATATGTGCATGATTAATTGCGTAACCAAGCTTAAGTCTTCTTCTTCTTTATTGTACGTGCAAACATAGTCTCCGAGAAAGATAGAATTAGAATTTTAAAAGTCAAATGAAAATATCGTACGTAATATCACTCCCATCGAGTTTAGTGTTTAGGCCCTACTATCATAAACATTATTTGTATCTACTAAAATCCATTAGGCCTATAAAACAAACATTTTCGATTAGAATAAAATTCAGCGCTTCGCGAACTTCATTGGCTTCCAGTTCACGGATACAGTGTGATGTTCTGTGCACAGAATGGCCTTTGTCCGGTTAATGATCTGAGCCAACATCAACCGCCATTGGTAGACCAGGCCTACGACTCAAGTCAATACCAGAAACCTCGTCTTCGACGTCATGGGACAACGCAGCCAATAGAACATTTAGCCTGCTGCGTCGTTTCCGTAAACATTTGACGCTGTGCTTATAATAATTGCAGAACTTAATTGTAATGCGCAGTCATCGTTGATTGACGCAATATAACACGAACAGGCCATTACATTACATTTCCTTACAATCTTTAGCCTGCAACCAAAGCAGAACTTAACGTTATCGTCTTGAGTCAGTTTGCATTCCGTCACTGTCGTTATCAGTCAGTTTGCATAACGCCACTGTCAGTGGCGTAGCCACGGGGTGGGGTTAAGCCCCATTGGCTGTTCTCAGTGTAGCCAGAGGATTTGGGGGGGAAAATTAAAACTCTCCCTTGGCTGTTCGACCAAAAATGCGTATCAATAGGCCTATAGCTGTAGGCGCTCATAATTATATAGCCTGCCTATAGAATAGCTGACGAACTTTTTTGCTTGTCAAGAATTTTACCGCGTTGTTAATCATGGGAATGATGATAGGCTTAACCTTTGTTTGGTTGTCAGAATTTTCCGAAGTTGGGAATCATGGGAATCATACCCTTTCGAAAATCCTGGCTACGCCACTGGCCACCGTTAGAAACTAAAGCCACGCCATAATAATAATAATGTGATTTTAAGTGGTTTAGGAGGCTAAGTAAGCCTGAGTGAAAGGCCTTTGCAATGCTTTGCATACTGCGATTGAGCGCCGGTTGAGACAAATTATTCATACGAGAAGCAATTCGCCATACATTCCGATGAACTGCAGTCAGATAAATGGCTGGCATATGGCCAATCAGGAACGTCTCAGGCGCTAATATTATTCTAGGCCTATAGATGCCTCTGTGGTCGACTGGAAAACGTTTCACACCCGATGAATCCCGATGATCATGAGAGTTCTCGACACACCGTGGCTGAATCAAACGGAGTCCTAGTTTCACGACAGAAAGGTAGTAGATTAAAACTTGTCAGCGCTAAACTCGCGACTAATACGTTCATCCAGTTGGCCACTGTCTATTGACCTAAAGCCACAAATGAACAAATTTACAAAACGTGATTCAACACACACACACACACACACACACACACACACACACACACACACACACACACACACACACAACACAGCCATTCCATTTGATTAATCAACCCCGTTCTCTAAAACGCGTGAGATCGATCCCTCAATCTCACCACCAGGGCAAAAGCACCAATCCCCGCCTGTGCTTCTCGGATGCTTTCAACTGTGCAGCTAAAAGGGGACTTTCTGTTGGCATTTGGACATTAAAAGCGGTGTGTTCTACTTTGGGAAAAGCAACATATTTCACAAATAGGCTGAACCAATATCCAATTCTGGGGTGGACAGATGGGTGAAGAGATGGAGCATTGAGTGTAATATACCAGGGCACATTGTGAAGGTGAAAGAGAGAGAGAGAGAGAGAGAGAGAGAGAGAGAGAGAGAGAGAGAGAGAGAGAGAGAGAGAGATAGAGAGAGAGAGAGAGAGAGGGAGAGAGAGAGAGAGATGCAGAAGAGATGCGGCAGAGAGAGAGAGAGAGAGAGACCATCAGTCACTACAGATCATGTATACAACTAAATTCAAAGCAGTTTCTAAAAATGATCATTATGGTAATTTAATACAGTTCATGTATATATAAATGTAATATATGTAAATAAATATATATGCAATAAGTATATATATATATATAATACACTGTCAGTCTATCAAACAAAACCATCTGTGGTAGATTAGAGCAAAGTAAGACACTTGGTTATTTCTTAATTCTGCAAAATGAATAAAGATATACCTTTTCTAGAGCAAAAATATTCCCTATTTATAAGCAAAATCAGACTATACACTATTATACTCACAACACATACATTTAAGATTGCATAATTATTGCAAGACTGTTGTAACATACACGCATCATAGATCCTCATCCCGATATAATTATGCCTTCAAGTTTGCTCATTGTACATGCAATGAAACTGATGATTCCATGCAACTTACAGTATCACATAGATTCACTCACCCACTCAGTACATAATGTACTAAGTAGGTAATACGTGAAATGAATGTAAGCACATATTTAATGCATGGTACTTGAACTGTACCTTAACTATATATATTCAAGATAACATCAAAAAATTACAAAACTAAACTTCTTCCATAATAGAAGGGCGTGGCATCAAACTTATTTCATTTCATACAAACACAATTAAGAAATAACGAATCCATGACGGAAATAATGGTTCAAAAGCAAAAAGAACAGCTTGCTTCCTTAGAAACATTATACGTTGAATATCCATACATATTTACATATTTAATTTTATTTATTGACCTTCACCAGATAGCATACAAAACTGAAACAGAATTGAGAGTAAAGAAACCTTAGTAAATGGTTTCTGATGTTGCTGGTAAAAAGGAGTAAAGCAAAACTTATTTGAGCAATTATCAATCATCTGATGGCTCAAGAAACATCTGAAACTATTTTATTACATTGACAGACAAGACAAAAACAACAAATGCAGTCAAATCCACATAATTTACTTACAGAAACCAGCCATAATTTGAACAACAGTCAAGCAATAGCTGCCTGAAAAAACCTCAGCAAGAAGCATAAACAGCAGCACTTGGAGTTCGTGTGACCTGCTCGATACACATTATGACAGTATCACAAAAATAAATCAAATATAAAATCCATTTTTGCAAATGGTTACCGATAATAGCAACAAACTTTACTGATAACACTTTATTCCAGAGTATCAATTGGAATGCAAAAGTTTTTCAACTACTGCAATTTCCTATTTAGATGAACAAATAACAATATGAAACCTGAACCAACAGAGAGCCAAACTTAAATTTCAAACCTGAATTAATTCAAACTGATACATAGAATTGGATAAACTGTACTAATTGTACACTTTACCTAAATAATTAGTTTGACAAAAAAACATCATTCTGCATTCAATTCATATTTGGCCCAAAAATAATAGTGCAAAATATTTTAATTCTAAAAATTGATAAAAACAGATTTTATTGCAGTTCTGAACAAATGCAGAGCAATTTCTTTATAATGTATGCAGACAATAATAATTTCTTTTTACTAAAAACCAAATTATTTTAACAAATAACACTTGGTCATTGGAATGAACTCACTGGAAAATTCAGTAAAAATAAAGCATAACAAAATACATCCATTTTAAAATCAGTCAAATTTATAAAATTTACTGATAAAAAACATACTTAACTATAAACATACTACATACAACCAAAAATATTGTAATTTACTCAAACAGAACATAGGCATAAAAGTGTCTACAATAAAGTCACGCATCTCAAATTTTCAAATACTCAAAACCAAGTGACATCATTTCTTTTTTGGCTAAACTAATGAAGTTGCTTCAATAATAAATTTAATTCTTAGACAGATTTCCATTCCAACTCAACTTTGAAATGTGTATCAGCTAAAATTGGATGTTTTGGAAGTACTGAAATTTCCATTTGCTATGCTACACACTCGTAACATGACATAGAGCTAACAGCAAAGAATGTCTGCTGTGAATCAATTAAATGTTTCACGGCCATCCATAAATTTCAAACCAAGTGAACATGGGATTTCCTAGGAGCCTTTCTTCTTGCTGATGGGACTATTAAAGGACGAATAGCACATTCGTCTGTATCTTCGTTTCTTTCTCGACTGCTGCTGAAGTGCTTTATTATTACGTTCCACGTTGCCATGTGAGGTGCGTATCTGCATCCTAGTATGACACTTTCTATGCTGATTATCTCGACCGGAATTCAAACTGTCAGAACTTTCATTCATCAGTTGCTCATCTTCAAGATTCTGTCTCTCAGAGTTGATAACGACACCTAAGGACCGGTTTCTTCCACTTCTTAACCTAGACGAGGATAAATCAAGACTTGAAGATTCACTGTCACTCGTCCAATAAGAAGACTGATCAAGACGATCGTTACGGACCGGTGACATGTGCTCCTGCGGCAAAAGAAAATCAAGATTTTCTAGAGATTCACAGTTCCTTCTTATCGATGAACAGACTTCTGCATTTTTACGCTCATCAGAAAGAAAAGGCTGAGATTCGTCGATTGCATTGCGCAGTGGACGTCGTCCTCGAGACTTATAGATAGACATACTTGGATGCTCAATAAGGAGATCTTCCATTGAACTGGATTTGAGCTTTTCCAATGATACGTCCTGACCAATAAAGCAAGGGCTTGGAGACACAATCCAGCATTCTTCTATGCTTGGATTGTACAGCAACTCCGGCTGAGAGGAGACGTCGCTCAGAGCCGCATCACCTTGAGGATCAAGTTCACGCATATCAACATATGGTCCACACAAGCGCTCAAAGTCTGAATGTTCACCAGAAAATGAATTCGTGAGCGAAGCCGACTGAATAGAAGACAAATCATCACTCACAAAATCATTTTCTCTTGTGATAAATTCATTTTCTCGTATACAACTGTTCTGGCGTTCATTACATGCAGATCGATAATCTAAGCCTAAGGAATAAAACAAAAAATGTGCAAATTAGATACACACTGTCACAAATAATTTTTTAACCAAGTCAAAAAATTACTCATTAATCTATTGTCACCTCACTCAAAACAGCAGATCATTAGTGTTAAAATTTTTTTTTACCTTCATCAGGGGTTACCTGCAATGGATAACAAAAGCTACGGTAGTCATTCATATTAGCATTGGCAGTCATGAGATAGCATGGGTGCAAACAAGACCCATGTCCTGTAGATGTCATGCCCTTAATGCTACGAACATGGGTAGTTTTTTGCTCAAAAAATGCTGAAAAGGTCATCACTAGTTCTTTGTGTTTTTTGCACCTTTAACGTCCTGAAAAGTCTGACAAGCAAATGAGGGCCATCACTAGTTTTTTGTGCTTCTTTAACATCCTGAAAAGTCTGGCAAGCAAAAAGGGTACCCTGGCCAATGTGTTTTGTGTTTGAGAGATTAGGACATGATCGTTTTCTGACCAGGTTTGCGCCACTGTGAGGTAGGCACAAGGGAGCCAGGCTCACCCTAGTCGGTCATAGACTGGTCAAGAGATTCGTGCAAAACAGATGAAAAATTTTTATCAGTTTGGGTGGGGTTAGGATGATTGCTGATGTGATGTCAAATAGTCGGGAAAATGCTTCAAATATCAAGAACTTAATCTACTGTTACCACAAATTTTTGGGCTGGGTTTCCGCCCCAGACCCTGTTGGGCTAGCTTACGATCAATGTTCCCTCTAATTTTCGAGGGTCCGTGTGTGCATGAAATTTCTCTTGGGCAACAATTTCCCAATTGACGAACTTTTTGTCAATTTTACTTTGTGCAAAGAAAGAAAATAACGTGTTGCAATATAATCAAGTTTGTGACCCTAATAAACCACATGCCAATTGTTAAAAAAGTGGTGATGACCTTTCCCCCTGCTTGTCGGGCATTTTGCGGATGACGTTAAATATTATATACAGGTCAAGTGGTGGGGATGACCTCTTTTATAAAATATTTAGACAATTTTTCTTAAAGAATAAAACTTCCTGCAAATTTTGTGGGCAATACAAAATTATTTTTTGGGCACATGCCTCCCATTTTTGGGTGCACGGCCAAGCACCCACCTTAGAGGGAACATTGCTTACGATGCTCTCCAAACACCCCAAGTTGGCCTGAGAGACAATGGAACCTATTCTTGAACCCTGGCTATGCCAGTGCATATTATCATAAAAAATAAAATTTTATTCACTTGGTAATTTGTAATATCAAACCTGCTATAAACTGAGTCACTGTGCACTAAATCAGTGGTTCTCAGACCCCTTTGCTGCATGGCCCACATTTGAAATTCACAAATTTGTGTGGTCCACCCTTTTAAATTAAGCAGTCATTAATTAGCACAGTGGGAAAATGTGCACAAACAAAAAGAAAGTAAAAATAAGTCAAGCAAGGAGTTCTTGTCATTCATCTACATCAAACCAACCCCTCCCCCCGAACAATTTCTCAAAGGCTTATGTGCAAATCTCACAACTGATCCCAGAATAATGGGGCCCGGTCCCTCCTGTGGCTATACCAACGAGCCAAAGTTAATAAACTAATAAAATGTGTAAAAATTTGGATTATTCTTTTATTTGATTTATTAACTTCTCTTTTGTCTTTGAGACTTCAGTGTAGCCCACAAGGCTCCCTCTCACAGCCCACCTTTGGGGTGCAGCCTATGGGTTGAGAACCACTGCATTAAATACACAACACTCATATATATCAAAATGAAAAATAAGAATCTTAAGCAAAAGTATTTTAAACAAACACTAAAGAACATCATATAAGTTATTCTGATGAAAACTGGTAATTATATTAACCTTCAATTTCAATAAATAACCTACCACTTGAAAACCAAAACCTGTTTTTTTAAACATTACATGTACATATATGCATCATTTAGAACATTAAAAACTAAGGTACTCACTTTCATATATGGGAAGATTTTTAACAGCGCTGCCTACAGAACTAAAAATCTTGAGGCATTATATACATTTCTCCCTTTTGTATAGGATGCCAGTAACTTCAGAGCTCTGGTTTAATTGAATTGCAACATACTATTTCTCTGCAACAACACTGAAGACACTAAAAATCTCTACAGGTACAGTATCATAAATACTTCAGCTAAATAACCAAAAAAAACTTACAAAGTACTGACATGATAAAACCATCAAAGAGTTTGCTTACTTTCTTCCACGATAACCCAGTCATTAGGATCAAGAAAATCAACAGATTTTGAGTCATGGCTGATAACTCCATTGTCATAAGAAGCTGTCTCTTCATGATGAAAAAAGAACCCTGCAATACTCCTGAACATAATGTAGCACTTCAAGTACTGAGACAGAGACAGATACTAAAAAATAGAACAAATAGATTATGCAGATTATGTCAAAAAAGAGAAAGTCAGACACCACTTAAAGAGCAATGCTTCTATAAAGGAAACCAGATCTTAAGGTTATAACAATGGCAACGATAACGACAACAACAAATAAACATAGAAATAAATAACATTAAACAGACCAGGATATGTTAAGGAGGTACCCAAATGCTACTATGGTAATATGAAATACAGCAGCTGCAAATGTTGTCACTACAGCTTAAGTAATTGAGTTCAAATGACAGATGTTTCATGCTGGCCTTCATCCAATTGCTTGGTTTTGTTGTCATTAACATGAACAATTATAATTTGAACAGAATAAAGAAGAATTTGCTATTCAAACTCAATCAAATGCAAATTCTAAGCAGAAATTCCTGAATTCATATAAAGATGAAGTCTGTATCAAATAGCTCAACCATGACAAAGATCTGAACAACTATCGTCCCATTTCAGAACAATTTTCTCTGAGAGTTTGAAGTGGACAGACAGGTTTTCCAGACTAACTGAACATCTGTCAAAAAAAACTCCCTATATAACACTCATCAATCTGCCATACAAAGCACTATTCAACAGAAACCTTTCACGATGTGGCCAGCATAGGACATTTTATGCATTATTTCTCGTATCCATGTTGCTGTTGTTTTGCTTCTTTCTAAAACTCTGTCATTCGTTATCTTGTCCATCCAGATGGTTTTCAAGATCCTTTTGTAATACCATAACTCGAAGGCCGTGATCTTTTTCATAACCTTCTTGTTCATTGTCAAGGTTTCGCATCCATAAGTCCGCACTGGGAAGAGGTAGCATTGAATGAGCCTTTTCTTGACCTCAATATTGAGATATCTTTTCATGAGCTCTTGCATTCTCCAAAAGACTTCCTTGGCCATACCTATTCTCATTCTGATCCCTTCTCATTTTGACCATCATCTGTGATGTTACTCCCAATGTATTTATATTTACTCTGATTTTAAGTTTTTTAATTTTCCTGCACAATTTAAAAAGGATTTTCAGGGCATCTGTACGAAGGTCAAGCCACAATTTGTATTTTCTCTTTAAAGTTTAAACCTTCCACTCTGGGCAAAGAGGATGCATTGTGCATCACCGAAAGCCCATTTTAAACACAATCAAGACTTATATCCACTTCTGGCTTTAGTCTCATCCCTAATTATGAATCTATTATAATGCGAGTTCATGTAGTTCAGTAGGACATCTGTAAATTGCGTCAATAGGCCTATAGGCAGGACATACAGTATGAAATGGCATAACCATGGCCGCCGAGAGGGGGAGCAAATGCCCAGGGGTCCTGGATCTGTAGGGACCCGGCCAGGTCTTTAGTTAGGGTTAGGCTATGGTTAGGGTTGAAGACGCTGAAGGTGGCTGGGGGACCTGTACACGGGTCAGTGATGTCAATTCTTGTCCTAGTCCTTAAGGACTCGTTAAGGACCAATTTGAAGTCATTGCCCTCATCCTTATCCTTGCAGGTTGGTTTTGTCCTCATCCTTGTTACTTAGTCCTTTAAAAATCCTTATATGGACCAAATTTGCTGTATGCCATTTTCAATTGTACTGATAATCATGTTCCAGGGTGAGAGTGGT
This sequence comes from Metaphire vulgaris, assembly GCA_018105865.1. NCBI lineage: Eukaryota > Metazoa > Annelida > Clitellata > Crassiclitellata > Megascolecidae > Metaphire > Metaphire vulgaris. Next base: position 12,238,583 of record CM030850.1, read on the forward strand.
ATGTGGATTTCTATTTACATATGTGCTTTAAGTTACTCGAGTGTTCTCAAAAAGTGTTCTTATAATAATTAGACCTCATCGTGTGCGCATGACTTATCAGCTGCTGGAAACACTTGTTTAATTGAAATGCAACATTGCTGCTGACTAGATTCTGTTCTACAATATTCTCTTTATTGCCGCTTACATTTTGTGATTCGAAGTGAAATCATTTTTGGTTTCTTCCTTTCTGTCTTTTTCTGTCTGACAGAAGTCGGACCTTGATCCTTAGAGGTCAGTACTTGTGGTCTTGTGCTAGGGGGGGGGTCGGTCCTCGTCCTTATCCTCGCCCTTGGGGGTCTGTCTTTGTCCTTGGGGTCGGTCCTTGTTAACATCACTTACATGGATTTAACCTTTAACTCCTGAAAAAGACTGACAAGCAATAAAATGTCTAGGGGTTCGTGACTGCTTTGCACAGGGGCTCGGAATTTTCTTCGGCGGCCCTGGGTATAAACAGCAATATAACAATAAAAATAATATAGAGCACCAAATATAATTATGTTAACCGTGGCTAACTGACGCAAATGAATCGCTATACTGTACGCTTTGATTTCAAGTCATTCGTCAATCAGTCACCTCGAGATCGGATAACGACGATGTCGAGTAACGTTATTCCGCGATAACTGATATTACGTTCTTAATATTATATAATTTTTATTTCGCACTTACTGCTAATAAAAAAGACAACAACAAAGAATTGACAAACAGCTGATGCAACGCTTCAACCTCATTGGCCGTTAAACTCAATCACGTACTTCTATTGGTCACTTGATAACAAAACAACTTGGAAACGAGGCTTCAAGGTTTCGATAAAAAGCTAGTCGCACTAAATCGGTCAACCCATCAGGTTCATCGACATTTCAATGATTTCATTAGCCTTAGCTTATGGTCGCATTTATAATAGAAAATTCTGTTTTTTGTCATCCCGATATTCAAGAGGTGATCACAGCTACTGATAGCGTACACGCGTTCTCGGACGTCCTCAGAGGCTAGGCTCAAGAAGCAGCTAATCCATTTGCCCTCAAGCCATATCAATCAATCAATCAATCAATCAATCAATCAATCAATCAATCAATCAATCAATCAATCAATCACAATCAATCAAACAAACTTCTATGGCGCCACTATCACTACAGTGGTTCTCACACAGGGCAGTCCCTACTGAACCACTTTAAACCTTGTTATATTATATTATATTATTATTATCATAATGCCCAGGGCATCAGCCGATGGCGCACCAAATCCAAATAGAATTAGAACCAATTCAATCCGGAAGATCAGTCAGAACAGCGGGGGAGCGATCTAAGGGGGATAAGCCAAGTCAAAAACAGGTATGTTTTAAGACCAGATCTGAAAGATGATAAATTGTCAATTTGTCAGCCATGCGAAGTGATATTGGTAATACGTTCCAACGCTTAGGGCCACACACTGATAAACAACTAGCGCCAATTACTGTGCGGGAATAAGGAACATCAAATGAAATTCCTGCCGAATACCTAGTGGATTGAGTTCGAGGATAAGCCAATAAAGCATATTGCAGTACCTCTTTTCCTTTACCCCTGGTCAGGTACGTCGGAATGAATTTTCAGCAGAGGGTGCAGATTTTCTTAAGAAAAAAATATAGTTTGCATCTTAGAAACTTAACCTCGACAAGGAAAAAAGGTCTTCACGCACGGAATTTACTCTCTTATACTCCTGACAAGCAAACAAGGTCTGATTTTTCCAGGAAGTGTAGCTGCACCCCTTCTTCCAGGGGGAGCGCTGCACCCTCTGCACTCCATTTCCTGCGGGCCTGCCCCTGGTGTTCATCTTGTGCTGCTCAGAATGTGCATATACAGTTCTGTACTAAACGACTTGCTCTGTCGGTTGTGTCTAGGGCTGCATGCGCCGAGTAACTCGAGTAACGCGAGTAATTTTTTTGGAGTAGAGTACTCGCATAGAATAACTAAATAAGGAATAGAATAGATAAATAAAGAATAACCAAAGAATTTCATTAAAATTTGGCCTACCATTATTACCGGCAAAATAGTTTCTGTTCTGTAACTTCTGTTATACTACACTTGAATACGCTTGAATATCCGAAAAATTGATATGTAACTGTATCTAGCGTTCTGCTTTGGTTAAATGAGGGCCATGACGCAAAAATCATGTATTTCCGGTTTTACGCGAGTACTCGCTAAACTACTCGACTCCTAAACTACTCGGTTAGCGCAGCCCTACCCCAGTTGAGAAGGGCGCCCTTCTCACAACTAGGGCTGCGCTAACCGAGTAGTTTAGAGTCGAGTAGTTTAGCGAGTACTCGAGTACTCGCGTAAAAAATAAATACATGATTTGCAAACGTTACACTTACATAATGCGTATTATTTGCTTCATGACCCTCATTTAACCAAAGCAGAACACTAAATGCAGTAAAAACTCAATTTTTCGGATATTCAAACAAATAATAATAATAATAATAATTATGCACTGCTATAGCACCATTTCTAATACTCAAGGGTATCAATCGATGGTACTTCAAATCTATCCGCAAAAGACCAAGTAATTCCAGAGATTAGTCAGAGGGAAACAGCAACAATTACGAATAACTTAAATAAAGCCGAATAATAATTTGTAACAAATAACGGTTGGCCAAATTTTAATTAATTTGTTGGTTATTCTTTATTTAACTATTCTATGCGAGTACTCGACTCCAAAAAATTTACTCGACTCCAATTTGGAGTCAAGTACTCGCGTTACTCGAGTTACTCGGCGCAGCCCTAACTGGCAGCCAACTACTTTTCATTATTCCATAAGGTCCGGTCATGTTTTCGTCCTCCACCTGTGTCCAGCTATCAACTGCTCCATGACATCTCTCCAAAGTTCTCTGTCCCTTGCCATTTCTTCCAAAAACATTCAGTGTCTTCCTTCAGTTTTTCCGTCGAGATTCAGCCCTGCCATGTGCAGATCCTCTTCCAATCCGTCCAACCATCATCTTTTAGGTCTTCCTTTAGATCTTCTCAACTCTGGTTTGTAGTTGAAAATTCGTTTTGGATTTATTTCTTCCATTCTGAGTATGTGTCCAGTCCATTTCATTCTTCTCTTTCTAATTACTTCAAAGATGCTTGGTTGCAGTGTTCTAACTTCTTCATTTTTATATGTTTTTTGTATCCAATCCTTAGTACATGTATTCTTCTAAGCAATTTATTTTCCGTTGCTATTTTTTTCTCCAATTCCTTTTTTATGGTCCAAGTCTCCAAGATTCACATCCATATATTAGTACAGTATTGGTATTACACAGGTGTTGAGAATAATAATTATACTTATTTTCATCCCAATGTCATGTCTTTTGAAAATGTAGGTATGTAGCCTGTTGAATGTAGATCCTGCTATTGCTATTATTCTTTTAATCTCAAAATCCAATTCACTTCCCAAGTAAATATTATTATTCCATAGTTATGGGGAATGTGGCTGGGGCAATCAAAGCTCAATAGCCAAAGATTTCAGACAGAAGTCTTGTTCAGTCCAACAAGACTCAGCCACACAGCTCAATTTTCATTAGCCTAGAATGTGGTTCTACAATAACTGACAGAAAACACAGTTGTCACTCGTCAGGCGAGGTAATGACTACTGGTAACTGCACTAAAATCATAGCTTACATGAAAGCATGCACTCAGCAACCAAATAAGACAAAAATAAGGCAAAATCAGATTTCACTCCTGGCACAATAAACAAATTACAACATATTTGATGTTTATTCAGTAGTTTATATTTTAATGAAAATTCTTTAAAAATCAAATAACATGTCAAGCCCATATATGCAAACACAAAAGAAAAGCTGTGATGCTAAAACCAAATAACACTTGATGTCTGTTTTTTCCCTAAGCATAAGAACAAGAAGTCAAAGATCAGATATGGTTGATGCACACAAAAGCAGCCATATTCGTGCTTTATCTAGGCACAGAATAACGTGTATCATCTTTACAGCATCACTAACATAAGCACACAGTGATCTCAATTGTGAATGTTTTTCACATCACAACATTTGTAGGTTAAGGAAAAATAAACTGGTTTCCAAGGAAATGGTGAAATTAGCTAAAACATATGGACACATGGATATGCAGCAAATTACAAGCAAAGCATTTAATATTAATAAACCAATTAATATTAAAAATTAAGATCATCTGTGCAGTATAAAATTTGTCTTTCAACTGGCAGCAAATTTTAACCAACACACTTTTAGGCTAAGAGACGCAACTGAAACCACAAAAGCAAAACTACTCATT